>JAUCMO010000501.1:11890000-13090000 GCA_032399605.1 Melipona beecheii
TTCGAGCCGTATCTCGGCCGTCTTCCTCCGCCACCACTTTCGTCGCCAGACACACACACACACACACACACATGCACACACGCACACACGCCTGCGATCGCGCGAGCACACACGCTCTTTCCGTGTTACACGCCCTCGTTTCTCACCCCCACGGTCGAATCTTGGGCGAAGGTTCGCGAGAGAGTTCTCTCTCTCTCTCTCTCTCTCTCTCTCTTTCTCTCTGTTACGCGCGCAGTCTGAACGGATTGCTCGCGGCCAATATGGCGGATCACAGGCTCACGCGACGCGTTGGCCACCACTGTTGCCTCGGTCGTCGACGGTCCCAGCGACGCTGACGCTGACGCGAGGCGCCGCGACACCAACCTAGCCGCCATATCGTGAAACGGCGACGCCGACGCCGACGTCCGCAGCCCGGACCTCGGGTTCATGCTCCGTGCGATCCTGCGTGCGAACGACCCGCTGGATGGACGCTTTTCTTCCTTTTCCTCTCCTCCTCGCCGATCGCGTTTCCACAGTCCTTTAGCAGTTTCGCCAAGAGAGAGAGAGAGAGAGAGAGAGAGACAGAGAGTCTGAATCGAGGGATCACTATCAATGAATCCGTACGAGAATTTCGCGAATTTGGATTCTTCGAATTGAAACGGAAAAAACTTGCACTAAGCAGTGTGAAATAGCCAGGAACAGATGTTTATTTCTGTGAAAAAAATTACAAACTGGTTATATTTCAACTACTTCTGACTTTAGTTCTGAATAATCCTGTGGTGGTTTTGATGCTGAGTTTCCTTGTTTCGTCGACCAATTCGATCAGTTTAGAATAAGTAGTGATACAGGCGAGAATCACGAATGAAATTCGATGACTTCTAGGTTTAGTACTTTAGTACTTCTTCTTCGAGAATCTTCGAGATCTCATTCTTGGACATAAAATTTTCCGTTTTTCGTAAAGACACAAGAAATTTATTATTCTTAATAAAACGTCCTATTTTTTTCTAGTCTAATCTAAATTTCAGGTGATTGACAAAGTTGTCACTGGGAAAATAGAAGTGCAATAGGTGCCATTATTCGAGCAGTTCGCGCGCAACAACACGCGTACGACCTGCGTGAAAGTAATAAGCGATGACGCGTACCACGTGCGATGCAGGATGACGTCGAAGTTTGACGTCAACAAAATGTATACACCTGGTCCTATCGTTTCTGCTCTTATTTTCTCACCAAGAAAACACATAGACGGACAATTTATTACATTTTTGCACGTATAGATTGATAATTATTATTTTACATTTTAATTGTTACATTTTCACAAAGTTATTTTAAAACAGTTCAAGTTATTTCTTGCGAAATATTACAAAATCTACTGTGAACGTCAATTAAAAGTAAATTTACATTTGTAAGAATTAGAAACATAAATTTCGTTTTGATAATAATTGTCGGGAGACCGATTCAGATAGATCAATAAAAGTTCGAAATGTGGGTAACGCAAAGTGTTTTTCTAATTATACAAAAGCGCTGCGCACTTACCTCACAACGCGCAAAAGCGTGCTGTGCCTCGTAACCCCGATCGATTCGCCCGATTTCACGTATACCTTTGTCAGCTAAGGAAATTACGCGCGTTTGAACAATTCCCCCCCCCCCCGTTTACATTTACAACACACTTTCACGTGGCAATGTGGTGGCTCCTCTCTCGAGCCTTCCTTGGAACGAACTTACCTTCCGCTTTCGAACGCACAGTACACGTAAAACGTACGAACTTGGAAGCTCGCGATCGAAATTAAAAATGTTTAAATCGAGAAGAAATGAAGTACAAAAGTTTCACGATGGTTTTAATAAAAATGTTTGTTTAAAATAGTTGGTAAAATAAAAATAGAAAAATGAAATTGAGGATACTCAGGGTTGGCATCAACATTTTTCTCCGACTTATTTCTCATAGCAGTAATTCTGATTAGTAAGTTAAACGTGGTAAGAAATGGATTAGTACAATTTCGATTCGAAGCTACGGACGTTTAACTTTGTGGAAACGGGTTTTCTAAAGGAGCAAACTCGATTGCACAGATTTGATGCAACAGTCCCTTTTGCCGCGTAATTTTGGGAATCGTTTAACTCTCTTTATTGCGCGACGTTATCGATTCGATGTAAAAGAAAATTGCAACGATGCACTTGCAAATTATTACCGTAGATGAAAAATAATCATTTTTGGTTAGTCATTGATAATTTACTGGTGAACTTGATTTCCGATTACAGCATAGTTATTAAGCTTGCCTTAAGTATATGTTGAAACAGTTGTAGTAGCAAGTGAAAAATTATTGTCGCGAAAATATAAATGTAATTTTCACCTTTGAAAAATAAAAATTAATTACAATATTATATTTCCTATTTCTTTTCTTTCGTTCAAAGTTAGAACACTGTCGATACTGTGAGTTACTTTACGAAACATCAAGATCTGTTGTAATCGTTGCCCGAGAGATAAGTCTCGTGTCCGCAATTTAAGCTTAATTGCAAATCTTAGAATTAAGCGTCAAATTTAAGTTTCAGATTATAGTAATACCCATCTCCCTTTTCACGAGTTTCCATGGGCAAACAGAGTCAAAATTCTTGTTACACAATGAACAGCTGAGACACGTGTGTAATAGAGAGTAGATAGGTTTAAAGCCCAAGGTGATGTTTGAGCTCGCAGTCATATCCTTGTGATGAGATCTGGCAATCAGTAGCATTTCCCAAAGATTTTTCTCATATTTATAGTTTACAAAAAATTAATTTTTTAAAACACCTATTATTATTAATTAGCTAAAAAACTATGCCAACGTGGAACGACGTGGAAAACGTTTGTTGTTGAACAATTTACTGATAATTAATTATAAGATAGATGTTAAGATATTTTAAATTGATTGTATGCGCATTCCGTAAGAAAATAGAAAGTTTTTCTCATCTTTCTTTAATTTACATAATACAAAGTATTATGATTTTATTTATTTCGTTATTATTAAAATGTTGGTTTCACTTTTTGACTTTCATTCTATGTCAAATTGTGTGCGGAATGTTGTCAGTGCAGTTATAAATTAATGCAGATATCGCGCTTTATATAAGTTTTAATTCCAACGTCAAGATTGAGTTAATTTTAAGATCCATCGCAGGCAGATTTACTTCATTTATGCGATTTTTATTTTTTCCCTTGGTTTTTTATCATTAGCCTTAATTTTTACTCTTATTGTCGATATTAAATCTTACTTTTAAGCTCTAGTTTTCAGTTTTATCGTTGGATGACGTCTTATTTTTATTTTATTTGCAAAGATCGTTGTGTCTTTTACTCTTTTTGTTCAGTTTCCCTTGAATTTACTTTCGTTGCTCGTTTGCACGACGATCAAAGATTAAATATTACGTAAACGTAGATAAAAAAGAGGGTTTTTAAAAGAAATAACGAGTAGATTTTTGCGCGTAAAAGCAGGGTGGATGGGGTGAGTCTCCACGTGCAACAACCTCCACGTGGCGAGACCTGGGCAATCGTTATTACTTGATATAATCACTAATTGCGAGGATTAGAAGATTGAAGACAGCAGTTATAATTAACACGATTAGAAATTCTATATTAAATAGTGCAAGCTAATGGGCTGCAGACATAATTTTTTCTTCTTTTTGTAATTAAACAATTTATCAGATTATTTTACAGCTTTTAAAATTAAATTTCATCAAAAAATTTTATTTTAGTTCCATTATCTTACAATTAGTTTAATTCGATAACGTCGCATGTGACACAAAGAAACATTGTGCGTATGGTCTGTTCTCTTCTTCGTCTATGATTGAATTCTATATGTTTAATTCCCATAGTTCAACATTGTAAATCGCAGAGGACACAGAGGGAAACTTTCGCACTTTTAAACTATCGGTATTTCAGAACACGTGTGAAGCTCCATGTGATGTCTCTGTACCATCGCTGGTTGTTTCATACATCGTCGGTAATACAGATTCCTGCAGTTTCCAACATCGCTTCCTTCTATATTATGGAACTCTATGGCAAACAGAGGGTAACCAGGGAACAATACTTTTCTTATCCTTTCTTGAAAACTGAATCCTTTCTAACCACTTGCGATTATCTGTATTTCAAATTTGACAAAAGCACATTTCTTCGAGTCAAGTCAGTGGTTTCTTTCACCTCAACTTTTAACATTATTTTACTCATCATTGGAGAAAATGTAAAATTTTTCACAGGAAGCAGGAAACAGATGTATTTTGTATTGCGGAATTCAAAGAAAGATCGAGGAAGAGATAAACGTTTTAAACGTCCTCCGGGGGGGGGATCGATTCGTTCAATATCGAATTTTTCTATTAATATAAAGCTTAACCGAAACTTAACCGCATCGTTTCACGCTTTAGGTCTTTAGGGTGCCTCGATCTTTCACCCTCCAACTCCCTCATTTACCCGCGTTCTTACAAAAATTGTCTTAAAAAGCAGTATTAATAAAATAGAATTTATGGCGAAGTTGAATTCCGTATTTTTTGCAATTAGAGTTACTCTCCTCTCCTTGCAGATTAGAGAACCTCTTTCCTCCGGTGGAGGGACTTGAATTTTTCACAAAATTTTCCACTGTACCTACTTAGAAACGACACAGACCTCCCACCCTTCGTTCCAAGGATACTCGTATCCGGCGATTTCCGTTACTTCTGCTACAACCTTTCCGATGCAACGGTTTGAAAATACAGGCCTGTAAGAAAGAGAGAGGCCCAACGTTTCGAGACCCTTTCGAGGGAAAGGTTTTCTCGGTAAGGTCCTTCGAAAGGGCCTTCGTAAATTCTTCTCCCACCCTGGCGAATCCGCCCCTCAACCGGCAGCAGACTGCTACGTTCTGAACACGTGCAGGGAGGTTTGGAGGTTCGATTGTACGATATGTAGAGCGAAGAAGGAAGAGATAGGCCGACACTGCGAGGCCACAGAGGAGACGCACGCAAACGAACGTGAACGTCTCCGCACTGTGGAGAGAGAGTGTACACCAACACTCGTAAAACGATTCGTCGTCAACTCCATCATCCTCGTCCTAGACGTTTCTCTGCTTGTGCTCGGGATATGTGCGGTGCGAGAAAGAGAGAAACAGAGAAACAGAGGGCAAGAGAGAGAGAGAGAGAGAGAGAGAAAGAGAGCAAGAGCAAAAGCGAGAGAGAGAGAGAGAGAGAGAGAGAGCGAGGGACGGATGAGGAGGGTGGGAGGAAGGGAGGGGAGGGAACAGGCTCGACTGCTCCCCCTAATACTGCAGGATTGAATGGGCGAGGAGGGTGGTATTGGGTTCCCTCACCCCACTCCCACCACCCACACGCCGCTAGCTTCCAACCCACCCGCACCACCCACTTCTGTCCGCCTGCCACCCCGCCTGCCCACCCACTCGCCACCCGACTGCCGTCGAGGAAACAACCTGCAACCGAACCAGCACAACGTTTCCTCGAACAACGAATTTCCATCGGGGCACGGATGGTTCTCGTCACGCCGCAACAATAACCAGTGAGTACTCTACGACACGCACCGTATCTCCACCTTCACTTTCGTTATCGTCTTCTTTTTCTTCTTCTTCTTCTTCTTCTTCTTCTTCTTCCTCTCCTTCTTCTTCTTCTTCCTCTCGCACGGGCGAACTCGTTCGCGCGCGCTTCAATTTTTCCCTTGCACTCTCCCTGGGCCCCCCCGTTTCTCTCCTCCTTCCGTTCCGTCCTTTTTCTTTCTTCCGCTCGCTCCGCTCTCGTCGAAAGACCGATAACACGGATTCCACGCGAATTCTACCGCGTTCATCGATTCCACCAGCGTATATAACGTGTGTCGTGTCGTGTCGTGTCGTGCACGGGCAACGAACAAGGAATCGAACGAACGGACGAAGCGACGAGCGAACCGGCGATCGATCGAAGAGCGAGAGTGACGGAGTGACGTGAACAGCGTGACGCGTGTAACCAGACGTTGAAACGGAGAGAGGAGAGGAGCGTATCGTGTGCATCGCGGAACAAAATTATACCTCGTGGTGGCCGTGGAAGAACGAGCGAGCGTGTAGCCTACGCCGCGTTGGTTAGCGACTCGAACACTCCGACCGACGTGCGTACGCGCGGCGACGTTATTTCTACAGCGTTTCTACAGGTATACGGGCCGAGAGAGAACGCGCGTACGACGCTGGCCCGCGCGCGAGTGGATCACGCTAGTCTCGCCTCGCCTCGCCTCACCGTGCACGGTACGCGTGAGCCGTGGAAGAGAACGGCGACGATACGCGTCGCGTGTGTGTGCGGCTCCGCGTTCGCCGCCCGGATCGCGTCGATTGCTCGTCGCTACGTGTGTGCGCGCCTACGATCGGCCTGCCAGAGCCGGAAGAAAAACCGCCAATGGTCAGGGGACAAATCCTGCTTCTCACCGCGAGCAAAATTTCGGAACGTCGTATATTTCACCGATCGCAATCGGAGTTCATCTACGTGTCTGCTTACGTTCTGGCTACGCGTCTTCCACAGTGGCTGTACAGACACCGTTGTATATATTTATAAACGGCCGTGTACAGCCGTGTGTAAGTACGCGCGTCGGCATGGAGGAGTTGCGCGCGCGCGCGCCAGCGCACGTCGAAACCCGCTCGCCGTCCTTGGTTAGTTGGTAATAATTTCCGGATGAATTTGAATGGCACACTGCGCGCGCCTTCTCTACCCCCACCACTACGTCCTACTCCCACCATCGCGACCGCATCCCCACTCCGTTCTATCTCCATCTCCCTCTCTCTCTCGTGCAACGCTGCTCGGCTCTACCTCTCCCTCTCTCTCTGCGCCTTTCTTCTTTTTTTTTCTCTCTCTCTACTTTCTTTTCTTCCACACTCGCGTTCCCTCGGAACGTTCCTCGTTGTATATACACGCTACGTCGTCTCCTCTGCCCACCCGCATCTCCCCACCAAGCTTAGGTTTTCTTCGGAGACAGTGGTGCTCAACCTGGTGCGCAGAGGCTGAGCCGAGCTTAGGCACCCTTGCCATCTGTCGCCTCCGGGACGTGTCCTCGATCGCTCTGGAGGTGAATATTGATTTATTCGTCGCTGGTATAACCCCCTCCCACTCTCAGCGCGAACGTTCTCGCCACCACCCTTTTGTACGGTACGTACACAGGCATACACAGCATACACCCCGGAGAGTACGCGCGTAGGAGTACGCGTGTACGTGCGACGTGCTACGTAGGGGGCGCGCAGATGTGTGCAGTGTGTGATCTATGCGTGTCTCTTGGTGTATGGTACGGTCGCCTAGGGTTGCCAGAGGCTTCTCTCTCTCTCTCTCTCTCTCTCTCTCTCTCTCTCTCTCTCTCTCTGTCGTTGTCTCTGTCGCTCCCCCTAGTTTTCACGCAGCAGGAACCGTGGTGCCCGGATCAATACGAGCGAGGCGGGCTTCTTCTTTCTCGCTCCGAACGCTCTGCCATCCCCTAAAAGCACCGTCGCACACCGTCGCGGCGATCGAGATCGATCGATCCGTGTTTTCACAGGGTGGGATCCAGTTCGATTGACAGTCAGCACCAGCCACCCACCACTACAGACTCGATTGCCCGGTTAACGAGCCGCGTTACGCGTTGCTCAACGATTGATTTTGTTGCTCCCGGAATGTGTTGCTTCCAAGCGCCGGAGAGTCTCGCCGATGGGTAATTTATTCGCGCTTCGCACCGCCGCGGGGATGGGGCTGTTTACTGGCGATCGTTCTTTGGTTTCGAGTTTATCTTTGGCTATCGCGTTTCGAGAAACAACCGGGACCATTTGACCATGGGATCGTTTTTGACAGTCGAAAGACAGTCAACAAATCGAATTTAGAACATGCTCGTCGTCGAAATGAATATTTTTTAGCATGAACCTTTGCGGAGGGTGATTTTCCACGATCGTGGAATTTATTTGTTGAATGTTTCGCGTGGAAGATGAAGAACGATACAGAATTTAGTGTCGGAGACGATTGCAATCGAGACGATTTTTACCAATCAAAGAATAATTTACAAAATTCTTCCTTCGTCGTACAAATTAAATTATAAGATAAATTAAATTATTTATTTAAATTAAATAAATACAAATTAAACAAATGTTTAACCAATTTCCTTGTAATCTGATTAACAGACGTTTCAAGCATTTAATTGGTCTTTGTTCTTTTTCACAAACAGCTCTAAACGACTCTTGACACTCACGGAAGCTTCAATTGAAGAATCTCGACGATTCACCGCGTGGTGAATGGACATTAGCAAATGGGAAGGAGGAGCCGAGTTTGAGATTTGAAAGACAATAGGTGATAGCCGTTTAGCTGTTTGCTAAAATTTTGGGAGAGGAAAGAAGTCTCTTTCTGTTGCATTGTCTTTACACTGTCCTTTTCGGTTCCGCTTTTGTGGTCGATGGGTTTTTCCCCTACCGTTTGCCAGCCCCGAGTGGTCTTGGGCTCTTCTACAAAGATACCATATTTAGAAATGCGTATTAACGTCCTGTGGGAATCTTTCGGTTTCACGCCGCTCAAAAAAAGGGTTTTCGAATTTTTTTTTTTTTTTTAAACGTTTATTAACGCCAGTATTTTACAGTAATATTTACAATACGTTTAACGAATAAATAACAGCGGTAGGTGAGACCTGTCTCAGATGCACGCATAATCTTAAGGTCAAGTTTTATTACCTAATTTTTTTTTTTTTCTTTTTTTTCGCTACAGCTATGGGAGTTTATTTTTGTTTTATTGTACAACAAGGCACGAAATTGTATAATATTTTACGTATGTTGGTCGATTTGTAGAGGGAGAGCGAGGGAGCAGGGATGGGTTTTCGAACCCATCGTGCTTACGGAGGAGCTGTTCGTGACGTTCTCGTGGCTTCGCGTCGCTCGCAACAGGACTCGCCTCGACGAAGAACAGAGCTCGTCTTTATGCTCGATTGGTTTCAAGAGATCGCTTCCGACGATCGACCTTCCCCTTGGGCGGCTCGAGGGGTGGCGAACGGAATCGACAACGGGCGAGTTTTATCTAATTACGTTCCGGCCTTTTGTCGAAACGTTCCCGAAGAACGGCCCGAGTAATCGCTTAATTGACGTCGACGAACCTCGCTGCGGAACTCTGATTACCGGGGAAAGAGATTGTTTCCCCTTCGAGTTATCCTTGCAGATCGTTTCACCTCGGATTATTAATGCAATTTTATCAACGACTATCAATACCAGTTTCCAATTCGATTTAAACGCGGGGAGTGGGCCTCCTCCCGTGAAATTTAAATTTACAGAACGACGGGGTTTCGAGAGGTACAGTGTAGAGTGTTTGTTGTGACAAATCGCGCCGTGTTTGACGTAGGTAATCCTCGGTGATAATCTTTTGTTGACAATTCTGTCGATGAAATTTACGAGTGCGAGAGAATTCCTCTCGTCGCGAAGAAACTTCTTCTCTCGCAAAATTTCATTCCCTCGATTTCCATCTCGAAAGAATTCCTGCCCTTTGATCAGCTGTTTCTCAAGGAGCGAACGCTCGAACGAGGGAGGAGGGCGGAGAAACGCTTTCGTTAATGGAACGAGGAGGAAGCGCGAGCGATCGTGCGCGGGTGTCGCGCGAATAGTTGGAAAAGGAAACGGGTGGTTTCACCGCTGTGTTCCACTTCCAAGTGAAAATCGATAGCTCTCTCTCTCTCTCTCCACTCTGTTGGCCTTCTAAATTGTAACACGAACGGCTGAAAGGCGAAAGATTTCCCGGGTTCATGAATATTTAACGACCACGCTGGCGCGCAGGCTGGCACCGGGATTTTTTTCACCCTCGGCCCCGATGCTTCGCCGAAGCGAAGAAGAAGAAGAAGAGTTAAGACTGCTCGCGCTCGAGCAAATTGTTAAGTGGCCTTAACTTCGATCCAGTTCCTCGAGGAGCGCGTTTCGCGACTGCTCCCCCTTCCTCCCTCGCTCGTCGCGGTTCCCTTTCAAAGGACATCGCGCGACCGATCGAGTGCTTTTCCAACATCCTCCAATTCTCGAGAGCCCCTCGCTCTTTGAAACACATTCGAGAGACGAGGTTGAAGAGGGATCGAACAATTTGCCGACGCATTTCACCTCCTCGTGCCTCGGAATTTTTCATTCACCGCCTTCGGCAACTTCCGCGGTTCGTGATTAAATCATCTCTTCAGCGACGTCGACGAACGATGTATTCCATGCGGGATCTCTCGAGTCTCACTCCCCGCTTTGAGACGTTCGATTAAAACGTTGTCATTTCTCCATTTCAAAAAGCCGAGATGCTAAGAGTCTTTTCGCGCGGGAGAATTATAAAATTCGTTAACTTCAGAGAGCCTTATTGCAGAGTCTTTGATTTTAAAAGGCTTCGCAGATTCACAAGGGTATCAAAAATTCGACGATTGCATCTTTCTCGGTAAATTAAATTTTGTTTTCTTTTTTTATATAAACGGTAGATTAAATTTATACAAATTTTATACAAACGGTAGATCAACATTTTCTTTAAAATTTTTCGTCGAATTTATTCTTTGGAATTTCAAAGTTAGAACGCGAGAGAACGTTTCTACAGCGCGAGTGACGATTATACGAGTGTCTACGGTGCTTGATTTCCAAGCGGTTCTAATTGAAGATCCGTAACGACGATCGAGCGCGTCTAAACGAACGGTAACAGTCTCGATTCTAATTCCATCGCGCGATCCACCTCCGGCGAGGGAACTCGTTAACGTCTTCCGATACGTAGTTTCACGTCGCCATGGATCCCTGTCGTCGTGCTCGAACACCGACTACGATTTCCTAGCACGCGTGAACCCTGTATTTACGTTCGAACGCGGCCAGAATGTCTTTCGCCTGGCTTGAAATTGCCATTAACGTTGCCATTGTCTCGTTTGCGCTCGACGATCGGGCGCTTCGATTCGCTTCAAGCCCGATACACGCTTGGAGAATGATCAGAAGATAGTTCGTAGATTTAGTTGACTTGATTTTATTTGTTCGAAACAATTTCGGATATCTGACTCGTTCTAGAATACGCTAATAAATTATTTTACAACGTAGCAAATGCATTAGCAAGTAATTCAGAATAATATGGAACTCGAATGAATCACGTGAAGAAACATTTAAGTCTAATTATTCTACTAGATTCCCAAGTCAAATAAACTTGAAACTTTTCCCCCCAAAAGGGAAAACAAAATGAAGACCGAAACACAATTAAAACAGTTCTTATTCATTTTCCATCACCGTCTTGCAGTGTATGTAACATTTCACGGATCTGATATAGCAAATGTAAATTTCAAATCAATTTTCCTCCCAAGCGCGAACGCGGCTTAAGACAGTAACTGTTGCCAGGCTCGTTTTGTTCGTTCGCGGTGCAGAAGATAGCAGAGAAACTTGTTATTAAAGGTTAAAGTGCAGCAGAACGAAGCATCGTTCATTAGTTGTAACATCGTATCGTTCTCAATCGCGTCGATGGGCGATGAGATTGCATTACGAGGCATTTCCCGTAGGCGTGTACGCGGCTTAAGCGCCAGTCACGTTGGCCCCAGGGAGATGCCCGAGTTGTTCCTGACGTTTTCCGTTGGGGGTGAATCGATTTTTCAGGTGCACGAGGATAGAAGGTGGGAACAAGATGTGTTTTAGTCGGCCGCGTTGCAGCTGAATATATAGAAGATAAAAACGAGAGGGGAGAAAGTCGAAAAAGTCTTTTGAAACGAATTCGGATGCGTTGCGTCGTGTTGTAACTTTGTTCTTTCTTCCTCTCTTTCTCGAGGAAGATAACGACGGAGTAAGTAATTTGTCGACTTTGATCATTAGAAAACGATCGAAAACGATTTGTTGAATGAAATTTGATTACGTATCTCGTCGAAAAATTCAATGCTCACCTTTCACACGTCACCCGTTGGAAATCTATAAATTCGCGAAGATGATCAATCATCGACGATATGATTTCACTGGCAACGAATATCGAAAACGATCGAACCTCGGTTTGTCTCGAGAAAAGAACATCTTGCTAAATGCACGCGTGCTCGATAAACTTTTAATCTCCATTCGAATGAAAAAAAAATCTTCTCATCGCCCTTTGCAAAAGCTCTTACAAACCTTTGTCGCTACAGTTTTCTCTGAAGACGGGAAACGTTATTCTCCTCTCCTCGAGTGAAATATCAACCAAATTAGTAGTACCTATCCATCCTCTTCTCGCTCTTTTCTCAACACCACCCCTCAACGCCGATAAAACCCCATCGCTTATGTAAATTGCGCCACTTAAGCCGGCCAGCGGAAAAGTTAAGTCTCGTGCGACGATTACGGGAGACGCTTCGGCAAGATTTAATTAAGCTTCGATGAGCCAATTAACTCCCTTCGTCGATTCACCCCTCTGCAAGCGACTCTAAAAAAAAAAAAAAAAAAAAAGTAGAAAAAGAAGCTGTATTCTGAAATCGAAGTGAGAAAAAACTGCACGACCCGCACCTCAGTACGATTCGTCTCACTGAAAGGCCCAGAAGCAACTATTCTGACTAGAAAACGAAGACTTAAAATTTTTTGCCATAAAATTTTATCGATACGCAAACGTTTGAATGCAAAACAAATTACAGGCGCGATCGCTCGGTACGAGACAACCCCACTCCTACTCGAGGTCTACGCCACGCCCCCTCACGAATCACGTGACCCAAACCAACCAATCGCTAATTCTCGTCACGTTAGCATTGCACCCGAAGAGGCCCGATTTTCTGTGTTACCCCCACTAAAATCACTTCCAGTAATAATGTAAGATTTACGGTAGCAATAAGAGATGGGCAATTGATGGCGTTGTAAATTTTTTCCGCTTGAAAACTGAAACAACGCGACGTTCCGAAATTGGGAAGCAAATACGTTTGGAAGAGGGATCTATTAGTTTGTAATCCGGCTTACGGGCATCATTTGTCTTGCAGGTAGACGAAAGTTTATTGTTACAAGGACAGTGGGTGACGAACAAAGATTGGGAGGATGGAGGGTAGCGGCGCGGGAATTAGCAGGCTCGACTGCTACGAGGACATGTTTAAAGAGATAACCAGGAAATTGTACGGCGAGGATCCCGATCACAGAAGTAAGTGTACGACGATGTATCTTCCTTGTTATTATTTTTTTCTTTATTTATTAAAACGTACTCTGTACTATGAACAACAATTCACAAGGGGTTAGAAATATCAGTGTGACGTATTGTATTGCTGCACTGAGGAAATCGACAACACTTTTATGAAAATGTATACTGTGCTTTAAACAAGATGAAATAATTTTGAAGGAAATTCGAAATATATCAATGCAATTTTCGAAAATTCATTCACGTATTGTTACAGCGAGAAAGTCCTTATTTATTTCCTTTATTAAAATGTGTATTATACTTTGATCGTACGTACGTGTGTATTGCTGCGGTAAAAGAACGAGCATACTTCTCGTTGAGGTTGCGTTATATCTCGAATGGAAGGAAATAATTTAACAAATCAAAACGCGAATAAAAGGTTCAAGCGGTGCTGCGGCGAAATAATTTCCAAACTAAGTTTAGATTAATCGCGCACCTTTGAAGATTCGAGCTTCGCGCGTATTGTCGCACCGAAAGGTAACGAATCGCGGGTATGAATATTCACCGAGCCGGAATAAATATTTCTGCAGAATTATACGACGTGCTTTGAGCGCGCAACATGCGTTCGCATTGTTGTCTGAATATTTAAAGCCATCAAAATCAGTAGTGGCACCGTTCTGCGAAATAAAGTTACACGAGAGAATTACATGTCGGCTCATTATCTTCGTTTATCATAGCCTCGAGCGTGCAGAACGAGTTCGAGACTTCCGTATCGTACAAGAACGACGACGATACTGGAAACGGCACTGACGGCAGCGACGATGGAAACTGGACCTGCGAGGAAGAACCTCTGAAGGGTACCGATGGAAGTCGTATCGCTGCTTATCACGCCGGAAAAGCAACATGGAGGTGCTACGAATGCGGTTCGTATCACAAGTTTAAGAGAATTTTTTTCGAAAGGTCACAATAAATACTTTTAATACTTAGCAAAATACGTATTGATATTCTCATCGATGTTCCTCTTTCATCCGAGTCTGATTTTATTATTTTAGCGATCTCGATAACTTTAAAGTGACAAATCTAGTAGTTATTAATATAAGAAACTCCACGAGAAGCAGAAATTCCTATTTTAACTAAACAAACTGATGACGATATTCGGACGTTGAAAATTTTCTTTCACAAAAGTATTGTTCAGCAAAGTTACAAACATAACGGAAGTATTAGTCACAATTTATTTACCTATTGGTCATTCCATCTTTACTTTCACCGAATTCTAAACGGTAAAGTAACAAAGGTTGGGAATTAGGAGGGCTTTGTCGGCCCTCTAAAATATGCAAAGAATGCAATTTTAAATTTTTTGGAAATGTCTCTTTTTTCAAATACAGGAACTTTTATTATCCGACTCGCCGTATTTCCCTGGCAATTTCCGTACAGGCTCTGTTATCGAGTGTGTCCCTTGCCAATAACACACAAGGTACTTCCTTTCCTGACCTCGTGAGCTGACACCTCGCGAGAGGTTCGACGTTAATATCGTTCATTAGTCGGTTTGTATTCGTTCGAGCTCGACATTTCGCGACGTTTGACAATACACATCGAAGGATACGTGTTGCTCTATTTATCCTGTAAATTGTAACGAATGTTTTTTTGAAACGTAACAAACACTTTACCGAACACTGGCCGAGACAGAATAGTTAAAGAAGAAGAAATTTCGAGCAAACCGGTGATATTCGTGATTCAATTCAATAGGTAGCAAAAACTCGATACAAACGAGAATATAAATATTGGAGAAGTTGTTGTTAAACTGTCAAATTGAAAGAGTAGTTACAAATGAAGCGTAAGACCTTGACGAATTGGCCAAGTAACCTTCATAAACCCTGGATTGACCATCGCAAACCCACCCAAGTATTCTAGGTAAGTTGTACTAACAAATGGCATTGCTTCGACAGGGGACGTGATGGGGGGCGGGCCGCGCGATGTCGCCGAACATTTCATGGAGCTTCATTCGTCCAGAATACTTACAGACGACAGGAACAGACATCACTCGCCACCACGAGACTATTTGCAAGCAGAGTTGAAGGTGGACGACGTGATTTCATACTTGGAGAGGTTACGGGAACGGGTGGAACGCGTAGCTCCGCCATCGAGAAGGACCCAGGAAACGCAGACTGTGCCAGCCGCTCTATTGCCGGTTACTTCGACTTTTTTACTTCAAGAACTACCATCTGCCCCTACACAGCAACATTTGCATCAGGTGTGCTTATTGTTTATTTATGCCATTTATATTATATTGCTGTTGCATTGATATAACAGCAATTACACATTGTGTCGTATCATAGACAACAACTATTTCGTACATGTCATATATATCACGCCACGTGTGTAATATTATAATTTAATTTATTAATTATTTATTGTTATTATTGTTAATATAATTATAAAATTATAAAATTATATTGCATTAATAGTGTTAGTTATGCAGGAATTGTTAAATGTGTACTGTCACAAGGTGTACGGTTGTATATATACGTAGAATACTTGGAAAGTTAATAGAAAATTACATTCTCGGTTATACATATTTTTAATTACATTTCATTTCTACTTTTGATATTTGAGAGTGAGTGACAGCGTGAGCGACGTTTAGCGCGAGTGATTTAGTGATACTTCAATGAAACGCGCAAAACGCGATCTTCTAGAATTCCAAACTATATTTACTTGAATAATATTCCACGTGTCGGAGTGGGGTTGAATGCTCGAATACGTGGATTGTGCAATATTAATTTTAATCAGTGGCTGTTTGTTCGACCATGTCCTCTCATTTGTTCAGTTTTGCCAAGTTCTCTGAAGTCTGAAAGCATTGTGACACAACGACCGAACGAGTGTTTGTCCGTTTGTTTGAAGTTTAATTTCTATTCCGATAACGTTGCGTCCGTAAGAGTTTGCACTCCCAGACAAAGTAATGTTTTGGCGTTATGTTTTATCTTTTTCGACAAATTTTAATTTTCCAACTACTCCATATAATAAATGAAACTTGCTTCTTTCCGCAGAACACCACGACGATGTCGTCGGTGACGGTATCGCCCAGTGTGAAACGATATACCTGCCCTTACTGTCCCTACGGAACGGATCGCCGCGACTTGTACACCCGACACGAGAACATCCATCGCGAGGAGAAACCGTTTCATTGCTACATCTGTTACAAACCGTTCAATCGTGCCGATCACGTGAAGAAACACTTCCTGCGAATGCATCGCGAGCATGGTTACGAGTTATCGAGGATACGCAGGCCAGCCGGGTCAAATTCAACGAAACCTCTTCAACAAGAGTCTGGAACAGCGAACGCTGGAAACGCGAACACACAGAATGGACAACAACAGCAGCAGCAGCAGCAGCAGCAGCAGCAGCAGCAGCAACAACAACAACAGCAGCAACATACCAGTTACACGTCAGGTTTCAACAATAACAAGAGTTACCAATTACAGCCGAATCCTAACAACACGACTAGCAACACAGCAGGGATTTATCAGGGGACGTCGATGCCTGCACCAGGAATTATGCAACCGGACGCAGCGAACTGCACTACGGGAAGAAGGATGCAGAACGGTGGCTGCAATAGCAAGAGTCATCTCAAGGGTGGCTCTAAAAGTAATCAGGAACGGAGGTGAGGATGTGCGGTTAGGGGCAAAATTGTACGTTTTGCGAGAGACACTTGACAACTCGAAAGTTTTGTTAATGAAGGATTCCAAGGGAGACAGAAAATTGTTTCATTTTATGGATTTGTAGGTCTAATAAGATTCAACTGTAACTTCCAATTGAATTGATCTGCTAGATTCATTTTGTTTTTGTTGGTAACTAAGAAATTCTCTTTTAGAAATCGAGTTAAAGATTCTTGTGACGATTACAATTACTCATTGATCTACCAGATTCGCTGTTCTTATCAATAATTGAAAAATGTTCTTTTAGACCTTAGAAGTTAAGTGTTCTTATGAATAATGATTACAATTACTCGCTCTACACTTATTGATTCAGTGTTGTTGTTAATAATTGAAAATTGAACGAAACTAAGAATTCTCATCAATAACAGATATAATTACACGTTGATCTGGATTCATTGTTCTTTCTAACAACTGAAAAATGCTCCTTTAGAATTGGAGTTGAAGACTGATTTTTCTCACAGATTTGTTTGAAGAATTTCCTCTAGTTCGAATCAACGGTCTAACTTAACATTCGCCTAATTTTTTCAGGTACACTTGTTGCTACTGTTCCTGGAGCGGAGTGGACAACTGGTGCCTGAAGCGTCACCTGAACACACATTTGAAGCCGTTTGCATGCACTCTTTGCGAGTATAAAGCCGCTCGTGCCGAGCGTCTCTCCACTCACGTGCTCAAGGTCCACAACAGACGACAATGCTCAAGGTGCTCGTTCCTCGGCGAAGACGCAGCCCAGTTACAGATACACCAGCTGCACGTTCATCGTGTCGGCAGCGCTAACACACCCTCGACCTCCACCGCTCAAACTGCGCCACCACCGACTAATCGCCATCAGCAACCAATACAGTAAGGATCCATTTTCACTTGCTTCGTTAAATTGCGAGACGAAGTCAATAATTATATTCGCATTTTCGTAGCAAATCATAAAACTAGGGTACACGTACAACGGATAATCATTGACTGAGCTTATAGAGAAATGGAGAAATTATATTAATATGTATAATGTAGAGAAATTATATTACTATATATAATATAGAGTAATTATTAGAGAGAAATTGGATACGTTTGTAGAGTAATTGGCAGAGTAATTGGAACTTTTCCTCCAGGAGTAGTAGACTAGAAGAATATTGTGTTGTCAGGTTTGACAAGATGGAATTATGAGAAGATAAATAATTAGAATCAGTGGAGCTGGTTGAGCTTGCTTATAGAGAAATTAATTAACTCCAATTGTGTTATGTTTGTAGGAGTGGAGTAATTGGAATTTAAAGAAAAACGTTATATTGTTAGACAAGTGATGGAGTGATGAGATAAATAATTAAAATTAATTAGGAATATTCAAATTGTCTATTGTTAACAGAGAAGAGCTATTAGATCTCACATCTTGTTAAACTTGACGATACGGAGTGATGAGATTGATAATTAGGATTAACGTAGTAGAATATTGAAATTCGTCCTTTCTACGAAGAATTCTCTAAAATCATATTCACAGATGATGCCATTTACCACGACGCTTTGTTATATTATATATCACTTTATTGTATTTGCAACGCGTATCAATTCTTCGCCTCATCTTCCGATTCATTTCGTTTCAATTGGCTCGCGAGCCGCGCGAAAACGCGATTTCGACTGAATAACCCGGCGAAGCTTGGAAAATTCGGCGCAACGTTTTTCTTCACGCGCTGTTACCCAAATGCAGATCGAAATGGTTTCTCTCCGGTGCTGTAAAACTCGCCGAACCGCACCGCTGGTCTGTTTTAGTTTGGCGGTTTGGCCGCGACACGCGAAAGCCGGGAAATTCATTAAAACGATTTAATTGGAAGTCGATCGGACGCGATTAATCCGCGCTCCCGTTACTTTTTCAGCCACGTTCCCGCGGGCAAACGAACGTGCAACGAGCAGTGCACCCGGATTTAAACTTCGATTCCCTGTCCTGTTTCTCTTGCTCGTTAGTTCGTAGCCTTGCGACGAAATCGTTTCACTCGTAGATTTCGCCAGAGAAATATAGATCGACCGCGATCAATTGCCAAAAACTGATCGAAGAGATCGAGCATCAGAGAGAAAGAAAGTGGATTTTGATTACTATCGATTTCGATTAATAATTCTTTCGTTTGCTTTTTTGATACTCTTGTGATGAAAACATGATCGTCATAATCATATTGTAGCGGCGTAGGATTCCTCAACTACGAGTTTCGAACACTGACTAGTCGAGGTCCTGCCGATCTCCGACGTTAAGTAAAGCAGTGTGCGGAACCCTGCCAAGATAGGTGATCATCGGGCTAACTACTAGAGCGGGTAGTTTACAATAAACAAGCGTCTGGGGTAAGAAATTGCTGCCATCAGCCCCACTGATGAGTCTAGGCAGTGACACCGAGACGAAACGTAACCTTCGCTTTCTTTCTCTCTCTCTACTCTCAACTACCTCAAATCCTTTTCATTCTTCTGATCATTCATTTCCCACAGTACCAACAAAGTTTCAAGCCACACTCTGATAGTATACGTAGGTCGTCCTTCAATTCTTCTATGCAAAAACACATTTATGTTTCGATGAAAATTAACCTCACACGTTTTCAAACTTCTCTTTATAAATGTAATTACAATAATCGGATCTCGTCGCTTATCGCCGAGTAATTTCAGAGTGTTTCACACAATACCACACGAAAGTTTGTTTCCAACGAACGTCGGAATATATTACTGTATGTATGTACAACACCGACAACCGTGTATGTTGAATCGTATAATTGTTCACTCGATCCGGTTTACATTTCGGAATTATAATTTTTCTTTTTTTTTTCGTTTAATTACGATCATTGTAATTCGCTGTAGTAATATTTAATTACTCGCTTTATTTACGGATTAATTATCGGATTTTCAGTCCCGCGGGAGGAGGGCGGCCACCACCTGGTCCACCAGTTTTTCCAGCGCCGGCTCCAGCCATCGCACCTGCTACTACCGTCATACCACCGACGACAATACTCGGGTAAGCATCCCGCCAACTTTCTCCAGTTCCTACGCTCCTAGCTATTTTCTTCGTTTTTATTTTTTATTTCCTTTTTTTGTTTTTTTCTTGGCCCACGAATGACTCGTCGACGCACAGCAAAGCTAAAACTCTGCTCGTAAATCAAGATTTCGTTTGCTCGTTTGTTCCAAACGACAAAGCTAAAATTTGGTCTGTTTTTTAATCAAGGATCCAAGTGTCGAGCAGCTGGAATTTTAACAACGAGTCGGTACCTGGATCCTTTGGCACTTGGTCTCCATTGTTGGAATTTCTGTCGTAGCATTTTGTTCTTTTTTCTTTCGATTGTACATTTTTGGTTAACATAATTTTAAACTGTAGGATTTATCAATAATTTTAACAGAGATATTCTTTTTCTTTTTTTAACAACTACGGCCAGTGTCTCTTGCAAATAATGATTCGTTCCTCGTCTTTAGCCAACTAGATCGTTTGTGACCAGTTCGATGATGCAACAAAATTTACGTTCCAACAATGAGGATCATATTTGTAATTTGCTAATAATTCTTTTATTCAACGCGCGATGGGTGTCTAAGAGGAACGACCGTTAGCAGCGCTTTGTGTGCCCTTGAGTTGCGAGTGCGATTCCTGCGCTTGCTTTTTTTTTTTTCTTTTTCTTTGTTCTTTTCACGTCACGCTCTGTGTTTGTCCATTGTACCAGGTTGACGTTATTCAGTGGCAGATTGAATCCTTCTGATACATCGATTCTCGCGAATAGCAAAAGAATATCTGTTCTCTCGCAGAACAACCCATTGTTCTACGAAATGAAAAATCGCTTGTGAAATCCAAAGATCGATTGGAAACAGAGAAAGAGAGAGAGAGAGAGAGAGAGAGAGAGAGAGGGAGAGAGAGAGAGTGAGAGAGTCTGCCACCGAAATTGCTCGTCGCCATTTCGCTCGTCCCTCCACCCCTCCGTTTTCTGTTACGTTGCAGCGTCATTTTTTGGTTGGAAATGTTTTTTTCCGTTTCGCGCCGTGTGCACGCTTCGTTTGTTTGCTTTCGGTGTTGCCAGAGCACGCGGTGCCGTGCACGCTCCCGTGCTTCACTTTCGTTGTCTGTTCTTCTCTCGTTGTCACTGTCTCTTGTACTTTATTTTCTTAAAAAAAAAAAAAAAAAAAAAAAAAAGAAAAATGCAACAACGAAACCAAAAAAAAAAAAAAAAAGAAAAACGTCTCTCGTCGTCTCGTCGCACGGTCGACGAGCGCTCGTTCGTTGGTAGAAAAATGACGCGAACGTAACTTATGGAACAGTGCCGCGGTGGTTGCAGCCACGAGATGGTAAACTCCCCTGCAACTGCAGCGACAATGGCGTACCCAACGTTGGAGGAGGAGAGGCGGTCGAGCTGGCACGAGCAGCACGGCCACGACCACGGCGGCTGTCGTCGTCGCCAACGTCAACGCAACGCCGACCAGGCCGTCGATTACCACGAGACGCTAAGACGCGACCTCGACTCGTTATCCGCTGTATGCTCGCCGTGCACCGAGCAACACGACGACCACCGTCACGTGCACGACGAATCGTGCACCGGCTGTCACAGCCGCGGCTCCACTGCTACTATACTTAATCGTAATTTTGCGCACAGCTACTACCAGCCAGTCCCTGGACCGAGCAGGCCGACCGGGCTTTCCTCTCCAGCCAACGGTCGGATCCAGAGACGATCCCGTAAGCAGAGCAAACCCAGAAAGGTGACAGAGGTCGAGGAGGACGAGGATTTGATCTGTCCCGAGAAGAAGATTAAGCACGAGGAGGAAGAGGAGGAGGACCAGGAGATGGAGAAGTCTGAAAAGATGGCCATCCTGAAGGAGAAGTATCATAGTCCATCGAACAGGAGGAGGTTGTTGAAATGTCATCGGTGTCCCAAAAATTCGCCCGCCAGGGGATGCATCTGTCCGCCGTACCACAGCAAAGCTTCTCTGCTGCTGCACCAGATGTGGAGACACAATAACAGGACTCAGATTCGAAATCAGGCTCGTTTAGAAAATCGAGCGCCCAGCAATGATAACCCAGAGGTGTCACAGGTGCCACAGGTGCCACAGGTACCACAGGTGCTACAGATGTCACAGATGTTACAAGTGTCACAGGTGTCACAGGTGTCACAAATGTCACAGATGCCACAGGTGCCACAGGTGCCACAGGTGCCACAGGTGCCACAGGTGCCACAAGTGTCACAAATGTCACAAATGTCACAAATGTCACAAATGTCACAAATGTCACAAATGTCACAAATGTCACAAATGTCACAAATGTCACAAATGTTACAAATGTCACAAATGTCACAAATGTCACAAGTGTCACAAGTGTCACAAGTGTCACAGGTGCCACAGGCGTCACAGATGCCACAGGCGTCACAGATGCCACAGGCGTCACAGATGCCACAGACTTCACTGGCGTCACAGATGTCCTCCATCACGTTAAAGGCTACGGTGTACACCAACCCTGCTAGGTATGGCTATCGCAGATAACACTGGATGTCGAAAGGAACAACAGCGGACGATCGTGGATCTCGAAACGCGCTAATTCTCGATCGTCCCTTCGCCAGAAGTATTTTGAGACTAGCTTTTTAATGAAAGAGAGCACCTTTCGTTGAAAGAAATTAATTTCGGTACATTTCATTGGAAGAAAAACTCTAAACTAAGATTAAGAAATCTTGTCTTAAACAAAATTGATCCAACTGTTGTCTTGTCTTTATACTCTTTCATTAAAGAAAAAGTAGTCTCTAGTTTTCGAATGTTATTTCTAGTTTTGAATGTTAGATCAGTGCCTTTCGATATACATCGGTTTATATGTGATCTCTGGATTCAGGGTATGTGCATCGAATCTGAACCGATGACGAGGAACTCCCGTAGATTTTGTCGTTTTGGAGGGCAGGACGATGAATTCTCGGTTATGAGGAAGTTTCCGTGTTCCTAACGAAGACGGTAGACCAGATTTCTCGACGGTGTGCGATCGATCGATCGATCGATCGCTCTGGATCCAATAACTGACGTGTCTCACTGCCAAGTCACGGCGATAGGTACAAACAACTTTCACATAGCCAACGAAACAATTTTTAGATAGAAAAGAATTTCGTCGAAGTATTAGGGACAAAAACTTTCCTCAAGCTTTTCGGATGCGACTAAACCTATCTTTCTTCTTCTTCTTACTATTTCTTCATCTTTCTTCTTCTTCTTTCTTCTTGTTCCTCCTCCTTCTCCTCTTCTTCTTCTTCTTCTTCTTCTTCTTCTTCTTTTTTCTGACCCGTTTTGTGAAAAATGAGAGTAGACTCTTCGCAAGAGATCTACTTACGAGTGCAACTGAATGTATCGTTGCTCGTTCCCGAGAACAGTTTTAATCCAAAGTACCTTAAGGCTCGAATTCCCCGTGGAATTTCGTCCTTGCAGTTACGTTTAGTCGCATTCGTACGTAAAGGTACGTATCGTGAAAATTATATTTTTCGTGTAATTAAACGGAAAGAAGAAGAAGATAGATAAAAAAAGTAAAAATTCAAAAAAAAAAAGAAATGTTGATGTTTAACGATTATCTCCACGATTTGTCCGTCTCTTTAATTTCATATCTGTTGACTAATCAGCGACCCTTATAAACGTAACACCTATGGAGAGAGACTGTGTCTAGTCACACAAGGTATCAAGAAAGTAAGAAAGAAAGAAAACTCCGTGATCTACTTAATCCGTGTTTGGCCCAATGAGCACGATTTTTGTACTAAAGATATTTGTATAAAGATCAAAACATTATCTTGTTTACGTTATTACATGAAATATATTATATCTATTGTACTTAAGCAGGCTGCCCGAAAAGCCTGGGTAAACGTAGACTCTCAGAGAACCCCCGTCGCTTTCGTACCATTTCTCTGGGATTCTGCGATTTCCGCTGTTTCATTTCACATGTCCTCTCATTCGAGCACAGTGGCAAAAGAAAAAAAAAAAAAGGAAAACAAAATTTTGTTCTTCGTTCGATCGATTTCAATTCAAAGTTAAACGTTTTCATTTTCTTTCCGTTTTCTTTCCGTTTTCTTTCCGTTTTCTTTCTGTTTTCTTTTCTTTTCTTTTCTCTTTTTTGTGTATATAATCAAACGAACCTTAGGAATGTGACTCTTTGTATCGTTATTATTCGTTCAGGAAACATCGATCGTATTCGATAAACATCAATAAAGGAACGTTGCAACTGATTTGGACTGTTTGTTCTTGCAACGAGAATTTTCCACCCGCTTGTTTCGCACATGTTTATCGGAATTCGAAAGATATTCGTGAAAGTAACTTTTCAACTGCGAGAATTATAATTGTGTATGAAAATAAAGATATCTTGAAGTCACGAACAAGTTCACGGTTTTTTTACTCGTCAAAGTTGCGCAGCGAATTTTCTTTCGCGCGAATGAAAACGTACCGAACGTCGATATCGGCAGCGCGCGGAAGCGACTTGGTTGGAACGCGCGCCGACAGGCGTCGCCAGAAGTCGTCGCGGCCGATCGATTTCCGGTTTGCTCGCACAATCCCACACGACTTCTTCCTTTTTTTCCCCTCACAGTACTTTTCAGAAAAAAAAAAAGAAAAAAAAGCTGCACGACTCGTACCCCAATACGATTCGTCTCACTGAAAGGCCCAGAAGCAACTGAAGACAAGACTTTTTTGCCATAAAATTTTATCGATACGCAAACATTCGAATCGATAGAAAACAAATTACAGGCGCGATCGCTCAGTACCAGACATCCCCACGCCCCCTCGCGAATCACGTGACCCGAATCAACCAATCGCTGATTTTCGTTGCATTAAAAGAGGTGCTAAAATTACTTTCAGCGATAAAAACAGTATATTGCGAAAAGTTCGTCCCGAGCACGGGCTGACTTGGTTTTAGTTTTTCAGAAAGAGAGTTATTTTTCAACATTCCGTCGACTTGGTGGACTTTCGGCGATGCCAGCGGCGATGTTTCGAAACTCGATTCGACATTTTTCATATGCCCGAAAGAAAGAGGAGGTTGTTAAATGTCGTCCGGGGCAACTTGGCGGTCTTTAAACAAGCGGGAGGCAGGAGGGGGGGGGACCGAGAGCCGAGAAACTTAATAAACTGAAAGTAAAGTCCCGAAGCAGCGGGGAGAACTGCGAGCAATTTACAACGTAAATAACTGAACTTCGGCCGGGGGCTGAGTTCGTAAATTGTAATTTCTCGAATGGTTTCCCTTTTTCCTTTATCGGGCGAAAAAGTCCGCGGAACTTTCGAACGCGCGATATTACGACGAGTGAAACCTGGCGAGGGGGCAGAGGAGAAGGTAAGTAAGTACACACGGTATGGCAAAAGGGGAAGGTCTTTGCAAGGATATTTTACTAACGATCAGATGCAAACTCTCGTAACGTAAAACTCAAGAGAGCACGCAATGCCGACGACCAGTCGATAATTGGATGAAATGCGAAACCGCACATGGTTGCTCTCGCCTGTTGCCCTCTTTGCCACCGACGTAACCGTTCCCCTTTGAGTCGCTCGAGTTTGCTTTGACGCAACGATATCCCAGCTTGCCAATTCTCGAATAAAGGAAACGGCGAACATTGGTCATGCGAGAGAGAGAGAGAGAGAGAGAGAGAGAATCGAGATCTCATATTTTAGAATTACGATCCCGAACGCAGTTGAACGTCACGACGCGCGGCACGAAATTTGGTTTGCGGTTGATTTAGCGAAGAGCGTAACTGTATAACGGTGAGAAGTTGTCGATAATTTAGACTGATGTAAAACTTCGTAAAAAAGATGACGCGTAACGACGAACCATTCAATTTTATTTGAAAGCGTGAAGCTTTTATTTCGACAGTCGTGAGTTTGTACTTTTGTGATGATGATTTCACGCAGTGGAGGGCAAGGTAAAGATACTTTCTTCTCGAACGTGTCTTCAAAAGTGGAAAAATTGCTTTCTGACGATTGAATCTACCATCGTCTCGAAGCTTGAAAAATTTTCTCTTCACGAGTTTTTACTATTTTATGGAGCATTAGCATGTCTTAAATTTTTGTCGCCTAATACAAACTGGTATGAGTTTTAAGAGGAAAGACTTCAAAACACATATGTGGTAGACATAGTTGCGAAGAAATTTTTTCATTGCCACTCACGTGTCACAGTTATGCTTTCATTCTGTAATTTATCGCCTTCTTTTTTGCACTCGCGACAGTTTGGCAATTAAAGCTAACAGTGAAGGATCAATAATGTTGCCGCAACGGAGTCATGCGACTTGCAACAACACGCTGGTGTTTTACAAACAGATTCAAAATTTCACAAACATGCATGCATGTATATCAGTTGAATTGCGCGAGAGAGTCGTAACGAAAGTTAGACCCGAGTTCGAAACGCGTGGGAACATTATTTGAAAATTTGGAGCAATAAATTCGCCAGGGAAGTGAGAGATGTTTTGGCAAAACGGAAACGACAGTTTCAGCGATTTGTTTTGCTCGAACACGCGAACGAGTCTGCACGGCCTGTCGCTTTTATCATGTCAAAATTTCGACCGCACAGCTCCCCCCTCCTCCCCCCCCCCCCGGTTAGATCGGAAAATTGTGCTTCCATGGTTTCGATATTTTGATACACTCTGGCGTAAACGGGGCCACTTGAGCGTTTCTTCAGAGCGTAGATTCCCTGGAAAATAGTGTTCCGAAAACGAAGTGACGCGGAAAAACGCGTTCTGAAACGAAGTTGCACCGCCGCGGCAGCCAACGCTCGTTTCTCTCCCGTAATATTAGAAATTTTCAACATTTTATTCCGAGCGATTACTCGCGCCATTTTGCTGCCAGCTTTCCTCCCCGTGCGCGGCGAAAATGCAAACTTTAAAAGACGACACGCTCCGAAACGTTTCCTTCTTCCAAGAACGATTTAACCTTCTAATCCGTATTTTTTGAATAAACGCTCTTGAATATCGAGAAAATTATTTTTAGGATGTAATCTACGTAACCACGAATAAACGTTTTGTCAAAGATCAAAATTTTATTATGACTCTTATCACCACGAACGAGGCAACGAAACTTTTCCTGTTCAGAATTCTGCGTCAGTCTACTTCCGGTTTGTGGACAGTCAAGCGGTGTCGAGCAGTTCTGGTTTGTCTCGCGATCGAGTTATGTCGACCACGAATTCCGGATCCGAGAGCTCGGACGCGAGTACCGCGCGATCGGAAAAACGCGAAAAGGGGTCTCGAAGCGGAAGTTCACCTTGTGTTTCCGTACAGTCGGATCGACTGGTAGGCGGGGTAATCGTCGCGGTGAAACAGGTTAGAAGAAGCGAGACGAGCCCGACGAGCGGGCAAAAGAGAAGCGAGTCGAAACAAAAAGTAAGTGCAAGAAGAAGGGAACAACGTCACGTGAGTGGCCGTTCAATCGTGCTCGCGTGCGGACGTCCGATTCGCGCCGATTTGCCCCGAGCAGTTGTTCGAACTAGTCGAGTTGCTCGAGAGTTTGATCTCTCGTCGCTAGAAAATGCATTGCTCTATTTCTGAAAAAAAAAAGAAAAAGAAAAAGAAAAATGGAAGAGAATCCATCTGTTTTCGTTGCCGAGAAAGAGTCGGACAGCAGCTCCGTGTTGAATTTAAATAATTTAGTAAAAGCTGGATAACGTACCGTTAAGTTAAATTCATTTTAATTAAACGAAGCTAATTAATTGGCTTCGCGATTTTCACGGCAATTTCGCTTAATGGAGATTGGATATCGATACTCGGTTTAGGAAATTGATACCAACAATCGTGAAATTAGAAACGACATCGTATCTTTTCACCGAGGTCATGCCTCAAAGCAAGTCAATTGCGAAGTGGTTTTATCTTGCTGGAATTCAAGCAAATTAATTAGTTTCGAACTAATTAATTTCGAACTAATTAACTAACGAATTCATCGGCCTCAGGCCCCGATAAATAGCAGTATAAAGTATTCAAAGTATACGCTATTCGTTGTTTCACAGGCAAAACAATTTTTCTGCCCATCGTCAGATTTTTTTGCCAAATTCGTAAAACATGTTTCACATTTTTTTGAAATTCACAGAAATACGGATGTCGGCGTGACGCTTCAAAAATACACGAAAATAACATGAAAAATACAGTACTCGTAGAAATATAAATTCAGCCCGATAGACGAAACCGTAGAATCTCAACGACCTCGCATCGTTCCGCCACGCGCATCGAACGTAACGCATTAACTTGCAAGCTCTCGAGATACGAGCGACCCATTGAACACGGCCGATCGTTGATCCCATTCTCGTAATTAACGTCGTTGATCATTCGTTTCGTTTACCGGATTAATCGATCGAAAAACGACCGCCTTTCCGCGTTGGGAACCCGTTCATCTGCAACGGCCGGATTTTTGGCGGATTTTTCGAATATTCCTCCCCCCTATCACTCCTCCTGGAGGGAATAAGTCGATTCTCATGCGGAAAGATAAGGGAAGTTGGTGGCAAGAGGACGTTGCCAGGCGAAACTTTCGCGGAATGCACGCGGCTGTGGCGAACATCGGGATTCGCGTCGATAAGCGGATGAAAGAAATAAAAAGAAAAACTACACGACTCGTACCCCAGTAGGATTCGTCTCACTGAAAGGCCCAGAAGCAACTGTTCTAACTAGGAAACGAAGACGACTTTTTTGCCATAAAATTTTATCGATATGCAAACATTTAAATCGATACAAAACAAATTACAGTACCAGACAACGCCACTCCTACTCGAGGTCTACCCTTCGCGAGTCACGTGACCCAAATCAACCAATCGCTAATTTTCGTTGCATCAGCGTTGCACTTTCAGTGATGATATTTCAACGAAATCGATTACGACTGAGGGAGCCTGTCGTTCCGAAAAGATTTCAGCTTTCTATCGTTTTTTTTTTTAATTTCGAAACTTTTAATCCCGATACTTTTAGTATTTTTATTTCAGTGCTTTGAATTCTCTTACCATTGACGACTGAGCGAGTCATAATTTCATCCGAGTTATATTTTTATAAATTTCCTCACAATTTTGTCACAATTTTACCGAGTCGTATTTCGTGGGAATTTTAAAAATCTTCGTCTCCTCTAAGACGCGAACTATCCGCGACTTGGATTTCTGACATCCGCGCACAAACTTCTCCAAACCCTTAATTGGAGCAAACCGAATTGGATAAACATCGCAGGGACGAAACTTGGCGAAATTTTCTCGCCGCATCGGAAGGAAAAATTTCACGCTGAAGGCATTTTTTTAATATCCGGTTGGCGAGCATGCGCGACCGCGACGCTCGTATATCAGTTTATAGCGGCACTTCAACCGAACGCGCGCGAAACGGGCACGTGCACATACACGGACGTCCCGCGTGCATGTACGTACATCCTCGCGGGAAGCACTGCAGCGGCGAACAACTTTCTCATCATTACGCATGCCGCATTAACGCATGAATATTCATAACGTGCGGCTTCTTCCCTTTCTCTCTCTCTTTCTCTCTCGTTTTATCCCCTTCTTTTTTCTTAATTTCTTAAGCGGTCCAGAGCGCGGACGAAAAGCCTCGCGGAAAATTTATATTCGCCAACAGCCGCCGAACGACGAATGCAATTTCTTTTTTCGCAGCTTTCGTTCGCCCGCGCTCCTTCTGAAGCGGCGCCATCCGTCACGTTTCGCTCGTGGATCGTTTATTTGTGTCTCGTTTAAAGGCATTTTGCATTTTAATTGCGTCAATTCCGCGTTAATATTATTTCCCGGCGTAATTTCGAAAACCGCTCCCCGGCGAATGGAAAGAAAAAAAGAAAAAAGAAAACGAAGAAGCTCGGTTCGACGAATTAATTTCAATGTTTAAACGCCCCCGCGCGCGCGCGCGCGCGCGGAACAATCGGTTAATCTCGTTTCCGAGTTACGGCGACTGCAACGGTGATTAAGGTATTTGTTGTTTCACTGCGCTACCTCGTGCCCGGCGTTTTTCAAGGGGTGATTAGTGTTCGCGCGCGTTTCCATTTCACCCTCGGTTTCGTTCATCATATCGCGATTCTCGTTGAAAAGTCAGGCGAGATAATCGCGATTCTGCGCGCTCGCGATAACAGGAATTTCGGCGAAACGATTCCGCCTATTTTTCGAGGATACGCTCGTAATTTAGCCGCCATTACCAGACGCCTGCTACGTCGCTATTCGCGACTATTCGTACTACGAATAACACACCGGCCCCCATTCACCGACACATTGCGAACGTTGCAGCTCGACCATTGAATGCATTTTACATGCAGGTTAAACCGGTTAGAGGTTAAGGGATACCATTACCTGGTTATTTTGATCGTTTCCGTTTCGGCAAAGCGCTAAACAGCCTGATGAGGTTTAGTCTCCCGCCGCGCGAAATGCTAAACCGCCGCTGTTACATACATTTCTCTATCCGTCGTCCCATTGGATTAAAACTCGAACCGGAAATTCCGCTACGATGGTTCTTGAATGTCGAGCGGGCTTTTTCTTGAAAAGCCATTTAATTTATTTTTCGAAATTCGATTGTTCCTTGCAAACGAGTATTTTTGTTCTTTTAATCTCATAGAATTATAGAATTGTACAATTATTACTTGTAAAGGATAACTTACTTGCGTTGAAACGATCAACAATCCAGTGTCAGTAGTAGAGTAAATATTTCAATAAACTTAAATCGTTTGTCAATCGTAAGTTCAATAATTTCTGTAATAATGAACGATTCTTTCAGTATTTCAAACATCGTACATTACGTTGTATTTGCTATCTGCAACTATAAGTAACATTTACTCATTCCTCGTTGCATTCAAAAATGTGGCACCCAGAGGCAAATGAACTTATTACAAAATCTAATACTTTGTTCTATTTTATTTTGCTTTAGATACAGAGACACGTATATCTAAATTTTGAAATATGACGATACTTAAAGAAAGAAAAATACTATCAACTGAAAAGAGTGATGCAGATAGACGAATTTTTCATTTCTGGACGATAAATTTGAATATATCGAAAGTTACCATTTTTCTCGACAAAAAATTGTAAAATTAAAAATCTACATAATTAAAAATTAAAAATTATAAATCTTTAATAATTAGAGATACATATGTAGCGGCCCTACGATTCCTCGACTACGAGTTTCGAACACTCGTCTAGCACAAGTGGCTGCGCGCCCAGCGTCGAGGTCTTACCGATCTCCGATGTTAAGCAAGAAGCATGCGGAGCCCGCTAGGGGGGGTGCCGGGCCCAGCCTTAGCGGGTAGTTATAACAACAAGCGTCTGGGGTAAGGAGTCGCTGCCATCAGCCTCACTGTTGATGAGTCTTCTCATTTTCCTTCACACACTCCTTCTCTCCTTCCCAGCAGCATCCAGGGTCTTTAAATTCTTTACAGTTCCTCCCTAAACATATATCGAAATTTTAGAATATGATGATACTTAAAAAAAGAAAAATACTATCAACTGAAAAGAGTTGATGCAGATAGACGAATTTTTCATTTCTGGACGATAAAAAATTATAAATATTGTTGCATTGTACAAGTGTAGGATTATGTCATATTTGATTTGGTTTGGAATTACTGAAATTACGTGCTAAACTATATCACGTACCAACAAGCACGATTGTCGAAAGTGTCTGGAAATTCCATCCACCTTTGAAATTTATCAAACTGGATAAATCCAGTCTCTAGCTATCGTCGTCGGAAAGTTTTGGTCGCCGTTCGAAACTTCGAAACAAATTCTCGAAGAATATTCAATTCGTTAAACCGAGAGCCGAGCCCGGTCGTGAAATAATAAAAACCGGGGTTGGCTCAGGTGATGAGAAGCCATACATTGAGGGAATAAATGCGGCGCAACTTGCAAATTTATGGTAACACAATGCCACGCACACTCTAATAAATACATACAAATTTTTCGGCGGAGTTGGCCCTATATATCGTCCCTCAGTTTAAACTTAGGCCACTACGCTCTTTTATACATTATCCATCCCTCTGCGCGAGGGTTTCACTCTCTTTCTCTCTCTCTCTCTCGCAGGGCACAATTTTCTTAAACCCTAATACGTTACTCCGCGGCCGCTGAAGAAAGAAACGCTTTGAATTGGATAACGAAGTTAATGCCAGTCGTATGCATAATGCAACATTTCTCCAGCTGCATTAGAAAGCATTACCCCGTCTTATAAATTGAAATTCGCCGAATAAGTCTGAGAAGCGGCGGGCAAAATGTGTTGTAAAATGTTTCTGCGAAAATTCTGTGGCGAAAGTCGAAAGATATTAGATATTAGAAGATGTACGTGGAAATTTTGGAATTTCTGATTTGCTTTACTCTACTCAATGCCTCTGTTCCTTTATTACAAATTTGCCTCGTAGATGTCTCAGAGATTTTCCTCTCCTCAAATCCAGGATTTATAAAAAAATTGTCAAAGACTTTGACTTGGGTCTCTTTCAATAACAACATGTCCTGTCACATTATTTTCTTTTACTTTTAAATTTTCGTTGTTCCATTTGTCATTTTGTGTTACTATACTTTACTGTTGTCATTACTTTTTACCTAGTGGTTAAATAAATAAAATAAAATAGAACTTATCCAGTTCAAAATTGAAAAGTCCAAATTGTTAGAGCTCGATCGTTCTTAAATTTTAAACAGTCGTTCGGTATAGAAATGCTAAAGCTTGGAAACATCCTCCGAAGACGTCTGTCAGCCCCCAAAAAAGCGCAAAAGTGTGAAACATTTTTCAAAATGTCGTCGTGCTAGATGCGTCGTATATAATGCTGCCACATTCTGAGCTCCGTTGGGACAGTCGAACACCTTTCTCTCGAACTGAACTCGCGGCGTCAACCATGGTCCATCATAATTTGTGTATTCATACGGGACACGCTGATCGATTGGACAGTAATGAAATCTCTCGATTCTTCTTGCTTCTTTAAACAGTTAGTCACGCTTGTCGTTCGAAAATTAACAGAACGTATAACTTACGATTCTTAAAATTCTTAAGATTCAATCTGTACGGATCTGCGTACGATCTGTGATCTGCGATGACGGGAGTTTCTTGGAAATTTCGGAGGTAATTCACGGTTAGGCGAGTTTTTGCGAGAAAGCTGCTGGATAATTGAGCCGGCTAGTGTCATTCCACGCGAGTTTCGGGGTTAATACGTTGCGACACGACAGTGTTGCGGGGTCGGCAACCTGCGACACGCGAGCCGATTTTGTACGGTTTCTCCCGCGAACGTGAAACACAGGAGAGAGGGGAAGAGGGGGAGAGAGAAAAAAAAATAAAGCGGCAGTGAAACAAAAACAGAATGAAATCGCGATTCGCGGGATTGTTTCGCAATGCCCCTGTCCCTGGTTGAAAGGTGGCCGACACACGCGTCGACTCGCGTGCGAGCGTGTAATTTCGCGCGGACGACATCCGCGTTGAAAATGTACCAACGAGTGTGATGTCTGCGACGACACGCACGTGACGAAGTATTACTGGTGGATTCGTTATAAAAACCATGTTCTCCTTTTATGATGTTACTCCACGTGGATTAGCCGCTGCACGAATTGGTATTTATAGATGCTAGAGATACAGCGAAATCAGCAGAGTAGAAAACTGTGTAATAAATGCCTTTATTGTCAGATAGATAGCTTGAATGAATTCATGACCTGACTTCACATTTACTCGACGACATGATATATTTCCTATCGAATGAAAACCAGCGGATCGTTCTTGATCAAAGTTTAATTGACCGATCTGTCGATCATATTAAATGAATTGAATCCACGGGTTCTTTTTTTGTAAATTCTTCTATTGAATTAAGCTTTTGATACCTTGAGAGAATAAATTGGTAATTATTGATGATTACTTCTACGCGTTAAGGAAAGCGGAAGTACGACAATAATCCCGTGCCTATTATTTGATAATTTATGACTTGGCTATTTCTCCACTAGCGATTATATGTATATCGACGTTCTGTACAATTAACTGATATATTATTGCTTTAATTATTACAGCTAACGATACTGAAGTAAGAGAATTACCGTAATTGAAACGGTAAAGCTTGATTTACATGTTATTTCCAATACTATCGTTCACAGATAGGGATGTAATACATTTCAGATATTAGAGCATAAAGATATTCAACATAACACGTCAGTTATAAACAAAGTTGTAATTAAATGAATTATCCACTATCATATTTTGACTAGCTGCTTTGTATAATTATATTAGTAAAATTCTATTTCTCAATTATATGAACGTATACTATCGTGCAAAAACGATTTGGACAGTTTGAAATTATTATAAAAAAAATTGTATAAAATACACAATTCAAATGAATCTTTAAAATTTAACAGTGACGTAGAACAATTAATATTAATTACTATAAATGAAAAGAGCAATAATTGAAAGTGGCTGAAGATTAACTTTGCCTGGAGAGACCTTGATTACAATAAATATCTTCAAGTATGTTTATTTAGTGCTGAGATTGAAATTCACGTTTTTAGTTCCATTTAAAAATTTTGCGAGGTGTTAGCTATTTATTAGAAATGAATCACAAGATCGTATTAGAAACACAAAGAAATCAATTTAAACATCGACATTCCAATATCGATGTTACATAAAACATAGAAGAAAAACTCACTTATAGTAAGATATTGAAAATTAATAGTGGAAGAATGCTCATTGACTAGATAGAAATAAAAATATCCACCTTTTGATAGAATTTGGTCACTGTCCAATTATTTATGTGCGATAATGTTTACCTTAGTACATTGATAATCTAATAATCGAAGAATAACAGAAAAGCGTCATCAATAAGGAAGACTTCAAAGTATCAAACACGGAATTTCAAACTCTAACAAGATTCAGCGATTCCAATCGATAGAATCGCACCGACTTTGCAAACTCACCGAGTCAAGTAATTTTGAAATTACTTGGACAAAGTTCTTCTCAGACGATCCCTCCCCCCTGCCTCCTCTCGCAAGCCAAGTGTTGTGTAATTAATCGTCCTTGTTCCTCGAACACAGGCAGCCATCTTCCTTTTTCCCGTCACGACACCGGTCTGCCCCTCGAAAAATGTATTTCGTGTTATTTGTATGTATCGATCTCGATGCGCGATGAATAATCGCATAATCGACGCTCCAGCGCCACGTCTCGGGCGAAAAATTAATGCGTGGCGCTCGCGTGCTTCGGCAATCGACGAACGATCTTTGAACGTCGAGTCGCGTTTCCCGCGTCATTTATTCCGCTGACGTTCAAATCGAGTAACACTGGCTTTATAGAATTCTTAATTTTGTTGTCGGATTGATAGGAATCGCGTCGAATGAATTGGTTGATTGTGTGGTGTGAGAGAGATTGAACGAGACTGGAATTTTGAATGCTGAATGGAGAGTGTTTGAGGTTATGTTACGAATGAAGAATGCGTGGCCCCATTTTTTGAAATTTCGTTGCAGAGAGCAAAAGTGAGTACGTAATTAAATTATTGGTGTATTATTATTTATTCATCGAGTACAATCATTATAGTTGTACTTGATATTTTACGAAAAAAAAATTTGTCTATGATTGAATGTTACTGATGTGGTGTTGTCAATGATAGGTTTAAGATTTAATCTCTTCACAGATGGATTATGTAAGAATTTAGGAAAATGATCAGGAAGAAGAAGAAATTAGTCGCTAATAATATTATGAAACAGAAATTTGTCTGTCATGTAATGTTAATATGGTATTAATGATAGGTTTAAGGTTTAACCTTGTCGCAGATAGATTTTTTGAGTTGAAGAGGAAATTAAATACAAGAAAATGGCAATTATTAAAAGAAGAAAGTAATCAGTTATTCGTTTATAATACAAATATAGCGTTAATGGTAGGTTTAAGTGAAGTTTTAAACTTTTCACAGATGAATTTTTTAAGAGTTAGAAAAAGAAATCAAATACAAATTGATAAAACTAGAAGAAGATACTAGTCAGCTAATACTATATGAAATGGGAATTAATGTTAATGTTGTGTTCAAGTTTCAACCTTTTCACACATAAATTTTTCAAGACTCAAGATCAAAATTAAATTCTTTCAAGAAAATGATAACACTAGAAAAAAAATTAATCAGTTGATACTTTATGAAACAAACATTTGTTTATAGTACAGTATTAATGACATGGTGTGCTATAGTACGATACAGTATAATGATAATAGTATAATATTAATGATAGATTTAAATTTTAACCTGTTGTAGATGAATTTCTTAACAGTTAGAAAAAGAAACTAAATATTACTAAAATATTGATAGAAACTAAATACTTGAGGAAATAACAATGTTAGACACTTCAAAGAAAATTATTATCATTATTATTATTATTATTCTCTTTCATCGAGGTTACTTTTAACCTCAACAATGCAAAGTTGAGAACATAGTTGTGCACAAAGGAAAAGAGAATAACACAAAGTTTTAGTTCGCAAACTTCTTAATGGTCACTTAATGTAATTGCTGCTTGGGATGTTAAATGTTGTTGAAGCGACTGTAGTCATGTTGTAACAAACTTTGACGCGAAGAATGCAAGAGAGGGATTACAAGGTGACAAACGTGTGCATATGTGTGTGTACGTAGGGTACGGGAGACAAAGCATGTACATAATTCCTAATGCGTTGAGCTGACATGACGTGCACGTGTCTCAGAATGTGAATGCGCATGGAGGAAACGTCTCGGAGGCCGTAGGGTAACTCGTAACGTTGCTAATACGTAATACAGAGCATGAGTCACCTAATGTTGCCGTCTTCGTGTCATCCCATAGAACACGAGCTCTTCTGCCGAATTATAGTTTCGAATTTTCAATTATCTTAGATCTTCGACTAATAATACATCTCAAAATATTGTTTGGAGATTGCAAATTGTTCCAAAATTGCAAAATTTAAAGTTGATGGTTCATTGCAATTACGTCTTTGATTGAATGAATTTTGAATTGGAAACGGTAATGATTCTTCAGCTACTTATAGAACAGGAAAGAAATAATTTAGAGATTGTAATGTGAAATCTAAATTCAAAGATTTATTCTTTAATCAGATCCAAGATAATTTGGATTTCTTGAATCTAAAGTTTCTTGAAAGGATGTTGAAGGTTTTAGATTTTAATTCTACTGTTGAAGCTAAATAGGGATTCTCTGCTATTGTTAACCCAGAATATCTTTCATTCGATAAATGCTCTGAAGGATTGTTTGTTCAATCAATATACATCAATGTTCAAAGTCGAATAATTGTGATCAGCAAATACATCAAGGATTTCATAATCTTCTCAGTATATTAAGAATTCTAGGATACATATATCTATGAAAGTTTCTGTACAATCAAGCTTCATCCCCAAAACCACAGCCATTAGTCTTCAATGTTTTACCTCCCTCATTTATCATCTGCATACCAACAACTCTCGCGAGTTCATTCCATCGAACTAATCATTCCTCTTGTTCAAGAATGCCGCTAATTATCCTGATATCACTGCCGAGAAAACTAACTGCCTTATCTCTCCAAGTTCTCACCATCCACTGGATGACCAGAAGAGATGGCTACTTAACGCCGCAGATAACAGCTCCGACAGTCTCACGAACCAACTATTCTTCTTCTTTCGCTTCCTCTTTCTCAAACCTGAACTCCTACTCGTCGTTAAGTCCATCACCATCCGAAAGATTATCTCTCGAAATCAATTTTCTCCATCCTTCTTTGGAGGAAGACCTAATCACTTAATCACGTTCGATTCTTTTTCGAACCGGCCAAAGAAATAATAGGGTCGGTCTGTTCCCTGGGACCACTGGTCTAGTTCATTTCACAGACGTAATATGCAGTGTCTGATTATCGAAATTTTCATTTTTCTGGTAAAATTGAGGTAAAATTGAGGTACCAATTTTATTAATTACCGATGTACAAACGCTTCTTTCATTTGATCCAATTTGTTCCATACTATCTGCGCTATCGAGAAATGTTACAAAATTTCTTTATTGAGAAACTACATTGAATAATATCAAGGACGATCTATAGAAATAGAGCGCCCAATTTTGGAAATAAAATTAATATCACTTTAGCCTACTTTAGCCTGCTAAGAACTCTTGGTTCATTTCATTCTTTCAATAAAGTTATTTTCTTCTTCTGGTTTATTTTCCATCTTAAAAGAATCTCGCGTACTGTAACGGCCAACGAAAACGAAAACTTTCGTAGTTTCAGTTCGACGTCCACCACGGGGGAGGCTATGTATAATTTTGCGGCAGCTTTGATCGTGCTCGGGCATTATTTCCTAGCGCATGTTCCAGCGCGCACGGCGGGCTTCATTATCGCGTTTCGTGGAAATTCCGCGCCCCGAAATCGGCTCCCGAAATGGATTACGCGGGCTTTTCGACATTGTTAGGCAGATCGATTCGCGGGTTTCATTTAATGATCGAGTCTCCACTCGACTCTCGCTGGCCTCTCTGCTAGCTTTTCGTTCGACGCGATGCGCTGTGTCCCGGTCGGATGAAATAACGATAAGCAGCGGTCGAGATTAATTAAAAAGTTAATCCGTTGGATGGCGTACCGGCATAAATCCACGGGCTACAGATGGAAAAAATAACTGTGAGAAGCGTCACGTGCGACAATGGAATACGTGCACGTGAGACAATGGGATTTCGCATTTTTCGTCCGCTAGTGGATTAGCGGATTATCGAATGATTTCGCTGAAGAGATTCTAAACCGTGTCCGAATGCGTTTTCCGAACGGAACCTTTCGTTTTTGATAGATCGGAACTGGTGAACTGGCTAACGATTCTTTTTTTTTTTTGGAGGGGGGGAGATGTTTCTGACGTTTTTTGCATTTATATATTTGTGTCGTGTTAACGAGGATTTTTAAGCATCTACATATTTGATATTGTCCGTGACAAAAATTAAATATGGAAATTAAATAGGGTCATCATCCTACGTCAAAGATGATCGCAATGAAGAGGGGAGTTGAAGTTGATTAGAAACATAGTTACAGGAATAATGGAACTTTCAATTAGTAGTGCTATTGATTTTGGGAACTTGTTTGATGATGAATATTTTAGGGGTTAATAAAAGTTACTGGCTGAAACTTTCCCTCGGTTAAGTTTATATTAACTTTATTTAAGGCTAAAGTTCGGCGAAAGTTCCTCGCGTACGATGTTATTAAACCTGGCAATTTTTCCATCTTCCGACTAAATTTTGACAAAAAGTTGTATTGTACTAAACGCAATCAGTTTTGAAAATTACTTTTAACGTTTTCTTTTTTCTTATCAATCAATAGGAATATATTTGAAGGGTTTAAATAAATCATGGGTGCAAAGCAAGGATTTTGGGTAGTTGAGAGAGAGAGAAAGCGAAGGTTGCGTTTCGTCTCGGAGACGCTTTGTTGTAACTACCCCGCTAAAGCTGGCCCGATCACCCATCCTTGCGGGGTTCCACACATTGTTTTACTTAACGTCGGAGATCAGCAGGACGCGCAGCCACTTACGGCTTGTGCTAGTCAGTGTTGGAAACTCGTAGTTGAGGAATCCTAGGCCGCTACAAATATATTTCATTTCAAGCATTTAAGGGAAAAAAAAAAAAAAAAGAAAAGAAACAGAAGCTTGAAATCGAAACCAATTTTACCGGAAAAAAAGAAAACTTGTTGAAATGAGATTTTGACGAATGTATAGTCCAACTGACGCAAATGGAACGCGAACGATTAACGCAGAATCGGAAAGTTAAGACCAATTATAAAATCGTACTTCGTCAGCGACGTAGTACGATTTTATAATTAGGTCTCGACTTGCGCGAGCTCGCCAAAACCCGATAGCTCGTTAATTTACGTAATTTACCTGAAATGTGCATTATTTCCCGAATAATTAGCCGGGATGTCAAACGGAGACTTTCCGGTGGACAAAGATCGTGTCGCAACGACGTTCGACGCTTTGCCCCGAACGTCGAGTCAATTATTATTTTAAACGATTTTTAAAACGATCGAGTTGCCCGCGGAATTGATTGGAATTTCACACACAGCTCATCATCGCGATCGCGTCGAAAAGTAACGCGTCAACGAGCACGACCAGCTAATGGTAATTAACAGACCCCCTCGGTACAACGCGAACGTGATCGCCATATTTGACGTTCCTTATCCGATTTAATATTCTCGGTCGAATGTAATCGGTCGTGTCCATTTCACGGTGGGGGGGGGGCTTTCATCCTGACTGCGAGGAGTCGCGTCGAGCGACGAATAAAGAGCGTATTAACGAGAGACGAATGAAAAAGGGAGCAAACGAAACTTTTCGATCGATTCATCGAGGTTCGCTGTTTGTCCACCCCGGCGGCCCCGACTGTGTGTAATTAACGAGAGCGAAAATTACCATAATCAGTTTGCCTCCCCGTGTAAACGTGCCGGGGAAATAACGCGGGATTGTTTAACCCGGTGAAGTATCTCTGGCGAGCGTGAATTGAAGATGACGGGAAGCTTCGCGGGCAATCACGATCGTTTAAACAATTTAACGGCCTGTTATAAATAAATGACGTATGCGCGGTGCGGTTGCTTCAACGCGCGTCGTCGTTAACGTCCGCGAGCGAAAATCGAATCGGACGTCGGTTCGTTTCGTGCGTTTCACGAAGGTGAGCGCCGGGGGCATTGGAACTGGGCGGAGAACTTGTTGCGAGCAAAGCGGCATTTGAACAAAGTGTATAATTGAAGGATGCACGGTAATAAATAGAATAAACAACGAGTCTCGCGGCGAAAGCTTGCAAAAATGGAACGGGGGCACGCTTCATTTCATATTTGATAAAGAAGACACCCCCGGCTTTAAAATTGGCTGAATAACTTGTTGAGATAAGAGAGCTCGAACATTCGTATAATCAAAGAACATGAAATTATATACGGAATAAATGATAAGTTTCTCTAGCTGAGTGAAAATAGAATAGAAACGTCTGCTTCGCGTCTAGATAGAAATAAAACAACACCGTGCTTTAAAATTGGTTGGAAAACGTTGTCCGAGCAAACGAGCTCGACGCATTTTGCAACAAATGCACCCGATCGATGGGTGCAAAATGACGAACGAAATAAATAATAAGCGGGTGAAAATCGAATACAGCACGAGAGGAGAAATCACGATTGGGCGATCGAGCGCTTGGGAATTTTTTGTCGTTGAAGTGAATTAATGGAAACGCGTGGCAAAGAGCGGTGGGAACGGTTTGACGCGTTTTCAGGCTGCGTAAGAGCTGCAATTATCAGCGACGACGTACGCTGGCCGTGGCGTTTCCCCCACGTAGATTCGTTCCGGAAATGACACTGACCGTGCCTCGTTTCCTTCCTTCCTTCCTTCCTTCCTACCTTCGCGTGCCACCGCATATCGCGCTTGTAAATTCGATCGGGTATTAACGCGCGCTCTGATTACGATTTTGTTACACAACTGCAACGTATTGTCGCGCCAATGGAAATTTCGACTATTTCGCAATTATACAATCACGATTGGCTACGATTGGCGTCGTTTCACGCCGGTATTATTATTTGCAATGAGAGACGGATAATGGCAAAATTGCAGGGCTCTTGTGCACGCATGATCACATCTGAGTGACAGATGTTTGTCAAAGTACGGATGACTCTAGCTGTAACCAATTCGGCACGGTTGCGTTCGAATAAAATATGAGTATGAATGAATAACCTAAGTATACGCGGATAGCTGCCGTACAATCGGGAATCGATAATGGCGTCCCACGATCGGGTATAATAAATTCATTCGCGTTTCATCATGTTGGTGCATCTATGTATCAGAGAAATGTTTTATGACAACATAAATAATTTTAAGTACCGACGATTAAAGCGTAAAATTTCCCTCGGAGATATTAAAATAAAAAAGAAAAAAAGGAAAAAAGAGATGGAAAACTTTATTGTACGCAAGCTTTTATGCACACGTTTGAAATCATTTAAATCTCGTCGTTAAAAGTAGAGTGTTTTGCATCTGTAGTGTTTTTAGCGAGTGATCACGAAAGTGATTTTAGCGAGGGTAACAGCTTTCAGATGCAACGCTGATGCAACGAAAATTAGCGATTGGTTGATTCGCGAGGGGGCGTGGGGTAGGAGTGGCGTTGTCTGGTACTGAGCGATCGCGTCTGTAATTTGTTTTCTATCGATTCAAACGTTTGCGTGTCAATAAAATTTTATGGCAAAAAAGTCGTCTTTGTTTCCTAGTCGGAACAGTTGCTTCTGGGCCTTTCAGTGAGACGAATCGTACTGGGGTACAAATCGTGCAGTTTTTTATCTGGCTCTAACTTTGCGAAGTATCTCAACAATCGTATCGTCGTTCCCTCTTTTATTACACAGTCTCAACGAGTCGACTTCAACTAGGTTTCGTACAGGCTTCAGACGCAATAGCACGCTGAAACGGGAAATTATCGCGACGAAGTATCATTCCTCTGGAATTTTCAACGATCATTAATTCGATGAAGGGACGGTGATTAAAAGTGTTTTTTTTTTCTTTTTTTGGTCCAGTGAATGATCCCTCTCGGGGACGAGCACGTATTAACGCGAGAAAAGTTATATCGGTCCGCGCGCGGCACTCGAAAACTTATCGAGCCGTTAATTTTACTTAAGCCCACTTGCGGCCCTCTCGCGTTAATTGGTAGACAAGCTTTACCATCTCTCACCGCTTTTCCACTCGATAATGCCGGCTCGATCTCGATCCGCCCCGGACCGATTCGAAACTGACACCGCTCTCTGCTAATTCTCTCTCTCTCTCTCTCTCTCTCTCCCCGTCTCTCCGTTCGACGTAATCAGCGATCGAGTGACACGCAAAACTGGAGCTGAAACGAGACTTAACGAATTGCCCCGAATGCTGGTGGAGAATCGGCCCGGAGAGACGATCCGCCCGACATTGTCCCGCAAAATGGTCATTATCTCATCGCTGAATAATTATTTCGCCGAGTACCATTCTGGCTGACGATCCTTTGTCACAGGTAAATAATTACTTAAATGATAATGTACGAACGTGATGATACGGCTGTTTTGGTAGGTAATCTGGGTTAGCTAAGTAAATTGATTATGTTAAGCTTCGTGTTACCCTTGTCGCACGAGGTTCGATTGTGAAGCGATGCGTTTCATTTTATATGGGAATCGACGAACAAAATGAAACAACGCGAACAACGCGAAATAATTCGGTGTTGTTTCCTTTTGTTTTCGATAAGGAGACTGTAGACTGCCAAATGAGTATGCAAGTTTATATTTTCATTCAACGTTAGTCGAACGAACGACGGAGATTTATAAGACAGATTGATTTTTCGTTTCGTTCAACATTACGACGCGGCACTTCCGTGCATTTTTATCGAATCGCGGCGATCTGTTTCTGCCTAACTCTTCTTTTCCCAGACAAAACCGAGCTCTTCGTTCGGAAAACGTAGTACAAAAGTGGCCGATCGATCGCGCCCCCGCGAACAAGAAACAGTAATAACGCTTGAAATTTACTTTTTCACGAGTTAATTAGCACGAAAGGGAGTAATAACATTGGCAATTGGATGAAATATTGATACAAACATAGTTGGTTCGAATTAAAAGAAAATATCGCCTCGTCGGCGAAGGATGCGCGCGCGCGTCTGTGTGTGTACGTGCCGTTGAATCGAAATTAACTTCACGTTCGTGGCATTAATTAAAAGAATCGCCTCCCCACCCCGCCCCCGCCTGTTTTCGAGTAACGAGTTGACATTTGCCTGTATCGATTGCAGCGTCGGTTGATTCGACGTTGCACGATGCAACAACGGCGTGATAAATAAAATCATTTGAAGGTGCCCCGGCGCCCGTTCGACAATGCGCGTTTAATTAGGGACACTTTTCTGATTTCGCGTAATTAAAAGCTCATACATACGTGGACAAAGAAGCGCGACAGCGAAACCGGGAGAGAACCGGAAAGTGCGACGAGGTCGTTAACCGAATGCAATTAAAATAATTGTCCTGCCGATCATGCGAGATATTCGTTGGGAATCAGAGATCCGACTGTGTATTTACTTCTTCTGTGTTTTTCAGAAATTATAACAAGGTATCGTTTCTATAGGCTCGAATATCTGTCGTCAAAGATTAAAAATTCTTTTTTTCTGTCACGTGTATTAATTTTTTTATTATCTTTGTGCGTGTGGTTGCAAAGACGCGTTTTGTCGGCACGAAAGAATTTATGCAACTTGAAATCACCAAGTATCAACTCGAATCAAGACGAAAAGTATCTAATAACGAATTGAAGTAATTTTCAGAAATTTCGTTCTTAACAAAAATATCGTTACTCTGAGATAAAAGTTGACAAATCGCGGTAAATAATCTTCTTGATCTGTCATTTCGTGATTTCAATGTTACACATTGTAGACGATAAAAGTATATTTTATATAATTCTTTCATAATTCGGTCAAATCTACTCTCTCTCTCTCTCATTCCCATACATTTTTAAAATTATGTGCTATGCGTAGTATTATCCTGCAGCCTGGTCGTAAATTATCCTACTTGAGTTTTTCCCTTTCCTACATCGTTTAAGTCTTAAATACCTTAAGTACGTAGGGATCGTCAGTTTTAGAATTAAGAAATTTTTGGAACGGGGCTGAATTTTCAGTCTTTTTCAAACTAATTTTGTAAATTAACTGTATTCGTACGTCATGCCTCATTGTTAATTATATATTATAATTATTTTTAAACGTGAACGAGTATAATGATTATAAATAATAAAGGAAAAACCGTGTCAAAAAGAGCATCATTGAATAATTTCTGTTTCGAATAAATTTAACAAACCGTCGAAAATATTCACCGAAATATATGTCTCGCCGCGGTCCCCGTGCAAAAAATATCGGGACAAACGACGCTTTAATTTATTAATTTGACAAAGTGCTCTCGCAGTTATAGGAAATTTCAATTTATACCTGGGTGGACTCGTACGGAAACGTCGGGTTTGTTCTTTAATTGGACCGGGTATACAGGAAGGAAACAATTCACTCGGAAATAAAACAGAGAAAAAGTTTATTGGTTATAATTAATTCCCCGTTATTATGCCACGGACGGAAGAAACTGCAGAGAGCGGTTTATTTCGCGATGTGATATAATTTCGACGAAAAAGCCGAACCTTCGTTCAAATATATGGAATTTGCAAATATTGAGAACGGCGGGAGAATAAGAAGTGTTTAATTTTATGAATAATAAATTGCGAGATTTAATTGCGAATATCGTTCGTTCCCTTTTTCAAATTATCGCGATATACGGATGTAAGGTGCAACAAATAATGTAATTGTTTGGTATGCACGTATTGTATTAACCTCCGACGATTGATATTTCGTTTCATGCAAATTAAAGAGAAAATCTGTCAATTTACGATTTGAAATTAAAAAAAGAACCTTCGTCGATTTTAAATAAAAAAAATTCTAATTCTTTCTCCTTTTAATCCTCAATAGTTTTTCATCAACTTCAAATAGAAAAAAAAAAAAATAAAAGAAATAATAGAAAATATAATAATAATGGAAGTAATAATAGATAAATAATAATAATAATAATAGAAGAAAAAAACAATATGTTGATCCGATGATTACAAAATGCAGTGTTCAAGTCATTGGTCGCGACAGAGATGGGAATTAATTACACGAAATTCGGGTGGTTTTATTCGAGCGAAAGAACGGAGGAACGCGTCGAGTTGACTGGCGGAATCGCCATTGAATATTGAGATAACGCCATCAGCAGCGAAGGCAGCGCGTCGTCTAGCGACGTCGCTTAATGCCGGTCGAGCGAAAAGATGATAGGAGCACGTGTCGAATGCAAGAACGCGTGTTCGACAATGCCATCCAATCTCGGCCGCATACGTGATCGGCCTGGGATCGTTCGATAATTAGAGTTCATTGATCTGAGCGCGTTTGTTCCTGTCAGTGGAGAAATGCCCTCTCCCGCGTTGCATTCTCTGGAATTATTACACGTCATCTTTCGTTTGAAACGACGTTACATGTCGAATCAAGCCGATGTTCCGTCGATCTTTTAATAGAATACGTCACGTGAAATTTCATATTTTAGGAGAAAGAGAGAGAGACAGACAGAAGTTAAATGAAACGACTCGGAAAAGTATTTGAAAGTCGCTTGTCATTAGGGAAATTTTCACGTACGCGTTACGCGTGTTACATTTTGAAATTTCGTTGCGATTGTAATGAGACACGCAGCTGTCGCAAGATTGAGTATGTACGTGCAAGTACGTACGATAGTGTTCAATAGGACTATCTTTAACGTCTGACAATAAGATGACCATTCGAACTGTGTTTAAAGACCCTGGTCCCAGATGCTGCTGGGAAGGAGAGTAGGAGTGTGTGAGAGAAAGTGAGAAGAAAGGCGATGCGTTTCTCGTCTCGGAGTTACTGCCTAGACTCATCTCAGTGGGGGCTGATGGCAGCGACTCCTTACCTCAGACGCTTGTTGTTATAACTACCCGCTAAGGCTGGGCCCGGCACCCTCCTAGCGGGGTTCCGCATGCTGCTTGCTTAACATCGGAGATCGGTAGGACCTCGACGCTAGGCGCGCAGCCACTTGCGGCTTGTGCTAGTCGAGTGTTCGAAACTCGTAGTCGAGGAATCGTAGGGCCGCTATACTGTGTATCAATTGTTCGCTAAATGCGCCATACCACGTTGCGATTTCGATATACATTTTCATTCGATACTTGTTCTCCCTTTCGCTGCTAATAAAATTCCAAAATGTTCGCTGCAATTCGCACAAAATATATTCGCGAAATATTTCTGTAAGTATTCGCGATATTTTTCGATGGTAGAAAAATTGCATTCGGTTTAAATTGAAAACGAAAAATCACGGGTCGTTTGTCGCTTTTCATTCGACCCCCATTCAATTCAACACGTAACACGCGTGTTACGCCGGTCGGAAAGCTTTTTGTTTACGGAGATGCGAATCCACGGATTGGCAAATATTTTAAACGGCCTCGGACAAAAAGGAATCCGCTCGTAATTCAGCCGGGTCAAACGTATTTAGGTACATTAGACCAAGCTTGTAATTCAGCAGTCGGGCAAATGAGGCGAATAAACAGCCGAGCGCAAAACAATGGACGATCAACGCCGGGGTGAACGCGGGTGGAAAGTATCATCGGTAGATTAAAGAAGACAAAGAGTCCATTTTGCAGCGATGCATCGTGAGAGAATCGGGTTTGCGGGCCCGGCGATGATTTATGCGTTAAAAAAAGAATTGGAAAATCGATCGGGGGCCATTAGCGCACGCAGACTGGAAATATTATCGCGACACGTGTTGCCAGAGGAAAGATGCGAAAATGAAAATGTTTCCCCGCGCAAATTGATCGCCGCGCAGCTCGATTATACGCACCGCCACCATCCCGGGCACTTGAACGCGAAATAATTTCGCGCGAACATGGCCGCGTTTCTGGAATACCAGCCACTCGCAGTTTCGCGAACATTTCACCCTCTAAACCTCTACGACAATGGTTTTCTTGCTGGGAATGCTCGCTTTGCAAACTCGTTTCCCGCGGACAAACATTTTCTTGAAATTCTGAACAGTCGTCGAGACATTTGCGATTCTTAATTTGATTCGGTAATGATCGTGACTGTGTACAAACACATGTACTTGCTGAAATTTTAGCGAATCGCAGCTGTTTTTGCAAATAATCAGCTGCAACAAAAAAACTACACGACTCGTACCCGAGTATGATTCGTCTATGACGAGCCTACTGAAAGGCCCAGAAGCAACTGTTCCGACTAGGAAATAAAGACGACTTTTTCGTCATAAAATTTTACTGATACGCAAATATTTGAATCGATAGAAAACGAATTACAGGCGCGATCGCTCAGTACCAGACAACGCCACTCCTACTCGAGGTACTTTACACCACGCCCCCTCGCACAAATCAACCAATCGCTAATTTTCGTTGCATCGGCGTTATCACTTTCACTGATGAAATTTCATTACACGTGGGTAACGACCTTCTCAGCTAGAACGTTCTTGAGTAACCGTAAACCAGGTCGACCATTTTAGTAGTGTTGACCTTTCGCGGGTGAACTGGGTTGTTAACAATGCCGAGTGAAATTTCGTCCTCTAGTTTTTCCGAAAGTAGTTCTCATTTTCATCGAAACGGGAACATTTCACTCAATTAATGATTTTACAATGCAACAGAGTGCTCGACAAGTATGCCAGAATTTTTTTTTAGATTTAGAAGGGGCTGCTGCAGTAAGGAGGTAGCTCCACCACCAACAAGAAGGCAGGTTAAAGTCAAATTTGTGATGACCTCAAGTGACAGGACGCATTTTTTTCTTTTTTTAACGAAATGGATATGGAACGGAAAAAAGAAAAAAAAGAAATGGAGCTGCTTCCTTCTTCAGGCTGGAGGCTCTTCAATTTTTAAAAATCAGGAACAGTAACGATAGAATTTTTTTAAGCAAAAAATTATAGAACGACGAATTATTTTAATACTAGAACCACCGAAGCAAAAGTGTTCAAAACGATTTGAATTTGTAATTTTTGTTAGAAATTTTACGCGTGAAAGACAGGTTTAAATGATTTTTTGTAAAATATATCTTTTATTTCTTTTTCACTTTTACATCGCCGATGAAAATTCCATGCTTTGATCGGTATTTCGGACACAAACGATCCAATATCGGGATTATTTTCGAATCTCGATTGTCGGAGATTTTTCTGGGAAAGTAATTCGAACTTTCGGGACACCGGGTAGCAGCTCATTTAGTCAGAGACGAATGAACGTTTAAACGGTGATGCGGCGTTAATGATTTCGGATCGATGTAGTCGTGTTTGCGGGATTATTAAGCTGCCGATTAATCGCGTCAGCAGCGTAAATGATTGTTATTAGACAATGAGACGAGCCATCTGACAAGATTAATTGTTGCCGCGAATGGTACACTGAACCGTCGAGCGATCGACCATTGTTATCGATGCTGCGGACTGCATTGTATTCCTCCATCGCGCGCCATTGGACAGAGGTGGCAGCGAAAAATTCCATCTAACCGTTGTAAATGACTCCGTGAGCGTTAATTAATTCCAGCATCGTTCAAAGCTGACGCGCTCCATCGAATTTTGTCTCCGTTGCCACTATCCGTGCCGTCGACCCCTTTGTCTCTCGCGCTTTTTTCAACTTGCGCAAAATTTATCTCCTCTGTCTGTCACTTTCGTTCGTTGCCACGACGCACGAAAAAAAAAAAAAGAATTTCTTCGTCTGTCGCGATACTTTCAGAGACGTAAATTCGAAAGGGATTCTGGGATTGAGGTTAAGTTAGAAATTTGTAAATACCCGAAAGCTGATTAGAAGATGAGTAAGGATCAGAACATTCGACGAGATTTTTTTTTTCTCATTAAACTACCAAAGAATTGAGAATTGAGAATCGAAAGTCCGTTAGATGTTAAGCTCCTCGTCTCGAGAAACCTCTTTGATAGGCAGTGACGAGCCCTCGGTTTACACCGATAGAACAGATCGGGGGCCCGTACACCCGCGGAGCGCAATAAAGTGCACGAAACAAGCGTTGCCAGCATCGATCACTCGCCAGGTGTCCGATAAGATCGGCTCCTCTGGCAAAACGCTTCGGGATCTTCGTTGGAAGGAAGGAGCCTGTCGGATTTACTTACAGTCCAGTGTCGATGTGACGCGTTCTACCTACGTGACTGTTGCCAATTTTCAGCGGGTCCTCGTGCCATTTTCACGTAGCAATCCCTCAGCTTCTCTCGAAGGGTGCAAAATCGATCCGCGATTAACGGCCCTGCTGGCTAAAAAGATTATCGTATCGCGCGTTGACTAACAGACAAGTCTAGACCTGGGTGGTATTCGCCAGAGAGCGAGAGAAAGAACGCGAAAGGGTGCGAGAGGGAGAAAGAGTATCGTCATCCGGTGGTTCGTCGAGCCAGAAAATTACAGCGACGTCGCGTCGGTTCGTTCGCTACCTGGATTTATTCCACGCAATTACCGCGATAAGGGCCTGCTTTAATAATCGTTCGTTAATCGTCACTCCGTCCTCTCGTTCCTCGTCGAAGCGTCTCGTCCTGCAGCATTCCACGCCGCGATCTTATCGTTGATGAACGACGCATCAACGATATTTATGTTGACGTATCCGAGCTCGTGCAGTCGCTGACGAATGGCGATGCGCTTCGAGAACTTTCGCTTCATCCGCTGGATTTCTTCAGGCTGACTCCTATCGGATATCGCGCAACCACGCTTCGTTTTTCCCAGCTTCGAATTTATTTCTCTGATTCGTCAAGAGTCTCCCTCATCATCGCAATTGATGCGTTCGGGTGATTTAAATCAGGCCTGTCAGACGAGTCGATGAACTTTATTTCCCACTCTTCCTCTTCCCAGGCCTCAACTGATTCTCCCATCGCGTGTAAATTAGCCACACACTTGGTTTAATTTTTTGACTTTGTCAATTTATGGAAAAGTACTTTTCGTACACACGTTGGTGGCGATGCATGTTTATAATCCACAATTCAGTTTTTCGTAATTTGCGACTGGATCTCAATAATTAATTATTATTGTACACTCTTGTATTACTTAATTGCATTTTAGTTGAATTATATTTCGTTGTATTATCACTGAAAGTGATTTTAGCGGGGGTAACCCAGAAAATCGGCCCTCTTCAGGTGCAACGAAACGCTAATGCAACGAAAATTAGCGATTGGTTGATTTGGGTCACGTGATTCGCGAGGGGGCGAACTGGGGTAGACCTCGAGTAGGAGTGACGTTGTCTGGTACTGAGCGATCGTGCATGTAGTTTGTTTCGTATCGATTCAAATGTATGCATATCAATAAAATTTTATGGCAAAAAGGTCGTCTTCATAGTCGGAACAGTTGCTTCTTCTGGGCCTTTCAGTGAGGCGAATCGTACTGGGGTACAAGTCGTGCAGTTTTTTATTTGTTTTATGCTCTTATATTCCTTAATTATATTTTATTTGCATGTTTTGTATGATCGATACGAAGACAAAACGGCGGATAATGGGCTTGTGCAGCGTTCGGAGGAGAAAGGAACAATAGTGCGAAGTAGGGGGGAACAGTATGGAGGGGGCTCTTCCCCCGTGGCTCACGAGCAGCCATGATTGGCGCCAGTTCGACATGCCTGATTTAGATTATTTAGCATTTTGTGAAAGGGAATTCGAAGGTTTAACTCGATTCTTTTTCTCGTGTACCTTCATTTTACAATTTTACAAAATTCGATAAACGCGGAGTATTATTTTTTTGTTTTTTTTTATAAATCATAGAATTTTCCTATATGCAGCGAAAAATATCTGTTATTTCTGTTTGCGCGTTCCTTAATTGATTTGTTCCATTGGTTCATTGGAAGCACCATCGATAACCGAGCAAATCGACTGTGAAGCGTGTTGATGGGAAATTTATGGCTCCTACGGTTGGTTCGAAAGCTCGTGATTGAATTCGCAGACAGGTTCGAAGCTACTGTTTTGATGAATAAATCTGGTTCCGCAAATATTTGCGACGAATACGATATCTGGTACAGTTCAAGGATTTACCGTCATTTAGGCGAACTATAACGTTAAAGCAGCTAATTATGCTGTAATGAAAATTCTCACTGTGATGCAGCGAAATTGTATCTGGCTCTCGCGTCGATTATAACGTGAAACGTTTCTCGTCGATTTTAGTTTGAAATTTTGTGAGAGTATATATATATATATATATATATATTGTATAATAAATAGAGTGATCGCGGTGTTTTTCTCGTAAATGATAAGTTTTTTTTTCTGCGTTATTTGTAGCCAGCATGATGGAGTACTTTAATTTTTGCAATCAAGGACCGAAAGTGATTTTCAGTTTTTTATATTTTTTGATCTATCACTAGAACTGTCGAAATGGTCAATTTATAATTTTTGTTAGAAATTTTTGCAGATACGAAACAGTGCAATTTTGATGATTTAAATGATTTTTCGAAAAATATATGAATAAAAACTTTCGTAATTTATTGCATTGTAAATATTTTCTACTCTTTTACTTTATTTTTTGCAGCATTCTTGCATTTACAATGTTCTTGCATAAATTTTACAAAATTAAATTTAAAGTATCTACTATAATACGTTGATATTTTTTCACAACGAATGTCAAGCAATTTTTGAATGGATCAAAAAATATTCGTTTTCTTGAACAACATTATAAAAGCAACAATATAAAAAAGTTGGAACACGCCTGTATTCATGATGACTGTAAAAAGTTTTGAAACTTTCTCTTTTTTTACTTCTTTTAAAAATCTTACCCGTGAAAACGCCGGTCGATAATATCGGGAACACTCGAAATGAACTGTAACAATTAGAATCAGCAAAGTTCTGCCATAACAAAAACTGCACATCGGGCATTGAAAATTCCTTGACGTTCAGTTTTTCAACAGTCGAACAATTAATCTCGATATTATCGATCAGGTTTCGCCGTGGCTGAGTTTCGCTTTAATTAAAAATTTTCATCGCTCGACAGCAAGTTACGTTCATCGATTCCGTTTACCTAGAAACGACGTTTATTATGCAAATGTTCCCGTTATTTTCAAGCAAACACGATCGAGAAGTAATTTAACGTATCGGACATGGCGAAACTAAAAGTCAGTCTCGATATTGAAAAGAATATAATCCGTCGAATACATATCTTTCAATCTCTCGTCATTTAGAGAAAAGAAGAAAGAAAGAATAAAAAAAGGAAAGAACAAAAGTGTCGAAAGAGATGACGATAGCTCTCAGAGTCAAACTTGGCAAAAGTGTCGCTCGACGATCAGAAATCGCAGAGAATGCACATCCAAAGTAAAACGTTTCGAAACACGATCTCGAAAGTATGAATTTCCATTAAAAAAAAAAAAAATGGAGTTTGATCAGCCGATTGCGAATCTCGAGCGCGGTGGAAGCCTAAAAGCCTCGAAACGGGCGGCCGAAAGCCTTGGCCGAGATCGAAGTTGGTTTTGTCTTTCTGGAGAACGGTGCCACGCGAAACGCGATATTTATTAAACGGGAATGACACGACGAATAAATCGACGCGAGAAACGTTATCGTCGTGTTTCAACCTATCGATGATAGTGAAAAAGTAAACCTTTGAGAAAAAGTAATAACGAGAGCCAGGGCGAGCTTTGGTCAGGATTGAAAACGCTTCAGATCTCCAGTGTATCTTGTTGTCCGGTGATAAAAAGTTGTCACGCGCAATTCCCAAGGCAGATCGATCATTGAAACTGGCAGAATTAAATTAATTGGAATATTCCGTAGTTTTGAGAAATTCGGCTAATTATCGGGCTTTTGAAATTTTACGATAGCTGGTCTCTCTGAATATTGATATTTAGTCTTGAACACTATCAAGAAAAATATTTTTGGACGTTTACAGCGGGGAGCATAACTAGATCGATGACTAGTGGAAAATTGCCGATCGTTTAAATTATAATGTCGTAAAAGAAAATCACATAACTTGGTTCTATTTCATAACCTGCGCTTACACGTTTGTTCAAACTTCGTCAAACTCTCGAAAAAGCTCAATTTCTTTGCAGAAAACAGTTTCTATCTGGTTTCTATCAGTCCGATCATCTCGATCGATTTAACTTCACAGTTAGTCTTTTTAAAAAAAGATTCGAAATGTCATTCATTTCGCTACGACAGAGTTCAACTAAATTTCTCTGCAAACAGCGATGCATGCAGCAGGTTCACGGCGTGTATGCACAATGCAGAATATTGTCATCGCGTCACGTATAGAGTGTACCTACGTAGCTTTTACCGATTCCCCCGCACATACGTAAGTACGTAGCTGACGTAATGCGTTTCGATCGCAAGGTACGCCCGATGCAACGGGGAAACAACGACGAAACCGCGCGACACGGTCGTGGTTTCGACGAACGTGAGGACGAAGTAACAACTCTAATACCTGCTGTTCTAGCGTCGAATGCGCGGGATCGTGCCGCGAGAGCTCTCATAGTTGGTTAATTCTTTCTGGCCTGGTGCTTTCCGATCCTCTGGATCCAATTAGCGTTCGACGTTGTCGCTGTCGCGTGTGTTGTTGCCGTCGAATCGCCTCTGTGCTCCGCTGCCGTGTATCGTTGCGTGCGCTGACTTACAGCAGGAGGATCGATCTTTACGCTCTCTTTCGATCTAAACGCGTTACAAAATTCACTCCTTTCCAGCTTTCTCCTTGTAAATTGCAGTTTCGTAGAAATTTTTATTGAACTATCCAGTCAGTCGATAATAGGATATGTAGGTGCAGAGGTGAGGTCGAAGATGGAAGGAGAAAATAAATTGGACTCTTTCAGAATTGAATTTTTCACTTTCCAAACTAGCGGTTTCTATTGTTTCAATTTTCCTGTCATTCCAGTTTTATTGCCAAACGTGACCGAAAGTATAAGGAGGAAATAAACGAGAAGAATGGAATTTTTCAAACGGGTGCTCTCTGCCGTTTCGCTCTCCTCATTTTTCTCGTCACTCCAATTTCATTGGTCGACAATTATACCGCAAAACACGACTGAAAGTACAACGAGGAAGATTAACTCCTCGAGTTCCTGTTTCAGGATTGAGAATTTTTCAGTTTCCAAACGAACTGTTCCTACCTGTTTCTGTCGTTTCACTGTTTTCATTGTACAACGCGAGACACAGATCGCAGAAGCTTCGAAAGCTAGATTTCGAAAAACTGAAATCTGTCTGTCCCTTAAATTCTCTTAGAGAATCTGGGTCGCAGAAGCTCGACTCTCGAACAAATTAACAAAGAAATTACAACGCGCGGAACGTCTCAGGGAGAAGTGAACGAAAATATTCACTGCGAGAAGAGGCGTGCTGCAATGGGTGGTTGGTTACACGTACCTACGTATGCACGTGTGCACGTAGTTGGAATTTCGAGAGCGCACGAGTTCGGGTGGTTAAATTCGATCTCGAGGGCGTTTAATACTCCGTGATATATACACACATTCACGAGGCCGGCATAATATCGCGCGATTATGCTGCGGTGGCAATAACAATGGCGCGAACCGGTAAAGATGAAGGTGCGACCGGGAATATAACAACGATATCGGCCAGCTTGCGCAACGACGTGACAGGTTATTAATTGAGATGTATTAATAACATAACTGGACACCGCGTGTTTTCGCGTGACGGTAACAGATATTGATTGCAATCAAATCTATTTATAAACCTCGGGCCATTGTCTGGGAAATTTGGACACCATTTGTTTAACCCAATGTATCAGGGGCTCTCTTACTGTTTTTTTTTTTATTTTTTTTATTTTTTCATTGCACGACGATACTGCTGCCCGGTCGAAATTGTAAAGTGCCGCGCACGTGTTTTTTTATTAGATTTGATTAACTTCGTTACAGTAGTTTTTTTTTTTTTTTTTTTTTTTTTCGTTAACGCTGTCCTGTTTTCATCGAGTTTACGTTTTTATATATTTGATTTTAGTGCCCGGCGCAATTTAATTATCTTTCGCGCGTTTCGTGCTTTTAATGAACAAACAAAGAAAGAAAAAAGAAACGTACGTGTGCTCGGAAAATTTCTTTTTGAACGAGATGGATCTTTCCCAGGGAAATGATATAAATATTTTAATTGCAGACGCAGGTAATTAATTGCTGGGCTGCGTATTTTTTAGGATTTGAATATTTTACACACTTCTGCGTACTGGATGTATTATATATCTATTAATTACTATTGTTCTATCCTTTATGATAGAATCTTTTTTTTACGATTGTAAAATGACAGATACTTGCCTGCAACGTGAAAGATAAAATTGTTCTAAAATATTAATATCAGAAGTAAATTATTTTTACATTTCCTCGATGCGAATCATTCGCACGTTATACGGAAAGATAGTTCAGATGAGAAACGTCGGAAAATTATTCTGTAAAGTCTGTACGAATACCCAAGAATACCGTTCTTGTCTTCTCTTCTTTTATACGATACACACTACAGAATCTCCAAAACTAAGGATTTCTCGGCATTGAAAAAAACGTGGAGGTGACTTTCATACGATCACTTACGTCAGATTGTGATTCCATCATTCTAAACTATACTTTTATAATTCACATAATTTTGACATTCGAGAAGAATGAAACGCGCGAATGCAGCAATGTCGAAGAGAATAAACGCACAAAAATTCAAAGTCGACGTCATTGTCGTCCGATAATTCGCCGATAAGTAACAATTGACGACGTCGCGGCTCCTCGGGGAGGATCGGCGTGCCGCGACAAAGCCTATTTGTCGTACGTTAGGCACGCCGTGCGCGCGTTATAATTGGATACCGAGGGTAGTCTGCGCTCTCGCTCTTCGAAACCGCTTGATCGTTCGCCTGGAAAACGACCTTATCAGCTCGGATGGTTGGCCTCAGCCGCGTTCGTTGGATTTTTGGGGGAATTCTGACTTGAATCTGGGAATCGCGTGCTTCAACTCTCGAGCGACGGACGAAATACGTCGTTCAACCTTCGACGGTCCCCGGCGAAGAATCGAGAACGTATTCGATTAAACGAGAAATGTCGATTTCGATCGTGGCGAAAGTACGCGACTGCGGACAGAGGATATTTAAGTAGTTATCTGCGTAACGAAAAGGCAGTAGCTGTCGATGAAAAATCAAATCGCTCCGTCAGTCCCTCGGAATATTCGTTCGTTCGAACGAGCAGCGATGTTTATTGGAATAATATTAAAGCAACGTTAAAGCTCCATTCGTGTCAATTAGTCGAATTAATCGGCCTGGATTCGTAGCCTTCACAGCGGCAGACAATATCTCGCTTATTTTCCACGTGTGGATTAGAGGAACGTGTAATGGAAATTTTGCGAAATTTCCAGAGTTTCCATCATAGAAATGGACCGCGCGATAAAGAATTCATACGTTTGTCGGATTCACCGCTGACTTGTACCACTGTCGACACGGATTTGGATTTAGAGGCTACGTGAAACGGGGTGAATCGGCAAAATTCCATTAGCGTAATGCCACGCGCGGAGTAATAAATTTGTACACGTGTCGGATATATCACCGACTCGTGTCACTGTTGATACGGATGTAGCTTTAGAGACAAATGCCGGTTGAAGTGGATTCGCCAATTTTCATTAGCGAGGACTCTATAAAGCGACGAATCTACCCACTTGCCGCCACCTATCATTGACTCGCACTACTAGAAATTCTTCTGCAGAGAGTCTGAAAAGAAATTGGAAAAAATTTGCCACTTCATTTATACGTTTCGAACTGCTGTCGTCGCGTATTTGGATGTAGAGAGGCAACGAAATCGGAGGTTCGCGAAATTTGGGGATTTCGTTAACGAGGGCCGGCCGAAAACAAAGAATTGATACAGTTTACAGATATTCCATCGACTCGAACAATCGCCGATACGCGCAAATTTCGATACAACAAACGGTCCAATTGAATTAAACCAAAAGCCTCGGAATATCATTTGTTTAACAACGACCAGTGGCTTCTCGTTCGAGGCCATTCAGAGTGGAAAGCCGTTTTATAAAATTATGATTTCATTGTCTCCAGCGGGCGGAGCGCGCTATTTACACGCGAGCGCATCGATATTGCCTACTCCGCGTTAAAGCTGTCGTTTTCAAAGGGACACTGTCCGGCGAGATCGTTAATTGCCAGCTCAACTATGATGCGAAATTTTGCAAAAATTTATCGTTTATCATTCGCGATGTTATTGCTCCGTTGTTGTCACGCCTAATTATCGCAAATTGATTCGTTTATTAGTCGGACGAAGAATACAGGAGCGGAGCTGAGCTAAAGCTCAGTGTTGAGTCGTACAAGAAGTAGCTATAGCACGCGCGAGCAGGTCGATATCGGGTCATTGAAGTCAAGGGTTGTATCGAGTTCCTTGAATCAGGACGTGGTATTAAATTCCATCGGTTGTAAATTATCAGTATCGAAATTGTTTCCGAGCAAGCCTCTGCCTCCCGTATTAAATCTCTTTTTAAATTCCGCGGTATGTGATTTCGTACCATTCCTCACAAGATACTCACGTTGATACAGTAAATATTTAAACTATCACAGTTTCATAAAACAGTATCATACAACGACAAACCCGAGTTTATTTCAAAGCTTTGAAAATCTTTGTGTTAAGTCTCTTTTTAAATTCTACACTATACGATTTCGTACCATCCCTCACAAGATATTCACGTTGATACAGTAAATATTTAAACTATCACAGTTTCATAAAACAGTCTCATACAACAACAAACCCGAGTTTATTTCAAAGCTTTGAAAATCTTTGTATTAAATCTTTTTTTAAATTCCACACTATATGACTTCGTATCATCACATTTAATAAAATAGTCAAGAATGATGTTTCAATGGAACAGCAGACCTCAATCTTTAATGAAAAAAGTATTTCAATGGTTTTACACATTACTGACAATTCGTGTCATTTTTGCAAAGAAAAATGGAGAAATGTCTCCAAATTCTCACCTTAAAATGATCTATTTTGAGAATACAGACTTCAAGCTTTAAAACAAAGCCAGCTTCATTTTATTTTACACCTTTTGCAAGTATTTAGCGTTCGGATGCGAGCAACTGTAGTTCGAAACGATCGATATCCTCAAACCACGTGCAACACAACATCACGAAACTTTCCAACGATTCCTTCGAGCCTCTTTGAAATTCCTTTCGATCGAATACCAATGTACCGATTATGATCATCCTCCTTAATAAACTTACCCGTTTCCTCCTCTTGGCAACCACGAAATCAAAGTGCCGCGAACTTCTCACCCTTCGACCCCTTTCTTAACCGCCGCTATGAACGAATCGCTATCTCCGGTGGCGATTCAAATCGATTGGTTTTATCGTTGGTTACGGCGGCGGGAGTGTACGACTGTAACAGGTGGAACGTAAACTTTGTACTTAGGGGATGGTAAATATTTGAGGAGACGGCAGCTGTAGCCGGAGGATACGTGGACACGTTGACTGACTTACGGAGGCGTTCGGAGGATGCGCGCCACGGACCATCGCTGCTTCTCACCGCTGCCTCTCAACCGTTGATCTAATTCGACCGAATCAAAATCAACGTCAAATACCCATAAACGCGACGTAACGGCTTAACGCATACACGCGCGAGGTCTTGCACGAGATATCAGGGGATCGATACAACGTGTCGCTCGCGATATCCTGTCCGAGCATCGATCACGCGGCCGAGAGTCAGTCAAAGTAATTGTGCGTGTTGAGAATTGCCGGTATTCGAGCGTCTTTTCCGAGGTTTTTGTTCCATTGATTTGAAGTTTTTCTAAAGTCAAATCGTTTTGAATCGTTTAAATCAGAATTGGGCAAATTTTGGTCGAAACGAAGAAAATGGAGAATTATTTCTACCAATTTGGTTTGAAAAGTAACTTTATCGGATGAATCATGAATTAATTCATTGAAACGAAGCAATGAACAAACCCAGTAGCAATTTCACAATTCGAGAAATGAAAAATTACTTTATTCGATGGAAATATTCGAGGAAAGACGTTTGTCTGTTCAAATAAATTAACGTAGTGTAATTTAGCATGTAATATCCAGTCATAGTCGATAATAAGGTAATACGTCGTTTAAGAAGTCGCTTTTTTATTCAAATAATGCCCATTGATTCAATTGGCTGATTTTTATGTTTCTTTCAGAAATATGTCGATTTTGACACGTGATTAATGTCTTGGCAGCTTTTTTATGTATGATTAACAAACGATTAAATGTATAACATGCTATTTGCTTCGTATCCTAGAATATGATAAGTGATTATGCGTGTATTAACTCTATTAATCAAAAATTGTAAGAACAAATGTTGTTTAATTTGTCTAAAACTCATCTTCGAATTCGCGATCATTTAATCCTTGTTGTGATGAGAAAAAAAAAAGAAAAAGAAATGGAATTTACTTATGGGATAATTCCTTATCTCCGTAATTCAAAAATCATGCAAAAAAGTGGAGCTTTATTTCGATTTTGATTCCCAGATGCAAATGTATATACAATATTACATGCATGATATATACGATATGCTACATAATACATAATATCATGTATGACGATATACAGATTATGAAATATGTATTGTATTACATATGTATGATACAATTATTTATAACGCGTTGTATTGTACGTACGACGCAATTGCGAAGTACGCACGATACGATCGTGCACGTAACGCGAATAATATTGATCTCGCGCGTGAACGTGTACATCGTAAAAGCACGTGTCCAATTCATCACGTCCAAGAACAGAAACATATTCACGTTGTCGTGAATGTTTCTAGCGCAGGGTAGAAAAATATCGCGAGACAGCTGTCAGAAACTGTCTGCACGCGGCATTTTCTCCGACGGTGGCGAAATCTTGGCGGCAAAAGTCGCAATACGCAAGCTACGATTTTAACGATTCGCGTTTTCGACGCGGCCAACGACGTACGCTTCGGAATTTCTTTTTCGCACTCGCGTTATGGCATCATAATTCGGGTCAAGCTGTGACGTTGGGACGAGAGCGAAGTCCCCTTCTTGCTGTTAAAGAGCGGAGAAGATTTGTCTTGCGCCAATGAACATTTATCGAGCGCCGGAAAGAATTCATCTGTTTCTAGTAAAATTTTTATTGCAATTTTTCACGAGAAATCGAATAGAAACTCTCGCACTGAAGACTCTGAAGTATGATTGTTTTACATAGTGTATCATGTATTAATTTCAGTAGGTGAAAATAATGCAATATGTTTTTTTACCTACGTGGTTGAAAATAAAGACAAATAAAATTTATCAAATTGGGAATTAACAGAAAATGGTCCTGATACGAAAAGATATCAACCTCACTGAGATCTCTCGCTGTCGCACGCTCAAGACACGATCAATTGTGGACAAACGCAGGAAGAGACCAAAGTCCCCCCCCAACCCGCAATAATCATTTCACAAAGAAATCGTGATTGAGAAGTAAAATATTTCCTTTCCTCGGATACACACCGTTTCACATTCGCCGCTCGCGGTCAACTTCGATACAATCGTCGGCGCGCGGAGATTGTTTCTTGCATAATTCAAAGAGCGAAATCGACGGGACAGACGCAGATAAGCCGGAGCCGGAGATCCTTCCAGGCTGTAGTTTAACGAACTCGTAATAACGTGGGAGACTCTCGCGTAAGAATAAAGAGGAGGCTCGATCGTAAGATGGAGGCGTTGGAAACGGGCTCGCGGGAAATTTTCATTTCGTCCGGGAAGTTTTCGCGGTCCATTGAAAGTTTAAGGAGCTTTCACGGAACGACGACTTCATCGTTGGCGTATGTTAATTTATGAGCGAACTGCATTACCGCCGGTAATGTATTCAGTATTCACCTGGAGATGGAGAAAACGAGAGAGAGAGAGAGAGAGAGTCTATCTAGGATTTCGATCTATTTATCTATAGATTTCTTTCTTTGTTAGAATTTTACTGCGCGTGACGGGTCGTTGTATCTCTGCGTTTGACGTCTTTACAATTTTTGAGGGAAAAGTATAGAAAATCATTTTGGACTTTGTGACTTAAATTTAAAGCACGTGTCCACGTGTGCAACCTCGATTTTAATATTTACTAAAACTAACTAAAGTTGCAACGAAATATCAGAATACGAGAAGCTCGCGATCGAGTCAGCGTAAATTACTTTTGATTGAGAACAATTTGTCCTTTTTTCCTTTCTTGGCAAAGAAAATTTCAGTTAATAGGACAGTTTAGTCATTGTTATATGATCACTGTAACGAAAAATGTAACGATCAAAACTATTAAAAATATCACTAAAATAACATTACTATTTAAATTATTATAAATCGTAATTGAATTGTTCCATCGATTGATAGTTTTAATAACAGAAAGATATTTGTTTCTTATGAAAGCAATTTTCATAAGAAGTTCATAAGAAGTAGGCTTCTTAATCACCGCTGTTTCGAACAATATTTCAAATTCGAGACCAGGTCGATGATGTGATCTTTTTCTACAGAGCCACGTCATTTTCAATTATCGACAATTCTTCGTTGTCACTGGTTTTGCCAGAAAAGAAAGTTGAAGCAAACTGTGAGAAGAAATTGAAAATTAAAATTTGAAATCCATAATAATTCTAAATCTTCGATCTCGATGAGCTTACTATTCAGAGAGTGGTTCGCGATACGCAGGTTCACGAAGGGGGCAGGTCGTTGGCGAGTTTCTGCCTGTTCTTCGGCGGCACGTCCCTCCTCACCATGTCGTGCACGTTGTTGTCGAGCGGCGTCTGGTGCTTGCTGGTTCGATTGCCGGTGATCCATCTGGTACAAGGGCCGGCGAGTATCCTGGTGGTCCTGACCGGTTACATGGTGGTCGCAGGAGCGATCACGTTCCCCGCATCGTGCCTCCTGTACAGGGAACACAACGTGACCGAGCCTCGTCGCCCTCTGCTCCCGGTAAGCTTATCCATCCTGCTTTTTCTCCGACGATCTCGGGCTAATTAAAGAAACGCCGCGATCACGTAAGAGCGCGGGATAATTGAAGGGCTTCCGGTAGGTTTACCGTCTACTGGGGAACGCGCCTCGCCGGGAATTGGACGAGCTCACGCTGCGACTGCTGTCGCGAGGGATGGGGGACAGTCGCGTGTTTCCCTCTCGCCGCGATAGGGAAAGTGCTTTCGCGGGGATCGTGGCTGAAAGTTTGTCGTATTAGATCACTCGTTCGGCCCAAAGATCAAAGATCGGAATTGTTCCGGAAATGTTTCTGAAAAAAAAAAAAAAAAAAAAACAGTAACTGAAACTTGCTCGTTATTTTTCAAAGAACTACACGATTAAATTAAAGAAATTAAACTTCCTCGAGTTTATTTTTGGTTATAAATTATTTTAACCCCTTAACCTACAAGCTACGTTCCAACAGTCTGGGCCCAAAGCGTAAACAGCCTTCGCGCAGCCTTCGGGCCACTCGACGGCTCGGCAAGTCGGTCCCAAACGGTTGCACCAAACGCTCGCGACTTACAGAATGTAAATACGCGTGTAGGATACAACTGGTTCAATTTTGTGGAATATTTGACGAAGTAATTACAACCTGATGTAACAATTGTTGTAGATACACCACTAAAGGTATTTATTATCAATCACTAAAGTATAACGTAAATCAATAACATTCATCTGCAATTCCTGAATAAATTAGCAGTTCACGTAAAAAAAACATCTTGTGGGGATTCTTCTCTAATATTTGAGAAAATGTATTTCAACGTGCGAACGTGACCGAGAATAACGCGTAACTGATTACGATACAAAGAGATAATAAGGAACTATCACGAGCGCGACCGTCGCACGACCCGTGATATTTACGTTTGGCCGAACGTACGTATGTACTACGGGCCCGTAGTAATACGTTTTGGCCCGAATACAAGAGTACGAGTCTCGCACGTATCCATAGGTTAAAGGGGTAAAGATATTTTCCGACAGGAATCTCGTGGTAATTATTATTACATTGAAGAAGGAGCATCGAAATAAATTCCTCTCTCGTCAATAATCGTTGCTAGCAACGAAAAATTTTTTCTTGATACTAATGATCGTTATTCGTGATCAAAATCATTTCAGTTGGAAAAATATAATTCCTAAACCTAACCTACACCTATGATTTTTTTTATTCCGATTACGATTAAAAGTTTCGCTTTTTGGAGAAATTACTGCGACGATGAAGGTTGTTCAGCTAGATTTTTAGAAGAATCGAAAGACTCAATCTAGGGAAGAGAAATTTATTTATATTTCGAATACGTTTCGAGTATCGAGCACTCTCTGACGCAGTGACGGAGCTCTGTCATAGATAGAATTCAGAGAGAAACGACTCTGACGTTGTTCCGTTAGACGACGGAGAAGAATTTTTCAGAAAGTTTTTACGAGGATTGCAACGAAAAGAAACACACGAGTGAAAACGACGCGAAAACGAAAGGGATGACGGATCGAATTCCGCGGCGAAAGCTCGAACAACGGCGTCGTCTCGCGCGATCCCGCCGCTGACGGACGGAATTATTAAAAATTATCCACGTTGGACGAGAACTTATCTTCCCTTTCGTAGTTGAAAGATACTCTAATGGAAGTCGACTGGATGTTCAATAATTCTCGAAACCGTGCGTTTCGAGCGCACGACGCGAAAGAAACAGGCTGTTCGTCGAATCGTCGCACGATTCCAATACGTTCTCGCAGAGAGAGATCAATATCCTTTGACGTCGTATCAATCTCTCGGCCCGGGCATTTACCGATTCCGGTGATATCGTCGCATCGACGTCGGTAGAGAATAAAATTTTTCGCAAACACTATCGCGTGAGTGGAGGATCAATTCCAGCCGACGTATCGGGTACCTGTTATCTTCTCTCTTCTCCGTGAAGTTTGTCGCGCGAAACGTCCCCCTCTCCTCCTTTCTCCCGCGAAATCGTTCGAAACGTTTTTCGAATTTCAAACACACATTTCGCCCAATGGCCCAAAACAATCGAATCTATCGTTTCGTACATTTTGTTTGAAATACGGAGGGAAATCCGAGTCGCAACGGCGTTTCTTCTTTTTTTTTTTCTCTGCCAAGCTAGAAAATTGATAAACGTAAATCTTTCTCCGTGAGAGGATTTCGTTTATCTGCTCACGTCGATTTAATTTGTACAAAACGCGAAACATCGCGAACAATTCGCCAGTAAATTTTAATTTCGGCTTTTTCATTTTCAATAAAACGAAATACGAGTCGTTCGTCTTCCCGGTTCCGTGCCGCCGTCGTTTTAATTTTGCACGACGTGGAGAAAAAGAAGAAACGCGTAAACGAAAAATGGATGAGAACTAATTAACGTTGTTCCATCAACTTGTCAAAATTTATCCCTCGGAACTGCCTGATGTTTGCAGTAGCGAGTAAACACACTCGTCCGTTAAAAATCCAGCAATAACTTCTCGCGACGCCACAAATACGTATTTCGATATCTCGCAATTTTTCCAAATCACAGAACCTAGGTAAAAGCCACGTCTGTGAAACGACTTCTTCGAACTTGCTTTCACGTTGCTTTCACTCGATGTTGATAAAAATAAAATTTAACAACGTAATTGTAATACACAAAATTTATTACATAAAAAATTACGTGGATTTAATGGATTCTCACGACATCACAGATACATATTTCGATACTTGGAATTTCCCAAAATCAGAGAACTTGGACTTTTCAAAATTTGCTTCCGCTCCATGTTAAAAAAATAAGATAAGATCCTATAACGTGATTATAACACATAAATTCATTGAAAACAGATTAACTTGTTGGGTTGGAAAAAAAAAAAAATGCACGACAACGCCACTCCTACTCGAGGTCCATCCCACGCCCCCTCGCGACTCACGTGACTCAAATCAACCAATCGTTAATTTTTGTTGCATCAGCGTTGCACCTGAAGAGGCCCGATTTTCTGGGTTATCCCCGTTAAAATCACTTTCAGTGATAAAAAAAGGAAAGAAGATAGAAAGAGGCATTCGGATAACCGACAAAGGAGGAAAAAGTGCGGGAGCGTTGGGTGATTATCGATCGCATAAACGCCACGCTGCTCGGCGTGGAACGCGTTCAATGGACTAGGTACCCATCGGTGAGAGACGTGATTCCGCGTCCTTGGCTCGTGTCCCGGTGGAAACTCGGCGGGAAACGCTGTCCTTCGGTGGCTGTTTGGCCCTGTACTCGCGCGCGTCGCTCGGAACATCTGTTCCGAATGGCTTAAGAGCCGACCGGGACAATTCGTCCCTGCAGCCTCCACTTCCGGCTCACGGTTCCAACTCGCGTTCGAGTCCCGCCCCCGGCCTTCAACGATAATTTGGCTCGCTGCGCGGGCAAATTAATGGCGTTTACCGGCGTGTTTGCCGCGTTAAAAGCATCGACGCGCGGCGGAAAAAAGAGTTATCAATATGGACGATAATGGCGGACGAAGGCTTTCAAGGCTGAATCAAACGGGCGAAATTGCGTTAATAACGATCGGCGAGCATTTTGCGAACGCTTGTTATTGAAACAACGACGAGCCACGGCTAAAATGGCTAAATGGCCTGGTGTTTTCGCTGTTTTCGTTCCTTCCTGGCGCGAGCCGGACCGAGTATCGTCGACGATTGAACGCATCGTAGTTTCCGTGTCATTTAGCTTTCGATACTTTACCCGATTGCAAGAACTTGACACCGCGGGGATGAAACATTTAGCAGCTGGAAATGCAATTTAGCGAAAAGCAAGAGTACACGCAGCCACTGTATTTTAGAAGCCGAAAGTTTAGTATTTTGCGAAGTACGTACTTTTCTATTATAAAGTGCCCGTTAACACTAGAATTACCGACGACCGAAGCGTAAAATATCCCGAGACATTAAAGTGAAAAAATAGAAAAGCTTCACGATAACAATAACTTGCGCAAACTTTTATCCACATATTTTACAGAAAAAAGGATCGTTTAAATCTTTGAAAATGCACTGTTTCGTATCTACGAAATTTCTAACGAAAATTGTAAATTGTAAGTGGTCATTCTGACCACTTTCATTTACGACGAGTAGTATTTTCTCGCAGGCTTCATCCGACGAATTAAACTTGCAAATGAAATTTCTCAGGGCCAGCAGATTGATCTTCCAAGGTCTTTTCATCCACAGACTCCTGATCGAGTCTCAGGAACTGGAGCCTAGACAGTTTCGCGAGAAGGGCCTCGAACTTTCGACAGGTTTTTATTGGAAAAAAGTCCATTCTACAAACTGGACTTTGCCCCGCAACCGTTCGAATTTATCTTTATGGGTTGGAATAAGATGTTTCGACGCGACCCACTGCCACGGAAACGCGTTACGCGACGATATCGATTCCCGCCGAGGGTACAAAAATAGGAATCGCTCTCGCCACAGATCACTGGTGATTTCGTTGACGTTGAGGGTCGAAGGGTCCTCCTGGACCGATCGAAACAATGGCTCGCTATTTCCCGCGGTAAATTCGTGGACCATGCAAGATTTCCCGATCCCCAAACGTTCGCCATCCCTTCGAATTGTCATCGACACGACGTTCATTTCCTCTCTTTCAAAATTTCTTCTCAACGTCCGACAAATATAGATTAAACACAAATTTCACGGACACATAAACGATTGTCAAAATTGTCAAACTGGTTGAACTCGTGGAAATAACTGAATAGAAATAATTGTGACTCTCGACGAAACTTGTTGGAACATTTTATCGCTGAAAGTGATTTTAGCAGGTGCAACGCTGATGCAACGAAAATTAGCGATTGGTCGATTTGGGTCACGTGATTCGCGAGGGGGCGTGGAATAGACCTCGAGTAGCTGAGCGATCGCGCCTGTAATTTGTTTTGTATCGATTCAAATGTTTGCATATCAATAAAATTTTATGGCAAGAGAGTCGTTATGGCATATTGCTTCTGTGCCTTTCAGTGAGACGAATCGTACTGGGGTACAAGTCGTGCAGTTTTTTTCTTTTTCTTTTAAATTTATAGAGTTAATTAATATAGCTTCGTCTGTAAAGTAGTTCTCTAAATTTGACAAATTACAGATACGTGAATAATTAATAATCTTAATAAAGCTCCTCAAACTCGCTAAACTCGTAAAAAGTGGATACAAATAATCGTGAATCTGGAGGAAACTTTTTGAAACGTTCTTTCTTTCCTTTTTGATTTATAGAGTTGATGTAGCTCTTTAAATTGAACAAATTACAGTTTCTCAAATCATCTGAGTGAGAACAAGTGAGATTCTCCAGATCTCCAGATCTCCAATTGTAGAAAATTCCGAGATTGAATATTTAAATCCACACGGACACCAGCACTTGTGACAGATGGATGTACATATATTTCCCAAGAGTTTCATTGTCAAGATCGTATGTTAAACCACGGTCGGTTTGTCAAACCCTCCTGGTTTTCGTTCCCATAAAGAAAGGATATTCTCGCGGATATCGCTCCGGTTCGAGCGTTGGTTTGATTCCGTGCTACAAATACACACTGTAGTTGCAATGTTTATAGAGTAGTGAAGTATCTAAATAACAGGCTTCCCGAGGCACGGGCTAATTGGTGAAAGATTATAAATCTAGAAGGTTATTATTAATTGTACATTATTAAGCTCGCAAGCTGTGGAGATTCTTAAAAACTATTCTGTTGCAGCAAGTAGACCCCACTTGTTGAAAGTTTCAGAGATCTCAAAGAAAATTGCTCGTAAAGTTTCGAATAATTATAAATTACTATGAGTTGCGATAGATGTGCGCGAGATGGTGAACGCTTAAAAAATAATACTTTGCTGTACGATGGAAAAGAATAAATATTTGCGCTTAATGATAGAAAAATATTGTAATGCGATCTAATGTATGTAAATATAAAATTGATGTTTAAACTAAAGTTTAAACTACTCAACTTCTGTGTCTTCTGAATTTCATAAAAGTACAATAAAGTTTCGAAGAATTACAAGCTGCAAGTTGTGGGACGCTAATTATTATAAATTGCAAGTTACTGAGACAGCGAATGCTTTAAAAAAGTATTTCATCGCACGAGAATTACACGTATTGTGAGAACAAATACAATTCATTTCACGTACTCAAACCAGAGTATGGACGAAGCAAATCTCTACTCATACTTCTGTATCTTTAACTCCACAAAATATGAGTCGTAAGTTATTTAGAATTATGAATTACGAATTTACACGCAAGGTATTTTGTTGTACGATAGAAAAGATTAATGCGCAACGATGCGCGTTTTAAATTTATTCTTACGTGCTGCTTCCAAACTGGAGCAACAAACAGATAAAGCAGAAACCCCCACGCGCAGCCACTGCTTCTTCAACCCCGCAAAAGTATAAATTTCCGCAAAAGTTCGCGCTCGCGCTGCTATTACTAAGAGGATCATCCGGCCATTTAAATTCCAGCCATTAATTCCTTGTAAACTAAACTACAGCAGTTTGCCAGAGTAATTAGCTGCATGCACCGTTGTTTTCGGCGGGTGCGCGCCGGCCGATTTTCGAAACAGGCCGCGCCACGCCACGAAAAATATCGGCGGGATTTTGTACGTGATTTCCACGATGGAGCGCCAGTGTTTTCTTGCGTTGCGCCGTACCTCTTTCGCTGATAATGCCGGGGCATTATACGGTAGTTTAACAGACGCCGCCAAACGCGAGCGTGTGCGGCTCGAACACACACGAGGCGCTCGGCCTCCCCCCCGCCGATGCGCCACGAGCACGTCGGGGAAACTTCATTACACTAACGTGCGTAGTGTAACAAACTCGTTACACGGTCGGCCGAAATCCCTTTGTCTAGATTCGAAGTAGATTTTTCAGTTAAAGGCGTACCATTAACCGCGGCCAGGTCCCCCTTCCTCCCCCCTCCCCCTGCTAGCTGTTTCTCTTTCTTTTTCTCTCTTTCCTTCTCCCTCCGCGTTGAATCTTTATGAAACGATCCTCCTCGGGGAAAGTTCGCGTGCCGCTTTCGCCGCGGACGAACTTTCAAACGACGCGGGGTAACGATGTTGCCTTGGCTTCGTGTGTTTCGCGCAGTTGGAAATTTCTCTCTCCGTTGGTAACTCTGCCGATGATCGCCACGGCGGAAGCAGCCGTGGAAAAAAGCGGATCTCCGGCAACCTGCAACGAGCAAAGTTACGAGATTCGCAAGATTCCGAACGATCGTTGAATACCTGGAATTCGAAGGCCGCGGAGAGTTTCGATCGGAATCGGGCAAAGAATTCATCAGCGTTTTATCGGTGATAAAATTTTATCTTTGATCATCGGCAGTTGATCGCGCTGCTCGTAAATAACGATTAAATTCTTACTTCAGTCGTTAGTTAAATATACACACTTTTAATCGTTTTAATCGTTGCGATTGTCGATGAAATTCCTTTCGTAGTGAAATTAGTGTCTTCTTGTTCGCAATTAGGGATCGATGAGTAAGTCCATGAACAGTGAAACAATGTTAATGCCTGATTCAATGAAATAAAGTTCTTCTATTGTTGCCCGTTTATTTAGCAAATTTTTAAGAAGAACAAAATAAATTGACCGAGCTTGCAGTTAAATTTACGAGTCGCTCTGATCAGGAACGTACGTTTCATTTCGATGAACTACTCCCTACTAAGCAAGGGGAGGGGTCGATGCTGTGGTGGGGGTAGCGCTAGCGATCGGGAAAGTAGGGGCAAACGCCGCCAGTTAGCCACTTCTGCCCTAAAGCATCGACGCTTTATTATAATTTCAGAGTATGTACATCTTCAATTTAGATGATATTATAATTAAATTCGATACAATAACCAATAATTGGGATTAACATTGTTAATCGACGATTAATTTCCAATAATCAATTTTATTTATTAAACGATTAACTTCATTTATCGACTAAATCAATTATTCTTGGACGATTAAATTCCTTTAGTCAACGTTTGACGATTAATTTTATTCGCTGATTAATCAGTTAAACGTTAGTCAGTTAATCTAACTAAAGATAACTTCGATAAAGGTCCAACGTGGTTATGGTAACACGATTGATCGACAATTTGAATTTCAAATTTCGAAACTATAAAATGGAAGAAGTGACTTGTCAAATTTTCTCCTCGCCTTGATATTCTAAAATTCTACAAAGTCTGTGCAGTGGAATTTTAAACTCCCACTTGTAGGTTTGCTATCAATTAAATTGATAATCGACGTTTATTTCAATATTCGCTTCGTTTCTGTCGTGTTTGTCTCATCTTTTTCAATTTGAACAAAAAAGTCCAGAAAACACGGCAGAAAATATTGCCGAGTATTCGGCTGGCTGTTTTAAAATTCCGACGCGTTGAAAAATCGACGGCGGGACGGATTGGAAATTAATCACGTTTCATTATTAAATTCCGCGTCGCGCGGTAATTACCGCCCGGGCGTATTATTAGCTCGCGTGTTGTCAATCGTCGTAGATTGACTTTTAATAGCTAATTTAGATTCAAATGTAACACGCTCTCGATAAATTCTTCCTCGCGCCAGGCGATATTTATGCATAACATTATACCTCCGCGTAAAATCGTCAGCGTTGGTACACTGTCTGTCAAAACTTTCAGACCATTATGTGCGTTACGAGAGAAACTTTGATTTCTTGAAAATAATTTCATTTAGGATGTAATATTTTTACGTAACGTCTAAATACTAATATAGACTATAATTAGTTGAATGTAAGAAATTAAAAAAACTGCACGACTTGTACCCCAGTACGATTCGTACTGGACTTTTTTCGTACTAGACAACGCCACTCCTACTCGAGGTCTTCCCCACGCCCCCTCGCGAATCACGTGGCCCAAATCAACCAATCGCTAATTTTCGTTGCATCAGCGTTGCACCTGAAGAGACCCGATTTTCTGAGTTACCCCCGCTAAAATCATTTTCAGTGATAAAAACAGAAAAGGAAAAACAGACAACAATTTTTGAATAATTTATAATTTATTACAAGTGGCTACATGTTTTTCATTAAGAAATCCTCCATTATTTGCGAATACAACTTCTATTATGTTGGGCATTATTTCAATTAATTCATTTCTTATTCTTTCTGCATTATTTTTCATTGTAACTTTTACTACTTTAAGCATTCTTTCAATTGACTTCATTCAAAAGCATGCTCAGAAATAAATACAAGTGGTCTTAAACTTTTGCCCGGCAGTGTATATCTCATTCGGTGAATATTAAATAATTTTTTTCCAATCCTTTCGCCAAATTAATGCACACCACATGGAAATTGGAATTTATACTCTCGTTAACGATTCGTCTGTTCGAAGATGCGCCGCGTAATTAATCCCACGCGTTGCATGTTTTCAGAAAATTTTGGGACGAATTCAACGGTGTCATTACACGACGCGAATCGTTTCACACATTCGTCAGTCGTCGAATCCACCGACGTGAATCGTTACTTTCACTAACGAACCCATCAATTTCCATTCGGCACATCCGAATTCCAGGGGTCGTTCAAATCTTCTAGCCTGTCCGGTGTGTTTACACACACGTAACGCGACAAAGGGTTTCGAAAGGGGGAATTAATTGACACCGATGCCCGGATCGTTTACAGTAAAATCGAATTACAGTAAGCGGTTCCCGGTTAAACGCCCGCACTTTTCCCCAATTAAGCGTCTATCGATATCTCTACCGATTCTTGGAATTGGGATTATCCCCACTCTATGGCCTTGGTGCGGCCATGCATGATTCCGATATTTCAGCACATATCGAACAATGTTGGAAAAATTTTATATTAAATAACAAATACGTATCCAATTTATATGTATTAATACGATTGTAGAATCATACTTTGTGCATTGTTAATTTAACTTGAAAGAGTAAAGAAAAACGTAACAAGACCTTCCACTCAATTTATAGGAATTTCAATAAATTTCCGAGAAATTTAGATTAATCACAGTCATTTGGTAATTATTGCTTTGTTATAATTTGTCGCTTCATTTAGTTTAAAAGCATGCACGTATTAAATTTAAAACAGTTGAAATAAAAAATGTTAAAATTCTAAATTTCTTCGCAGTACGTGTTTACGATTGTTCCTTCATGCCAACTCTTTCTTTCAGCGCATAATACATCACTCCTCTCAAATGTCCGCTATCGGTGCCGAACGGTGGACGCTTGACTCTGACCACTGCACCGCGAAGAACGTTCGACGGAAAAGATGAAATTGTCGTCCACTTCTTTCGTTAAGCTCGTTAAATCGTTAAATTCGACGCGCCTCCTCTGCCATTTGTTTTTTTTTTTTTTCAAACATTTTTCACCCGCGGTTGCTCGTTTTATCTCGATGAAAAAAAAATAAATAAAAAAAAAAAAGGGAGGCTAGCGATCGCGTTTTCTCTGTTGTTTTTCAATATTTGGTAATAGCGCGGAAAGCGTTGCCGCGGTTTTCGCGCTGAAATCGGGCCCCCCCCCCATTGCTCGATTTCACACCGATCGTGCCGCTGCGCCGGTGTTTACAATCAGTCACGCGCTTGGATTTTTAATCCGCGTTCGACAAGTCGCGGGAGGCAAGTCCGTTGAAACGTCGAGCTCGGCGGAAATCCGCGGCGCGAGGTCGCAAACACGTCGCGTCGAGATTTCCCCGGTTCGTTCGTTCGTCACGTTTGAGAGCGCGGGAACATGGTGTTGATTGATGCTCTGCTGCGGCGAGTAGAATGGTCAAACGCGCGGAGGAGAACGAAGGAAGTCCATGGCGTTGTCGTATTACCGTCGAGTGAGATTCGTCGGAATTGGAATGAAACGTAGGAACCGCGAGGCTCGTGATAAGTTTACAATATATAGTCTCAAAAAAAAATAAGCAAGAAAGTATTTACTTTCAGATCACAAATCATTTCTCTTCATCGACGAATCGTCGATAACTCTTTCCCGCTGTTTCAAAGCTATATCAAAGTTTGATACTCGTACATTTTATTTCGAATTTCGCGCTTAATTTGAAATATCGATCTTCAGCGATACACACGGTTTGAAATAAACTATTTGAGTCTCCTCGGCAAAATTGTTTTAACGCGATCTTCGAAATCACCCTCATTTTACAAAAAAGAGCGAAAAGAGTGTCAATAACGATGGAGATTGTATTAAAACTTCAATAAAACTCTCAAATAGAATACAATTTTGTACAGTCCCGTACAAAACTTTCTATAAATTTGTCTCTGATCTGAATGTCACGCTTAATTTCGCGAACAATCAGTTGGCCGACCATCCGAGTTAATCGCGATATTTCACGCGGGGCGAGTGGCTGCGAACGAGGGAGTGGCTTATCCGCGAGTAATTCAGCACTTCGTTGGGAGGCGATAAGGCAGCGAGACAACAGGCGACAGAGAGAACGACGCGTTTTATCAAACGTTCGCCGCACAAACGAAGTCACCGCGCGCGGTACGTGTGTACGTACGTATAATATATAACACACGTACACACGCGTGCAGAGATTATATCGCGGGGAAGGGGGGGGGGGCAAGGAGACAAACGCGTCGACATCGGCCAGTGATTCAGAGATGGACAAGGGTTAGCGCGCGGGGTTGGCCGAGACAGATGGTGAAACGATGATATCTCGCGAGACAAATGACGCCGGCAAGATCGGCTGGTTAAACGTCCCGCAAGTATAATAAATCCGTGTATGATCAGATAATTAATTCACCTGCAGCTGCGTCTCCGAATATATTCACGCGACAGAATGGAGGGTAGAGTGCCAGGGTGTCTCAAAGTGCCGGCGATTAAGAGTGATTTAGCAACCTCTCGAATCACTTTCCGAAGGAAACGTGCTGTTAACACCGTCGTCGCTGACGATTCCATATTTCCAGCTTTCCCACTTCCGTCGATCGGACTCTCGCCGTTCAATTCGAAACAGTCTTGGCTTTTTGAAAAATATTCAAACGCAACGTTATCGAGTATTTCGCGTCAAAGTTCAGTTAATTTATTTCCAGTTGAATGATTTATTTGTTATTTCGTAGGGACCTGGGCGTTTTGAAATATTCTCGTGTAACGTCGTTTTTGAATCACTCTTTAAAATTATATTTCAGAAATAATCTGTTTGCGAAATAACGGAATTGCGTTGCGAGGCATTTCGTATGAAAATCAAAGTAATTTGTTTTTAATTAAGCGATTTATTTGTTGTTTTGTTGAGCTGAATTATTTGCTCTTTGTTTGACTTTGATAGAAATAACTGGTTCCTCGATGTTTATAGTTTTATATATGTAATTTAAAAGATTTATATCTCGTTTGGTTTTTTAACGACGAAATTTAGATCATGTAATACTCTGCTTCTGTTTTCGTCATCAGTCTCATTTGCGACTTTAACAGATGTCCCCAAATTTTGCTTCGTTAACAGACCAGATGTCTGAGGAACGATAGTCCTATCGAAAGCCAAGACAAATTTCTGCCGCGATAACGCACACTGTAATTATTTTGATTATTTTCATTTGAGTGTTCTGTTTTCAGTAGTTTAATATTTATTTCGAACGTTATTTTAAAGGCAAATTTTCAATTGTCAAATAAACATCATTTCCTCAAACAATCAGCTCTTCAGTTCGTCATTTTCCTTTAATCGATCGAATGAGCTACGCATCGTTAATTGAAATTCATTATCTGTCAAATGCTAAAGAACATTGTTTCAAAAATTCATTTACAAATTATTATCGGAAGTAAATTTCGCCCGGATCTGCCGTGAAATGATTATTCACCGGATCGAATTCAGCAAAATGCAGCGTCCTTTTACAGTTCTCGATTATGCTCGGCTTTTACGTTATCGTCGATGTTATGTTATCTGCTGTATTGAGGGATGTTCAATACAGAGTTGCGCGTATTGTTGGCGAGTCGTGGAATTAGCCAGAATTGAGATTTATACGTCTCAAAGAGAATGAAATTCTGCACGTACATCTCGTTTCGAGGGAATGAAATTATTTTCGATGATCGTCGTCGGATATCAGTTGAAAATGAATTCCTTTCGAGTTGGAAAGATGAGCTCGACTGAATGGCGAGATCGATACTGGCTGAGTGTAATTTGAAATATTGGGGGTGGAAGTTTGAAGTATCAATTTAATCGAGGCGACATTTACGCTCGTTTACTGTCGCAAAGTAATTTCTGGCCAATATTGCAATTGTCATCGACAGCGATGGGTGACCAACTAACACAGGAGGTAGACATTTTAAGTGTCAATTTAATTAAGCGATATTCGCACTATGAAGTTCGTCAAATTTATTTAATGACTATACACGTAACGAGGAGACACGAACGTGTGCGTTGAAAACTGCAGCCAGATCAATACACGTTGACGGCAGAGTGAGTCAAATACAGAGAAAAAAGTCGAAGAGTCGAAATCAGAGTATAAAAGTCAAAAGACAGTCAGAGCATCCTAAGGTACTAATTAATAAATCATCCGCGATATTATTCGTCATACCGTACGATGGTCTGCACTAATATAATATTTTAAGTCCGTGGCTACAACGGATGAGTTCTACACCTTTGACTTGATGAAAATGGATGTAAAAAACCTGAAAAATTGATCTTGGCTTTGAATTTAAAAGTCAGCAAATTTTTTTTTTTCTTGCATTGTATTCTACTCACTACAAAGGTCAAACTTTTTCAAGGAACATACGTCAATGCAAGCGACGTAATACTTCTCTCGAAATATGATAAAAAAGTTGCTTAATCGTACTTTGATACTACGGACGCGTGCGTTCCAACAGCGACTTTACGTTTCTGGACGCGTGAATGAAACATTTGCGTTTCGAATAATGTTAACAGTTGATTTTATCGTTATTTAGACTCACACTAACTATGATAAATCGAATGTTGATGAAACCTAATGCGAAAATTATGTAACAAAGACATCCGCCGTTCAGAATCGTAAAGTCGCTGTTAGGACTCACGCGTCGGCAGTGTCAAATGATTAAGAAACATTTCTGCCAGTTCTCGAGAGAGAACTTTAATTTTACCTTCGTGACGAGTAGGATACAATACAAAAAAAACTTTGACCTTGACATTGAGAAAATTCGAAAACTCGAAACACTTAAACATAATGATCATCCGCGTTGCAAGCGAATGTTGCTTGTCCAAAGTAGGCAATGAATAGAAAATTTCGTCAGCCACTGCCCGTGAATGAGTGGAGCGTCTCTTGGCAAGATACAAATTATATACCTCGCTTTCTGTCGAGTAATTTATGGCCCCTGGACCAGCGATTTCTTCAGACACGTTTCTCGATGCATGTACATAGTACGTAGGTATTTACATACGTTCGCAGGCTCTGCCCGTGTTAGTGTGTGTGTGTGTGTGCCCGGTGTACAGCATAGTATTCATCAGTATGCAGGTATCGGCATTATAGATCACGTGCTGGATTATCTGAACGTATCACGGAGGAGGAATCTAAGCATCGGTCGATCGAGGCAACCATGTCAATATTACCCTAGGTTATAAATCAACCGGACACGGCGAAACGATAGGCGGCTTATTAGAGGATGATGACCTGCCTCGGACATAAATTTCACGCCGCGAGAAATCTTCGAGTCGCGTGATTTAATAAACACCGTAGAGATTTCTGCGAGGAAGTCACTTTCAGGGGGAAGATTTATTATTATTATTGTACTATAATTATATCATGTTTATTTTGTGTTATTGTTATATTATATTTTTAATATGATGTCAGAGTTTGTCTTGGACGAGACGAGAGTTGGCGAGTGAGAAATAAATACTCCGAGTTTTTTAATTTACAACTCTCTCGACGAGACGTGTGTAAATGCACGTAAACGAGATACGTTCCCGGTATTAAAGACTTTGGTGCAAAACAGTCTTCTTATGGTCGGCGCATGATAAAGCGAATTGAGGTTAATGCGGAAACGAGGTTAATGAATTTTTCAGAACCACTTAATTTACTAAAACGAGAAAGAACTCGTGGCGTGAGGCGTGTTCCGAACCGCGGAAAATTTTGGCGGAACGAGTTGTAAGAGTGTAAAGAGTGTCGAGGTTGTTGCAAACAAACAAAATAGTGTAATAATGGGAAATTGATTTTCTTTAACGTCTCAGAAATGATTTAACGATTTAATTTTTCTTCGCCAGTTTATTGAACTATGAATGTCACTATTGAATTTCTGTCATCTAAACTTGATATTCAAAATTTAATAAAACCGTAGAAGAAAATCGTACATCGAGTTGCAAACAAGAAATTTCACTCTTTAAATCTATATTGTAGATTCAAGCGTGAGAAATTTTTTTTAACGTGCTGTAACAATTTTCGAAAAAAGAAGTATCGCTACCTGATGCGAAAACATCTTACAGAATAAAACGAGCGATGTGTTTTTCAAAGTTTAAAACTTGAAAACGAGCCCAAGTATATTATTGCATCTTCTTGCAATATTAGTTTTGTCTTCTGTCAAACTTTTAACTTTTTCACGACGAGCGTCAATTTTTCGCCATTCTGTCGATTTGACTCGAGGGACGAAATAACTTATAGAAAAATAAAAGACGGGCTAAAGAGGCAATTGTCTTTCATACACTGCGCGATTCTCCAGCAATGGGAAATGTGCAAATCGTCGGCATCCTCGTTCGGGACGTGCGCAAATTCGATCGGAGGATTGGATCTCTTTTACGATCCCTTTACGATCTCGTTTCGCCCGACGCGATCTATAAGAAAAATAATTCGTTCGCTCGTTAATCTTTTATCGCCTCGGAGCTGCTCCGTTTGAACTCGTCGTTCAAAGCTTTATAAAGGGTTTCCTCCCCTTTAATCGAGAATAGAAGAGAAGATCGATGTATATTCTTCTTGAATATAGGGTGACTAATCGCGAGAACCTTTCTCTCTCTCTGAAGCGTGCTAATCCACAAAAGCACCACGTTTCCAATTTTTTTAGTCGCCGTCATCGAATTTTTTTCGCAATTTATCTCTCGGAGCGAGAATGTCGCGAATCCACCCGCATCATCCCCGCTCTAATTCGCGAGCACAAATCGATCCGCGCTACGAGCCTACAACGTCTCAGACATCGTGCAATTCTTCTTTCTCTCTCTGCCGTCTTCTTCCTCGAGAAGCAGGATTAACGCAGTACGTGAAACGTTCGAGCCGGAATGAAAGCAACCGTAACGATATCAGGCACGAGCGGCGTAGAGCGGAATAAACCGTGCAAACAGATAGAGGATAACGCGCGGAGGTAGCGAGACCTCTGGAAGAAGAACCGTCCCAGAACGAGGGAAGAATAGAGAGACGGCGAGAGAGGAAGCTGAAAGAAGGTCACGCTGCGCGCACAAACGCGGCGAGAACAGAGCGGGGAGAACGACGGCGGGTAAAAGGAACGATAGAAGGGAAACGAGAATGGGACGTGGGTGGGTGGGCGGCTGGGTGGAGAACACCTTGGGGACTCCCGGTGGTTTATGCACGAAGGCAATTTCGCGAACATCCAGACGAGAGGGAGAAAGAAGAAAAAGACCGGCAACCAGCGTGAAACGAGACGTCCGAGAATTCATTTTTTCTCTGCCGTTGGTATTTGACAGGGAATACAAGGAAGCCGAAGGGTACGTGCCACTTGTGACACGAGCCTGTGACCTGCTCGATCCAGTGTGGCAAATTAGGAATTTCTAGAAACGTTCGAAACACTTGGAAAATTACACCAAGCTACCAGAAGCCGTCAGGGTTATTGCACGAAATAAAGACGGTGCAATCGACTGTAGTTGTTCGTTCATTCCCCGTAACAGCGGATGGTGTTCTCAACGAGTTGCGTCGAAGGATCTCGCGTTCGCCCGCGAACGAGCGCAAACGAGTCGATCGTTGACGTTCGCGCGTTCTCGCGCCAAACGAAATTACGTCGCGTTGTAAAACTGGATTCCGGGGCCGATTGGCCGACAACCGAGCGTTTCATCGATCACGGAGAGACACAAAAGGCACGTTGGCCTGCCGCGAGGATCAATCGCGAATGAAATCGTTCGTTTCGCGCGTTTGTCCCGCGATCGGGGGCTGCCACTCGATGATGGCACTTTGGTGTCGAACGTTCACGCGTGTTGTCCCGTAAAGAGATTAAAAAAGGAAAAAGCAAGTATCGTCGAAACGTATCGATTTTTATACCATTACTTAACGCAGGCTCGATTTTGAAATCCAATAACGATACCTCAGTTTTTTTTAATTGCATTTCTCTGTAATTACTTTTGCCGGATGCTGTGTACGATAAAGTTTCCTTTCTGTTGAGCGTGATGCGATACTAGGCAATCTTTGCTTAATTACAAGGAATGGTTCGGTCGTTAAACGATTTGTCAAGTTTATATGTACATTTTTTCCGTAATCGCTAACCATTCTGTCTATATATCAGGTTGTGTGATAAATTCGTTCGTCTCTTTGAGAACATTGAAAGTATATATCGAATAAGAAGAAAGGTACGATGCTTACAATTGTAAGTAAATACGCTATGAATGTGAAACTGAACATGTAATGTGCAAAATTTAAACTATAAAAGGATTTTATCATTTATCGTTACATAAAATATTGGACGTATCGAATTTATTCAAATATTTACTATACTATTAACACTGGAGTCGTTAATCGTTTCAACGCGAGGAAGACGTTCTCAATTACACAATTCAGAGAACGTAGAAACGCGCATATTGTATATAAACGTGCAATTTTTTGTTGAAAAAAACGAGACTTGATTCAAAGTTACTCAACCACACAATACGCGTCAGTTTCGCCATTGACGAGACGAACGAACTCATTACGCAACCTAATGTGTAACAACGCGCCATCTTGTTGCAGTCGTGTCTCGGTACACTCTCCAAGCAGAAATGGAAAATATTTTCAACAAGGTCTCGATAATAATTTACCTTCGACGATGCGAGGGTATTTCCGTGCCGCGCGTTTACCAAAAATCAGCGGTTGGTATCTCGCTAGTGAAACGAGCGTGTGTTTGTTCAGGCCGAGAACATAGCCGAACCCGCATTAAGTTTGTTAAACACATCGCCGTACATACGACCTTCTTTTTTTTATCACTGAAAGTAATTTTCGCGGGGATAACCCAGAAAATCGGTGCACTCTTCAGATGCAACGCTAATGCAACGAAAATTGGCGATTGGTCGATTTGGGTCACGTGGTTCGCGATGGGGCGTGGGGTAGGAGTGGCGTTGTCTGGTACTGAGCAATGTTTCCTATCGATTCAAAATTTTATGGCAAAAAAGTCATCTTCGTTTCCTAATCAGTTTTTTTTTCCTTTCCTTTCCCTCTTTCTCATTATTTATAAACGTGTCGGTATCGCATCTCGGAAAATCGACGGCCGGATAAATTACATTCAAATTGCGTTCCCCGTTTTAATCACTGTTGAATGGCCGGCAGCCAATACGTATTCGGTGGGGAAATTAACGTACCGGTGGAACTTTCGTTTGCGTCCCAGTTGCAGAGTGCTGGAGTGCGTGCCGTCGGTTGAATATTTCAGCCGACCGGATGACAGGAGAAGCGGGCTTAATTACGCGAGGCATCAATATTTACCACGTAGGGGCATCTTATCACGCGCAAAGATAAACGCGAGACGCGCGAGGAGCTTGCGAAGACTCTTACGCGACAAACTCTCCTTCCCCCTCTCTCTCTCTCTCTTTCACACATACACACACACTCTCGCTCTCCATGCAGGTAGATAGGGTTACTTATTTATTCATCGCGACACAACGCGGTGTAGGAGCTGGCGCTTTTAGCGCATACATAATACACAGCTTCTGCACGCTCCGTTTTCCTCCCGTTCGTAAATAGGCAGAGTTGGCCCGGCCCGGCCCCCCTATTATTCCGCGCGGGGACAGTGAAAGTCCTTATTGTCTTTCCTTGGAGAAGTTGTTTGTTTCCCCGCCGTGAACGAGATTCTTGCTCGTTCTCAGTTTCGGCCATTGTCTTCCCCGGAAAGTATTCGACGATTATCAGCGTTCCTCGAGGCCAGGGAATGTGGGACGCTCTGACGTTTCGTTTAACGACGCTCGCACGCGCGCAACGCGATAATTAACGTTCACTTTGGAATTAAGAATGGCGTATTTAGAGCGAATTCAGAAGGACGTCCGCCTCTAAATTACACCGCGACTCGGTGTATTTTAGTCGTTAGAGTAGCGCACAGATTTCGTTGCTCTCTTGAAATTTGCTGGGTTTTTCATTGGTTTACCAATGGCAGAATTTACCCTCGTGTTTTTCGGGAAGGTTTTCATCGAAATTAAATAGTTTGTAATTTTGGCGAAATGAGATACACAGATTTTCCGAAACACTAGGAATTTTCTGTGTTCCCTTTCTTTTTTTTTTTCATTTTCCAAACGAAGCATCGCGTTATAGAAATAGAGCTTCTGTATTGATTCTGCGCAACGTCGAGCACGAAAAGGTTAATTGTACTCCCTCTCTCTCTCTCTCTCTCAAAATACTCTCCATTTATACATCGCTGTATACGCGTGTTTTTTCATTTTTCAAAGCGATGCTGCAACTGAGCCTTTGTCAAGATGTTCGGTATCGTTGTTTAGGATCCATTCTTTCATGCGTTTCATCGCATGATGGCACTCATCAGCGTGGTACGTTTTCATTTTCGGAAGCGGATATGAATACGGGGACGTTGAACAAGCTACTTAATCTACTGTGATCTACGGGCTGCGGATTTCTATGCGTTTATGAGAAATTGAAAGAAGAGAAGATGTATGAAATGTCTCAAGTTCCAGAACAAATTACTTGGGAAATATATAAAAATATATAAAAATCCAATCACAAGATAATTTCTACAAACACTTGAACATATCATCATGCACGATACAAAAAAGTATTTGCACTTTTATTTTTAAAAACTGTATATTTCTCGCAACTGTCAGAACTGTAGGAAATCTTTGAAACGAAAACACCAATTACTCTTGGTCCCTAAATTTTGAATTTGAAAATCTCCGCGTTGTTTCATCGCAGTTTCAAAGGATCAGCGTCCGAACCCTTTAATTCCACGTCCCCGCAACGTTTCGGAACAACATAAATCCGCTCTACGGAACATTGCAATTCGCCCTAATTAGTTTCATATTTGATAACCGGAGACGGAGGGCGAATCGCTACGTGGCGCGAGACGCCGCGAGGGCGTCCTCCTTTTGCATCGAGATTGCAGCTGCCACGTATGAACACGATGCATCTCGGGAATTACAGAAATTTCTCCGGAGTTGTAACTCGTTGGCGTTGGAAAACTCGATTCCCCTTGATCACCTGTGTCCGACGCGTGCTATCCCGGGTTATTTCTCGGTTCTCGCTCGAGGTTCATAGCCTCGAACGTGCCGTCAAGCAGATTGAATCACATTCTCTTCTTCCGGCTAAACTTCTTTTCTCGCCTTCTGAACATTTGCTGGAACGTTTCTTCACGCGTAGAGCGTCCGTTGCTGTTAATTTACACTGTTCAATTAACACTATACCGATTATCATTGTGTTACATTTGTTGAATAAATCACTGAGAGGCCCAGAAGTAACTGTTCCGACTAGGAAACGAAGACGACATTTTTGCGATCGCTCAGTACCAGACAACGCCACTCCTACTCGAGGTCTACCCCACGCCCCCTCGCGAATCACGTGACGCAAATCAACCAATCGCTAATTTTCGTTGCATCAGCGTTGCATCTGAAGAGACCCGATTTTCTGAAAATCACTTTCAGCGATAAAAAAAAAAGTGTTAGAAAAGTATGAAATACAAAAGTGAATATACGGGGAATAATTTTCATTCTGATCATTTCATCGTCATTCTCCCCTTATTTTTTTTTCATGTCATTTCGCTCCTAGTTTTTAAAGAGCGAAAATTCAGAATATTCAGTTTCGGCTGTAAGAGATAGAATTCTCCGAAAGATTGATGTGTTATTTTAGAAAGGCAATGTTGGATATCTTCGTACGGTGAACGATTCGACAATATTTGAAAGTACGCATGAAGAATTGATTTTCTACTGATTATTCATCCCTTCCATCTACTAGTACGTATCTACTATTCCACTACCCTTGCTACTCAATCTATCTTTTATTCCCAATGTTTCTATCTTCATTATTTTTATCTATAATATCTACTTACTTTGCCGTAAGTACTATATTTACATCTCATTATCTGTCACTGCAATTATTACGTTTGTACATTACAAATATCCTCTTATCGTCTCAATTATCCGTGTACTCAATTCTTTTTCCTTTTCCTCTCTCTATTTTTTCTAATATCTTCGTTTTCATTATGACGCACAACTACTTTTCCCTTTTACTATTTTTATCCTCATTTTAATTATCCCTGTATCAGTTCTTCTTCTTCTTCCTTTTTCTGTTTTATATAATGTCTTTGTCCTCACTATGGCGCTTGCTCTTGTTACTTCTTTCTTTTCTTTTTTTCGTAGCCGGAAAAAGAAGGGATTTTATCTGTTTCTTTCTTTCTTTTTTCTTTTGAATAAATCAAATTAAATTACTGCCAGATGTACTCTCTTCATTCGAAATCGATCGACTTTTGTTCGCCAATCCTTCCCAACTAATCGATTCGGCCCGATAAATCGAGCGATATCAGGGAAACGGCATTATTACACGCTTATTAGCTCGATAAATTCGCCTGTCGATAGTTCTCCATCGTGGAACTTTTGCATATTCGATCCTCGGGAAGAAGAACTCCGACCAGTCTCTTGCATAAATCCTTTGTTCGCCGGCCCTTTCTTCCGATTCCATCGATGCGCGCACGTCTCTCTTGTTCTCTCTCTCTCTCTCTCTCGGCGTTTGCCTCCTGTTGCGCGCGACAACCGCTTCATGCATCTTTGGCGAACCGAGAGAGCGTTCTTCCCCTCTGTTCGTCGACAAATCAAGGTCCAGCCAAGGAGTCTTCGAGTCTTCGATCGTCTTCCAAGATTTTCTCTCTCGCAACAGCTCGCGAGAATTTACGTCCGCGTCGAGACTCTGGACTGACGAATAATTCACGAATTAAAGCTGACCTCCGCTGGTCGAGAGTTCTCTCTCTCTCTCTCTCTCTCTCTCTGTCCGACTCGCGAGTTTCCGACGCTTCGAGGCGTCGAAAGATTCGTACGGGAAGTTTATAAAAATTGGAACACGGGAGCGCGCCAAGTGCGAACAGAATGAGCAATGAGCACTCGTGGTTTTCACACGGACGTGGAAATATTTTATGTATTGCGTGGGATTTTTTGCAACCCGGTTTACAAGAAAGGATTTGCGCTTGGTCCTCTTCTTTCGTTCAGTGGAACAACGTTAAATAAGGATTCCCTGCCACGACGAAGCTTTGGAAACAACGAGCTTTCACCCGAGGAAGCTGCTGACAATGCGAATGATATTAAATTTCCTCAAGATGGAGTCCGGACATTTGTTTCATCGAAAGACAAATCGAAATGTAGGTCGAACTCCTTCGGCCTTTTTCGTTGTCTTAAACTCCTTAGTCTGTAAAGCAGAATAAATCAAACCACCGTGGTCTCTGGCTCGATTCGTTCGTCGAAAATATCGGGGGATGAAGTTTCTGAATTTCGCCATTCGCTGTTGGAGGACTGTTGCTCTCACGTGCCAAATCTCGCTGATTTAACTGAACGCCAATTTCCAGAGGTCCGTTCGTAAATAAAACACACGTTCATGAATGAAAACACGAGTTCCCCGGCAACCAGAAACTCGCGAGTCTTGAGCGAAGCAACAGTATAAGGTTTACATCTTTGATTTGATGGAGATACAAGCAAAGAACCTCGATTTTGAATTTCAAGGTCAAAACATTTTTCTTCCTTCTCGCATTGTATTCCACTCGTCGCAAAGATAAAGCCTGACAGTTCTTTTGAAAAGTGGCAAGAAAGTTCCTTGGATTTCCTAGTTGTAAAACCTAACCTAAACCTAACCTAAACACTTGAAAATTATTGTCGTAGCGAAACTGAAACTCGCACCAATTTTCCTCGAGTGAATTTTGCTAAATCACGATGGAGGTGTCGCAACAATGTGACGTCGCGAAACGAATGTAACTTTAACAAAGCGAAGATTTAACGGCACTGATGCCCGACCGTGCCGATTTTTCAAATAAAAGGGGAACGCACGTGCGGCGAAATTTTTCATTCTTCTCCGGCGGTAGCTTTCGAAGATTAAGGAAATTGCACGTTGGACTAACTTTCTTGATCGTGAACTTTCTCCACGTGGGTTTTACTCGAATTTAATTAAGTCCGGTATCGGCGAAATTTTCTGGATTCTTCCCTTGCTCGGTGTTCGCAAGTTCGCGGTGTTCTGGTTTAATGAAGAATTGTGATACTTGATATTCAGTTCTCTCTTTGTGTGTGTGTGTGTGTGTGTCTGTCTAATCGAACGCGTGTTCTTTAATTAAACGGAATCCTTACACATTTTTGTACACGTATTTTAATTTTAATTAAGCGGTATTCTGATATTCAGAATATGTCTTGTGCACGTTGCCTCGCGAAATTATTCAAACTTGTGGACACCCCTTACGAATACATTCTTTCGCGTTTTTTTGTGTGAAATCGAATTATTGGACTCGACGATCGTGCTTGTACGGAATATTTTTAATTAAATACGCATTCACGACAAACACCTCGCAATTTCTATATACATTTTTGGATCGATTTAAAGTTTGATTATTACCAATATAATCGCAACTATCTCGTTTCAGCGTGAAATTAAATTTAAAAATATTTCACGCAACGTGAATGTTTTACGTAAAAAGAAATGTTTAATGTACTCTTACGAATCGATATACACTCAAATATTATACTCGTAAATTACGCGTAAGTTGCGATGAAAAATTGTTAAATACAAAAGTTGCGTGGCTTCGAAAGGGACAAAGGACGGCTTTTATCGAAAAATTTTGAAAAATCAGATCGGCAATCCTTCTTGAAATCAAGTTTTTCTATTTTCGCGAATTTCCAGAAACACCAACATTACCGACAAATTACGAACGATTCCAGCGGGAAACGTCAATGTTCCTGCCTGCCGCCTCCAGGCGATCAACCAAGGACAACTCTCAACGAATCGCCGCCCCATAAATCCGTAACAATCGCGCCAAGTCGAACACCCTCACCGCAAATTTATCTATTTGCCAAGTATCAATTACTCGATTGCTCGTACGGATATACATATACGCGTGTATTTTTTTCTTCCCGATAATAAACAGAGGATATTTCGCGCCGAAGGACGCTCGCCGGCGATATTTCACCGGTGATAAATCGCCGCGAAATATCCTCTGTCTGGCGTAACAGCGGCGCGCTTCAAATGACACGAGCCGATACGGACGGCGGGGTTGGGTCGAGGGGCCGAGGATTCACAGTCGAAAACAAAGTGTCTACGTGGGAATTCGAAAATATCCACGCAGAAAATTGCGTCGAGTAATTGGCCCCCGCAGCGGGGCCGAACTAAACGCCCCGGTTTCGGTATATTCGCGAATTACCGAACGCGTATTAGCGTTCCGCGTGTCCGATCGGCGTGACGGGTTCGACGAACCCTCTCTCGCTGCCATTTTCGACAGACAACGCGACGATCCAACGAAATGCTTCGCCCTCGATCGACGTGAATGGACGCTCTTGACGAGTGCCCTACACTATCCTCCTCTATCTATTTAACGTTTGACGCGACTTTCGCCGGCAAGAGTTGCATTGTCGTCGAAGTCGTAACAAATTCTCTGCCTCGTGACCGACTTTTAAAAATAATTCCTTCGCGGTCGGAGAACTTTTACTCCTTTTAGCGGGCCCCGATGCACGAGACCAGCTGTTTAATTCAAAACGATCGGCACACAATGGGCAGTGATTGGCGAGTTTTGAGAATGCGACGCCTCGAGGAAAAGTCAGGCTTTTGATTTGATAACACGATAAATATTATTGACGACGACGATGATGATGATAATATTTAAATAAGAAAATTAATAAATAGATTTGTTCAGTTATTTTCTATCTTGTGAATGTACATGGCAGTAATTTACGAATTTTGAGAGTGCGAGGGAAAGTCGGATTTAATTTTTACGAAAGGTATAAAAAGATGATAAATATTATTGATGATTCATTGATGATATACGCTTAAACAATAGACTTGTTTAAATTATTTTCTATATGTGAATATACTGGACAATATTACTCCTACGGTAGACATTTATTTACAAAAAAGAAAATATTCTCCTGGCTGAAAAGCTGCAATGGATTCGAAGATTGAAACCCCCCCCTTTTACAATGCTCTCGAAAATTTGACGTACAATTTCCGAACGTCGAGATGATGAAAATTCAAAAAGTCGCATTTTCGTGATTCTACTCGTTCTTGCATGATATACAACATTCACCCAAATTGGCGGAAAAAAATCATATACAGCGAGTTTCGAAAAGTATCTATAAAGTGGAGACTTCGATCTTTAAACGCGTGGTAGAGTCGGTCATGAAAAAAATTTTTCAATATTTTTACGACAACTCACCGCCTTTTCGAGGAAAAGAAAGTGTCTTCACTTAGCTATCTCCTACCTGATGTAAAAGCACTGTTTCAAATTGGCATGAGTTCAACGAGCGACACATTTCAAAAGTAGATGTTTCAAATGATTAAAATGAGCACAAATTTTTTTTTTTGTCTTTTTCAAAATTATAACAATTCCAACGTCTAGTTTTTATATTTCTGAATCACTGTACGTTAGTTAGGACTTTCGAGTTGGTATGAATTGCAGTTGAAGAATTGCTTGATTTCGAATATCGTGTTTAATGCGTTTCACAGCTTTTTTTTTCGAAGCGCTAGCGTTGCTGCTAGATCCTTCCTTGATAAAGATCAACAGAAATTTTCCCGCGAACGCGTTTTCATAAACCCGGTGCCAGTTTTCATATTCCGACCAAGAACGGAGAGCGTGCATTAAAAACCGCCTTAACCACTTCTCGCGACGCAATCGCGCGCTTCGTCGCCTCGTAAATAACCCCGTTTGCATCTGATAAATCGGTCGCCATTTTGTTTTATCGCCGTGTTCTCGTCTCCACCTGATATCGCGCAGTTTAATTTGCAAAATTTCGCGTTTTGTCTCGGATAAGAAGCTCGCGAGAGCTTTCGCTGGATGAGATTAGGTTCTTCTAGAACGAAAATCTGAAAATTCTGAAAATGTCACGTTCGTTGACAAATTTTTCTGTCTCCTTTATTACCTGAACGGGAATATATATTTTACATCTTGGGAAATTTTTCGTCGGCTGAAAACGGAAATTTATTATTTAATCGTTCGAGTACTCGTTAAAACTGCACGCGATGAATCAAAAATGCGACCGTCGATGTGCATTTCGGCTTATTTATTCAATTGTTAATATCTATTGTTTCAAGCGTTTTGAATTATCCACGCGATATTCCGGTTCAGGCGGATTAAACACTCAAAGGATTAAATATCTCTCAACATTTTAATGGCACGACAAGCAGCGATACTTTAAATAACAAGATGACTGAGAAAGCACGTATTTAACGCGAACGTCAAACGAAATTACAATTTTATCCTTTAAGCCTCCGCGGGCAGTCGTATTTTTCGCACCTTCCCGCTTAGTTTATGACTAATACTTTTGCTGTCCTCGAGTTTTGAAGAAGAATCTGAGACAATTCTGCTTTAATCTATATATATATATAATATATATAATCTATTTTATATATTATACACACAAACACACACACACACATAATCGACCCTCGAATCAAATATTCGAAGGAACAAGTGGCAGAGATAAAAATTTATTTTGAAGAAATTCAAGAGTGAAACATTCCTCCTCGAATCAGAAGAATCGAAATTAACAAGTTTTTTTAAAGATTCTGTTCGAATCTGTATATTTCAAGACAAAAAAAAGAAACATCCGTTTTTGTGGAATTTTTACAAAAAAAGCGTCACATTTAAGAACACTTTTAAATAGTGCTCATCACGAAACAAATTTCTTTTTAGAATCTCTACGACAAAAGTTGCACGGAAGTTATTTTAAAACGTTTAGATGAAAATCCATTTTTACATTCGACAGAGAAATTTTCGTTGTTATAGCTTACAAGTTCCATTCTGTTTGAAATTTTTACTTGCGAGAACACCGGGGACATTTTTCCACGATCCACGTTCCAAGTAGAAGGTTCGTTCTCGATCAAAAATTGATTCACCTTGAGTCGTAACTCGAACGCGAAACGTGGCTTCGTGGATTCTTGCGCAGCGAGCTGCTTGAAACGCGCGCCCTCTCTCATCCCTCTTATCGAGCGGGAAAGACCGCGCTGACACATTGGGATCGCGTGTTTCGAAGGAACCGCGTAACAGATGTTACGCGTGTCGCAGCGATCTCGCGCGAACGAAGCTGTAAATCACGACGGGCAGAAAGCCCGTGGAATGGTGTTTCGCGTTCGCGTTCGCGCGAGCCTGTTAATAAAAATCGATGGTTTATCGAGGCCGGCCACGGCCGTTCGAATAACCAGCGGGATTTATGGCGCGTTCCACTGCAGCTGCGCCGATGCATTTTGGAAACTGTGCCTGCGGCTTCGGCCGATTTCGCTTGTTTACTTTTTTTTTAAGAAGCACAGCCTTCTCGTCGCGATGTTGCTTTTTAATTTCGAGTCAGAGAGAGAGAGAGAGAGAGAGATTGATCAACAAGCGCGAGTCAAACGTAATAGATTCAGCGCGGGTAATTGGATCATCTTTTAGTCAGAAGCTCGTTCAGCCGCGGAATAAAAAATACACAGGGCAGTACTAATTTTGATCGGGCCCCGGGGCTCGATTTTAGGAAGCGTGACCTGCCGGTGTCTCTCGCTTATCTCATTTGATGGAAAGTAGATGGCTAGCGATATTGAGGAACCAGATAGAAACGACGTGTAACGCGATATCGTTATACAAAACGTAAATCAAGCACGTCGTTGTTCCGTCAGTTGCAGACTTGCAGAGCTGAAGTCACCGGTAATTTGGGGAAAAAAGTCGCTTAACATCGCGATAACGTCGAGTGGACCTCGATCGTTTGAATGGACCAAAGCGAAATTACAGAACGAAATAAATCGCTTACCGCGGTCCCTGTCGAATTGGTGAATAAATTTTGTTTTGTAATTGAATGCTCGTTAATCGATAATGTTCGGACGCCACGACGTTCCCGAAATTGTTGTTCCGCGGGAACGGAGACGACGAGCAGCCGGCAGGGTCTCCGCTAATAAGTACAATTCTCGATGCACCGAGAAATAAATAATTCATGAGAGAAAATCCATTATTACGTCCGAAATGTCGTCGCGGCATTCGCGACGAATTTTCCTCTCGGTTAACTGGCTAAATAATTTACACCCTTTTTCCCGCGTCTACTTCATTCATGGCTCCGTCTCTCCGCCCCCCCTCCCCCCTCTCTCTAAATAACCGCCTTGTCCACTTAATCCACGTTTTTCCGTCATCCTTGTTTTCCACGCTCGAGCCCCTTTCATTCCACTGATTTTATTAAGACCCGGTGGTTTCGCAAAGTTCCGTTTTTCCCTCCAATTGTTTTTCGTTCGTTCCGACGGCCGGGTAATGGATTTTCGGAACAGAATTTTTCAATTCGTTCGGGCGCGATGAGGATCGCCGCTCCGCCGGAAATCAAGTGGAATAACAATTTCATTCCCTTTGTTTTCCGGCGTGCGACGCCACACATTTTTCAAACCGACCTGCACGCGCGCGTACACGCTTCTCCGAGCGTGTTGTTCCCCGCTTGTTTTTCCATCGTGTAACAAAAAAAAAAAAAAAAAAAAAAAGAAAAATTGCAGCCGCAAAGTGTCGTCTCGACATACATGTACTGCTTGTAGCAGTGCAAACTATCGGGGCAAACAGGTCGAAAATATTTGCTCGCCCTCCGGTGAAACATCCCGCCAAATCACTTTTCCCTTTTCACAGGCACACCGGTTCGTGGAAACGCGCCGCCTGGCGATTCGTCGGGGCTTTTTGTTTCGGCTGATTTCGATGACTCGCGATACGACCTTTTTTTGAAAATCGGGCCTCTTCAGGTGCAACGCTGATGCAACGAAAATTAGCTTAATTGGTTGATTTGGGTCACGTGATTCGCGAGGAGGCGTGGGGTAAACCTCGAGTGGGAGTGGCGTTGTCTGGTACTGAGCGATCGCGCCTGTAATTTGTTTTCTATCGATTGAAATGTATATCGATAAAATTTTATGGCAAAAGAGTCGTCTTCGTTTCCCGTCGATTCGATTATTCGCAAATTTTTCCTTATCATCTTAGATTCGTGTAGTTGAAGATACAGGCAGTTGGAGTTGTTTTTTAATTCTAAATTTTACTTCGAGGAATACATATATTTCACTGTTGAGACTTGTTACACGAGCAGATCATCGTTGTAATAGGCTACCTTTATGGATGAAACTGTACCATCTTATTTCGAACTTATTAGTACGCGTCAAGGCACCTTCCAATAGATCAAGTGGTATTAGCTTGCGGTAGGTATTCATAGACGAGCCTGTTCGCCTACAAGGGGATGTAATCTTGACGGTAGCTGAGGATGTTGGACACCTGCTCAACTACGAATCACGTCAGGTGTTCCAACCACTTTTATAGCCTCGCCAGGTGTCTCGGATCTTGTCACACGCTCGGAATGTACGTACGAACGGGAAACTTTAGCACCCTTCGGTGGTTTTTATCACGTGCCGGAGAAACATACGATCGAGTCGAATTACAAATTTCTCAGAGCTACCGTGTTTTTTTACCCTAATCTAAACGTAAACGTCTTCTAGCACGAGTTTAAAAAATTTATCTGGCAAATGTTCGAGTTATAAAATTAAATTACATTTTTCAAATTACGTATGATCATTGGAATGCATTCATCTTTTGATGTTTGTGTTTGATACGTTCATACGTGAAGACGCTGTAAAATTTGTTATCGAAATGACGTTAAAGTAAATATTACTTATCATTGTTTAATATCAGTACGCAAACAATAATACTAAAAATATTTGGAACAAAATCTTGCATTTTAAATGACTTTTGACATCGTTAAAAAATTGTTTGTTGAAATAATACCTTAAACTTCAGTCACTGTTATAAAAAATTGTAATGCGTGAAAAGTGTTATTAAAATGGAAGAAACTTTTGGGAACAACGAATTCGTGTGATTCGAGCAAAGTACGACTGCACGATGGTGATTCGCGACAGACGCCACGTTCTGGCGTAATTCAGGGATTAAACGAAAACCTTTCCTTCGTGGCGCGGGGGTTCCTCCTAGCGGGCTAAGCTGTTGTCCAGTCAAGTGACACGCAGCGCGACAGATAAATCGATCTGCATTCCAGGTGATCGCGTTGCTCTCCATATGCACGGTATTCCTGACCTGCTGCGCGGTCCACGCAATCGTCTACCGCAAATCCGCTTACTCCGATCTCGAGGACTCGGTCATATCGTCCGTGAGTATAAGTCCGAATTCTGTTCCACTTCTGCGCCACCGACTCGAACCTGAAACGCGTTCCGACAACTTTGATACGCTCGTCATCCGACGAGCTGATTGCCTCGCGATTCAGGTCAATATTTGGGCGAAACGATCTTGTACTTTAATTGCCTTTTATGCCACGCTGGGCAAAGATAATTGGGGCTAACTGAGTGTCGAGGAAGCTCTTATCTCTCATCATCGGTATTGGTTACTAAGGTAAGGTGGAAATAAAATTTATTACGGGAAAATTAAATAGTGAAAAGTATTAACACGTGTGCGATACTTTGCGAGTTAAAAAATTCGTGTTTTAAAATGGCCACCCGACTCTTCGAACTTAATTAACCGAAATTGCATTTTTGTAATCTGTACCGTTACATTGGGGGTACCTATGAGTAACGTCGTTTCCTTCAACAAACATTACCATCTAGTGACAATAATTTAACTTAATCTATATTTGTATATTATAATCTACATTCCTGTATAACTTGTATTCTAACATAACCTATATTCCTATATTATGTGGGAATATAGATTATAATATACGAACCTATATTATAGGTTATAACCGTTATAATTAAATAACCTATATTATAACCTACATTCTAGTTAAATATATTGACATTTAGTGTGCCTATTGTTAAATTACAGATTAAAATTGTATCAACTCTTAAATAAAATAAAATTTTGTACAGAAAACTACGTTACCTACTGGGTACTTTTAGTACCCACTTTGTCGATATTTTTATCAAACAAGCGTGTCTTGAATTATCTTTCACTAGTTTCGATCTTTCAAACTATGTATTCCAGCTTCGTCACAAATTCTGCTCTGTTTTTGGTAATCGTAGCCGGCCGTTCAAGCATTGACGCGTCACGCTCTTCGCGATTGATATTCAGAACAGGGACAGTTCTCGACTTTTTTTTTCATTCCAGTCCCGTTTTAATTTTCAAACGACGCTCGAACATTTCGATTACGATGCTCGAAGAAGAGAATCGTGTAAAGTCGCACTCGACGGCCCTCCTGGTTTTCCAGCACTGCCGAGCGTCGTCGAGTAGTTTCGCCTTCCCCTTAAAGAATCGCTATCAGGATCCTGAAATCGAAGAAACCGGCTGCACGGCGAATGAAAATCGTTATGTATTAAGGGGGAGGGGGGAGAGGGAGACGGAGAGCGGAAGGAAATGTAAAAGCGGAACGAAGGAGGGAATGCCGGGGCGGGCTGTTGTTTTCCCGACGCGCGTTTTCATTACGCTTGCTCGCCGGGGACTCGAGAGGCCTTCGGGCTCTTATCCTTGCACTTCCGGTTCAACAGGCATTAAGACGAGTATCGTTGACATCGTTTCCTGCCTGCAGACGCCAGTCGAGACCCGAGACCCGCGCAAAAAGGAATTTAGCAAACGAAAGAAGGCGTATGACCACCGCGGGGTGAAACTTTTAGGCGAGGGAAAGAGGGAGAGGGTTTAGGTTAGGATCGTTCCAGATCGGGCCAAGCTTTTGCTCTGAGAATTTGTCAAATTCTGTCGCGAGTAACTTTGACGAAACGGTTTGTTTAATTTGTTATTAAGCGTGGTATATATCCGGGAGGATAGAACTAATCATCTAAAGTAATTTTGACTGACTTTCGTGAATATAAAATTACGAGTTATTTAATTCATTGCATAAAATTATTTAGTTCGTGAATGATGAATTAAAAACCATCGACTGCTGAAGTATAAAATTTGTAGCAGAGAAATCCAAGTTCGGGGAAGAAATTTATAGTGCGATTAAAAATACAAGCTCCTGTTTGTGTATTTTTACCGAAAATTATTCGAGTCTCAAAAAAATGTTAAAAACTGTTATAAATTTTTTCAAGGTTGAATTTGCCTCACGTCAGCTTGGTATTTCTTCCGACAGTTTTTAATATTTAGTTTTAAACCGAACATTAATGCGAGTTGCTGAACGTTAGAAATAACTACACGTTTTGTAATTAGAACAAAGCAATAAAACTCAGTGAACGACGTTTCGACGCAGCTTACGAAATTGATTACGATTTGAAGCGATTTAAATTCACAGTGCGACGTATATGTACACGTAAGAGCCGATACAAGTGCAACTGTGACGTGCGAACGCGAGCATACTCGCGACTGTGGATAACTGTGGACCAACAGCGTGCGTTATAAAAATCGAGAGGTGAGGCGGAAAGTGCAAAACGGAATGCTCGAATAAACCATAAACACATTATCGAAAGAGAGGACGCTTTTAACGGTGTCCCGGGAGACACTCTAAAACACTTCTTGACGGTCCATTTTGCATGATTCCAAATACGGCACGTACTTTCCTCTCTACTTGCACCCGTAAAACGTTTCTGCAACATCGCCAAGTTGACGTCGACGAGAGAACTATCTTTCGATTTGTATCGAGCGTAATATAAATTTTCACCGGTGAGTAATACAATCAGCTAGGGCCAAGCTAAGCTAAACTTCAACATCCTGAAACTCGATCTTGAACTTGATAAGATAATTAATATATCACCAATCTTTCAGTATCGCGATTGTCAATTTAAGAAATCGATTTGACAAGATATCGGGTCAATTTTTGTCACGATTAGCGTTGATTTCTGTTTCTAGACAGAAACGTAGGTATAGAAATCTGTTTAGTTGAATGATTGTCACATTTAAGTTACAGTGAAGAATATTTGCATATCTTGATAAAATTGACGAGAAAGGATCGTGCAGCGTTGTAAAGAAAAGGAGTTTGAATCTTCGGACCGAAGGAAGAAAAGTTTTACGTACTGTGACAATTAGTGAAATTTGAAACGAAGTACCACACTTTTAATTCTAAAATCGTAGGCTTTCAAAATTACAAAATTTCCTTCTTACAAAATGATGACAGTTTCGATATTCGGATCTGCGAGCCGCTCGACACTTGTTGCAAGGGTATTAAAAGTATGTACGAGCGAGTGAAATTCAGTCGAGTGGCGGAATTGTTAGGTGGACAGCTAGCTCGCTGGATTTAAAGGAAAAATGGTGTCCACTCGTCGGCGCAAGAACTAATTACTCGTTGATCCATTAATCCCAACATTTCGGTGTAAACAAGCGGCTGGAGCCGAGGTTTCATGCGGTTTCAGCCGAGTCTCGGCACATTTTCAGCTGGCAGTTCGAAACTAGTTGAATCCGGCATTGGTTTTCCGCCTAAGTCCGTCTTAAGACGGTCTGTTGTGTTTCACGTGACGACGCGGACCTGTCGTTGGGCTTCCGGTCTAACTTCGTTGACCTGCTTCCGATCTCCAGCGAACGTGCCGAGGAAAAAAATCATTCTTTTGGCCGTCAACGGAAGAAATGAATAATTTGCGGGTGAAAAAGTGGAGGAGAGAAAGAAGCTGGTGAATCGGAGCTGGGTAAAATAATAATAATCCTATTTATTTTAAACTTTGGAGATGAAACATTTTGTTTGATACAGAGCAATACAGCTTTGAAACAGTATATTTGAAAGTAATATTTTATTTCGAAGGATAATGAAAATATTTTGATTTCGTTTTGAAATATTTATTTCAGTTTGTTGGATGCTACTGCAGAGAGTAATGATTCGCATTCGATACATTTACGAGTGTAAATAGTTTGCCGATCGTGACCAGATGGTGTTTTATAAAATGAAAGAGCGTGCACCTGTTAAGATCCACAAGTACTGTGATTTCTCTGAATAAATAGAAAAGATGAGTTAATTGTAACGTAAAAGTTGTTCTTTCAACGACTCGACTTTTAGAAATTCCAAGATTTATTATATAGAAGAATGAATCAAACAAACTTGTGCCACGATCGAAGTATTTCATCTTATTTCATCGGATCATTAAAATGGAAATATAGATATCAAGAATTCTTTCAATTCGAAATATTTGCCTCCAAAGCGAATCCGATCGATTTACAAAAGACGCAGTGGCGCCATTTTACACGCAACAAAGCACTCTCCTTCATCCCGCGAATTCAGCTTTCCTTTGCGTTTTTCTCTTTCCTCGTTAGTCGAATAATTTCGCTCGAGGAGCGAAGGAGCCGATAACTGCGAAACGTGTCGTGTTTTCAGAGGTTGCGCTTTATATATACGTAAACGGCGATTAACATCTGCGCACGAACGTTGTCTCGCGGTCGACCGACTGTTGCCTACTAATTAAAAGCCAGATATTGGAAAATTTATGTCCGCGCAGGGGAGGCACGCGTCACGCGACGGGCGGAATAATAAAAACTTTCGTGAAACGGCCGAGCCCCGAGCTCGTTGTTCGTGATTTCGCCAATGAAATTTCGGACGTTCACGTGATTTTCTATAATAACGACCGACATTATAACCGCCCTGTTTTCCCGTGTAACATTCAGCGTCGAGCTGAACATTTTTAACGAACAAAGGCCACCGGCGGAGGATACGACGGTGTAGTCACGTGTTTCTTCGTTTTTACAGCGGGGTGATTTTAAAATTTAATCCTAGTTTTCAAAGTTAAACACGCACGCGGCAAAAGCGCAGAGATTAAAAATTAAAAATATTAACAGACGCGCGTGATAATATTAACTAACGCTCGTTTCTTGCCAAGCCTTTTGTATCAGATATTTCCCTTTTCTAATTATGCGGTTTGTGTAACAAGTTCTTTCGCCTCGTCAGCGATGAAATTAACATGCGTGTTCTTTGCAGACGAGTCGAGTAACTTTGAAAGTCTCTCATCTTTTTGTGGAAAAATGTGCATTTTGTACGTTCTTTGAATCGTGCAGTGTTATTATCTGTAAAGAACATCTTTCGAAACGAGTTTAAATCACAAGTCCAATACATTTAATAACAACGAATGATTTTTTAAATATTTTTCAATGTTGCGCGTTACACCTTCAGTTTTACATTACGCTTGACAATTGCAATTAGGAGCAACATTCGATTATTGTATGTTAATTTCAATAAGAATATTCTACACAAGTCTTTCGTCGTTCTACAAAAAAGTTCCTCCTTTCGTCCTCCGATTGTAAGTGAAATAAAAATCGAGGGAAACTTCGCGTGGTCAACGGTAGCGAGCAAAAAGAAGAGGAAAAAGGGGAAAGGAAAGAAGGAAAGAAGGCAGTGAGAAAGACTCGAAGTGGGAATATTCATTTCACTTTATTTTCCACGTTGGTAAAGTTTGCCGCTTTCCAGTTGTACTTTCCAGTCGCCGCACCGTAAATCCCCAAACTCGCACACTTATTCTTCAAAATTCTTTCTCTGCCGACGGTCTCTCGAGCAGATCGTAAACACTTCTTCCAACTACAATTACGTTTCACGAGAGTCGTAACCGCGTTAAGATATAATTCCGCGGCGCGGCCGAGGCGACGATACAGAGCCGGCGGGAACTTTCGCGCGAATCAGACGGAAATCCTCAAGATCGAGGAACGCGGTACGTTACTTCCGCCCGGAGTCGCGTACATTCTCCCACGCGCACGGTCTCGTATCACTCGTTGGTTACCGGACCCCGTGAGATTTCAATTTCTGCGTCCCTGAAGCTGCATTCGATACGGGCGATATTAAAAATTTGGCGAGTGGCGGTCGTCAGCTTCGAGTACGAGTCCCGAAGCCATTCTCGCTGGATGACGCAAAATGTCGGGAATTCGAAGAGCCCGGAAAATTGCGAACGATATCTAAAAACTTGCAATTATTTTGTCTAGGGGATCTATAACTGGGTTTACGCGTTTTGTGGAAAATGCAGAATCGTTGACGAGAGAACGTAATATTTAATATGAGAGAATTCGATAAATTTGATAGTAGAGTAATGTTGTAAATATTTATCATTTTAAAATTTTCATTACTTTTTATTATTATTTAAAAATAAGCCAGTCGTCGAACGAACGGGCCAAGACGGGCGAGAGAGAGCGTTGCTTCCAAGTGACGCTTGTTCTTTTTTTCTTATCACTCAAAGTGATTTTAGCGGGGTTGACACAGAAAACCGAGCCTCTTCAGGTGCAACGCTGATGCAACGAAAATTAGCGATTGGCTGATTTAGATCACGTGATTCGCGAGGGGGCGTGGTGTAGACCTCGAGTAGGAGTGGCGTTGTCTGGTACCGAACGATCGCGCCTGTAATTTGTTTTCTATCGATTCAAATGTTTGCATATAGATAAAATTTTATGGCAAAAAGGTCGTCTTCGTTTCCTCCATAGTCGGAACAATTGCTTCTGAGTCTTGCAGTGAGACGAATCGTACTTGGGTACGAGTCGTGCAGTTTTTTCGTTCTCTTTCGGTCAGTGTCGGAAATTGACTAACGTAAAGTGTTGCGTTAAATGTCCCGCTCCGGAGGAAAGAAATATCGGAATTCACTTCGTAGTACGTGAGATTAAAGGATTCTTTTTCGTTCAATTACTCGCTTATGGAGATTAACTCTCAATTGGTGTTATTGGATTACATTGGCGAGTCGGAGAATTTCGGTCAGGTTACTTAATTCTGGAATATTTAACTCCTTATTTCCATTCTGTGTTTCGTTGGGTCGATTTTTGCAGGACGCGACGTGTGAAATAGAATTAACTTCTCGTTAACTAGGATATTAACTCAGCGAAGTGGAATCTCAGAATGAAGCTTCGTTAGTCAGATTAAAATTTTTAAAACGAATTTTGAAACCGATAACTAAAATGAATAATAAATAAGGTTAAACTAGAGATTTGTGCAATCATGCTGGAAATTTATTACCCCTATCTTCTCAGCGAAGAAGAGTGTAAAAAGAGTTTGACTGTCAAGTAACAGTAAGGATCGATGGACTTGTTGTTAGACAAACGTTCTTCCTACCACTTCGTCGTAATTCCATTTTTCTCTTCTTCCTTTTTTTTTCACGTTTTCACGCCATCGTGGCAAATCCACTTGTGCGCGATGAAAACTTGAATATAAATCGCGAAAAGCGGTGGCACAGGCGCCGATTAAAAGGGGTTAAAGAACATCGAGCAACCTCATTCACGCGGAGCGAACAAAAGATTCATTCACCTTTTGCGCGCGATCCCGCACCCCATTCTACGTCCTATCAACCGGCCTTAATGAAGCCACAAAAGGGACGCGTAAAAACGCAAACTACGCGTCGCCACGTCCACCTCTCTTTTATGTTGCTTCGAAACCGACGCCGGACCAAGCGAAGCCGACGCTCCTGTACAAACACGCGCCGCCCACCCCTATAGACGCCAAATATTTGCGAGTGTTTCGCGTAAATTTTGATGGAAATTCCCAGCGTTTACGATTATTGAATTCGCGAACAGTTTGATGGAAATTCTCAGCGTTTACAATTACTGGCGAAGGGGGGGGGTGGAGAGGGTGGCCGTTAGGGGGTTGTAACGTGAATTTGTTCTGCTTTCGTACCACCATTATGCATGTGTCGTAGCAAACAGAATAAATTGCAATATTAATGGTGATGGGAATTAGAATTAGCGGGTTATTAATATATTATGCGTATTGTCGTGAGTGCAATGGAAATTATAATAATCGAGTTAGGAAACGAAATTGGAATAAAATTACGGTAATGCAGCTTGCAGCGTTGTAAAATTGGAACGAAATTGCGCGCGTCGTTGCGGTCTTGCGCAACAGTGAAATCACCGTATCCTGTAATTCGAATTTATTTCCTTTGTTTGTTCCATTTGTTTATGCGTAAAATCGGCAATATTGAAAATTGGTATCGTCGAATGATAAATTTAAACTCCTGTCAATGCCATTCATTCTATTTCTTTATTTTCTTCATTTGTATCTGAATCAGTAATACTGAAAATTACTAGAATGGCAAAAATAGTTTACCTGAGACCAAGCCCTAATTTCAATCTCTATTAACTGAAACTCAAAATTAAATTAATTACTAAAGTGATAAAAATACTTTGCACAGAACGAATTCCCAGTTTGATCCTATTGGCACTATTTTTTATTTATTCCACGCCAAATTGCTAGAGTGGAATCCTAATTTCAACCCCTCCTAGAATACTTATTTATCATTCTTCACTCTATTCTAAATCAGTAAAATTGAAAGTTACCAGAGTGATAAAAATATTTTACCCGAGACTCACTCCATTTGTTATTTTTCATTTATTCCACGCTGGCCCAGGAAAACTTGAAAATTACTGGATCGATAGATGCGTTAATGACACAATCACGCGATTAGGAGAAATTGCGCGTATTTTAAAAATACTTCCTGCTGTTATTATTAACGTTATTGTTGCATTGTGTGACGCGTCAGAACGCGCGCAAGGTTCGAGCCGCGTGCGTACATACATAGGCCAAAGGGTTGGTTTTACGGGCGCGCCATGTGGTCGGTGACGCTTTCACTCGCGGTGGAGGCGATAACGCGGCCTCGTTCCCCGCCGCCTGTACTCAGGATTACTGTAACTTCGCCATTTTCCCACAGGACAAGGGTTTATTAATATCGCGGCCGGAACGGGCCGCGCTTCTATTTGGAACGCTGCGCGATCGGATTAACGCCGCGCTTACTTCTCGCTTACGAGATTACCCGAACCACTCCGGCTGGGACTTGATACAGGTAACCAGAAAATACGCGGGCAATGAGTGGCCGATGCTGAGTGCGGTGAGTGAGATCGATCGAGTCGAGAGTATTTACGGGTGAAAAGAAAATTCAGAGTTCTCGCAGGACGCTTTTACGCGTTTATTGAAATTAAATTAATTCTATATCATTTTTCATTCTAATGAGAAATTTGTCACTGGTTTAGAGAATGTTTTTAATTGATCAAAGTTTCACGAGTTTCGAGACGAGATTGTTTGAGATTGCTGGTGTGAAAGAACAGTTTGTGGAATTCATGGGAATTATTCTCTGATCGTCCAAAGCATGAACAAGATCTCTGCTCGAGATTACGAGTATCACGAGGTTCGATTCTAAGTAGACATTTGCAAGTATCTTTTAGAAATACTAGACTTTGTCGAAAGAAAGAGTAAAATATCCCGTGCATCAAAAGTAATCGTTATTGTCCCTTACTTCGTTTCGCACGAAATTTATTGAAGATTAAAAGTAACGCCGAAACGAAAAGAAACTTAAGAGCGGCGTAATTGAATTTCGAGGCGTAAATAAGTTAAAGAAGATATACGAGAAGTAGTTAGGCGCAGCGTAGGAGAGAGCATGCACGTAGAAAAACGAGAATGCGAGCGTTGCGAGATAAGGAAGAGTAACTGAAGATCGAGGCAAGAACTGGGTAACAATAAACTATGTAAAGGAGAAGCTATATACTATAACGGTGTCGGGAAAAAACTGCACGACTTGTACCCCAGAAGCAACTGTTTCGACTAGGAAACGAAGACGACTTTTTTGCCATAAAATTGTATTGATATGCAAAACAAATTATAGACGCGATCGTTCAGTACCAGACAACGCCTACCCTACGCCCCCTCGCGAATCACGTGACCCAAATCAACCAATCGCTAATTTTCGTTGCATCAGCGTTGCACCCCCGCTAAAATCACTTTCAGTGATAAAAAGAGATACAGGGAAGCACAGGGAAGGGCCACGTAGCGAGGACAAAGAGAGACCGGTCAAGTGCGAGTAGTCGAAGATTCAAGAAAGTTTGGCGCGGAAAAAGGGAGAAAGTCGAACGAGAGGACACAGCAAGAAGGAGCTGCGAAAAACGAGTGAAGAGGAGCGAGAAGAGTGGTTCGGAAAGAGGTCTCCGGTGTAGCGGGTGGAAACGCGACCCGAGGAAATAGTCTGAAGTGAGATTAAAGCGAGTGCCGAGCGAAACAAGACGAGAGAAAAGACGTGGGGGAGAGAGAAAAGGAGCTCGAGGAGCGGAAAAGGAGCCGACGAAAGGGATAAAAAATAAATAAATAAAAGTTCGTGCATCTCGAAGGAAGTTGAAGCGAGGGAAGAAAAGAAAGGATCCCCAAAGGGGGTCAAGAATCTCACGATGCAAGAAACCCGAAGAAGAGCAAAGGGAGAGGGAAGGAAAGTGGCGACACACGCGCGCGAAAATATGGCAGGGAACAAGCTGGAGAGGGTTCGAACTTCAAAACCGAGGAACTTAACCAGAGGGCGGAAGCGAGGGAACATCGAGCCGGAAGATTGAGCGGGGATCAAAAGCGAAACAGGTGGATTACATGCAGGCAGAGTGTAGTGGGAGGGGGAGGAGATAGGGTCAATGAGACCGTGACGAAACAGGCGGTGACAAAAGCACCCCGGAAAGGGTGAATAAAACAGAAACAGTCAAAGATACAAAGAATCAAACGAGAAACGTCGAATGGTGGACAAAGTCAGAAGAGAAGGGGGATTAATAACCAGAGGGAGGATAAAATGTAATGGTGAAACGAGAGAGAGAGAGAGAGAGAGAAGGACGGAGTCACTTTCGAGTGAAACTAAAACACGAGAAGAAAGTGAGAGAGAGAGAGAGAGAAAGGGACGACGCGGAAGTGAGTTGGATACAATCGGCAAAGAAAAGGGAAAGGAAAAGGACAGACAGAGAATGATCGAACGAAATCGAACGAAGGGGGGAAACGCGTGTGATACAGTTGAAAAAGGGTGAGCGTTTATCGACGAATTAATCCGTATAAAGCGGCCTCGTCGTTGCAAGGAGGCAAGTAAGGGGATTGAGAGAGTTGTTGGTTGGCAGGCTGCCGTTGAAATTATCTGGCCAGAGATCGTTATCGACCTAGTTGCTAGATGACGATGTTTTTTCCATCCGAACGCCGTAATTGCCGCTTTTTCAACCCCCGCCGCTGCTGCCACCACCGGAGGATAGGCCGCCGCCGGTCGCTTAACTTAATCGATTGCCAGCTTTTTTGCGATCGAGCTTGTCGTCGGTGTTACCATCGCCCGACTTCACCGCAATCTACAACCTAGCTAGTTGTTTCTGACCCTAGACTAGAGATACGACGTCCGAGCTGTTGGGATGCTCTGACTAACAACGAGCCTGAAGCGTCGTTTTTTTGGCGCGCTTCCTGGGGTGGTTCAACCAATAAATGGGTTGTAGTCGAACGAAGGCTGTCGACACGCGATCGTTTATATATTTCATTTCGTGATTTTATTTTGGAGATACGATACGCAGGGTATGTTAGTTGCGTTATTGATCGGCATTTTGTTTCGTTAACTCGACGAAAACTGACTCTTCCCAGCTAGATTGGACCAATACAATATTTTAGAGAATGTACATATCTCATTGTTTTTGTTTGGAGGTTGTGGGGTATGGCAGTCACGTTAATTGGTCGGGATCTTGTTTCGTTAATTTGATAGATATCGAAAATCGACCTTCTCGGCCAAGACGAGTTGGTATTTTAGAAGACACACATTTCTTTTCAAGTCACAAATGCTATATTAGGAGGGTAGGACTTTTGTTCGGTTAAATTCTGCCACTCTGTGCAATTACGCGAAACAATTTCCCGTTATAAACCGAGCTCGCGACTGCTTCCTCTGCAGCGCAGAACGAAGCGTAGAGCTTAAAGCTAAAGGGAAACGATTCGATCGTCATAAATCGTGTGTAAACCTCCGGCTCGTTGATTAACGTCTCGTTGAATTTTAAGAACACATCGTCAGACGGACGATGATTCGATCACGTCGGCATCAATCGCGTCGATGCAATACGTGGCGAGCAACCCAAACCTCGTCTCGCAACATCTTTCGATTAAATCTTCCGCTTCGAGAAAGCGAGCGTCACCGGTTCCGCGCGACTTGGGTCAATGGACTCGCCGGAGCTTCCGGTCGTCGCGTATAACGCGAAATAAATCGTCTCCAGCGGTGAAAAAAAGAAGGAGAGAAAAAGAGAGAGGGAAAGAAAGAAGCGCGGAGAGGCCGCCGTCAACAAGCTAGCTGGCACGGTGCCGTTGGAATTTCGTCGGAAGATTGTCTTCGGTCCCGTTGCCAAACTCCCTCGAGTCATGCCGCGGAAAACTCAGATTTTCCACGATTCTTCCGCGCTCCCCGCCCCCCCCCCCTCCTCTTCCCGCGGGGGAACATTAATTTCCTCGCAGTTGGAGGAAACGATCACGTTAACCTGTTAACAAAGCACCGCGATGCGACTCGAAAAACATTTCTGTTGTTTGAGTAATACATTCTGACAATGTATCCTGATGTTTCATGACGGTGTAGCGTATTTTTAAGTCGTGTAAAAACCGAAGTGTATTATACGTTTTCTCGTATAGGAAAATTTCTGCGCGTAGAAGTATAAATCGCGAAGGAGGAATATTTGCAATCCGAGGTTTCGTACTTGAGAAATTCGAGAAATTTGAAGAGAATTTGTCAAAGAGAAATACATTTACGGTTGAACAATGGCGAGACATACGTATATAAAATACTGTGGTTGACGTGTGCATACAAAATACAATATTATTTCTTCTTGTCGGAGTCGAGAATGTGGAATCTAATGTCTGGTTGTTTAGATAAATAATAGTAAGAAGATTGCTTCGACGAACAATTTTGCGTATTGAAACATAGGGAATAAAATTATATCTTTTGTTTCGCGTGATGCGTGGAATCACGCGGCGGAGGAATTTTTAAGAGAATTCCTTCTTGAATGAAAAGATTCAACCAGATACCGGAAATTCTTCGTACTCACTTTCTCTGATAAAATGCCAAGTATTTGTAGTTTAGATATCTCTTGGCACTCAATCTTTTACAGATTGTACAAAGCAATGTTCGAGTATTAAAAATATACCAAACTTTTAATTTTAATTTTAATTTTCCCGCGGAAAAGAAAGTTACTTTCAAATTGACGTCTTATCGAGAAAGAAAGTGTTAAATTATATTACACAGTGTATTATATTACGTTAGCAAATTATATGACACAGTTATCTTCACATTCTACAGTTACTTTTATTATGGTTTTGAAACACTATACCTGTAATAAATCACTTCTTTATATATTTTACTATAAAGAAGCGATTATATATATATATATATATATATAGATAGCTTTACTCTTTTTTAGAGCACGAAAATTATCAAAGTGGAAGCTTCAATTTCTTATTGAATTTCGTGATTCTTAAAAAAGCCTAAAATTTTACACTTTATTTGCACGTGTATTTAAAAATGTACAGTGACAAATATCGTTTAACTTGCCCAAGAAAAAAAAAAAAGAAAATTGACTTTTGGTCAGCTTCCCGGATCGAATGCCCCACTGCGCGCGGCGTTCGGGTTGCAATTTCTTCCGGTCTTTTCTACGTTTTTTGCAATCACTGGAGGAAGTATGAAATTTCCTCGAAGTACTCGAGATGAGAGCTATCGCTTCCCGGAGTACGAAAAATTTTACTCAGAGCAGGCTGCAGAAAGTGTTGGAACGCTCGACGAGAAGTTGTCGATACTTTGGACTCTTCTAACTTGGCGGGAAAAAATCGCACGGACAAATTTTCACGGGCTCGTCGCAAGGGGGAAGCTTCAGTTTTCGAAAAGTTCGATGAATTCAGTCGGAGCAAACAATTTTCCAGCTCGAAGGGAGCTTGAATTTGGAACATTTCCGAGAGAGAAAGTATTTTTAGTTTCTTTCGAAACGATATGAAGACGTCTTTGGGAAAAACCAAATTAAAGAGTAAAATAAAAATGAAATCTTCGCGCTCTAAAACGAACTGTTCCACTGATTTCTTTTTAACGAAGTTCTAACACTTTGCGCAAAGCGAGTTTGCCGATTAAAATATCTAAATTATTGTCTTTCTCAATAATTGTCCAACATTTACGTATCCTCGGCAATGTTTGGTCTTCGACGGGTCGACGAGGTCGAGCTACCTCGTCGAACGCGTAGTGGCTCCAATTAAACGCGAGAATTTATAATAATCTCTCGTCCCGACGAGAAAGATGGGATTTTTCGTGATTCATTCATTAATTTGGGGAACGGCGTTCTTTCCCTCTCTCTCCCTCTCTCTCTCTCTTTCCCTCTTCGCCGCGATTCGAACGCGTCAGCGGAGTCGCGCGAGCTTTTCATCGTCGTCAAACACGGCGCTGCGCGTTGAGAGAGCGGCGGCGTAAAAAAGAAGAGAAAAAAAATTCCCTTCAAACTCTCTCCGAATGAACTTTCTCTCTCCCAAACGGGAGAGGTCTTTGAACTTTTTTCTTCCGTCCCGCTCGCCCCCTCGTCGCCACGAGTATTAAAGATTCGCGGACCCAGCGGGTGCGAGAACCACGTTTCTACGTTCTTCAGTTTCCCCGTTCCTCTTGCCATTGTCGTCCAACTCGGCCGCGTTTCGCTCTCGGGACCTTTCGTAAGTTCGTTTTAATAAACGTTGATGACTCCGCTGTCGGTGCTTTGTTTCGAGGGTTTTATCCACCTTGGCGAACAGCACGACGATCGTTGTTTGTTTGATCTCGCGCCGGGGGAGACGAAGAACGGGCTTATACCGCGCGACAGTATTTTTTTCACTCTGCTGTTTATTCGATTGCGAGGTGATTTGCCATGGAGGCTTTAAAAGCTTCGGCTGTGCCACGCTCGATGGAGATACATTTTCAAGTATTTTGTTTCGACTACGTAGACGTTTCGAAACACGTCGAATAGCCGCGTACTCTTCTTTCACCCCATTCTCAAACACTCGAATCTTTCACGCATTCCCAGCGCTCGGAACTTGGCGAGTCGTATAAATAAATACTTGCACAATTCGTATTTGATTCGGTCGAGTTCCAAATAAATTCGTACACTTTACAATTTTATCAATTTTTGTAAATTTTTAATTTTTTGTTACGATTCTTACAGACAGAGGGTGTTTTGAAAGTTTTGGTGCCCAAAGACCCGCACATTTTTATACTTTATTTGAATCTGTAATGACGACGTAACAGATCCTAGTACGTTGATATCCAAAAGGAAAATCTTTCCTCTTTTAATCAACTTTTTTCAACCTCGATTTTTTATTGTAATCGAAGACTTGCGATTAATTTTTAAAAAAAAGTCAACACGACTTCTCTCTTAATCCACGGAAAATATCAGTCAGAAAAAGCAATACTTTCCAACCCTTATTTCCAAATAACAGAACGAAAGAATCCTGTATGTCTATCGCAACAAAATACCCGCGATTAATTTTTAAAAGTCTCAAACTTTTCGACTCTTACATCGAATCTCCATTGTTCAATTTCAAGCAACAAAACGGAAGAGTCCTTTGTATCGATTGTAACAAAACACCCGTAATAACTCAACTCCGAGTCTTTCGTCTATTCAAACCGAAGAATTTTAATTAATACTTTTCGACCTTTACATCGCAACTGACCAAATTTAAAGAAACAAAAACGGAGGAATTGATTTTTGCAAAGGCACGTTTACGATGTTGCGGCGCGAACAGCATCGGCGAGGGCCACGGGAGCAACTCAACGCCGCCGTCGTCGTGGATCTGCCGCGCCTCCAGGTTTGTACAACCCTAGAACCCGCCTCGAGTGCTCCGGGTGGCGTGACACAAGTTTCAGATTTAGCAGCGAGTTGCCCGGAGGAGAAGCGGTCGCCGGGGATGAAAGTCCGACAAGCTCGCTGAGCGTCCGAGGCTCCTCTTTAAAGAAACCCTCTCTCGCTGCCACTTAATCGATCCTGGCCGGCTTTTAGGGCACGGGGCTAATACGTCGACGCTGCAGCGTCGCCTCCACCAGTCAACAGTTCGGCTAGAACCGTCTATCTCTGCCACCGACCTCGATCTCCGCGGGAATCACCGATTTAAGGTCGTTCGAGATTTCGTCCCTTTCAGCCGCGAAATCGTGTTGAGCCGGACTTTGTCGTTGAGCTCAAAGGCGAGTCGTCGGCTGAAATTTTTCTCGCTTTGCCTTTTTTTTCTTTTTTTTTTTTTCGCCAGGGAATTTCGGTTGGAGTTGCGAAATTGGAGATTGAAAGTTTGAAATTGGAATTGGAGGGATGATCGTTCGAGGCTTTCCTCGAAACTGCAGCGTCGATTCAAGATCTCTTTCGAGAATTATTTCTTTCGATCTCGTTGGCGAGGATGTGGAGGAAGCGAGAGTTTGTATTCGATCGAGGAAAAGTTAATTCTATTTTTCGAGAGTTAGGGAACTCGGGGAACTGGAAATTCACTCGAGATTTCGGGATTCGAGTTAGTGGCTTTTTCCTTGGTATCTCTTCTCGAAGATGGTCGCTCGAGCTCTCTTGATCTCGGAATCCTGTTTCGAACATGGAAATTCGGATCCCACCGAGGTCAAAATTATACCCATCGTTCCGTTCGAAATTGGTTTCGAAAAAGAGCGAGCACGGATGACGGGAAATTCGTTTAAGGCTAGAGTCTGAAGGAGTTAATGGTCCCTCTCTTCCTTTCTCTCTCTCTCTCTCTCTCTCTCGAGAGAGAGAGCCAAGTTGGAATTGAATTTGGAACGCGGGAAGTTTCGAACCGTCTCTCTTTTTTCCCTCCAAGGCGGAAGCGCAGCAGGACTTGGAATTTCGAATATGCGACGCATTTCGTTCGCGGGGAGAGCGGAATTAAAATTGAATCGAAAGTTTCGCAGGCGGGTTCGCGTTAAACGTTGAACGCGGTCGAGAGGTTTTTAGACTGTGTCGGGTTATGCTAAATCGAGTTTCCATGGAAAAAATTGAATTGCTTTTCCAAATGAGATGCCCCGGCCGAGTTTTCCCTTCGATGGAATTTCATTTTAATCGAGTTGGCCGCTCGACTCAAGGGGGCAGGGGGCGGCGATGGGAATTAATTTTAACCGAGTTCCCCTTGAAACAGAATTTCATTTTAATCGAGTGCTTCTTGCGACCAAATTAATTTCGACGCGACCGCTGTCTTTCCTTCCACTTGCCTCTTACCACGAACAGTTCTTTCTACAACGATGAATTAAAAAGTCCCCTGCAACGTGTAATTTTGTTACAACGTAGCTGTCTGAACTTCAGGCTTTCTAGCCAACCTTCGTGCTAGTCAATCACTCTATATATCGTCATATATCAGTGTATGAATACCAATATCAATATGTTGAGATCAATATCAATATCGACGTCAATATATTAACATCAATATACATGTATTAATATATCAATATCAATTTTAACATTAATATACATATATCAATCTGTCAGTATCAATATCAATATCAACGTCAATATATTAACATCAATATACATGTATTAATATATCAATATCAATTTTAACATTAATATACATATATCAATATGTCAATATGAGTATCAATATCAACGTCAATATATTAACATCAATATACATGTATTAATATATCAATATCAATTTTAACATTAATATACATATATCAATATGTCAATATGAGTATCAATATCAACATCAATATATTAACATCAATATACATGTATTAATATATCAATATAAATTTTAACATTAATATACATATATCAATATGCCAATATCAATATCAATATTGATATACAGTATACATCAATACATATCAATTTATCATGTCTGTTGATGTTCATCAATGATATACACGTACATACTTATATATGCATATATGTATGCACTAATTGAATGTATTGAATATATTGATATACACATATCAATATGTCAATATTAATATCAATATCAATTTTAATATATTAATATCTGCGTATCAATATCGATATACAGTACATATCAATACATATCAATTTATCATGTCTATTGATATATTTATCAATATGATATATACGTACTTATATATACATATATGTATGCACTAATTGAATACATATGAAGTATACATTCAATATATAGAAAAATAAGAACATGCTTCGTTAAATCAGTGAGATCTCTGTAACACTAGAAATCGTCCACCTGTGTCACTCAATCCATTCTGAGCTAAAAGACATAGACTACAAAGATACAAACGTATAAAAAGAAATATGATATTGAAGACGTGATACACGTTAAAAATCATATACACACGTATGCGTGTATTAATGTTATTCTCCTGCCTGGAGAAATGAAAGAAACATTTCACAGATTAGTTTTGTACGATATCCACCGCCAGCGGATGAAATTCTCAAATTTGAAAACGAATCGCAATTACGGCAATTAAAGTTCCACAATTGGCAATTCCCGGCAACCGGACAGTGGGTGGTATTTCGCGCACGATTTTGCAATTAAACCCGCGAGGAACGCGAGAAATTTCGCTCGAGAAATTTTATGGATATTAAATGAAACGACCATAAATAAAATAATCACGTTTAAATAGTATATGGCTAACGGAAGACGTAATTGTTAAATTAGAATTCCCTTGTGTCCGATTCAATGTCTTTTTGTTGCAATTATTGTCAATAACCTATAGACCTCTCTGAGCCAACAGTAGCCAAGGGATCGATGCAAATATTCACCGCGATTCGCGTAATTTCGTCGCGCCAGAATAAATCGATCAACCGATCGACTCTCGATTCTTCCGAGAAGGACCGTCCCGTCGCGTTACCCGCCTTGCGACGCTATTCGAGATTCCTCCACGCAAATCCGTTTGACCGTCTGATAAGAAAATCGCTTTTACCTCTGCTGTTAATCGCGTTCCACAGCCGACAGGAGAAGGAAATTAACAAGATTCGTTATAAATTGAATAGCCGAGCGTCTCGAAAGGTGAATATTGGTCCAGAAAGATCGTAATTTCAATGGATTAATCGGGCCTCGACGATTTCTCCGACTCCAGCATCTTGGTTTCAGGTAATTTTTCTAACAAACCGTCCCTTTTATTCCGTTCGTTTTCTTCTCCTCAGGTATCTTTCTCCCGTATCGTTTTCAAGCCAATTCTTGAAGATTGGCTGTGAAACTTTTTAATTAATTGTTTTTAAAGTAACCTCTGTTTCTCTCTCGTTCTACATTCTGCGTCGTATCGTTCCGAGACTACTGCACGACTTGTATCCCAGTACGATTCGTCTCACTGAAAGGCCCAGAAGCAACATTTTATTGATATGCAAACATTCGAATCGATACAAACGCCACTCCTACTCGAGGTCTACTCCACGCTTTCTCACGAATCACGTGACCCAAATCAACCAATCGCTAATTTTCGTTGCATCAACGTTGCACCTGAGGAGGCCCGATTTTCTGGGTTACGTTCGCTAAAATCACTTTCAGTGATAAAAATAGTTAATCTTCGAATCTTTGGAAAAGAAAGACACGCAAAAATGTCAAGTTGAAATCCGTTTCGGCATTGATATACCGCGAGGACACGAGTAGGATCGCGGACGGCTTCGCGTTCATGGGAAAATTATTTTTATCCGCGTGCAAAGGGTTGACCGTAAAAAAAGCGGGCTCTCGCTGTCCGGCAAACGAGGCTGGGAAAACGCGGCGAAATCGAGGCCAGCGTCCGTTAAAATGTAACTCCGTTTCTGCGCGAATTCGCTCCTGTCCCTCTCCTCCTTCCTGCCCTGTCCCCCCAAAAAAAAAAAAGAAAAAACGAGCAGTGAAACCCCCAACAAAAAAGAGTGTGAAAAAGAGAAACAAAAAAAAAAAAGAAGAAAGAAAAATTCGGAATTTCAGCCTTACCTCTTTTTCACCCGCTGTCGGTATCTATTTTCGCGCTCGGCTCGTTTCATATCGCCGATGGATAGCCGTTTCAACGGCAGCCCCGGTTACTAGGATTGTTCGTCACGTTGATTCGACGATTTTCGAGAGCAATGAGGACACGCGTCAGGTGGCAGTTGGTCGACGACGAAATTGATTCGAAAGCTAAGCCGGTGGCGCGAGTGGCGTGGAAAAGCGCCGGCGCCGCGCGCGAATTCATCACGAGGACCCTCCGCCGAGCGTGTGCATCGTCGAGTAGCTCTCTCTGTTCGCGTCTCGTTGGACAAAAATCACCGTTACCCCTCCATCTCGTTTCCTTCTTCTTTCCTTTTTCTCCTCTGTCTTTCCCACCCTCTTGTCTCTTCTCCCTTCGTTTTTTATTATCACTGAAAGTGATTTTAGCAGATGCAACGCTGATGCAACGAAAATTAGCGATTGGTTGATTTGGGTCACGTGATTCGCGAGTAGGCGTGGCGATCGCGCCTGTAATTTGTTTTGTATCGATTCAAATGTTTGCGTATCTCAGTGAGACGAATCGTACTGCGGTACGAGTCGTGTAGTTTTTCTCCCTCCTTCTTTCTTTCTTTCTTTCTTTCTGTCTTCTCTTTTTTTTCGAGTTTTAATTCATTTCACGTTTGAAACCAACGCGAGTCGCGTCCACCTCGTCTTTCTTTCGCAACGATTCCCTGCGAGCCAGATGACGCAGCGCGAACGATCGACCGGAATGATCGCGTTTAACGGGGGATTAGGGGGAGATCGATGCGTCGATCGAATCGGCATTAATGGCCGTGAAAACGCGACCGAGACTATTACGCGCCGCGTGGCGAGGATTTTCAAATTGCCTCTCACGGTGAAGAACGACGCGTTCGACGATCGTTTATCCTATGCACGTTCTCCTTCAATAGTCTGTCGGCACACTCGCGCGAGTAATTATTGGACAATTATTCATTTCTTGAAATTTTCAACAATCGTTGTGTTGCGCGTTAGTTGATTTCCTTCACGAATAATTAAAGTATTTTTGGTTTTGTGTATGTACGCTTCAAGCGTACGGACGAATTTCATGATCTCAGGCCACCATAGAATCTAATCAAAACAGTCTGTCAAATCAATCAAACCATTTTGTCCATAGACACAGTTTCAATATCAGAAACAATAACGACAGCTCGCAGCACGAAACACTCTTCGATCTTCAACATCGGATGTTGAAAGTCACCAAAGCTTTATACCAACAGTCAATCAATTGACATTTACTTTCGAGTAAACGGCAAACAACCGATACAAACAACCAGTTGCACCGCCCAGCTCGTGTTTTATTACAAATAAATATTTCATTTCAAATAAATTTGCAAATATGCCCAACATTTGATTGATTTCGAATTTTCTCACTGGACTTTAAATCAGAGAGTTGTTGAACTGGATCGTCAGTCTTGCAGTTTTCACATTTTCATATTTTCTCGTTTCGCGTACCGATGTACGGCAGTTTATTAAGAATCTAGATCCAGATTCGGAGTACCAAGTTTCGCCCAGGGGCAAATTAATTCGACGATCAATCTCAAACGGTTTAATATTCTCGGCTTTGGTACTCTGTCGTTTATTAAAACAGGCGCAACGGAGAATTCTTTTTAATGGTAACTTTGCGGTAAAAGGGCTTAACGGAGGCGCGACAAAATTGATTTACGTCGCTTTGACAACAGATTATTGGCAATTGCATTAAATTGCACGGTGATATATCGCGCGGCGACCTGGATCATGATTGACATTACTGTCAATTTCCACGTCGCGTCGTTCTTTTTCACGCTGATTTATAAAGAAGGAAAAAATTAAAAAAGGCACGCGGTATTTCATTTTGTAAAGTTGTTTAAGAAAAAAAAAAAAAAAAAAAAATGCCATTAAAACGTTCCCCGGGCGTTTCAGATCCGACATTTTCTTTTTCCTTTCTTTTTTTTTTTCTTTTTTCATCCAATTAACCGAAAATCTGCTTGCCAACGCGATATAGAATGTCCCGTCGAACGGACAAATTTCCAACACTGCTATTTTTGGTTGATTTCCCCGTTTTCGTTAATTAATCGACCGTTGACGATATCGCGACGGATTTTCCCCAACGCACATCGGCTGTCAAAATTAATTTTTCGACTTTATGACGCGACGCGACGAGCGTAAATGCGACAGTTTGCAAACAGTTTTGTCCCCTGTTTAGCGATGATTTGCCCGCGAATTTCACGGCTGGGAAGGCCGATTTTCCCCTCGACTGAATCCCTGAAACGCGGTGAAGAACGATCGAGCGTACTTTCCTCAGAATTTGTTATAAATTTTATTACATACGCTGCGAATTACATTGCCAAAATTTACGTTGGGATCACGTACGGGGTGTTTAAACACGCGCGTTTAATAAAAAATGAGAATATGACGAATAATTGACACTCGCGTATCTTTCATTACATAACGAAGTGAATTTCGTTCACAACACTGATGATAAATTTGAAAAATGCTTTTAACGCGCACGTAAACACACGACGTTATACATGTTATAAAAAGTTTTCTTCATTTTTTTTTCTTTTCTTTTTTTTTTTTTTTTCACCGTCGGACGAGCAATTTTCGTCGGATCGAACTTTTCCGTGATATTTAGAAATTTCCAAGTCCTTTTTCCTCCCTTTCCATCAACTCGAACACCTCGAGCTATTTTTAAATTTCGCGCGGAATTTTTGTACCTGAAAGCTCACGGTCAGACACGGATTCTCATTCGAACATTTCCCTCCGCCGTTGAATCGGCAGTTTCATTTATTATACTTCACCGATCTGTTTTCTCTATTTTTTTTCCCCCTTTATTTCACTTTCAGACTGCGCTACGTTTCTCTTAACGCGGCGCGGCGTGCTCATTCGTTGATTTCTGTATTTTTTGAAAGGATTTATCACGTCAATCAACCGAGCGCGATCGAAAGAGAAAAAAAAAAACAGACGGGTTTTATTTCTTTATTACGTAAAAACAGCCACGGCGAATTCGACACGGAAATTGTTTGAAACCTGTCCATGTATATTTTTAATCACCGCTTTTTCAACGAATGAAATTGTCACGAAATATCTGTTTTGCTTTTTCTCTCTCGCTCTCTTTTTTGTTTCCCTCTGGCGGGAAATACGAAAACCTCTTTTCACAGGCTCTCGATTAAATCGGCGATATTTGTAAACGTTGCGTCGAGTAACGCTCGAATTAAATATACGTATCTCTTTCTTTTTATTCGCGTTCCATAATTCACGCCCTGCACGTGGAATTATGAAAATCGCGTGGAGTTCGATTCTTGTTTTTTTAATGCTTTCGCGAGCTTTTAACTCGTTTGTCGATGAGTTCTCTCGAGACGCGTACACATCGGAACTATCTGTGTCGTCCTAAGTGTCCTTTGAATTCTCGTTCAAGAGGGGGATTTCGAGAAATTTTGGAATTAAACGGCGGTTAATTAATGAGGATACTTGGAAGGCGTGAAACGGTGGAGCGGCCTTGGCGCGACCTTGGGCGTAAGAGGTCAGAGATCAAAGTAGCACCGGGGGCGTCGCTGTTCCCTAAATACCACTACAACCGTAAAGTGGGACAGTCGAGTGCGCGGGTGTAACTCGAACGTGCACGTGTAAATGACGGGCGCAAGAATGTCATTAACTACTTGGCCCAGTTATCCACGCATACTTCACGCTCTCGTACGAGACCAGACTGAAATCAGATACGAATAAAATGAAAAATGGCTAGTTTCCAGGTAGATTCAAATCCAAAGAAAAATAGAAAAACGAAACACATAAGTACAACGGCACGCGAGTTGATTCAAATTTAATTCGAAGAATTTTCCTTGGTACTCTACGACTACTTGTCTCGTTACTTTATATTTTTTTGTCACTGAAAGCGACTTTAGCGGGGGTAACCCAGAAAATGGGGCCTCTTTAGGTGCAACGCTGATGCAACGAAAATTAGCGATTGGTTGATTTGGGTCACGTGATTCGCGAGGGGGCGTGGGGTGGATCTCGAGTAGGAGTGGCGTTGTCGGGACGTGTAATTTGTTTTGTATCCTCCTCTCAGATTGTTCCGTTAAAATTCAGCCGTTCCCTAAGAATTCCCTCTCATTTTCGCCTTTTTCCCTCTGAAATTTCTCCAATTTTTCCATTAAAACCAAAACGCTGCCCCTAAGCTGCTTCAAACTCCTCGCACGCGTGTTCTTTATCGTACATCACCGCCCCTTAATATTCAAACGCACACGCATACGTCTTCCCTTCTACCATCTAAGACCCCATTACTCTTCCGGAAACACTTGCCAGTAACTAGCAAATCCACCGCACATTCCCACCAGCGTTTCCCCGGTGATCCTTGCAACGATATTTTCCATTTATCTCGCTCTCGCGAGTTCGCGTCCCTCCCTCGACCGAGAACACGGATCCCGCTGCCGCGAGAGACGTCAGCCGTTTAAATACCGATCAGATTGGAGGGCAGGGTCGAATATAGTATCAGGATGACGTGAACAGGGTGAAGCCTGCTGGTTGTCGGCTCGCCTCGTCTCGCCTCGCCCGTTCGCCTGTAATTCCCCTTTAAGCCGCTTGCAGGTGGTCCGGCCGCGTGTCGCGCGTGGCGGCGAAGGGATGAATGCGGTACCCAGTGGCACCTCGAAGGAGGCCGGCTGGCTGGTTGTCCCCGATATACACGCCGACACCCGTGTCTATCGGCTTCGGCTTGTCCGTGTATTGTCCTCGTTCATGTACGGGCTGGCTTAGACGCTGTACGTTCGGACGAGGCTTACCAAAGACGACGACGACGACGACGACGACGACGACGACGTCCGACGTGGAGCGAACAATGGAGCGATTAAACGCGAGTACATGGAAAAGCGGCACGTCGATAACGGAAATGCTTCACGCCTCATAGAGTGGCGAGCAAGCCGCTTGTGAAAGCGTGCTGGCAGAAGGGGGGAAAAAAGAGAGCAAATTGCTCAACCACCGCGTACTCGCGAACGGGAGGAAAAATACGGTCCATCGAGTGGCGTCCACGCGATTTTTTTTCTTTTTTTCTTCTTTTCGTTTCCGATATCATTCTCTCGGGGCTGCGTTCGCGAAAATGGAGCGAGGGTATAATAATTCCGCGGTGGTAATGACGCGTGCACGAGCAGGGGACGCGACTTTGTTCATTGCGATATTTCGGCACTCGTTTTTTTCTTCCCTTCGAAATCGGTCTGGCGATTTCTCGCGATCGAGAGTATCGAGTAGATTGGACGTAGTTGTAGATTCTCGAATGCGATCGGAACGGAAATTTTCAATCCTCCAAGTGCAAGTTCCGAGAAGGGATTGCGATTTTCACCGACTCGATTAGACTCGGTTGTTGATTATTAAAACGGCAATCTCGACCGGAGATCTTCGCGCTGATGAATCAAATTCTGTTGCGAACCGAGTACGAACCGTTATTTTTCAAATTTTATGCGATGATAAACGATCCCATTAACGAACTCGGAAGCTTCGTTCCGGCGCAATAGATCTTCCTCGCTTAATACACCTCTCGGGAAAGAAGTGAATTCCGCGATCAGTCACTTCTCGCGTCTGCCAGTTTGAGAACTTTGTCTAAAAATTTTGTCGCCTCGGATCTTTCAGGAAACGCGACGCGTTCCTCGCGGAAAGGAAAGTCGTGCTTCCGTTCGCTTGGAAAAATCGGCGACATTTACCTCGAACTCGACGGAATATCTTCGACACGCTCCAGGATGTAGAAAACGGGTTGCTTGACGGTCGAATCGAGAAAGAAGTCACGCATTTGCAATTTTTGATCATCTTGAATATTTCGTTCTCGAAGATGTGGATAAACTTTGTTAACGAAAGTTGTTTAATGAAGAGAGAGTGAAATAGTTTGTAATAACAGTTCTTTCTTGTAGATGGAGAGGTTCAAGGTCATTTTTTTAAACGGAATGATGTATTGTTTGCTCCGTTAAAAGAGCTTTGCTCCATTATATCAATATAATATATCAATATTTAATAAGATATTTTATAAAATTGACACGCGAAATACGAGGACAGTATGAACACAGCAATACTACCTCTGTCTCGCTTCATTTTTCATACGATAAATTTTATATCCTTTAAAATAGTTTCTTTTCGCAGCTACCAAGAAACTACACATCACTCGGTCTTATCGTTAACAAAGATTTTTCGTGTCGTCAAGAATAATAAAGCGGAGATGTTCAAAATGATTAAATTGCAGATGTCAATCATCAGAGTTGAGCAACAAATGTTAGTCGTTTTCGAGATACGAGCCATCAGAGTCATCAGATGCATTCACGTTCAGACAGCTACTTGATTAATTTTGAACGATAACCTGAAAAATTTTGACAAATTCGAGCAATTTGTCCCGAGTTATTATTTTTTTACATTTGCACAAGCTCAGCTCAGACTGGTTCACGCAAATTGCTCGAACTGGCCAGCTCCTGCACGCAAGTGCGATTGCGTGCTTCCGCGAAACGTCAACAAACTCTACAAGATCTCCGGTAGATCTTCAACGTAGATACACTCTCGCGCCGCACATGAAAAAATAAACGGCGCACATCTCAACGAACGAACAAACAAGGGGAATAACGACTCTCGACAATTAACGCGACAATAATTATCAGACCGTAAGTGACGATCTCTCTTTGCTGAAAATATTTCACGCGTTCGAGTTTGAGATCTAGAGCACCTAAAGGCTGTGTAAAGGCGGACGATGAAGTGTCGAGAGAGACGATCGTTCTTCTGGCCCGATCCTCGTTGTTCTCATTCCCCTTGCTCGTTACTCTTCAGTTTCGATAACGATCGTATCGATCCCCTTTATCCACCGTACGCGATATACTCTATCTCCCTCGATTACTCTCCGCTGCCGATATCTCTTAAGAGGACGTGTCTCGCGGTTAATCTATCCGGTGGATCGCGCCCCTTTCCTCTCTAATTGCCCGCGAAAAGAACCGGCGAACGTGCGCGCGGGCTATACCGAGATATACGCGTGTGCATACACGTCTCCTGGTTGGAACTGATATTTTTCTGGATATTATTTCAAACGGCGGGAGATAACGGCGAGAGACGGCCGTGTTATTTTTGATTCCGCAAATTACATTTGCCGGTTTCAGCTGGAACTCCGCTCCTCCTCGGGGCCGTGGGTGCCCAGTCGAGGTACAAAGTGTTTCGTGGTGGAACCGGGGGAAATGAGAAGCGGAAGAAAGTTTGGATAAATGTGTATATATTATTTCACCCCTTTCTCGAGTTACCGCCGGTTTTATATTTCGGAAGTAATACGTACATCCGATGTACGTAATAATACTTACCGCTGACGACGTCGTTTCTTCGATTTCAACAGCCGCGCGTACCTCAGGCGCCACAGTTGATTATTGCCTCTTTCTCTTTAATTGGATAAAAATTTAGAACGGGACTCTGAACACAGAAATGCGATGACACCGGCCAGCAAATATTTATGCAAATTCGCGTTTTGAATTCGGGAGAATTTCGTGTTTGCTTCAACCCCCGTGCGTGTAAATTTATACAACGTACATTTTATAAACATAGTTATACGAGTATAGTAAATATAAATTGTACTTATAAATTATATAGAATATATAAGTATAAACATAATTATACATAAGCATAAAGTAAAATACATAACATTTTCCACGCTACGCGTATTTTTCATCTTCAACTTTCGCGCAGATATAAAACAGATACTGATAGGGCGAACGTGAAAGTTCCAACAATGATCCCGGCGAGAACCTCGTTTCACGGTTCGTTTTCGTTTCCATGTTCATTTCCTCATCGACTCCGGTTCGCCTCTCGAAGATACTTGCTGGTCTTAATTGCCCCATTGTTCGCGATATTCGTCGTCCGCGATGCCCTTTCCGGGACGTGCGCGGGAAAAGAAAGGAAGGGGTGGGCGGGAAGAAAAAGCGCAGCCGGGGAGAAGAAAGCTCGAAGAAAAATCTTTTCGCCCGTTCATCCTCGCCACTTCACTCGCGAGCACTTCGCCGCCGTTTCACTGACGCGTTGCACCTTTTTATTGGCGCGCGTGCTGGTTTACTTTTTTCTCCTTTTCTTCTTTTTTTTTCCGAGTTCCCGGGACTTCTTCCGTTATTCACGCCGCTCATTGTACTTCGAGTGTGGCTGCAAACGCGCCGCGCCCTCTCTCACCGAGAATGCAATTTCTGCAATGACTTTCCATCCTCCAAACTGATACCGACGGCTGCCAATTTTCTTTCTCCTTCTTCTCCATTTTCCTGTCTCTTCTAATTAAATCGAAGTGAGTCTGTTCTACTCTGCTTTCATTCGTTTTCGTTGTTTTCTCTTTCTTCTTCTTTTTTTTTTTTTTTTTTTAGGTAATTTGTAGAAAACTCCAGCGATCTGGTTCCGTCGAAAATCAAAAAATATCTTATAGCTGGTGGAGAAAGTATCAGCGTCCGAAATTTATTTAATTACGTTGTCGTTGATTTGTTAGATACGTTTCAAAGAGACGTTCCAAAAATTTATAATTATTTTTGCCAGTGCGTCATACTTTAGCGCGCAAAGAAAGTTGATTGAACAATCTAGTATTCTTGAAGAGATGCACATTCTTATCTGAAGCTTTTCTCACTTCGTAATTACTATTTCTTGACATAATAACAAGTTCAGTCGAAAGATAATCGAGATTGACGACACGGGGTTAATTGAGATTATTATCGATGGAAGTCTGTCCTGTCAAGATTTCCTTTTATTGAGAAGAGAGGATTGTTTATAATTTCCCATTTCAAATGCTCCGCTTCCGTGGTACAACCCTTCGCTCTCAGCAACGAAGGGCGCGAGACTCTTGAAATAACTTTGCCACCCTTTCCGCAATTCACTCCGTTTGTTCGTGTTTAACCTCTTAATTCTTCTATAATTATCGTTCTATATCCTATATGTACATTGTTTCATTCATTCGTCGAAGAACAAAGTCACTCGTCAGTTGCCAATCAACCCTGTTGAAAAGTACTAGACAAATTTTTAAAATTTCCCTTCAAAGGCAAAAATAAAAAGTTTCTGTCGATGAATGATTAAACATCATACTGTTTCGTAAGAACAAATTCATTCATCGATCATCGAAAAAGTAAGTTTTTTGAATATCCTCTCACAGTGAAATGATCAGAGCAAATTTCTCAAACAAGCATCCTTTAAAAAATTAAGTATCATTGTGAAGTACGAAGGAGATAGAATAATCTAACGATATACCATTCTGTAATCACTCGAGTCATTCGAAATAATGCAATCGCGCGAAATAACAATCGTTTAGAAATTAGAAAACTAAAGTGGAATCAAAGTAGCAGGTTGACGTCTTTAAGTAGAATAGGTCCGCACGTGGTCGGTAACCGCAAGTAGAATAGCTCTGTACGTGCGTAGACTTTCCCAAGTAGAGCAGGTCGACATGTGGTCAGTTATCCGCAAGTAGAATAGATTCGCGAGTGGTCAGATAGCCGTAAGTAGAACAGGTCCACGCATGGCCTTCTTCAACTGGAATAACTCCGTACATGGTCGGATATCCTTAAGAATTTGGATGAAACTGTACAGAAAAATCTGTAACAGTGATACATAAAAAAAAAAAAACAAGTCCTCGACTTTAACGAAATATATATTATCCTTAACACTTAAGAAAAGTCAACGCGTTTCAAAGTCAACTCGGTGATCGACTTGTCAAGACTCCCCGACGTCGCCGCCGCGGCAAGATGGTCGAAAGGTGTTCCCGGGGGCGCGTATTTTCTGCCGGCGCGTTCGCTCCACGTCTGGCGTAATAACACTCGTCAGACTCGTCTGTCTTTGGGTCTCTCGGTTTTTCACCGTGAGAAAGAAAAGAAAAGAAAAGAAAAGGGGAGGAACGTCTCGGAGGGGCACGAACAGGGAAGGAAAGGGTTGCGAGGAGGAGACCCGTTATCGCGTTGATAACTGCCAGGGACACGACACACGAAACAGGCCGACATTCATTAATCGACGCCACGGCATCGTTGCCCTTTAAGCGCGAAAGCTTTTGCGTCTCATTAGTGTGGCACCGGAAAGAGAGGGTTGCTCCGAGGAGGAGCCACGCCAGCGCCACTTCACATTCACCACTTTCCCTCGCTTCTCCCCCCTCCTCTCCTCGACGCACAGTGGCGTAGTCAGGGATTTAATTTCGAAAGTTTCCCCCCGTGTTTTCCCATCCGCGCGAATCGCGTCGTCGCTCGTGGTTCGGCTCCACCGGATCGCGCTAATTTCCCGATTTCCGGCAGACGGTTTGTCAAGAGCACGGGAATCGCGGAAATTTCGTTGCTTCCCCGTTTCAGGGTTTTCGCGGCGGATTCGAATGTTTGTTGAAAGCGAAAATACTCGAGCGTGGAACTGTTGTTCAGTTGTTTCCTCCCTTCTTTTTTTCTGATGATAAAAAGGAGAGAAGAACAAACACGAGATTGTGATCTCAGAAGATTTCTCCTTGCGTATATTGCAGATAGTATATATATATAATATCGTGTCGGTGTCAGTATTCGCTGTGTTCACGTTGGCGTTGCAGTATCGGTGAGATACTGCTACGTGTTTGCTATAGTTAAAAGTAGTTACTTGGAAGAAAGCACCCTTGAAAACTCAAAGCCGGTTCATGTAAATCAGTGGACTGGCTGGTTCAGAGTGTAGCGTGCTTGCCGACAGTTCTTAAGTTCGAGTCTCTGCCCCTCTCTCTCTCTCTCTCTCTCCCTTGGGTGTGATATTTTTCACGGACTTTCGTTACTCTAACGTTAATACACTAAAGCTAGAAAGCTCCCGGTATGTTTGTCTCCTAAAAAACCTTTCCATGCACTAAAAAAAAAAGAAAGCAAAAATGTTCGGGTAAACAACACTATAAATACAAGAGTCACTCGCGGGATTGTATATCTCGCTGTCACTGGCGTTGTGTGCACGTCCTTAGAAAAGAACGTAGCGAGTTTTTAGAGCCAAATTGGGTTTGTATTTTTCTCTCTTTCTCTGGAGTTTCTTGGAAGTACCACAGGCGAGCTTTTTCGTCATAAACACATCGCCAGAAGACTGGGTAAAATTGAAGAGAAAGAGGCAGCAAAAGCATTACGGGGGAATTTAAAAAAGGCGAAAATCTAGGTTGCACGGTGGATCATGAACCATCATTAGGGTTTTAGAATAAAATTGAAAATTAGAAGGCGGAGAGTTTCTCGTACGTACGTCGTATTTCGTTGTTAACGATTTTACGCAGAAGCGGGATGAACGAGCTACTTCAGAAAGGTACTTTGGATATTTCCTCTGCGTCCTAGACGCCAAAATTTTATTCAGATGACGAACAGGGAGATGAACTTTTATAATCAAAATTTATTCGACTTCCGACATTTCTCTGGGCAATTATTTTCACGATAAACTCTTTCTTAAGTGTTCTTCATCTTCAAATTTTCTGACGAAATTCGCACGAAATCGATGATTATCCGCGTCGTTGCTGGAAAGATCCAAATTATTTTGGATAAACGTTTGTTCGAAGAATCACTGTCGAAGAATTTGACATATAAATACTCGATGAAAGAGACGTTGGGATGTCTTCTTCGACGAAGGGATCTTTTCTGCGCGACGACACTGCGGAGGAAATATTTCGGAAAACACGAAAAAGTCGACGGGTGACGCTGGAAGAAAGTCAAAGGGTGTTGAATGCAGGTTCTCGAGGAATTTTCGAGTGGTTTCGTTAGCTACGCCACTGAGTTTCTTTGCCGTCGCGAGAGTGGAAAAGCGGGGAGGGGGGGGGGGAGAAAAACAGGGAAAGAAGGGGATGCTGGGGGTTCTCTTTTCCTCCACTTTGTCGAACGTTCCTCTTGTACTTAGCCCCGACGTAGGCGATAACAGCGACGAGAAGAAGAGGGGCGCGTCACCGCCGGGCTGCCTTGATGCGATAACGTTGGATTTGATGTGGATTACCGCCTACATCGTAGGACTTTGTTTCATAGCGATCTTCGTCGACGTTCTGGTAATCTTGTCCACCGGAATCCTCCTGTGGAAGACTGATTGGATAGATGAATGATTGCAAGGTAATCTTAGCTACGTTCGGAAACGTCCGTCTTCATTTAGCCGACGTGTCGTGGAAAAATTGTGCCCTCATTTCCCAATGAATCATTCTGACAAATTAATTAATGTGTAATGTAAATATAAATTATTATGTGGCAATGATGATTAATATTAATCGTAACGTAATAGTTGTATACGCTGTAACATGATGTAATTTAATAGCAATTATCTGTGATACATATTAATATTGTATTATATATAATTATGCAAATCTTCATTCTAAAAAAAATCTCCACTTTTTCTGCAGTCTAAACGCGAACAAAATTAACATCGTTGTGACTACGTGTAGAACTTTATCTCGTCACTTTATTGTTGTTGGAATCTTACAATCGTATAAAAGTATCATTATAATTGCGCAAAATTTAATGCAATTGGACCTGATTAAATAGCAATCGCGTGTATGGATGCTTTTCTCGGCCGCTGCGCATAATAAAAAGCGAAGAGGAAGAAGAGGAAGATCGATAGGAAGCTGACGTTGTATGGATGATGGCAGTCTCGCCTGATGAAATTACGTTTTACAACTGTTGATAAAGTTGAAGTTACGCTGCCTCTTGAAGTTAGCTCGCCGATGTGCCGTCGGTTGGAGATTAATTTAACCCTCGAATGTAAATAGAGGATCGGCGACAGGGGGCTGATATATGGATCGACGGTGTCTATTAACGACGTAGCTAACTGCGCGAAACAGGAACAGAGCGTACAGCCCCCCCCCCCCAAAAAAGAAAAATGCAAGCGAAAGAAAAATGCACTTTCAACGTGATGCCCCGCGAGATGTTTCTTCGTAGGAATTTTAATTTCAACTGTAATACGAATTAAACGTGTTGATCGATTTCGTTTCTCAAGTGTCTCTGTGAGTTAACGTTTCTTCGAACCCGCGACAATTTTCTCTCGTTTCCGTCGCGAAAGGGACGCCGTTCGGTCGGTGGTGTTACACCGATGAATAATCGATGAGCGTCGAATTATCATAATTCGACGAGACAGGGCCGCCTCGAGTTCCGTTTGATTTAATTCGTAATCGGCTCGTTTCGATTTTCTATCGCCTCTGAGAAACGCCGAGTTCAAATTCGTCACGAGAGGACAGACGGGGGAGGGGGCAAGTATAAAGAAAAATCTGAATGTAGAAAGTAGGAGATAAACTAAAGAGAACTCTAAAATCACAGAGAAATATTTAAATACAAAAAATATCAGAGAAAGACATATATATATATATATTTTGATTTACTCGTATCAATCATACACGTGTACATCATAATTTAATTTATTATACTGTATTAATATTTATATTAACACAAAATTCAACATGTATTTAACATGTATCAGGTTCTCGAAAAATATATTAATATAGATAAACAATTACATGTACACAAATGTCAATACTACAATAAATCTCAAGATATATAATTGAATGATGAAAAATCTGGGAAGTATCGAATAATAAATATTTATGCGTTTGTGTATACTACAATTCGATGTGTATTATACAACGACATAATTATACAAATAATTAATTAAATAATTGCACAGAAAAATGTTCATATAACGTTAATTATCTGATGTATGTGTAATTCAAATCATACGCGTACCTTTTAACTTAATTGTATAAACGATCCACATTGTGCAGAAACGGTAACACGTTCGTGGAATCAAAGCACAGAAGGAACATCGCAGCTTTCCTCTTCTCCTTTGCAACGTACAGTTTCCTTCGCAAGCAACACAGAAAATCCATGGTCCCTGAACGATGAACTGCAGAGGCAAGCGAGAACGTCGCAAACGTCACAGAGGTCGTTGAGTTTCACCGTGCGGCGTGGCGCGCGACTGGATTAGCTTCCAGTGAAATATCCACGACGACCGTTTTGTATTGGAGAACCGTGGCGGGATTTATTCGTTTCCGCGCGGCGCGCGTCGAAAACGTAAACTCCACCCGGGCCGTTCTTCATCTTCTCGGGACGGATCGAGTTCACGCGGGGTCAGCGTGAAAAATAATACCCCTAAGAGAGAAAAAAGAAAGAAAATAAAGTCGTCGATTTATCGACACCGACCGAATGTTCGGATCGACTCGATCGACGGTATTTGTCGCTAATTAAGCCCCGCTTTTCGCGAGACGTTTCCGATTAAACGCGAAATTATTGCGATCGTTGGAGATGTTAGTAACGCGCGGAGAAAAGGATATTGGCGTTGCTGGTTGGTAAGAGGATTAATGCTCCTTCGTTGTTTGCTGATTAACGGTGGAACTAGGTGTAACATTTGTGGCGGGGAAATTCAAGTACAAGGAATAAGAGTAGGAGGGGGGGAGGGATTTATAGTACATGCAATGTTTCTGGCGGAGAAATTCAAGCACAAGGGACAGAAGCTTCTGGTTACACGTTTTGTTAACAATCGCTAAAAATTGAGAATACACGGCGTTGTAAATATGTGAAAAGTTACAAATTGGTCACTTGGACCATTTTGCTAATTTTTGATGTCACAACAAGACTTTGGAATTGGACCGGGTTGTCTCGTACGATTTTTACCGACCAACAATTTTTAGCAACAGAATTAGTTCAGAATTGATTGAAAATTTAATTTTCCAACTCGGTAACTGGAAAGACGGAGAGCAAGGAATTTTGACTTTTTGTGGGAACTATACTTGCGAACTTATATAAAAGTGACAATTTCAGATGACGCGTGTGTCAGAGACATGCTTCTCTATTGGCCGCGACATGTGGAGAAACTTGGAATCAAAAGTACAGTACCGCTGGGAAATCGTACGACACAAATTCTGAGAATTCTCGAAAATTTTTCTACCACCGCAACATAGGCCATAGAAAACAATGCAACTTTTAATCGAATTTTTTCTCGTACTTTCTTTGTACTTTATACAATACAACAGTTTTGTAAGTAGTTTGCGTTTTGTGCCGCATTGCCAATTGCATGTGAATTTCCCATTTTCCAATGGCTTTCCTTGTCAGCAAAAACCTCAGTTCCTCCAGATTTCCCGAGTCTTTTCCAACTTTCGTCGAGGAGAACGACTCGCAGACGAGCACTCGGTTAACGAGAGCGAGATCGAAATTCAAGACCGTTCGCTTAACGCCACGCATTAGGCCAGACAATGAATATTATTATTTCAATCTGGCCGGTTTAACGAACGCTTCCGACGTTGAGACGGAGGCTGCCAGCCACCCGGTGACGGTAAAGAGGGTTTTCAGAGACAAAGGGACTCGAGGCGGACGATGAAAGCAGAAGAGGAGGGTGATTCGGTCGCATTATCCGATTGGTAAGATAATTAGAAGAGCAGACACCTGTGAAAACCGAAAAGTCTCATTGTGATTCTATCCGGCGGGGCCCCCTCTTTCGTATTACACGCCTTCGAACCGCGTATTTCCCTCGGAACTGTCGTCTTTTGTGCCCGACTGTCGGGCAAATTCGCCGGGCGACAGACGCGCAAACCTGACCCGAAGCGAGGGAAACCGAGCAAAGATGGTAATTAATGGTATTCAAAGAACTGGGCTCTTTCGTCGCAGGATCGCCGCGTAAATCGATAGACGAACCCCGCAGGTAACTCGTGGCAACGAAACCGCGAGAGGAAGCTTTTTATTATACAACGGCCGGCTTCTCGACGATCTCTCAGCAAGGAGGAAATTTAATTTTGGTTCCTTTCAAATTTTTCACGAGCGACGAAGCAGGGGATTGCAACGAAGAAAGTGACCGGAGCTCTCTCTCTGCGGAGATTCGCTTCGGAATCGGTTATTACCTCGCGGACAAACGGCATACGAAACGAGCCCCCTTCTCCTCTCGTGCGTTGCTCGTTCTCTTCGTTCGTGTTTCGCGCGGTGTGTTTCCACGGGTGAATCGACAACGGATCGTTGGCCTTGGAATCGTCGTTCAACGACAGAAATTATTAATTTCTAAATAACGGCGTTCAGACAGAGTTCGTTTAAACGATACGTCGACTGTAATTTGCAGCACGGGTTGAAATTTTCATACGGGCAGCAGGCTGAAGTTTCGCTTAATTAATAACGATTTTCGATTCTTCATCCCCTCGCGTTTGATCGTTTCGCCGGGAACGTTATCGCCGTTAATTATCGAAATAATTAAATCAGAGTACACGGTATGGTTCTTCAACAATCAGGATCAATCCGTCCGTGGAACGTCGCAAGAGGAGCGATAATTTTCAACAACAAACACTTTTTGCTTTTATCACTGGAAGTCGAGCCTCTTCAGGTGCAACGAAAATTAGCGATTGGTTGATTTGGATCACGTGACTCACGAGGGGGCGTAGGGTAGACCTCGAGTAGGAGTGGCGTAAAGATGAGCGACGACCAAGGAAATTAACGCGCGCACAGAGCAACGAGTCTTACGAGTTTCACGCAGTTTTCCTCGCTCTTTTCACAGCTGCCGAAAATTCGGCTCGTCCTTTTAGAAAGTTACTCCGTTTGGAAGATTTAATTTTCGCAAGTAGCGACTTTTTCTTTTCCAAGAGAGCGAAGAATTGGAAGACTCGAGGCTTAACATCTTGAGGAAAAAGAATTTGTTTTATTTACTATAGGTATTTTACTTTCAATTTTCCATAAATTGGCAGAAAGCAACTACCACAATTTCGAATCATTGCTGTCAGAATCGAAGAATTGAAAAAAAAAGAATAATGATAATAAGTTCGAAATACCAAAGTCGAAGACTTCAAGCCTGTTTTGTTTGAAAACGTGTGCCCCCTTCGGCGATCAACAGGGACTTTGCGTTGTATATTTTGGCGTGAACGAGAAGTCCGGGGTGAAATGAAAGGAGCGATGATTTACGATACCGTGGGTATAATTTTTCCATTTGCGAAAGGATCAGCGGGTTCTCGTCGGCGGGACGAGGGGTTCAATTTATTTCGTTTAGCCACAATGGTGATAATCACGCGGACGAAGGGAAAACTAGGCAACTACCGTGGCAACCAGCCACCTGATTCGATCAACGAGGAATAAAGGGCCGTGAATTATGGACCTCAATCGTTCGGGCACCTTCGCCTTCTAATTTTTTCGCCAACGACCGATCTTACCGATCGTAGATCACTTTCCAATTCCTTGTACATTGAACAATGACAAACGATTGGACATTTCTCACGCATCCCTTCACTTATCGAATCACTTTGTTTATTTTGATTTTATCAAATGATTCTGCCAACTGATAACACACGAGCAGTTCCAAGGTCGCACAGTTGCATCACGGATTATTTTCAAGTTTTCTATACATTGAAAAATGACGGACAATCGCAGGTTCCTCCATTCGTTTACTTCTCGAATCACTTTGTCGAGTGACTTCGTGTTAGAAGATTCTGCCAACTTTAACTCCGGAAGATCGTTGCCGTTAAAACCCTTCGTTATTTTGATTTAACTTTCCGTAATTATGCAGTAGGCAAAATTAGACGATATGTATCTCGCTTTAGCCGACGAGGCTCAAAATTAAGGGATGAAACTACCCCACGCGGTGTTGGGTTGCTGCTTATCTCCGATGGTATCTCGCAAAGTCTTAGAACCGCCGGAGACTCAGGGAAGCAGAATTTAGCCAAATATCGGGTTTGTCAAAAAGTAACGATGTACGATATATCTTGAAACGCAACTAACTTCATTTTAAATCGCACGTTCATTGTGTGACGTGACACCTGCTTGTTCGAGTTTGTTTTAACGATCTCGTTAACAGTTGTTTGCTTGACATCGATTTCAAAACGGGAATCGAAACATTTTCGTCACATTTTATTCTGAAAAAGAGAGCTGCGCGAGCTCGTAACAAATTATTTGCAAATAACAAACCACGCCAGTGTTAGAATTGTTATTTGCTAAATTTTACTACTGACGAGGATATCAGATTCAAACGTTCTTGTAATTTTGCTTACTGAGAAAGATTAGAATTTTTTTCGGCAAACATGTTGCCCGAAAGATAGCAAAGGATGATCAACGTGTCGATAAAGTTTTTGTAAATTTGAAGACACAGTTACTCCTTGGCCAATCTAAATATGTCGGACAAATTGGTTCGATCATTGTACCACTACTATTAAATTTTTGAGATTTCATTCCGAAAGTTTATTTGCGAAAATCTATTTTCTTTCTCCTGTTTCCTGCAGTATCATTTAGTTTATATTCCGCGTTGCTAGACAGATTTAAATTTAATCCATGTCAGTTCTCATCCGGTTCCATCGCGGATTGTGTCAATCATAAATGAAACGCGTAACAGATGACATGAAACCTGTCCATGAGGGAGATGAAGTTTACCCAAATTTTCGTTATTAGATTCACGGGGATGGTGATAATTTCATTCACCGACACGTTCCGCGCGAGATGGATGCATTCTTATCTTTTTAAATTACTTCTCGCCAAATTAGCAACTTCAACATTGGATCATGTCCATTATCATTACACACAGTCATATATATTTAATCATTTTGTCATATAATCATTCACATTTATATTTAATTTCTATGGTCATTATTTAATGTTTGATACTTAATTTATTATATGTATAATGTAATGATTATGTATATAATAAATATATTAAAAACAAAAAATATATATATATATATATTAAATATATATATTTAATTTCTATGTATGGTCATTATTTAATGATTGAAACTTAATTCATTATATATATATATAATCGTTACATCTATATTTAATTTCTATGTATGGTCACTATTTAGTGATTGATACTTAATTTATTATATATATATATATAATCGTTACATCTATATTTAATTTCTATATATGGTCATTATTTAATAATATTCACTAATTGTATATATATGTATATAATTATTAAACAATGATCATTTCGAAATACACTCGAGGAAGGAGAAACGTAGGAATTTTAAATATCGTCCCTCGCCAGCTGGCAACTTGCAAAATTTCGCACCGCGACGGCGACGAGGTCGCGATCCGACGGAACGAACGAATCACCAAGGTCGAGGGAAACCAAACGAACGAACCCAAATGAGTGGCAGGCACTCTGTGGGCTGTGGGTCGTTCGCGCAATCACCCATCTCGAGAGCCAGGCAGAGTCCGATCGGTCAGAAGAAGATGAAACCGCTTGGGAAGGCGTCCGATCGCGATAACAGCCGCGCTCTATCGCGAATTGGAACGTTACACAGGTTATCTGGAAACGCTGGCGGTTCTTCCGTGAACGACGGATTATCGACGGTTCGATCCGTTTACACCGGCGCTCCATTATCGTCCCGGCCGATTCCGCGACGCCGTTAGACCGGACAATGGACCAGCTTGGACGACGGCCACGCGTGATCCTCCCATCGAAAGGGGGCGGGGGGCGGGGAGCGACGAACCCGCGGAACGAGCCACTGTCCGACGCTCGGGGGCGTTCGAGCTTGATCTAGATGGGACAGAACGGCGGGAAAAAAGGAACTTGATCTTGACTGGTGAATACGTACGATCCATTCTCGCGGCTGTTAAAGGATAGCACAAGGTCACGAAAGAAGAAAGAAGACTTTTCATTTCAAGCGAGAACGAAACTCTTCAGTCCGCTCGTCTTGCAAGTTATTGGCAAAATTTGACGATGGTTAATTCGTTCCAGGTACCAGGAATAACAGTCATCTCGAAAATGTAAGTTTTAAGTGTAAGTAGGAGGATATCAATCGGAGAGGATGAACGTTTTTCGCATGGAAACTGAAAACTGCGTGATCGAGAAATTAAATGTTTCGGATAACAGATAACAATTGTACAATTCTTTTCGTTACCAATAATCATTATTGTGTGATTAAATGTTTCGGTGTCGATAATCATTTTGATGAATCAAGTTCTATTGTACTATTGTAATAATTGTCGATGAAAAACATTTATTTTGCTCGTGACAGTTAAATAAATATGAATACGTGAAAATATATATAAAACAAGAAAAGCAATTTCGGGCACTTAAAATTGTTATTCGTCACCAAAAACATGTTAATCTGCGAAATATAATTATTGTTCTATGACGTTTTTTTTTCATTTTGATTGCAACAGTGAAACGATGAAATTGAATTTCGTAAATTGTAAATTATCTGTGTGAGAATGTACAAAATATTCGTAGAAAGAGACGAATAGAAACAATAAATACATTTTGAATATTATTATCGTGTAAAAGGATCCACAAATTCGTATAATTTTGTAGCGAAAACATTTCTTCTGCAACTCAAAAGATTTATGTACTTTTAATTTGATTCCCACATCAAGTTGCTTCATGTTGCAACAATGGGGTACCCCATCTTCACAGAAATTGCTGCGAGTGTCTAGCTTCTGAAGTTGGGTAACCATTGTGAGATACAACTGTAAACTGTAACTTGAAAATAAGATCGTGTCTAAGCGTGTGTATGTTTCCTTTGCTACACTTGCTGAAGTTTGAGATACTCTGGACGTTATTGCGAGCATTGTGCAATTATCAAGCGAAATAAAGCCTGTTAACGAAACGAAACACGAGAAGAAGTCGGCCAGTCCGATAGCAGTAGATTGTGCTTTCATAGTCAGACACTGTCGCAGTTGCAAACACGAAGCACGCGAGTAAACGTCCGACTTCATTATTTTTTAAACGAATTATTATCATTATATACGATTTTATGATCGATTCACAGTGTAATAGAAATATTATCTATGGAACTACGTTAAAAACTACTTAGAATTCAAGTTTTCATAAAATTTTCGCGTTTAATGTAAGAATCATTTTTTTTCAAAATAAAATTTATTATTCGTTCACATCTGCGTGGTTCGTAAAATTCACTTAAACTGTAAATCCGCGAAAATCTAATCAGATTTAAAATCTCTCGATCGAACCTCCGGTCAATCAACGCGATACAGAGTTTTCGTCATCGAGAAACCACGTTCCTCCATTTGCGCTGCGCGAACTCTTCCTCGCTCGATTTCGACGCCAGAGGCTGAATCTCAAATTAAGTAGACCTCATCGTGTCAAATGAAACGTCGTTCCTCCCCCTTCCCTCCATCGTGTAAGATTTTTCAAAGCCCGCTGCGTAACTGTACCGGTGCGTTTCGTTGGCTCTTTCACGGAGATCAAAGGATTCCACGAATATTCGAACGAATAACGAACAACGCGGCAGGGAAACAGAGAGAACGAGAGAGGGGAGAGAGGATATCGTCGTACGACTGTGCCGCGAAATCACAGCCAGATTTAAAATTCTGTATGATAATGGCGGTCGTCAGACAGGATCAGAGGGACTCTCATTTTCCAGACGGCTGGAGCATCGACGTGTACACACGCGAGGTTCAGTAATTTCCGAGCGCAATTACTGCACGATCAAACGACACGGTATAGCGACCTCGAACAAAAAAAACAAAAAAAAATCCCATTTGCGCCTCGTCGTGCCGCGAGAGCTGAATATTTCGAAACAGCTGCGAGACACGCTCGCCGAACTCTCTCGATTATATTCCATAGCCTGCCGGTCCATCAACGACGCGCGATGAACGATTTCCATTCAGCGATCAAGGACAAGGATTTTTTTTTATCACTGAAAGTGATTTTAGCGAGGGTAACCCAGAAAATCGGGCCTCTTCGTGTGCAACGCTGATGCAACGAAAATTAGCGATTGGTTGATTTGGGTCACGTGATTCGCGAGTGGGAGTGGCGTTGTCTGGTACGGAGCGATCCGTAATGTAATTTGTTTTCTATCGATTCGAATGTTCGATCGTAAAGTTTACTTCGATTTAATGAAACAAATCACAACGTAATAAAAATACAAGATAAAGCAGGAGGCAAAATTGGAAAGAGATGGCGTTTCCTTGTTCGCGGGTTGTTCTGTGTGCTTTTCGAATATTCGATAGATTGGCTCCCGGCTATCCAACGGCGTAGGTACGAAAAGGCCGATGGCGAATATCATCCGGAGTGCGTCCATTTCATTTGATTAAATTCGTCGCTCCATCGATGATCTCGACACGCGTTCCCGTCGGTTTCACTCCGCTCGCAACACCGAATTAACATTTTCTCGCGCGCGGAATCGGACAGTCGGACACCCGCGTATTTCAGTGGGTTCAGTGACGTTACAGGTGGTTCCTGGTTACAGCTGGTTCCCTCAATTGGTTCGTCTCGAAGTTGAAAAAACTTGTTGGTTGCTGGCCGGAAAAACGGGCGGGAATATTTTCGAAGTATCGGAAACTTCAGATTGCGATCGAATATTGTCCGAGATGAATCTCTGCTCGCGGAGTCTTCAAGCCGTGCAATGCTACGAGATCCGAGGAATTTCGCGAAAGTAATTTAAGGAATGGAAATTTGTTCCGCCTGTTAAATATTATTAATTAGTATTCTAATATTTTTCATAATAATTTTAGGATTTTTGATGTTTTATTAATCATCAGCATTCCTGCGCGTTTAAAGTTGCCTACGAATTTATGAAAATCTTGTAGTTTAATCACGATTGTCGAGTTTCTTTTGGCTCTGCTAATGAAATTCCAAATATTTCGTACAGTGTATGTGACACTGATTGATCATCAATATGTTCATTGATACACTCGTTATAAAATTTATATTTATATTACATTTGTATATTGTAATATTGTAAAAATTGGACTTTATAAGAAATCGAAAACAGAATGTGGATTTGCTGCGTGAGAAAATGAAATGAGACAGTGATAATTAATATGAAAACATGAAAGAAAACAGTAAATGCTAAAATAACTAAAAGTAAGTGTCATTTTTCACGTCAAATTAATTCGCGTAACGAATGCTCACTGCTTTAATTATTAATTATTAATAACTAAATATGCATTTTTTCCAATTTTCACGCCGCTTGTCAACTGAAGACTATTTCATATATTCATTAATATAACATTGTAACATACTTTCGTGTGAACCTTCGTGCAATTACGATAAACGTTCTTGCGAAACGAGAGCGTCTTCCGAGAAGTTCAACACCCCGTCGTGAACCCGCTGAATCGCTTCGAAGGCTTAAATTATCGTCAGAACGATCGCGTCGCGCTTCCTCTCGCTCTTGAATATCCGCGTATTCGCTTTTATTTTCATTTAAAACGCGATTATCCAGCTTTACAAACACAGATTTCGTCTGGATCGGTACCTAAACGTGACCACAGGTCACGTGAATTCAATCACGTTAACGCTGATCAGTCGACCGATGGTTTCTTCATCTCCAGGAGGACGCTCGTTCTCCTTTAAGAGCTCTCGAAACGATGTAACCTGCTCTGCGACACGTTTCCATCGTTACGCGAGATTAATGGCTCAACATCGAGTCATCGGGTTTCCTACGGGATAATTTCTTTTCTGTCTCTTTGCGCGCTACGTACCTCTCCCTGGATAAATAAATTACGCTGCCGGAGGCTCGAGGCTCGAGAAGGCAGAGATGTCGACGAAAATGGCGGGAGAATCGTCGCGCACTGACACCTCGAGAATTTCCTTCTGATTACGATCGAGTTAAAGAGTTGGCATGGCGCGCGAACGTCGATGAGGCCAATTTTCGTTTCTTTTTTCGGCAAATCTAGACTTTGTAAAGTAGATTTAGGAATTTGTAGGAAATTTATATGCTACAAAATGCAGCCAACGCGAAAATAATGTGTAAAATGTACAGTGATTTTTATGACGTTTAATACGTAAAAGAACTTTCGACTTAGATTCTTTGGAGATCTGTAGTCTTGAAACAGTTATGAATCTTGAAACAATACTTCACCGTTAAATAGCTTGGTAACTTAGCAACAAGTACAGTAAAGATGAAAAATTGGTAATTTAAACCTTATTGCCGCAGTCCTGAGTTTGTTTCTTCCGATAGATGATTTTACATCACGCAGACGATGGCAAAATAAATACTTTCTTCTTCGAAACTGTCAAAATTCAAACGTTTCTAGAAATAATAAAAATTTTTTTTTCTAACTAGATACACAATGTTCTTGCAGATTGAAATTTCCTCTTTAGAACCCACCATTTTATCACTGAAATTGATTTTAGCGTAACCCAGAAAATCGGGCCTCTTCAGGTGCAACGTTAATGCAACGAAAATTAGCGATTGGTTGGGTCACGTGATTCGCGAGGGGGCGTGGGCTAGACCTCGAGTAGGAGTGGCGTTGTCTGGTACCGAGCGATCGCGCCTGTAATTTGTTTTCAAATGTTTGCGTATCAATAAAATTTTATGGCAAAAAAGTCAAAACAATTGCTTCTGGACTTTTTTTAGTGAGACGAATCGTACTGGGGTATAAGTACAGTTTTTTCTCTGTAGCATTTTATTGAATTTTGAACATTAAGATGAAACGATGGAATGTTGGAAATGTTCCTTGATTTTTTGTCGTTTAATCCTAATATTCACGATTCGACAGAATTTTGGAGGAAAAGATCGTGTCTGAGGAAGAGCAAATTTTGTGAAGGGAACGTTTCATTCGTCAAAATAATGATGTACCTTGTCCACGGGAATAATAATAATTTCAACGTTTCATCAGTTTGAATTTCGACAATTTTCGTAAAGTCAATTTTGGAAAAGAGAAACAAAATACAAACTCAAAACCGTTTTATCTAAAAAAAATAATCTTAATTAATCCATGAAATTCAAACAAACTCCAAGATATTGAGGCGCGTGCTGCACGATTTCTTCAGGCTAATTAAAATTTTGATGCTTCGTGCGAAAGTCGATAAAAAAAACTCAATTGTTCTTTTACAAAATTAGAACAGTTTAGAATCGCAGCGAAGTCTCTCAAAAATTCGTCGATTTCTCTCTCGAATCGCGGGTCGAAACGACGGAACGTTCGTCAAATCGCTGAATCGCTAAAGATTAATTTGACGTCGGTTCGCAGTGACAGAGATTTCCGAGCGTGTTTCGTCCAATCTGAAAGAAGTCCGCGCGGGGCGCAGTTTTCCCGAGCGGCGTGTGTTTCATATTCATGACGATGGAAATCTATGCGCGGTATATATTTACATGACGCGACACGACGCGCGGACCGCGCTGGTGCCTGCATTTACAACGGTAATATATCGTAATGAGACTCGGAGTGTTTGGCAGATGGTAAATCCGCGTTATAATTCATTAGAAAACATGGCTCGTTCCCGTGGAAAATACCCACGCGGTCGGTAGTTGAAACGTTGAACGAGCTTTTCCGTTGATTTCGAGACCTTTGCTCTCCCCGGCGATTGAATTGCTATTAGTTGAATTTGCAAAAGTCACGAATTTACAGTCGAATCGGTAAATTTCTTCTTTTTTTTCTCTTCTTTTTTAACTGGAATTATTTCACGTCGCATCGCGAACGCAAAATCTGGCCATTGGCGATAATTTAAACCCTAAGAGCTGTGTTGTTTCTTCGGATGATCATATTTCATCGCAGAAACCGTGGTATAATTTCTATGTTCCATACTTTTTGTCTTGAATCTTCAAATAGGAGGTTATTGTTCGTTAAAGTTTTGGTTGTTTAACAAGCTTTCGCCAACAAGACTCTTGCCTGTGGCACTTGTTCGAGCGATTAAAGTTTAGCAAATCACGTTGTAAATTGGTGGAACCAGCGAATTTTGTTTTTGTTTGAGAGTAACAGGTTTCATTTAATTAATTAGAATTTAACCTCTCTTTTTTTTTAAATTAGCATTTATAACAATTTGAAAAGCGTCGCTTTCACCTTCTGATCATTATTACTTCCTTGAATTATATCACATTCTCCCTTTTTTCGTTCATTGACGAACTATAGAATTTTTATTAGAAGTTTTTCGTCTTTGGATCTGGGTATCTCTCGCACTCGAATAAGTGATGTTTGCTTAAGTTTGTTAAAAAAAAGTCACTGTGAAGGGTCAGTCTGAAAATTTTGTCTGAAAATTAGACCAAATTCCAGAATTCGTTTTAGTTCTACAAACAAATCTCGCAGACCCGAGACATTCGAAAAAATCATTTAGAGAGATTCATTAGCGACGTTCACTGGAGATTTATTGTCGGTGGTTAGGCTAACAGACGGCACGTCCATTTCAGTTTTGTACGTACGTTCGTACGTACAAAAAATTAACGATCCGCGAATTGTAATTTTTTTTCAATTGATTGATATCGCGCGTAAATTATTTGGTGAATTATTGCCCGAGGCGCGGGTTTTTTCTGTCCAATATTTTCGCCCGGACGTGCGAAAGAACCCGTTTTCCATCACGGCGAAGCGAAACCTGCAATTTCCAATTTCAATGCGAATCACAAAGGGTAAATACGGAAAAAATTGGGGGGCGGGAGGGGGAAAAATTACATTTCGAAATTTAATCGACCGAGGGAACAATCGAAAACGCGCAGTTAAAGTGTCACGGTGTGCGAAGCGAAGTTGCTCGATATACGTACCGGGACAAAGTGGACGAGTCGATTGAAAGAGGGTGAAGGGGCGGAGGGTGGATAAACGTGATTTTCAGAAACGACCGTTTGGGTTGCTTCCCAAAAAACGCTCCGCTCCGAAAGCGAAAGCCCTTTTCGAAAACAGCTCGCTCGGGTAATAATCCCGAAATACCCAGAAAGTGGACGTATCCAGCTATTTTCCAACCGAGGCACGCTCGCGCGAAAAATCAGTAAAAAACGCTTCGAATTCCCCCCCCACCCCCTCCCCGTGCAATGACACTCCGCTGGAAAATTCGCCGGCAAGCTGGAAACTTTAACTGGATGCTGTCAACGACGCGCAGTCATCCCTCAGACAGACAGTTTGCAGCAAATCCAAGTCCGGATGGAACGGCGAATTTTACACTTCTCTCGATTCGACTGTCGATGACGATGCGATATCTGCGCGGAAGAATGCGAAAGTTTAAATTATAATAACCGATGGTTATCCAAAAAAGTTGCAAAGCAAGGGATCGATACTTTGATTTTTTTTTTTTTCTTTCAAGAACACGCGATCGTTGAAGTATAAAATTGAAATTGTTGGTTCTTTAAGTCGAAAATTAATAAATATAATTATTCACACATATATACAACTTATTTTTATTGTAAATCAGAATAATCGATTCTTAAAAAAGATTGAGAGGATAATCGTGAGGCAAGGGATCGATACTTGGACACTCGTTTAGAAATGAAAATATGTGTTCATTGAAGTGTGAAATTTGAAATTTCGATTCTTCAAATTGAAAATTTATAAATATAAGTTCACACGCTGTAGTTTCGATATAGTTTACATTTAATATTACGATGTGAGAAACGCTTGCTTAAGGAGATTGGAAAGGTAACCATAAGGCAAGGGGTTGAAATAAAAATATACGCCCACTGAAGTATAAAATATCTAATAACCTTCGGAGAAATCACAGTTTTCCGATTCCACGGTTCTACCAATGAAATTCTATCGACTATCAAATATTTGAAAATCCAAGATACTTCACTTCCGTGTGTGATGTTAAGAATCTACCTCTTTCATTTTCACATTCTCTTCGTTCTTCTGCAAGTCTTTTGACGAACGAATCGAAGTTGTTTGTTGTTGCAACCGATCTTTCTAAATTCACCAGCAGATCGAACGCAGTAATCTAAAGGTTGCATTCTCAGATTTCTTACGGGCCAATGTTTGGCACACACCTCGTTGAATCGGAGACCTTAGAACTTTGTGATTACAGAATGAACGGCTTCGTTGCTTTTTTAATTATACCTTAGCGGTCGGTGGTTTCAACGTCGGGAAACAGAAGTTTTATGAAGGAACTATCTAATAACTCGGGAGAAAAAGATTCTTTATTGGATTAAATGTGACATGACGTCGACCAGCCAGCTGAGAAGACACAATAATGCGAAGGAAGAGGCTTGTATACCGAGCGGGGATGCAAATATTTGCCCTAAGCTCGGGACCTCCATCTAAATGTCACCGGGGATGATGCGCCGGGATCGTAAAATATTGCTGCATTGCTTCGTAGAGCTTATCTCAACCGAGGAGTAAGTCGAAATACCACGGAAATAATTCAAATTGCTATCTTCCACCTGTTGTGTCTTCTACGTAGACTTCGTTAAGTATTAACTCCGCTAGGGAAAAATATTCTCGATCGTCTCGCGCTTCCTTCGACATTTCCTTAGGAATTTCTCTCAATTTGCTCTCGTTCTTTGATAGCTTTTTCAACACGATTATGCGCAGTGCGTAAATTCCAGAAACGTTGATCGATATTCGTTAATTCGTGGAAACTTTTTTTCAACTTTTGTCCTCTGAAAAGTATTATCGCTGAAAGTGATTTTAGCGGTGGTAAAGGGGTATGTACAGAAAATCGGGCCTCTTCAGGTGCAACGCTAACGCGAAAATTAGCGATTGGTTGATTTGGGTCACGTGATTCCTGAGGGGGCGTGGGATAGACCTCGAGTAGGAGTGGCGTTGTCTGCTACTGATTGCGATCGCGCCTGTAATTTGTTTTCTGTCGATTCAAATGTTTGCATATTAATAAAATTTTATGGCAAAAAGGTCGTCTTGGGTACCAGTCGTGCAACTTTTTTCACGCCTTATCACGAGTCACTTCCGTATCTAATATTCCGGTCTACTCGCAAACAGACCAAGTTTCCCTATGGACGAAAAAAATAAGACGAGAACTTCGACATAAACGCGAAACGTTCGAGCGAGAATAACTTCTCGTGTCTACATAATCCCAACCTCCTCATCTCCTGTTTTTAATATACAACTTCCGTGTAACCGTTCATGAAATTTCTCGTCTTCCGTCGAATAGCTGGGAGCTATTGCCAGTGAAACCCAAGTTCCATCGAACTGGTAATTCATCGGTCGTGTTCACAGATTTCTCTCGGAGATACATCGATATTTAAATTCCCGTTTCAAATTCACCCCAGTTTCATTTTCTCCGGTGACTTTCTATATCGCGTCTGATAGTTTGAGAACGACTTACGTAGTTTGGAAACGAAGCGTGAGCCTCGACAGAAGAAAAAGAAAAGAAAAAAGAAAAAACTTTCAGTGAGACTTGTACCCCAGTACGATTCGTCTCACTGAAAGTCCCAGAATCAACTGTTCTGACTAGGAAATGAAGACGACTTTTTTGCTATAAAATTTGATTGATACGCAAACATTTGAATCGACACGAAACAAATTACAGGCGCGATTGTTCAGTACCAGACAACGACACTTCAACCTGAGGTCTACTCCACGCCCCCTCGCGAATCACGTGACCCAAATCAACCAATCGCTAATTTTCGTTGCATCAGCGTTGCACCTGAAGAGGCCCGATTTTCTGGGTTACCCCCGCTAAAATCACTTTCAGTGATAAAAATAAAGCAAAATCGACGAGGGAAGAGTAATTTCGGTGGAACATCCGCGGGGTTGGGGGGCGGTAGAGGGGGATTGTGAAATTTCCAGATATTTTCGTCGCGCGTATATTCAGCCCGTTTTGTAACGAAAGGGGGTTTCGTTCTTCCCTGAGAATCGATAATTGTTCGCGTCCGGCTAGCGATGGGCCTCGACACGCCTCGAACTAAGTTTCGGTGCCTTCGGGGAAACAAAAACGTCAGCCGACGTGGGTCGATCGTCGAGTGCCACTTTTCGGCCTCTCGTTGTCGGTCGATCGATTTCAGAGATTCTCTCGAGCTTCCAGAAAACATCCAGCGAACTTCAACGAAAGTTTCGAGCCGTCCTCGACGAAGAAAGGAATCATCGACGAGTTTTTTTCTCAACCCCTGGGGATTCTTCTCGAAACTTTCGCCGAATTCGAAATCACTGAAACGTACAAATTCGGTGGAAGTTTTTTTTCAAAGACTCAAAGTCCCACCCTCGATTCGTAACGTAAAAAAAAAAAAACCAACTCTTCGAGTCGCGCGGATGCGGGTTCCAACGAACGACGTTTCGAGTGGAAATTGTTCGAGGATCCGGCGATCGAGTCGCCATCGCTAGCGCCGCAGTATGTGCACAACGGTGCGAAAACCGTCGATCCGGCCGATGGAACAGTTAATTGATACAGTAGAGCGCGTCCATATTTCGCTCGGGCCGGATTTCAATGGCGGAATTTCCGGCCGGAAAGCGTGTGCCCATTGAACGCCTAATACGGAGTTTTTAGCGCGACAGAGCTTTAAGACTGACCCGATGGAATAAAAAGACCGATTTAACGCTGAATGCACACGCGCGCATAACCGATCCACGTGCGTGTCACACGTGTGTGTGTGTGTGTTTCGTTCTCTACCTTCGATTTTTTTTTTTCTTTTCGTTTATTTCTAAATAAAAATCGCCGATTTCAACCAGCCTTTCCGTACCAGCTGCCGATCTCGCTGCCCGTCGCTCGTTGCTTGCGCGCAAATGTGTATAATAACAACGCCAGCTACGTTCATTTTTTCCCTTTTTTGTTTTGAATGACGTCCAGTTACTCCGAATGGACAGCGCGTACGGCTTTTTCCGCCTTCGGAGGCAGGGATTTAGAGGAATTACAAAAAGTTGGTTTTATTTTCTGCATTAGCTCCTGTACCTCATTTCCACGGTATTGAATTTTTTGTAGTTTTGAACCTAATCAACCTAATTAACAAAAGAGCGAGCAACTTTTGTGGTCTGTGGCTGTACATCTACGTGTTGGGCTATTTTCTATGCTGGAAAATTTAGAAAATAATTGAACCTTTTTCTATCTATAGAGAGTAACCAATTTCTTTTCTTTTTTTTTTTTTTTTTAATGAAAAACTTGTCTCTCTTAGCTTCAAGAATATTCCTTCACTCTTAGAAAATGAAACTTTTCATTTTCATTAACATTTTGTTTGATTAATTAGAGGCAAGCAATATTTTTCACAGATACATATTTTCGAAATCCATTTAACGAAATGTACTATTTTCCTTTTTCTTCATCTTCATATATATATATATATATGTATATATTCCTACTTTATTAAAATTTTCAGCATTACAAAAAAATCATCAGGTAATTCTATATCCCGAAAACGAAGACGAATCGACTCATAATTTATGTAATACTTTGTACTTTTAAATGGCCTCCCAAACATGCAAGTAAAGTCTGAAATCTGGAATATCTTGCACGTAAGAACCAGGAGAAAGGAAATTTATTATACATTGTACATTTCATTATCATTTCATCTTATCATTATTGTACATTTATTATCATTCGTTACGTACAATGTAAGTAATAAAATAATTTTTATTAAAATTTTGTGACATGACGATTTTATATGTCAGTAATATGTCAGTAACATAATTTTGTAACATAACAATATGTACCATGTTATTAAAATGATTCTTACTGGATTAAAATGACACGAAGCGAAGGATTAAAGAGCAACGCTACGAACCAGCGAGTTGTGTATACGTTTCTCAGTAGCTGTTTTTCTTTCCTTTTTTTCCTGCATTATTCGAGAAATTGATTTTCCTTTCCTCGGCGCTGCAAGATTATATTTAATCCTCGCGATCGTTCGTTCGTCCCGTTGCGCAGCAAACCCGACCCGGGGTCGCGTCTTTCTCTTTCTCATACATAACGGTGGAAAGAGTGCCTTTCCACGGGCTTCCGATGGAATTGGAAAGATCTGACTCACGGTTTTGCATTAATCGCCATCACCTCTGACCGTTCCGTCTCTGGCCGTCTTATGAAACTAGCAGGAAGCAGAGGAACTTCGTTCCACCCTCATTGTAATGCAACGCCTTTCAGCGATAAGCTTGCCTCCCCCTCTCGCGTCGAGTTCTAGTTTATTGAATCTGTGTGTACATCGATCCACGGGCCGATTTGTCCGACGCGATGCCCGAAAATTAAACGGCGTTTTTCCATTTTTGTACGTTATTCGTGATGTGTACCTCGGCTTTTCTCTATTTATTTTTTTTTTTTTTTATCACTGAAAGTGATTTTAGCGGGGGTAACCCAGAAAATCGAGCATCTTCAGGTGCAACGCTGATGCAACGAAAATTAGCGATTGGTTGATTTGGGTCACGTGATTCGCGAGGGGGCGTGGCGTAGACCTCGGGTAGGAGTGGCGTTGTCTGGTACTGAGCGATCGCGCCTGTAATTTGTTTTGTATCGATATCATTAAAATTTTATTGCAAAAAATTGAACAGTTATTTGGTTCAACGAATCGTGCAGTTTTTTTGTTCTACCCTTATTTGGTTCAATAATATACATGTGAATTAACTTGAGTTTGATGAACCTCGCAGGTTTTAACATCGCGGCAAAAATTCGATATTCGGAGCAGCTCGCAGCTCGATCGGTCGGTCCCTTTTATTTCGTTAAATTTATGTGGAATAGAGCCAGCGAACGATGAAAGTTAACGAATTAATCCGAACGGTATATTGTTTGACAAATTTTAATACGGTCTGAATGAAAATTGAAGAATCGTTTAATAACGAAGGCAAACGATTAATTTTAGATTGGAAATTGCTTCGTCTGATTGTATAATCCGTAATTAACCACTTGTTTACTCTTTCAATTATTCACACCTACTTCTTCTCATCTCAGTATTTTCCGCAACTATATTTTACAATTATTGGAAAGTTATTGAAAAATCATAAAAATAAGTACAGAAACAATTACAGTTATTTTGTTTTTTACGAATTACTGCCTGAAAAGGGTGGAAAAGATCTCGCACAGTTCAACGAAATTTATTTTTCGCAACTACGTGCGTCAGGTGGTAATAATTATTGTTGAAAATATTTAAAGAGGTTGTTGAAGTAATCAACAGAAGTAATTGCAATTACTATTTTCTGCGATTATATTCTACTGTTGCAACTATTTGATAACTAATAACAAAGATTTAGAAAGATTATAAAAATGGTTGCAATCACTCTTACAAATACTTCTGCGAAAGTAACCCAGCGGAACAGAACGTGCAATTCGTTCGCCTCAAGATATTCCACGGAACTGGTCGCGTGGCAAACGAATTGAGTTTGCAGCGAAACCATAGGTACCACCCATTTCAGGTCGTTACAAATTGTCCTTGCTTAACGAAAAGCCGGTTTTCCCAATCAACACGAAATCTCCTGAAAAAAAAAGCCACCCCAATTTCGCAAACCACGGTGTTCTCCGACTGGTCCATTACCATTTTAAACCGACTGAATCTATCGATACACCTTCGACGCGGATCATTATTTTCCGCTGTATATCTGCGGATCGAATCGTGTACCTTTTCGAGAGACATGCACAATTTCGCGGGGAGTCGGTAGTTTCGTAGGCTTCATTAATCTTCGTGCCCCCCCCTCCTCGACTATATCCGCGGATCGTTCTTTCCCTTTTCCTCTTTTACTCGAATAATTGAACTGTTTTCTGAAACAGTTCAAAACAGTACGATTAAAAAGATAGAGTTTTTCTTGACCAACTTGAATCGTGCGAATAAATTTTTTCATCCTTTAAAGGGGTTGTTCAATGTTTCTTCTGTCTGTTCTGTGTTATGGATAGAAATTTTTGAGAAATCTAAATTAATTAATCTTGAAAGATTAAATTGCAACTTGAAAGACAGCCATTTTATATTTTGGATTGCATTAACGCGATGAATTTAATTCGTTTGATTCGATTATCCAGTTGAATTATCTCCATCAGATAAATCTTGTTTTTTAAGATTACAGTTGCGAGAGAAAATTCCAGTAATACTTCTTCCATCTAGATTCCGCAGAAAATTTAATTACATAAACATACGTTACTTCTCTCCTCCCCCTCAAAAAACGACAAATTTATATATCTCCTCCGGAATATCAAACGACAAAAGAAAATCAATACGTTGAATCGTGCCAAACGTACGGTTCAGGTACGATTCCCCTGTACCCGTTGCATCTGTCTCTCACCCCTCTGCCCCCTCCGTCGTCCGCCCCTTTAAACCTCGCAACGTCGAACACAAACACCCCGTTCGAATTTCTTATGCAGCCGGCTCGCGCATACAAACGACGCGTTTAGAGCCAGCGTCCCAGCAGCAGCGCCCTTCTGGCCTGCCCTCTCTCGAAGACGCGGCGAAAAGTTGGAGCGCTGGGGGGCGGAGGGGGCCTGCTGCGAGAAAGCGGAAGCGTGGCCCCGGAACCGGAGGGTTGGAAGGGCCGAATGGACGCGTTCCGGCTCGGTCGTACGTTTCCTCCGGCTCCGCTTTGTCTCTGTAGTACAGAAATAATGGATTTTCGACGCTGCTCCCTCGCCCCCCCCCCCCTCGCTCGAGGCTCGAGGACCGGAACAGCTCAGGGGGAGGGAAGAACCACGGCTGATGAACGTCGAAACTGGTGAATTGCGAACAATTCCGCGGCAGCAACGATCGACGTGATTTAATTATCGATCCGGCTGCTGTTAAAGCAGGTGGCATTAAATCGGGAACGGTCGGTCGGTCTCCGTGTCTGTGGAGTTTTGCGCTCTTAATGGTGGGTGGGGAAGACGGATCGCAGTTCGACGGAGTCGCGTGATTTAGCGAAAAACTTGCGCGGATTAGTTCGCCGGCCGCTGCGTTTGTTTTCGTTTTGTTTCATCCACCGACGAAATGGCTCGATTTTGTCGAAGCGGTCGCAACAGTCCGCCTAATCTCGACGTCGAACGCTGATTCTGATTGAAAATTCTACGTTCGTTTTACGAAAGAGCGTACAATTTCTCTTCACACGTTGTCTGAAAGTTATTTTAAGAGTTATTGTTCTCCGTGTTTCTCTCGCGAGAAGAATTTTATTTCACAATCGGTCATTTCACAACTATATATTCATACATAGTCAACGTGTCGGATTTGTAACATTGCCAAACGAGAGAGAATCACAATTCTGGAAATATTTATTTTCAACGAGTATCAACGAATAACGTTTACTCGCGCCGTATTATATACGGGGTGATCCACCTGAAATATCTCTTCGAATTGTGAAAAACGTTTTTTTCCTAACGTGAATAGTTAATCGACAGCCCGATAACTGGTAATTATTGCAATGTCGCTTACAAATACATATTAAATATATTAAAATACTTTTTACATTCGGACAGGACGTGACTTTGAAAACTTAAGTTCCACTTATAAATTTACCTGGTTAATTTTGATTCTCGCTTTCCCTCTCGATCGAAGAATGTCGAATTCTTTCACTCGGAATTATTTTCTTCAGACGCACAACGGTACGTTTTGTCAGTCAAATTTTTCATTGAACGTTAAAATCTTCCTTCGAACGGAATTGTTTGTTGGACGTGCGTCTAATAACAGTTTCTTCCGCAACTGCGCAATTACTGTTACGCGAAGATAAAACGCGAAACAAATCGCGCTGATTGCGAGAGCCGCGCGCCACGAGATTTCGACTCGTCGGTTGAAACGCGACAGGCGATGTTTCGAAAATTGGCAGGTCGAGTTTCCCCGCTTCTGCGGTACTTTCGAGAGAACTTCACCTCGCTCGCCAGTAACTGCGAGGAAGGGATTAACCGCATAATGAGCAGGTTTCGTTATGGTTATTGTCCGGGAGGGTAATTGGAAGAAACGCCCGATACCGCTCGGGGCCAGGTAATTGGCACTTTTGCGGCGTGAAAAGGGATCCGAATGTACAGCACACCTTTCGCTATCGCTTCCTTGAACTGTTCGAAGCTCGAGGTTCGAGACCGATCGTGTTAGTCCTGGAGCGCTCTTTGCACACCGCGAGTAAACGGTGTGATATTCGTTCGAGAACGCTTTGTAGAACTTGGAATGATTTCGAGAGATTATCAATCGAGGCTTTATAAATTATTTCGAATCTTTTACTGTATGTTTTACCGTAGTCTCGATTCATATTAAATTCGGAAACATGCATAAATGGATCTTGACAGTGGAACTCCAAAAATGGTAAAAATTCGTGATCTACAATTATAATATCATTGTTAGACATTTAGATTTGTTAGATTTAAATAATTTTTAGTAAAATGTGCAAATGAAAAATTTGTGTACTCTTCCAATGTCTCTGAGGGAAGTTTCGCGTTTCAATCATCGGTTCTAACTTCGCGTTAAGAAACGGAAGAAGGAAATTAATTTTTCTCGCTGTTTTTCCTAGGTGATCCTCCCTTCGTATCAGTGTCTCGAAAGTTCTGCAAAATCGTTCAACGATCGATCCGAAATAATTGCAAATGTGACGTTAGCATCGAACGCCAACGTTCGTCCTTCGATCATTACCCCGTTGATAGTCGGATCAGAGTTTCCAAGTTTTCGTATTCAACCAGCCGAAGGGGACCGGGTTTGCTCGAGCAACCTGTCAGACGATCGTCAAGAAGAAAAAAAGGAAACGCGAATGAGGGGTGCGAGGGAACAACCGAGTGACTGGAGCGAGCGAACGAGATCAAGTTCACGAAAGAGGGGCGACCGAGGGAGAAAAGGCAGAGCTTAATAAAATTCCAATTTAGTGGGGATTACCGAGTGGAGAGCGAGCAAACCGACGTTTCTGCGGATGGAATCGGTCATGAACGAGGACAAAAAGGAAGCAGAGATCGAGAGAGAGGGAGGGTGTTGTAGGCGTCGACGCTCGAATAGAGAGAAATTACCCCGAAGAATTGAAATTGCTGGCGCGCGACAGTCGGCCCTTTGATTTCGCTCTTCTGACCGAGGCTCTCGATCGCCGATTGTACAGCGTCGCCGCCGCTGCTACTAGAAACTGAAAAAGAGAGTCGCCTGATTGAACGACGAACACCGCGCGAAACTTTTCATCCTGTCAAACGCGTTAGCTTCTTTGAATTTCTTCTTCTCTCGAAGCGACTTTCAGTGCAAAATTACACACTTAAATTAAATGCGGGCTCTTTCCCCGGGCATTTCTACTCGAAAGTTCAACACGTGAAATTTCATATATTAACATATGAATATATTTAATATGTCGATATATTAGTAAATTTATGTAACGCATATTTATATTTTTTTATATTAATATGTTTCAGAATGTATTAATGTACTTTTTACGTCAATATTAGTGCAAGTATTTTATTGTGCATGTAATTTTACGTAGTATGATTAACATATTAATGTAATATTGATGCGGCGCAGAGACATTTAAAACAAATGGAGATACAATATAGGGTGCAGAAGATTTTATTTGTACGATAGTATAAAAATGCTACAATATAATAGTATAAATAAAGCACAGCACCATTTGTACCATTATATTGTACCAAAATGGTGTAATATAACAAAAGAAACTTTTACAAAGTCTCTCAGTTCCATTTAAATCTGTAAAAACTACAATGTTTCGGATCTATGAAATTTTTCATAGAAACCGTAAATTTAACGGTTCTAACGTTAAAACTTTACAGTGACAAGAGCTTCTTCTCGCCCGTCTCGGAACAAAGTAAAATAAGAATCGGCAGACTGATCGGAACGAGTTCGCACAATTCGAAATTCGTAGATTTGCGACGTCAGATTTTCAGAAATTTAAACGATTCTTCGCCACCTTTATCGTTAAACTTCGCGGTGCTTTAATTGTTCTGACGCAAGTTCTGATAGTTGTTCGAGCGTTCAGACACGTAATTCCAAAACGCGTTGTTATTACCTTACGCAATAACCTGTCGAATATTATAGCCGAGTGCGCGATGAATTTAATTGAATTAACGCAGCTTTCTGAATAGAAATATTCGTACTTGCAATATTTTTTATAGTTGACGATAATTGTGAGACATTAATCGAACGCGTGGAGAGAGAGAGAGAAGAGAAGGGAAGACGCAGACGAAGACAAAGGAGAAAAGATCGTCGTCGGACACAGAGAAAAAACACACGGGGAGGACGAGAAACGAGGACAATGGGGATGAGAATGAAAGGGGAAGGACGACTATTTCCGACTTGGTTTACGTTTTATATATATATATATATATGTACGGCGAGGAGGGTCTTGCAATGGGCCGTGCACGCGGCCATCGCGCAGCCAAAGCAACCGTGAGATCGGGGGAAATTGTTTGAGAGCTTTCGGAGCATTCGTTTCGTTTCCCCGCGTCGATTCCCCGGCCGGATTAAACGTTCGTAGCAGGCCTGCTGCAAGGGTTGTTCATGTAAGTGGGTTTCCGCTGGTCCGCTTTTCGAGCACATAGTTACCGCGCCGAATGAAAGTGACGTGGAATTGTTAGAATTAGCTATTTCGAGAGGAATTGCTTAATCTTGGCTATCAACGAACGTAGATCCGCGTAATTAACCTGCTCTCTTTCACGCGGTATCCCGCGTTTTCGTGTCGTTGTTTGCGCGTCAATCAATGGCTGAGAGTACGGAGGATCTCGAGGCGGAACTCGATTCAATTTCTGATTTCTGATACGAAAGCGAAAGTAGGACATTCTCCGAATTTTGTTGCAAACTCGTCGGCAAATTTTGTGTGGTTGCAGCCCGAGTATTGGTTGTCGGAAGATGCGTTGTTATCGGGTGAGGATCGTTCAACATTTTCATACCCTCGAGCTTGACCTCGATTTAACGTGAAATTTATTAATTGTGTTATTATAATATGATTACATTATTATTAATTACATGAACTTTTCGAGAATCGAATTGTTAATTTGTTCCAACTAGCTACTTCGTCTCGCAATATAGAGTTCGCCGCGAGTAGAACAGATCAAATTTCGGTAAAGGTCGAACTCAAGAAGAGGAAGAACGTTTTAATTGTGCGACGTTCGATCGTTATTCCTCGTGTTAATAATTCCGGCGATACTTTTCCAGCTGGTGATTTCTGTGCAATACCTTCGCGGAAATGATGAAAGTTTCGGTGGAAAATCTCGCATAGCTGAAACTCGTACGTAACGGAGAGGGTTTCTTCCAGTTCTTGCGTGAAATTTGATTTTGCGGATGGGCGAGTGAAGGGATGACGTTTGACAGGATGATTACAGTTGTCGTGAGCGATGGGTCCCCTGATTTTCTTCCCTTCGGTCCCTCGCGCCATGTCAGTCGCGTTGTATTTTTCCGAAGAATATTAGGTCACGGTGAACGACAGTCGCGACGTCGAGGAACAGATTGCCGGCTGTAACAGAGTATAACGAACGGTGTAACGGTGTAACGCCGGGGTTTGGAGTTACAAATTGCGGGGATTCGTCAAAGCGATTAGCGACGTCGTTAATTCAGTATTTACCCATTAAATACCGCGAGGGCGAAGATGTCGTCGTTTGATAGGTATTTCTTTCCGCCGAACGTCGAAATTAACGGAGCGTTAAATGTGAATTTCTGTTTCGCGAATTTGAAATTAACGCAGATCAACGAGTGAAGATGTTCAAAACGAGAGGGAATAAGTGAAAAATTCTCGTTTCTATCAAATATTTCACTTTCCGAGCATGCAACGAGTTTCACTTTCGAGAATTCGTTGAACAATGTGGGAAATTAAACAGTGTAAAAACAATTCGAGGAGAGCGAATGTCTTTGCAAAGCTAGCTAAAGAATCAAACGATAATGACAACCAAAGAATCATGGAACTATGGAATTTAAATAGAAATTTGTTCCTCTTTTCCTCTAGATACGTTATGTCCAATTATCGTAAATATCGACACGATATTTATACTAGTATCTTAGTGATTCAATATGAAGAAAATCGGTGGTGCATAAAATTCAAAAAAAAAAAAAAAAAACAGATCTCTAGAAGGAATAAGAGTGCTACCTGAAGACTATTGACGACACTCAATTTACGCGATCTATCGAACGAGTCGCACGACCCGCAGCGTTTCTGAATAAACGTCGAACTTTGCAACTTGTACATTCCTTGCGCACAGCTCGGAGATAATAAGGAGCAAACCAGTTTTCCTCCGCGGAAAGTCGCTCAACGGACAGAGCGTTGTTTGGCGAAGGGAGCGCGTTTGCAGCAGAGAGAGCGACTCGCCTCCGGTAATTTCACGGCTGCGTTTTTTGGACTGGTGCCGCAGGATGTGCCGCGTCGAGCAAACACACGGCGGGGGGAGAAGGTAGCCGGAGTAATTTGTTTAGCTGCGAACTGGGCGCGGCCCCGGCAATATGTTACGAGGTAAACGCCGCGAAACGATATCGTAAAATTGCTGTTTAAAGGGGATGGATACTGTACGAGGGACGCGTGTTCCCTCGCTCAAATGCGAATTTTTAACAGGTTTAACACGCGAGACGTTCGCCTTCTCGATGGACGACGGCAGTTACGGCGTGAAAATGGCAAAAGTGGCTTTGGCTGCTTCGGAGGTGACGTCGCGGGCAAATAATTAACGCGGAACGTTGACTAAATGTTCGGGAGGCTGCGGCGCGACAATTAATTCGGCTAACGACGTTGATATTGGTGTATGAATGTAAACGAGCACAATGCTCGTGAAATGATTGTTCGTTTCAAGTCGAGCAATTACAATTTAGCTTGCACGCGACCGTGGTTTACATTTTATTGCGGCGATTCACGAGAAACGTAATTCTGAAGAATGTATATCTTGAGACAGTGAAATTGAAGGATTTCTCTTTTTGCTCCCCAACACGTAAAAATCATATCAATCGCTTGTCCGAAGTGGAATCGCGTGATAACGCGAAATTAGGAAGATATCACACTCCATGCATACTTTGGAATAAATAAAACTGCATGACTTTTGTTTTACAAAACAAATTACAGGCGCGATCGCCACTCCTACTCGAGGTCTACCCCACGCCCCCTCGCGAACCACGTGACCCAAATCGACCAATCGCTAATTTTCGTTGCATCAGCGTTGCACCTGAAGAGCCCCGGAAAATCACTTTCAGTGATAAAAGTTCTCTGCAGCCTCAGTCTCGCTACACACACGCGCGTACGTTCGTATCTTCGTTAACAAAATAATAACACGGATAATGGGAAACGGTGGAAACGAGGGGGCGGGTGAGAAAACAGGCGGCGATCGAGGGTGGGCAGAGAAAAGAGGAGTCCGAGGGTTGCACGAGCAGTCGAGCCACTCGTTGCTCGGCGCAACGGTGTCGTTAGATCTTAATGGCCGACAACGATGCTCCAGGACGTTTCGACAAGCGAAACGAACGACCACCGCCGACGTGGCGGGGCGAACAGTGCCCCGAAGGAGGAAGACGAAGACGGCGAAGAGTGTTCAGGCTGCTGCGTCTCGAGGCGGGAAGGGTGCTCGTTCGCAAAACGTGGCTCTTGCCGGAGACCGCTTCCGGCTACGTTGGACGTAATTTCACCTACACGTGCAAACACGCGCGCGCGGGCTTACCAAAGCGTTTCGAACGCTTGCAGAAACATTTTACGAACGTGCTTCGCGAGAATAGTTTGAAAGAATTTCATCAAAATCACGAGAGAGTGGATTATTCATTTAGTCGCTGCAGCACGTGTATATTTGCATCGCAAATTTTTGGAAATTTGGCAATCGTCAAAGTTTGAAAACGATCGTCAAAGTTGCAAGATAGACGCGAGTACAAAATATGTATTTTAAAATTTCATTGACGTTACACGAAACATTATTATATTGCGGTGAAATTTGGTAGTAATTGTAATAGTTGTGAAATATATTCAAGTCACGCGAATGTTTTGAAATTCAAGTGTTTATTAGTTTCAACTAACGTTTCAATTAAAAGCGTGTTCGCAGTAATTGTGTTGTAACTGCCGCGTCAAATTTTGGGAAATTTCAAAATCCCCTGGCACATATTCAGACACTGCGACGAGGATGGGAAAGTCGCGTCACGTAGAGAGAAGCTGTCCGTTTTAAAGCCACTGCCCGAGATTCACTTTTCCTCGGGATCCGCGCGAAATTTACTTTTGCCCACGCTCTCTCTCTCTCTCTCTCTCTCTCTCTGGAATAAGAATTTATCGTTGGAGGAGATGAAGTCCATTTCCTTGTACAAAAGGGAGACAGTCCGGCGTGTTTTATTCTCGTTTGACACCGCGAGGAAGTGGCCTGTGTGCTCGTCTGATTTAATTCGACGTTTCTTCGGCTCTTTGCCTCTTTGACTTTCGCGGTGTCGAGCGAATTCAATCGTAACGAAGGAGCTCTTGCTTCGGATTTTTCTTTTTTTTTTTCCTTCACGCGTGCGTGAGACAGTCCTCTTCATCGCGGTTGTTACCTTCGCTCTGTGTCTGACGCAGGAAATAAAATGAAAATGAGGAATGAAGATCAACGAGTGGCTCAAACCAGTAACTCTTTCTCAGTTGGAAACTTTAACGTTTTATTTCAATATTGTCTGCGAAATTTTTAATACAATTCCGCATCGTTTATTTGCTATATTATCGATCGTGAGCGAACATAGAAAGCACGATGCTTTCTATTATACAACGTTTAGCGTGCAAAACGAAATTTTCAACCGTAACTACGTTTTCAAAGAATGTTCAGTCCGCGAACAATAGCGTTTCCACTTCCATTCTAATTCACGGGCCTCGTTCGACTCGAATTACTCGCAGCCTGTTTATTTGCAACTGCAAACGACAGAGTTTTTCTACCTTTTGTTCTAACAATCGCGTAGTTTTAATAATCTACGCTAAGCCCGTCGAGCGTTAAATTCAAATTATGCGCGTCGTTGTGCTCGCCATCGCCGTTGCCGTTGCCATGGCCGACCATTTGTATTCGAATCCCGCGAATCTTCCCTCGATCCCTTAAGACGTTAGATTTGCATTTATCTTGCCGGGCGGTTGTTCGATCTTTCGCGCCGGTCCAATCGTAATCCGCGTTAAGCGTTAAGCAACGAAAACGCTTAACGCCGTGACACTGATTCATATATTTGCTGAAATTCCGTCTCATTATCGTTCAGCTCGCACAATACTCGCTTTCGCGCGTATGTGTCCGTGGAAATGAGTTTCGCCTGGAAGTGTCTGGCGTTTCGATAGCGATATAAAATGTAATTTCACGCGCGACTTACGGAGAGTCGAAGGAAAGACGAGCGAATGGAAATGGGAACGTGACGAACAACGAAACGTACAACTGTCGAAGGATACAGCCGATTGAATCGAGTGTGCCCTATACAGAGTCCGGCACTGAAATTGAATTTTCGAGCACAGAAGTTCGGCACGGCCGACTGAGGAGAGGCTTTGTCTCTCGCGGAACGCCGCGTTGCATGGATTTAACGCGCGGGGATCCTCCTCCTACGTGCATGTGCGTAGTTGGAATGAAGTGCTGATAGCTCGAAATATTGTGCGATTGGACTTCAATCCACAGCGCACGACTGATGGAAATCTCTGGACAAACTTCTATTTTCACATCAGAAATTTCTTAAAAAATTCTTCTGAAGGCATTCACGTCACGTCATTTTTAGAAAATTCAATTTTGGACAATATAAAGCGAGAGTTTGCGAAATTCCAGTGTTAGGGAGATTGGATTACTTAGGGAAATTTACAAAATTTGTGTACAGTAACATTCACGAAAGATTAGATCGCCTGTAGTAAAAATTTAGAAAAATTCGTGAAACTTAAATCGTTTGGAGTAGAAATTCACAAATTATCAATGAAAGTGATTTTAGCGGGGGTAACCCAGAAAATCGAGCCTCTTCAGGCGCAACGCTGATGCAGCGAAAATTAGCGATTGGTTGATTCGTGAGGAGGCGTGGGGTAGACCTCGAGTAGGAGTGGCGTTGTCCGGTACTGAGCGATCGCGCCTGTAATTTGTTTTCTATCGATCCACAAAATTTGGATTGTGTGTAACGGAATTCACGAAACGTGAACGATCTATAGTAGAAGTTTACGGAATTTGGACCGTGTATAATAGATCACCCATAAAGGAAAGTTCACAAATCGCCTGCAATGGAAATCCACAAAGTTCAAACTGTTTGTAGCGGAAGTTCGATACGTCGTCCATAGTGGAAATTTGCGAGATTTAAATCGATTCGCAATTTTCGCTTCGTTCTTTTTTTGTTCAAATCCGCGCAGTTCCATAAAAATTTCCCCTCTCTCGCAATCACGATCGTGCCTCTTTCGACTTTGCGGTCGAACTCGCGTTGAAACACTTCACTGCGCAGAGCTTTGGAAAATTCGCGACAGTATCCGTTGGGCAAACGCGCGGTTGTTGCAAACAGTTGCCAGCATTTGTTTTCACTGAATTACCTGCGTTCGGAAACGGCGCGCTGATCCGGCCACTGATATTCCAACTCGCGCGCATTAATTTACAGTTTTAAACGAACGTTAGTCTCGTGTCCGGGGCGTTTCGGGCCATTAATTTAATGATCAAAAACGTGTTAGTCGGCTAAATCGATTGGCCAGTGAGCATCGGTTAATTGGTTTAGCTGATTTACCGGTTAACCGCGTCAGCAGCAATTAAAACGCGCCGCTCTGCCAGTAGAAGAACGATTTCATACGGGGCCATTTGCGCAAACGTTTGGAAACGCGTGAGGACGTGCTCGTTCGAACGTCAGTTAACGTTTATGGACGGTTTTCTTGCGAGCGCTCGGACAAAAGGTATTATTGAAATCTGCAAGCTCAGGTTTAAACCGAGTTGAAAATACGTGTACGTCGCTCACGCAGCCAATGAGGGGACGGAATCTGCCTCGGAACGAATTTTTGCGATTTATGCATTTCCGTATCGTTGAATTTCTCGTAATCTCGCGCGGACGTCTGCGAGATCGCTCGTCAATTAACATTCGCCTTTTTCTCTTTATTTTGCACTTTGTTGTTGCTCAGTTGCTTGGAACACTGTGTTAAGCAACCGTGTGAAAATGTTGTATTTGTTCAGAAACTGGACAAACGAAATAAGAAGTTCTTTGCAACGGTAGCGAAGCTCTGTGAATATTTGTTAATGTCAATAGTTGTAAAGCACACGTGCAAAGTTTGAAACTATCTTGCCCACGAATGAATATTGGACAGACAAGATTTATTGAGATTTCCGGGCGCGAACGTGTATGAAACAGACACGTATGTGTTTGAAAATGTCTGTTGATACAACAGAAGAATCAATCTTTACGATCATTGGTAGACTGCAGATTTTTTCGAGGTAAAAACATAGTGTTTCGCTAAGTAAAAGGCTTTCCAATCTCCAGCGAAGGCTTTCATCCTTCGAATTACACTGTTAAAATTAAAAATTCGCAGTCTAGCGATGATCGTAACGATTAATTAAAATGAAAATAAACATTCCAATTACTGTGACGCGCGTGTACAACATATATACAGGGTGGTCACTGAGAAAAAAAAGGATTTGAAATGACAATCACTTGAAAGATGTTGTTTCTCACATATAATACTGAAAAGAATCCATCAATTTCCAAATAAAATAATAGAAAATTAAATGAATAAAAAAAGTTGGATAATCAAAATAATTAAAATAGGAAATTAAATAAATAAAAAGAACACGTGTTTGTAAAAGTTATTTTCGCTTTCCTTCCAGGTCACCACCCTGCGTGTACATACACACACACACACGTATGAAGCAGTTCGATAAAATTTCCGCGGAAACTCGCAAAGTGTAACCGCGATAAGATTATCTCGTTAAGGTTCGTCATGTCCCGTTGGAAGCCGAAGAAACGGAACGCCGCGAAAGTTATCGATTCCATCTCGTCGCTGGGCAAACTTCAAGTCCCGCGGATTCCACCACCACCTCTCCACTTTTCGCAGTCGTAATGAAATATAGTTGCACGCTCGCGCAACTGGGGGACTGTTGCGCGGAATTATTGTCCCGGTGTAAATCCGCGCGGGTCGAACGAAGTTACGCCGCGGCGCCCGATCGATCCGGGCCGTCCGTTTCCCTCCTCCGGCAAATTTGTAACGGCGTCGATCGATCACCGGCGAAAGATATTCAATTTTCCATCGAGAGATACCGGGTGTAAAAGGCTCGCGGGAAATGTGGCCCGGTTCCAGCCCGGGGCCGATGTTCATTTCCATCCTTTCTTCTCCAGCAGTCTGTCCGCTGACCCCGCGGCGAACGACTTCCGGCTCGCGGAGCTTCCGCGACGACGACGGAGAAGGAGAGGTCGAAAATACACAGAGTGTACTCCCGTTTCAATCTGTAAATTGCAATTATCTCCGAAACTATCATTCGCGAGAAATATAAATTGTCGTTTGCAAAATGTCTCCATTTCTGTCTCGAGAGAACAATAACTTGGTACGTAAATAATACTTATGTACGTGGGGATGTTAATCACCGATTTCGACGAAATTTCGCACGAATGTAGCTGTCGAAGAAATATTTCGCACGTAGCTTTTTTTTTGCCGTGTTTGACGCGATCGTCGATGTTGAAACTACCCTCAAATTTGGGGGTGCGGGACATGTTTTGTCAAATATCACGGAAATTATTGAATTTATACAGTCCCTGCGTAATTGTTTGTTATCAATCGCTAAAATATAACATTTATCTGCAATTCTTGAATAAATTAGCAGTTCGCGTAATTAGCATAAAAAAATCAATAACAAAAAACATCTTGCGGGGATTCTTCTCTAATATTTAAGAAAATACATTTCAACGTGCGAACGTGACCGAGAATGACATGTAACTGATTACGATACAAAGAGATAATAAGAATCTATCACGAGCGCGACCGCCGCACGACCCGCGATATTTACATTTGGCCCGAATACAAGAGTACGAGTCTCACATGTGTCCATAGGTTAAGAGGTTAAGCACAAATTACGGATAAATTGGAATCTTGATTTTTGCATTACAAAAAGATTCGTTACTTTCGTCTGTCTCTAGACGCGTCCAGGTCATTACTATTTTTTCACGTATAATTGTGTAATTTTTCTTACAATAATCGATGCAGCAGAAAATTTGGCCAGTTCATAATTATTTAAGGTTAAAGAAATTTGCAATCGTTGTAACAAATACTGAATGATAAATAGTTGTTACAGTTAAATTTGTGTTTTGATTGTGTTGTTTATTCGTAATATTTACATTGAATAATTCACAGCTCGAGGTTTGTTTGCGTTTCTGTTTGGAATGAACAGTCACGGATAGTCAAGCATATTAACAAATACAAATATGATAAAGTAATGTAATATCTGTGTTTTAATCATTATCGTTGGCCAATTGATCTGTTGCTGCGTTACAGTTCAATTTGAATTTGCAGCAATATTATATCGTTAAATGAAACTGATCGTTAATGTCCAATAATTCGATGCTTCTTTTCATCTCGCGGTATTTCTTTTTAGTAAACAAAATTTTTCAACGTAACTTGTTTCTACAGAGCTTTTAACTACACGAGTTGCGCGAGAATATTAAAAGAAAAATTTTCCAAGATTAACGTTTCTTTAAAATTATAAATCTTTTGTTTGCTCAATCGTGGAGTTTTGTGCGTTTTCGAGAAACTTTGAGATCTCCAATATAAAATATAAAAATTACACGAAAATTCTAAAAAAAAAAGGAAAAAAATTGTAAGATTGTAAAAATATACGAAATGTCCAAAATAAAGTACCTGTTGTGACATTCAACAGTAAAAATAAATTTCTTGTAGTTCCGCGGTAAGAGTTTTGTAATCGAATTGAGTGATTATCGAGGGGATCGAGGGGAGAGGGAAAGCTACGATAAAGTTGGCAGTCAGATCCCTAGGGGTGGGAAGCTAAAGATTTTGCCCGGGACGTACTGGCCTTCTCGAGTTCCACCTCGGTGGAATTTTCCCCGAACTTCAAGGACGAGGAGAATCGAATTCCCTCGACAGCTGATCGCGGTCGACCGATTGGACAAATCCGTTAATGTTATAATTCGTCGATTAATTAATTTAACCTCTGCGGGCTGGTGACGATCCGCAGGTAGAAGGAACATCGGACGTTAAATCGTTGCTTTCAACGGTGATAATTCGGCGATAACCAGGGAATTCTCCGGGGGAAATTGTTCTCTAATTGAACGGAGAAAGGGACGTGCACGGGCTCGGCAAAGTATGCGGACACTTGCTGACACAACTCGTAACGATATCTGTAAACTTACGTGTCTGGGGGTACGGTTGAAGTCTTTTTAATCCCACATTGAAACTCTGTCCTGCGACAAAAATTAATTTCGTACAATCTGTTTAACCGACTTAACTGCAATTTCTTTTTTTTTCAATCCAAAATTGACTCGATCGTAACCCGTAAAGTTTGACCGATTCAACTGTAATTTTTAAAGTCAAGAATTGAAAAGAGGGAAATCGTGGAATTTTATCGTGGTAAAGGGTTTCGTTTCGGTGTTTTTAGGTTCGGGATGCATTTGGAAGGACGGAAGGTGTATGAATGAGAAAGAAAGGTTTGCGTTTCTTCTCGGAGTCACTGCGTAGACTCGTCATCAGTGGGGCTGATGGCAGCGACTCCTTCCCCAGACGCTTGTTATTGTAACTACCCGCTACTAAGGTTGGGCTCGGTCACCCATCCCAGCGGGGTTCCGCACACTCTGCTTGCTCAACATCGAAGATCGGTAGGCTTGTGCTAGTCAGTATTCGGAACTCGCAGTCGAGGAATCGTAGGCCGCTACACGTGGAATAAAATTTTAATTCTCGGTTGAAACTTTGTAGGTTATAAATCAATTAAATATAGACTGTAATTCTTGTCTGTTTCCCGAAAGACTGTAGCGAAATCGATTAACTGTGTACGTTGTAGCAAGTTAATTTTCATCGCAAGTGTTTTTATCACACACGAAGGCTCCACGGGGAAAAGGAAGAAAATTTTAGCATTTTTTAGGAAACGAGAATTTATTCTTTCGCATTTCGCACAGAAAACACGTCACGACTTATATATTTCCTCGCGTGTCGTAAAATTTTAATTCGCAGCGTGCCAGTGTGACGCGAAAGAGCGTTAAACTCGAAATTTCAGTTGAAATCGACGCTCTCCCTCTCTCCCTTGGGGCCCTCCCTTTCAGTTTCCCAGACAAATCACCCGAATCACGAATTTCTATCTCCCGCACAGGCGATTTATTAAACCGCTTCGTCGAATTTTACAAATTTTTCCCTCGATGCTTCGAGCTACGGAGAGAGTAATACGCAATGTTTCGACACTCGGTTCTATCGATTCGAGAGATTGGAAAAAGAATCAAGATGGAGGAAGAATGGAGGATTGGAGGAGGAAAGCATTGTGCTCGTTTCATCGCGAGCTCATGAGCAAGATCCTGATATCCGTCGGTGATAAATGGCGGTTACGTACGTACGTTGTCAGCCGCCGCGGATAAACCGTGAACCACGGGGAAATATAAAAATATTCAAGCTCGGCACGAATTTACGCGGGCACGTCGGTGCATGTACCGAGCGTGTTCTTCGCGAAATTACCATGCATTAACATACGCGTATAAATACGAGCGGGCGACACGTGTAAGCTTACGATAGCAAATATGTACGAACGCAACGCGCGTGGCCGCGTCGCCGCGCGCGAATTTATTTTTCGTCTCGCGGCCGCGCCTTTGCGCCGTCGTTTTTCGATTCTGCTCGGAGGGAAATCCATGCAAGCTTGAATTTTAGATTTAATTTTGCTCCAAGAATTTTATTTATTCATTGTCTAGACTGCTATCCCTGTTCGATCGAACGGATCAAACGGATTTGAAAGCGTTCGTATAAACGGCTAATTTCGTTGTTCCACTTCGAGCAAGTATAACGGCATTTCGGGTTTGCAAAAGCTGCAATGTTTTTGAATGTTTGCGGTCAGGAGTGACATACAGACTCGTTGGTAACAGATTGGACTGTTGGAATATTTAGAGCAGATCGAAGAGTCGCGGTGAAAAGTTAATTTTGACGTATTTTGTTATTTTATAAATTTATGAGTAATAAATTTAGAAATGTACAGAAATGTATAGAAATGTTTGACGAGATTTTCTTCCATTTTCTAGTATGTACGATGAGACCAAATATAGAATATGTATGAAGATTGTTCGATCAAACGCAGATATTCCAAAATATTGGGAATTATTGAAATCATTTGTATTAATTATACATTTCTCTGTATTCCAAACAAGTTCGACAATGTTTCGTACCCAAAAGATGTTTCAGTGTTTCCAAACATGTTCAAATAAGTTCTTATGTTTCTTTAATCTTTTTGCCAAAGAGATAATAGATTAATCAAAGAAAAGAATCTGTGTCATAGTCCTTGAAGAAAAACGATCACTATAGAAGAATACAAGATGAACCAAAAATTTCTCCTCACCTATTTTCTCTTTTTCTTTCTTGTAGCAAAACATCAAAATATAAGAAGACACTAATTTTATTAATTTTAAATGAAATTTAAGTTCAAATCATTTCTTTCAAATTCGCAATTTTGAGCTCCTATACAACAAACAAAAATTAGTTTAGTACGAATTAATTTTATTTAGCAGTGATTTTTAGCTCCACCCTGTACATTATCGTGGCGCAGTATCTTTCATAACATTTCGCACGTACAACAATCTTCTGCCTAGGCTCAGCTCTTTTAATTACACTCCCAAAGATACGATTTTGTACGAAAGCCCGTCCTAGTGGCGTGGAAGTTTCTGTTTCAAGCAGTTTATTGGAACACGGATTATCCCGACTCGTAATAGTGTTTCCGGGCGGAGATCTCGCTCCACCAACACAGTGGCGAATTCGATATTCGCTGGCGTGCTAAAACAAAAAAAAAAAAAAAGAAAGAAAAGGAAAGAGAGAAGCACGAAGGAACCGCGATAGTATATCGGCCCGCAATATGCATATTACGTTGCTCGCTCGTAAGTTATGGAGGTTAAGCCGCGCACGGATTTTTCAGGCCACGTTGCGCAAGGTGCAACAAGTAAGCTCGCAGCCAAACGCGAACGAAACATGCTGACGAATTCGTGTCACTGGTTTACTCGAGATACATGCCATTCGCCAACGAAAAGCATGCACTCTTAAACACGTTTACTCTGCTACGTACGTACATATTTGAAACGTACGTCGAGTTTACGAGTTTACGAGCTGCGAGGATTTCGGGTTGGTCACTTCAGGTTCCCTCTCGTCGCGTTCGTTTTCTTTACTTAATGGAATTCTACTTCGGTGAGAGACGCGGAGCAGAAAATCGATTACAAGGGGACATCTGCTTACCTTTTTTCGATGAATACACCCAAAAAGTGCAATTCTTTTTTTCTCTTTTTTTAAATCTGTAAAAGTTTTGAATTTTTATGAAAATTTGTATGAATTTGTAAAATTGAAACTCAAATGTCTTCCTTTATTAAAATTATTAATTTTTCTTTTATGGAGGATAAAAAGCTGCATCGATTGACGTATTAAAAAATATATATATAAGTGACCTTGAACACAAGAGGTGACCTTGAATACAAGAGGTGACCTTGAAAGTTCCCCCAATTAAAAAAGAACCATTGCAGCAATAATCTGACGTCTGTATTGAATAATTTTTGTTACTAAAGCTTTTTCCTACTTTTGAAAAAACGACGCAGATAATCCAATGATCAAGTTACTCGGTTAGCTGTATAATATTATAGAGCACAACAGAATCTTGATTATCGATACTAATTTGGAGAAAAGCGTGTTTGAACAATGAAATTGTCAAGTAACATCTGATTTCTCTATGATACAGGTATTTTCGACATAAATTGCTAAAAAATTGTTTTAGAATCGAATAATTATTTAAAATTGCATACCTTCCAGTGATTCACATCTGACCCTCTTCTTTCGAATGCTGCGAATGCTTGAAAGAATAAAAGTCTACAGATAATTTTCAATTAATTCTTCTTTGCTCTCTCTACTCATCGAATTCCTACTTTCGAGCCACATTTGTTGCACACTCGCCACTCTTTCGTATTTTGTTTCAATTAATAACGTTAAAATAATGCAGAGGTTCCGTTTCAATTTTCAGTGATTTTCATGAAACGAATGAATTGCACGCTACCGAAAATACGAAATGTATCCGTTGTTCAGGTGCTGGAATAATTCGCAATTTTATTATCCAAAATCCACAAATGTGCGTTTGTGGCAAAGAGACATATGGCGAAATACGATTAATGCAAAACACACACACATACACGCAATATTTTAACATTAATATAACGACATTGTAATATATTCGTACATACGTTCGCTTACAAACGTGCATCAAGTAGAAATTTGTCGAATTTAGATCTGTCGTCGAGTATATAGACTACCGCGAATTAAGAATCGAACACACAGGAAGAAACCGTCGGAGCGAATCAACAGGTATCCAAGCGTGACCGCGAACAATGGTTGACATTTCGTCGCCGTTGATCGTAGAAAACGATTTCCCGCAGTAGCAGTGAGAACAGCTGGCTTCAAAAACAGGTACGAGTTTCTCTCGTACAAAAAAGAAAAAAAAAAAAAAAAAGAAGAAAAAGAGGGGAGGCAACTTTGAACACGCGCCGTTTCACGGTGCTTGTTTCGCTGGGAACTTCAAACACCGGGCCGAAAGCTCGAAGCTTCGCCGCTCAAAGGCAACGTTTGCTTATCCGTCACGCGTTACAAGGCGCGTTCGTGCTTTATCCATATCAGGCCGAAAGAACATTCACCGTCATCGTTTCGAAATTTATCACGCTTCTCCTTCCCTTTCGTCCCTCTACCTTATCTTCTTCTTCTTTTTGTCACTGAAAGTGATTTTATCGGGGGTAAGCCAGAAAATCGGGGGGAACGCTGATGCAACGAAAATTAGCGATTGGTTGATTTGGGTCACGTGACTCGTGAGGGGGCGTGGGGTAGACCTCGAGTGGGAGTGGTGTTGTCTGGAACGATAGCGCCTGTAATTTGTTTTTTATCGATTCAAATGTTTGCATTGCAATAAAATTTTATGGCAAAAAAGTCGTCTTTGTTTCCTAGTCGGAACAGTTGCTTCTGGACCTTTCAGGGGTACTACTGTGGTTTTTCTAAAAATCACAGACCGCGAATTTGCGAGATCTTTCACCTCGATGACGACACCGAAGCTTCTTCCGACGCACGTCGAGGCACGTTTCGTTATTGCTTTCTCCCTCACCCTTTCTTCCTTTCGAGAGAAAAATAACCCAAAGTTTCAAATCTCATCTGATCCCGTGTTTTTCGTCTGTCGAAATTCTCACGCATTTCATCGCCCTCTCTCTCTCTCTTTTTCTCTCTCTCTCGAGGAAAAAATGGCTCGCAGTCTCTATCCTCCGCGTCGGCTGGTTGCGTAATTTTGAATACTTGCAGCATTTAATAGCTTCCGGGCGCGGTGCTCGCCGATTTCTATCGTCCCTCGTCGTTTCCCCCCGAGCTTATTCGACTTTAATTATTCACGGGCGAACGGGGGCGAGGCTTCGAGGAACTTCCCTTCCCCCGTGGTGATCCCGTTGCATCCCAAACGCGATATTAATTTGAAACTCTTTGAAAATCCCGAGGATCCCTTCGTATCGCGCTCTTATTGATCGTCGCGAGGTCTCGATATGAAACGAGACCTCACGTTCAACACGCGCATTTCTCTCCGCGGAGAAATTTCTTCTGTCTGTGAATCATTATATCTTAACTCCTTGGTTTGGTAATATCAAGTTGCCCGATACCTCCTTGCTTCGACAAAGACGGACTCTGTTTCCGATGAAATTCAAACCGATAAGTTCGAGCGAATTTATCTTTGGACCGGCCTATCTCGGATACGTATCGAATAAAATAAATAGAGTTGTGTGCTCCTGTCTAATTATAAAAAGTGAATACTGAAATGAAGAGTACACCTATCTTTAAACATACGTATATCTTTTGATATATTTGTTCAATAAATTTTAACATGTAATTCTTTTTAAACCTCCGATAAGCAAGCCAATTATTTTATTATTGATTAGAAAATTATCCGCGCGTATATTCTAGTACGAACTGATTTTTCTAACTCTAACTCTAAGGGTTAAGTGACTGTAAAATAAAGAAAATCCAAAATCCGTCATATGGACGAGTGTTCTAGCGTTTTCTTCATTTTCAGCTTTCTTTTTTCCTTTATTTTAATTCTTTAGCAATTTTGTTAAATATAAAATTCCACAGTGTTGAGCCATTTCCTCTAACGTGTGCGACAATCGACAACCGGACGATTTCGACGATTCACGCAATTCGTCCAAGTAAAAACGAGATCCAACAGCTCGATAGATCTGTCAGAGCAAGAGAACGACATCGTAGCATGATCTCTCTCTCTCTCTTTCTCGTGTTGTTCCCAGAGTGAAAGTCAAGAACAGGCAGGGTTTAAAAGTTCAGCCTTCCTGATCCGATCAGGGTCGTACGATTGCTAAACAACCACCGCTCGAGAGCCAGCTTACGGGTTCCTCTTTATTGCTTCAGCTCACGCTCCCTCGCTCCTGAAAAAAAAGAAGAGCAGGAAGGAGAAGAAGAAGAAAAAAATAACTGACCACGTGCTTCGTGGAAGTTTCGACGCCGCTCTTTACAATCATTTTCCACGGGGTTTACGAGCCGCTGGCACGCTATAAAATTCGCGTCAGCCTTCGCTTTAATTGAATTGTAATGATTCAATCCCACTTTCGTCGATTCGGAAACGAGGATGGACGATTTTGTCGTCGATAGAAGACACGGAACTTCGCTGTACACACGTGTCTCCAGACTTTTCCCTTTCAAATAAAATTTTTTCGATCGCGCGAGTGGCTTGCAATGCAACTCCCTTCGAATGTTGAATGATACTTCGTGCAGGGAAGAGTTCGCGAAAACTTTGTTGCAAAAAACCGAATATCAAAAATGTATAAGATATGTTAAATCTGTAAAAAAACGACGTGATATCAAAATGGAAATGGTTATCGGTGAAAATGATCAACAATTGTCGGAGTATTAAAGTATTCAAAAATCTTCGTTTCAATCGCGATGTCGTTTAACAACATTTTCTGTGCCACTTCAATTGAGAAAAAGTACCATGTAGGAAGCAATTATCAGAAACGAATTGCTTCATCGAGTCAAGAGAATCTTCGTCACGCTAAAAATCGTTCGCCCTTGTCATTCAGGCACCACAAGATAAGACGTGCATAACATAGAACAGTGTACGTAATATACAACAGTGAATTCCTTAAAATACAGGTTTGAGAAATACTCGCGATTTCTACCGAATGTTGACAAATCTCAAGAAAACATTTTTCCGTGGAGGAAACAGGGAACGGGGGGGTTTTTAGCGTTTCTTTGTATTGTCGCGATTGTCGGTGAGGGGGGGGGGGGAGATAGCACACGCGAAAATCGAGAATGCTCGGGCCGTAATGGACGCCGCGATTTAGATTCCACGCTCGTGGAACTTGATATCGACGCGCTGCATGCACCGAGTCGAAGGAGGAACGGTTATTTCGAGTTACTTCAAAGATGCTCTCGCGGATACTGATTGTATCACGTGTTACCGTTTTATGGAGAATTTAGGTCGTGACGCCTTGAGGTTCAAGAACCGAGGGACCTCCCTCAAGTAAATAACTCGAGTCGTCTCTTGAATCCCAATGTTTGCTGGTGCCATTCAACGTGGAGAATCTTTTTCGATGCTCATTTTCTTTTTCTTTTTAATTTCACGTATCGTCTTGACGAGTGGACCGCCTTTCTGAAGGATACCATAACTGCAAGACCGTAACTGAGAATGTCGGTCTTTTGAAAGTCGAAGAATTTAAATAGTAATTTGAACTTGAGTTTCTTGAATTGTAACACTTGTTAAGGTGAAGGAATCAGTTCTTGAATTCTAACGCTTACATTTATTTGGAATTTACATTGTAATGTAGAGAATTTTTATTCCACTAGAAACGTAAAAGGGCTGATCTGAAATTTATGCGTCAATCAAATTCAAGTATGAACATAAGAATGAAATAAGAATAAAAAAACTGCACGACTCGTACCCCAGAAGCAACTGTTCTGACTAAAAAATGAAAACGATCTTTTTGCCATAAAATTTTATTGATATGCAAACATTTGAATCGGTAGAAAACAAATTACAGGTCGCTCAGTAGATCTACCAGACAACGCCACTCCTACTCGAGGTCTACCCCACGTGACCCAAATCAACCAATCGCTAATTTTCGTTGCATCAGCGTTGCACCTGAAGAAGCCCGATTTTCTCGATTACCACCGCTAAAATCATTTTCAGTGATAATATAAAACTATACGTATACATTGTATAATATAAATATATAACTAAATATATATAATTAATATTATGATACAAATACGTACAACACGTTACTGCGCACAAATTGTATTAGAACTGGGTTTAGGCAGTAAATCAGTAATAAGATTTGAAATAATTAAAAATCTAAAATAAAAGAAAAATAAGTTTAGGAGTATTGTTTGGTTTGTGATTATTAACTTCAACAATCCAAAACAACTCTTCTAAACGTAAAAGGATCGTTTCTTGAATTCCAACGTTCATCGACATCGTCGGCAAGAACGCGTCAAATCTCTTGTTTCTTATTATTTCTTGAATTCTAACATGTTTATGGACACTAGCGAAAATACGATTGAACGGGGAGTATCTTGCTTCGAACGTGAAAGAGCCAGTGAACCTTATTGTTAGCGAATCGACGATACGAACTGATATATTGGCTTATCGACTGGATTACGTTCTTGATCCAATCAAACCGGATGTACAATTACAATACGCAGCTTACGGACCCTTCGATTGGATCACGGTCGTTTGACTTTATTGGTTTATCCCGACAAAGCTGGAGGAAGACAAGCGAAATTAACGAATCCGTGTCGATTGTCAGACACGGTTGTATGATGTATCTTCTTACTCGTGTCAAAAGATGCGTTCAAAAATGTTTACTTCTCGCTTAAATTCTTCACGGTCGTGAGACATTCAACGCGTATTCGAGCGGAGCTTGCAGAGAAATTTTCGCGATGATCGTTCCGGGAGAAACGGTCGAAGGATTTAGTGCAAGGCTCGGAGAGAACTTTCGCTTTGGCGAAGCTGGTTCGAGTTTTTGCACGCGATTGATGTCTCAGCGAATCTCGGCGAAACTGAATCTCCCGCAACGCGGATTAGTATTTACGTAGACACGAGTTTCCCTCTCCATGGTTCTCCAGCTCCAGCTGGTCCGAAATTTACGCCGTGAGTCTCAAATTTTCAAATTCGAACGTCAAATTAAATTCTTGGAAACTTTGCGATTTCAAAGATCGAAGGGGAATTTCTTCGAAGGTTTTGAATTTAACAATTTTCAGTTATTTGTACTGATAATCGCCTCGAAGATTTTAAATTCAGAAATTATTCCGATTCGTTTAGAAACCTCGCGATTTCGAAGATCAATAGATCAATAACTACTTTCAGGAATTTTTTGGAAAAATCGCAAGACGATTACTTCGCAAATTTTGAATTTATCTCTTGAATTATTCTCACTCGTTGTTCGGAACTCGATGCTCAAGGGAAACTTCACGATTTGAACGACGAAAGGAAAGTTACTACGAAGATATTGAACTTGGAAATCACTCCGAGACGTTTAAAACTCAACGTTTCGAGGTTTTGTTTCAAAAATCGAAAGAAAATTACTTCGATTTTGAGTTTGCAGTACCTTGGCAATTATCCCGACTTGTTTGGAATTTAAACCTCGCGACCGAAAAAAAAGAAAATTACCTCGATGATCGTTTAATGCTCAACGAGGAAGAACCGCTTCAAAGTGTTCTCAAGGAATTCTCGAACGCTCCAAATCCAAAATATTCCGAAACGGTGAAAATCATTTTTCAGCTCGATAGAACTTAATTCGTCGTGTTTCGTACAAATTACGATTTACAATCGACGTTGCCGAGCGAACGTTTTACGAGGCTGTTGGTAATTTCTTAGGAACAAAGATTAACGGGGCGGGTTCGATCGTTCGGCGGAGAAGTTTCCCCCCCTCCCCTCCCTTCCCGCTCGCGCGTTGGGGTAGTTCTAAAAGTCGTCGATGCTGTTATTTAAGTTTCAAATAGCCTCTCTTTCTCCGGCCGCTCCGCTCCGCTCCGATTCACAGGCCAGTACGTTTAATTCTACGAGAAGTTTTTCGATTACACCGAGTCGCCCCAATCGACGTAACACATTACGTTCCCCCCCTCCCCCTGTCCACCCAGCCCGGCCCCTCTCGCGCGAGTGGAAGCTTTACACGCCGTCCTCGAGTGTCCTGAAACGACGATAAAAGAGTAGAAAGCTTTCCTCCGCGTTTCTTCCCCGACGAAATAATATCGCTCCGCTTGTGTTTCCTTCAACGCGACTCGCCCTCCCTCCCTCCCCCTTTCCCTGGCGACCTGCACGCGCGCCGTACCTTTCACCCTTAATTTAAAACCACGCGAGCACGTCGCGAGAAAGTTGGCCGCGGGAATTTGATAATTGCCAACCTTTCAATCGGTGATCGAGCAGTTGTCGAACATCGTCTCCGCGGTCGAATCACCGCCGCTGTAAATAATTACCACGCTTGTTGCTTCGTCTTTCGCAGTCTGTTTCGATGTTTAGCGATCGAACTTTGTTGGGCTGTACAAGAATAAGAGTGTAATAAAAATAAATATGTAAAATAAGACTCTTATTTTTATGAATATTTTATGCAATTAAATGTATTATAAATATTTATTTATTTTTGTGAATATATGAAACAAGAGATGTATAAGTACATAAAACAGATGTATGAAAATAAGACTGAAATATTTTATTAAAAAGTGAAGCTAGCAACGTGTTGCTTTATCAATGTTTCGTGTAAATTTAAATACTGGTGCATTGCAAATTTTTGGATGCCTTTATGGATATGACGAATATCTCCATTTCCGAGTAGGTGGAAATCCGAAGATGCGACGATACAGGTGACTTTCAAAAAATTGGTTCCTCTGGATTGATCCATCGTCGAAATTGTTCACATCGATCACACTTCATATTTCTGTTACAGCTTTCTAACGAAGCATTCGCTCGTTACCGATACATGACATTTTTATCTGTAGAACATCCCGCACAGCATCACTCTTCAATTAATTCAAAATTCTGCAGCTCGACCATCTTTCTCAGTTTCGATGCTTCGGCAAATACTCGTCGCGACACGGGTCGACTAAATTACACCGAAAACTCGATCGAAGGTGTTCGACGATAACGAATTGTTATTTACAGAAGGAGTTACCACGTTTGAACGCTAACTTCGAAGCTTCAAACTTCAAATCACTCGAAGCGAGAAGAATTTCCGTAAAGAGAAACAGAGAGGCGCGCAAGTATCAAGTATCAAGATTGACGACAATCAGGGGCAACGAGTGTAAGAACACGTGGAAGGACTTTCGTACGCGCGTGTGTCGAGGATTGGCCGAAAATAAAGGGGCGAAAAGGGAGACGCGGGAAGTTCGTCAGAGCCAGGCCACCGTTCACCAGCTACGTAAAAGTGTAATTACTTCCACAAAACGGGACAAACTTTTCCGAGCCGGCCGCGATTATCTCCGTCTGTGCGATACACGCGCCGTTTTCCACCCGATTTTCTTGTCCCACGACGACGACGACGACGACGACGACGACGGTGACCCTTGCACTCGGGGAAGAAACGGCCGACCAACTCCTGTAATTGCCGCGGGGAGAAAAACAATTCGCGCTAATTATCGCGGGCGACGTCGAGCGCGACATCTAATTACCAGGGTGTCCACTCCTATTCACCCCTGTGACTCCACCTTCCTTTCTTTTTTTTTTTTTTCTGCCATCGGGATTATTTATTGAAGTCGACCTCCCGCTCGAGGAAACTGCGTGAACGCTTCCGTGACAAGTCGTTTAGAAACGTCCGGGCACAGGTGGGGGGCAGCTGGGGAGGGAGCATTCATGCGGTTTAGATTTATTTCTGGTGGTAGTATTCTTTAGTCTTTAGTATTAAAAAATTGATAGAATTCTATTTCAGCATTTTGTATTTGTGATGCATTGTTTGGGTACGTGAATTTTAATATTAATAAATTTATAATTTTCGTGCATATATGGCAGATTTTTATACGTAATAATCGTATAATCGTGTGATAATATAAAACACTTTCTATAATTATATTTTTTATATAACCGTGGTTTTATTTGTTTCAATTATATTCCCCAGTCTAATTATAATTATTTATACCGGCTCACAATTATTATTAATTCAATATAATTTACTCAACTTGTAATTTAATATAATTAATTCAACTGTGCAACGTGCAAGTATCTAGAATACAGTTGACGCATATGAAATTGTACAGGGTTTTGAACGACAATTACGCAAAACGAAATAATTCAAATGAGAAACCATTTTTCCGCATGATCATTTAATCTGCAAATTGAATTATCTTCTGAACCATTTTTAGTGTTTTCAATAGCTTTTTATTTACACTAATAATACATAGACTAATAATACAGGGATGCAAGGATATGTACGAAAGACAATGTTCAACCGATAATTATTATTTTTACTATCCGCTTGTCGCGAGAGCGAAGTAGGAATCATGATCTTACAAAACGTGGACCTCCTAATAGTAAACTTGGGGTTAGTGTAGCATACAAGTAGTATTAACCTACTTACGTTGAAAAATATGTATACTTCCAACGATATTTCGACTTTGAATGTCTATGCACGAGCAAGAAGAACAATTTGAAGACGGGAATACTATCTCTACGTTTCGTTATTGATCATCAAAGGTATGATGACTATACGTAATTTGAAATATACTACACTGTGGTACTCTTTTTTGTTGGCAATTCTTTAGCGCGTAAAATTTACCTCAATTCAATAATCTATTGGTTCTTCAATTTTCAATTTTCCTTCAATTTCTTGACAATTTGTCGACAAATTTAACTCGTTCGATTTATTAAAATCTTTCAATTATTATTATATTTAAAAGGCGACGTCGCTCTTTTAATCGCAGAGTGTCCAAAATTTCACGAGGAACTCCGTGTTTGAATGTGAATACGTACAAGTTGTTTCAAGGTTGAGTTTCGAGGCACGAAGAAGAAAGGCGAGCCGTACGATTCATTATTCACCGCCGCTGAGTACAGTCGCTATTGACAGGAAGGTTAATGGAGTTTTCGAATCTACCAACAAGAATCTAACGGGGACGCTCGGAAGGGAAGAGTCGAACGCCGAAGATAGAAATCGAATACCGTTGATGCGTGTTGTTCAGTGTCCGATGTCAAAGGATTGGATCAGGGCTCGGGAAGTTTCCGAAGCTGGAACGCGCATAAGTGAAAGGGCCGAGAGTTGAAATATACCAGAAGTGGCTCAAAGGGCGGATCGATACTTGACTCAAAAAGTGAGAGAGGAAGAGAGAGAGAGATTCGATCGTTGGACACAGTGAAACGCTGGAGCTTTAAGGGCGCTCAAAACGTCGTTCGCTCGACGTAGACGCTGTGAGAGTCACAGTCGTTTGCTTCGACGCCTCGACGTGCGTCGTCGAGGTGAAACATCTCGCAAATTCGCGGTCTGTGGTTTTTAGAGAAACCACAGTAGTACCCCAGAAGCAACTGTTCTGACTAGGAAATGAAGACGACTTTTTTGCCATAAAATTTTATCGATGTGCAAACACTTGAATCGATAGAAAACAAATTACAAGCGCGAACGCTCAGTACCAGACAACGCCACTCCTACTCGAGGTTTAACCCACGCCCTCTCACGAATCACGTGACCCAAATCAACCAATCGCTAATTTTCGTTGCATCAGCGTTGCACCTGAAGGGCCCGATTTTCTGGGTTATCCCCACTAAAATCACTTTCAGCGATATTAAAAACTGCCTGTTTATGCACGTAGTTTAGGTTCAACTGAAAAGAAAGTAATTAGAAGAGGAAGCTTCGACACGACTGTGGCGCTATAATCGAAACCGAGGGCATTGTAAACTGATTGCGAACATCGCGAGCAAACGTTGCGGCACGATTCTTCGACGCGAAATCTGAACAGCGCGATCGCGCCGCGTGGCATTGGAACGGTTAACAATCGCGATACGAAGTCGAGCGAGCTCGGATCGAGAGCGTGCATCGACGGAGAAAACGTGGAGGAAGTCGACGACGGAAGCGAGCACGGGCACGAAACGAAGCGAGGAGGTGGGGAGGAGAAGGAGGCGAACGATCGAACAAGCGGGACAACACACGGGACAAAACACGGTTGTGGAAAAAATGGAATAACGCGCGTCGAGGCGAAGAGAGAGAACGAGAGAAAGAAAGAGAAAATGAGAGCATGACGAATGGCGGGGAGAGAGAGAAAAAAAAGGCGAGGACAACGGGCGGTATTGTGGAATGGCAATGCGGCGGAGGTCAAGACGTAGGTGAAAACGGAGGAAACGAGAGTAGAAGGAGGAAAGGTGGAAGGCGTAGGGTGGAATGGGAAAAGGAAGAGGATCGACGGGGGAGGGGGGAGAACGAAGAAGAAGAAGTAGCAGAAGTAGAAGAATAAGTGGACGGGTGCTTGCGGCATCGCCCGCACTGACGTTTTCTTTCGTCCGCTGGAAACCTCCCTCGCCCTCCACGTTCCTCCTCGAGAACTTTCTCGTGCGAGTTCTTTGTCCGTTGCTCGCTGCCCGTCCGTCCATCCAGTTCCGTTGTAAAAAGCTCATTTCACCGACGTCACATCTAGCGAATATCTCGTTCGCTGTTTTCCTTCGTGTTTCCTGCTTTCCTGCCTTTCTGCCGAGGTCGGCTCTCCTCTCTCTCTCACGCCGAGAGGCGTCGAAGAACCAGCCGCGACGCCATCTGAGAGCGGAGAAAAACTCGTATCGTATCGAGGACGCGAGGAGGAGAATTTTTCGCGTCTAGAGCAAAATTAAGGCCAAGCTCTTCTCGTCTCTCTTCTCGTCTCGACGCGTTCCCGAGAAAGTGAGAACATTCGCGGCGATGCGAATGGAAATTGTCCGCGGGATGAGGTTAATCAAGACGCTGTGTCATTTAATTATTATTTAATAAGTAACGGATGATATTCTTGTCTTGGTAGATTTGGCACAGCACACTGGACGACTGCTCTTTTCTTGAACACGTGTAGGGAAAGTTTTCCAGGGATCTTGTTACGTTGATCAAAGGTCAGTCTCATCCTTGTCTCATGGAAATATTTCTCAAGCGAGAAAATATTTATGAGCTAGATTAAATACTTTATAAGTTAATATGTCTAGTATCTTAATTAAATAGATACTTTGTGCGTTGGTACGTTTAATACTTTGTGAGTTAGTGTGTTTCACTATATACTTTGTGCGTCTAATACTTTAAATAAAAACTTCACAAGTTCGTTCAAAACTTTAACTACTTTATGAATTAGTATGTTTAATACATACTTCAATTATGAATTAGAATGTTCGGTACTTTATCTAATTAATTACTTTGTGAGTTGGTACGTTTAGTACTCTAATTTGTGAGTTAGTGTGTTTTACTACATACTTTGTAACTTGGTGTCTAATACTTTAATTAAATACTTTGTGAGTTGGTATGTTGAATACTTTAATTACTTTGTGAGTTAGTGTATTTTACTACATACTTTGTAACTTGGTGTCTAATACTTCAATTAAATATTTCACGCAGTATAATACTTCAATTAAAATATTAGTCTAGTGAGTAGTCTAATACTTTGATTAAATACTTCATATTCAATGCTTTAACTGTTTTATGAATTAGTACGTTCAATACTTGATTAAGTACTGTATAAGTTAATACTTTAATCAAATATCTTACGAGTTCGGTACTTTAACTATTTTATAAGCTAGTATGTTCAATGCTTTAATTAAATACTTTGTGAGTTGGTACGTTACGAGATAATATTTTAATTAAGCATTTCACGAATTGGTACATTCGAGTAATAATTGAATTGAATATTTATGCCAGACTTAGGAGTTGATACGTCAGACTTAGGAATTGATTATCCCGAGCTGATAATTTCAACGTGAATAATTTTACACGAACTGATCGATCGATCGCAAGCATTATTGTCACCGCCGACTCACGGACACACGCGAGAATTACTTGTAGCTACAAATGGGCGTTTTATTGCGATGAGCAGACTGCGGCACAAAGTGACGGAGACGCGGATAATTGCGCGGCAGGAAGTGGGTCAATTTTCGCTTCGATTAGCAAACACATGGGTCGCGATTCAGTTTGTTTACCACGGGAACGTCCGTAACAAGTGAACTCGGTAATTCGACTGTGGTCGGTCATTGTTATTAATCATGCCTTGTCACTGCTGAAAGAGACTCGCAAATGTTGATGAACACGAACGATCGCACGAATTTGTCCTCTAATCTTACTTCTAATCTCCCTTCGTCGTACCACGGAGCACTTGTTTGATAGCACATACGTAGATCTAATACGTGCGTCGTTGTTTCTAAGTTTACTAAATTTTTAAAGTGCAACGAGTACGACACCGAGAGAGCGGATTTGGCGTCAAACAGAGTTAATTCGGAGAATAAAGAGAAACAGAGGAGAGCAGGGAAGAAACGGCGAACCCAGTAGAAGCAGTCACTGCCGTCACGTACGAATAAAAGATTAGAGACACCATTAATCCTAGGTGCAATTAATCCTAGAACGCGGGCTATGGGGCCCAAGGACGACTGAAATTCCAGCCATGTTCTGTATCGCCTCGGTGGAACGTCAGCCATTCGAGACGGCGAGGTTTAACATTTTCGCGATCATTTCTTCGTTTTATGTCGGCGAGCGTGACGAAGAGTCACGAACAAACAGACGGCGTGCGTCTGTACTTTCACGCAGCTAATTAATTTAATATAAAATAGAACGAGCCGAGATTACCAAACCGTTCTTCTCAGTAGTACCAATTGAATTGATCCTCGCGTTAGGCTACGTCCTAATTGAGTATCACACGGTGATAGAAATCATTAGCTGGTCAAACGACGATTTGACAGTATACGGCTGATCGTCTTGTTCAGTCAATAATGATCTATGACGATTAATTTCCAAGATGTTTTTCATTTGACATTTATTAGACTGTTCTTCTATTTCGCGAATTAATAATTTCGTGATAATTTCCTACGATCGCATGATTATCATACACTGACAAATACCGACGTTGCCAATTTGGCCGGATTTGTCAAACACAATGAAAAAGAACGCCAGAAATGACATCGGAAACATTTTATACTGAATTCTCCAACTTGAGCAAAAATCAAAGCATCGTTGCAAACTTAATTGTTAAGAAAGCATCGATCTACCACTTGTACAATATGCAAATCGAATCGAATGAAGTAAGTATCTACATCGTAGTAAATTAATTACTTCTAGAATTAACCAAAAAGGAAAGAACTAAGGACAGGACACGCTAAACTAACCCATGAACATCTTTAATTAAGAAGGCTGACTGTCCCTTCTGCAATCTGTCACAGTTCGCGCATTATGAATATTACATGAATGCACAAATTTTGAGTGGCAAAAATGCCGCAGGATTAATTCTAGTCAGTCGTTACCCTGACTTTTCAAAATCATCTGAAAAAAAAACAATACTACAAAGTATAAGTACTTAGTCGCGAATGATCTCGACCAAGTCGAAGCGACTTTAAACCTGTCCAAAAGAAAGAAAAAAAAAAAACAAAATATTTGGATCACAGAGTTTTCCCGTCGTTTCGAGATTTTCTCGCGCCGCGTGACATTCGACGGACTCACGCGAGGTCGCAGTCGTTAAAACCGAATAATGATTTCGTCGCGTGCGCGCTTCGAGAGAATGATTCGAATGGAAATTTAGCGGCGCGCATAAATTGAAGAAGTGGGTCAGTGAGGGGTTGCGCGACAAGCAACCAGAGACAACGATGTAACAACGGTGCACAACAATCGCATTGTTCCGTACTTATTGAGTGCCTTGGCGGATGCACGGCTGCCGTCCACCGAATCGAGATCCCGAACCAGTCGAGGGAGAGAAAGAGAGAGTTTACCAACGGCGGAATGTTATTGGCTTTCTGCCCAATTACAAACAATCGTGCCGCGCTCCTGCACGTGGCAGCGCACGTACGGGAGGTCCTTCGTTTGAAAAGTTTCGCAAAACCATCGTTCGACTCGCCTCTGTTCTCCGGCTGCATGCATGCGAGCCGCTCTTTCACCGTCTCGCGGTCCTCTTCGTGTGTCTTCTTTTCTTTTTTGGGAACAGAACGCTTTCAAACGCTTTCAAACACGTACCAGGAACAATGGACGGAAGCGGACCTCTTACGGTGTGTGTCGAGAATTCATGCGCGTCCGCAAAGTGGGCCACCCTATATTTTTTTCGTTGGGGTTGAGACCAAGTCTCAACCAGTGGTTCGTTGAGATTTTATTTCTGACGGAGGATGCATCCAGTCGAGGACGTTCGTAATTCGCTCGTGCAACTATTGGCCGAATCTAGAATTTATGTACGTGTGTGTTCACAAAGTGAGCCACTTTATACTTTGCCAACTCGGGAATCATTGTGGTTGATTTTTGACACCGTGGTTGGGTGGATATATTTCGATTCGTGCGATCGACAGAATCTAGAATCTTCTGTATATTCACAAACTACTTTGTATACATTCAAATCGTACAAACCTCAACAAACCGCTGTGGTTCGTTGATTTTATTTTCGACAGAGAATATTGTAATTTATCGACGCAACAATTGACAGGATATAAAATTAGTGTTCAAAATTTGAATATATTCGGAAATTTATTTTCAACAGAGAACGTACGCAATGAAGAAAGTTCATAATTTATCGACGTAGCGATTGACAGAATCTAAAATTTATGTTCACAGAGTAGGTCACTTTATATATTCGTACGGATCCCAACAAGTCGCCATAGTTCGTTGATTTTGTTTTTGACATACATGCATTCAATGAAGAAAGTTCGCAATTCATCGACGCAACAATTAACAGAATGTTGAACCGGTGTTCAAAATTTATATTTGTATATTTAGAAATTTATTTTCAACAGAGAGCGTGTGCAATCAAGAAAGTTCGTAATTAATCGGTGCAACGGTTGACAGAATTTTGAAGTAGCGTCCAGAATTTATACAGTATACTCTCAAACTATTCAGTTTTCATTTTCGTTCAGGTTTCAACGAAGGAATCATTTTGGTCGTTGATTTTATTTTCGAGAAGAGCAATTAAAAACTCGTAATTCATCGCGACAAGGATTAGCAGAATTCACGTATATTCTCAAATTAGCCTGCTTGCTATTTTCGTTCGGGTCTCAACGATTCACCGTGATTCGTTCGTTTTGTTTTCGACAGAGGATATACGCAGTCAAGAAATTTCGTGATTCATCGATGCAGCGATTGACAGAATTATCTCTAAAATTGATCTCTAGCGCAAACCAGGACGCCTTATATTTTCGTTCAAATTCCGATAAATGGTTCGTTGATCCTTTTATTTCTCGACGTCAGAATCCCATGGAAAGGAGACTCGTAACTCATCGACACAATGCTGGAAGACAGAGGCTGGGATTTATGTACACAAGCAACGGAACTTTATATCTCCTCGAAGCTTCGACAAACTGTTTTAACTCTCTTTGTCTTTCGACTTGTCGGGAAGTGTACACCCGTGACTCGTCGGAACAACGAGCTGTTTCGCTGCCGCGTCAAACGAGTCGAACGGACAGTGTTTTTACAGCAGAGGTGGCTAACTGGCGGCCGTTGCCCCCACCTTCCAAATCGCTAGCGCTACCCCCTCCACTGCGTCGCGACCGCGATACTCGCATTACGTATACAGGGTTATTTTCGCGTTATTTTCTCAAGAATGGTAAACAAGAGGAAAGATAGTGATTTCTACTTTTTCGTATTTTCTCTTTCTTTCGTCAAATGATGCAAATAATTGTGACTGAACAGAACTCTAGAATATTTGCGAAATTGCACAAAAGTTATCGCATATAGTTATAGTTATCACTTATGCAAGTATAACAACTCGACGTGAATATTTCAACTATTTCTCTTATTTCTGACTTTTTATAACTCTGAAGGATATCATTTATTATATGATTGAATTCGTCTTGACAAACAAAAAAAAAAGTAACATTCTGGGTAAAAAATTAAAGTCGTCGCCTTTATTCTGTGAACAGTATGGCAAACACAAAAAATTGTTATTGCCGCGTTATACTCTGCCATTTTTTCTCTTATTTACCATTTTCGAGAAAAACAACGCTGAATAAAAGTAACGCGAAAACCCTCTATATGTGTACATGTAAATTGTTTTCTTTACAACTGCTAAAGTTGAAGGAAGATAGAGAAAGTAGCTTGTACGAATAGAATGGGAACAAAGCAGACTGACTGTGAGTGGGCAGCTCGTGCGGCGCGTGGCCCTGGGAACGATTTCGCCGCCCCTGTTTCAGAGCGTCGGCCGTATCGGGTCGTCGAGTTTTCGACGAGGCACGGAACAATCGCGCAAAATGTCGTGATACATATTTAATCTATAAAACAGGGAACCAGGCTAGGCGGGCAAACGTATCGACGCGACAACGTCCGCCGTAATTCAACAGGGTCGGGTTGAAAATTACAGGTTGCCGGGCGCGACTTCTCGCAGACCGTGACGCGATACAACGCGATGCCAGAGATACGCAACGATCTCTGACAGACCGAACAAACGAAAGGGGGGAATTTTACGAGGGTGCTGTCGCCGGGTATTTTTCTACATTTTTTGCGAACTCTGCACGAGCGTGAACATGTGTGCGACATCATTCTCGCGTGCGGTCGCGACAGGCTCTCCCGTGGAAACTGGCCGATCTCGTCGTGCAAAAAGTTGCTCTGCGTTGCGAGATAAATTGTTTATATGGATATATATATATATATATTTGTGTACGTAGGAGGGGAGGGGTCGATCGTAAAATTTTGTGGGTTAAACGCTCGCGGTTTCGGCCGGAGTAATACGTTTTCGAAGATATTCCGGCGAGTATTGAATTCGACGAGTGGAAAACCGAATGGAAGATTTAAACGAACGCACGGGTACAGGTGTTGAAACAACGTCGATATTTGACGTTGTTCGGTCTGTTGCGCGATTGGATTTTTTTCTTTTTTTATGAACATGTCTCCGATCACACTCTCTTTTTTTATACGCGTTTTGGTTTCTTGTCTGACTTTCGTAAATTTATCTTTCGGTAAAGTTAAGGACGTTAATTAAGGTTAATAAACGAGGTAGAAGAACTCTCTTGCAACTAACCAACCAGTTTCCTCCCGTTCGTTTCGAAGACATAACGATAAATCCGACAATTTTAAGATCGCGCGAATAATCAGAACTGGGTGTTACGTCGTAGCAAACAGTCTGTTTTATTGTTTTGAATCACACGTTTTTGCTTTTGAAAGTCAAATATTTCATTCGTTGGGGGAAAAAGTTTTAAAATAGCATTTGAAATTGCATTTTATTTGAAGGGCACTCGAAACAGCTCGGAACTTTGGTTCGAAATATTTTATTTATTTTGATTTATTTATTTATTTATTTTTTTCTCTCGTTCGTAACGATCTTCAAATATCAATGTGCACTCGAACAGTTTCTTAATCTATCGGCACTTGTCTCTGCAATTTACAATTTAGTGGAAGATACATGTACGAATTTGATCCTTTAATGTTATTCTCAGCGATTCTCTCAACGAATATTTCAAGTACCACTCGATGCAAAGTTGAAATATTTTTGTTAACACGAATTTGCATTTTATCGTACAAATGTTTTATTAATTTACAAATTTGCATTTTACGATATTTCAAGTATTAATTTCGAGCAAAGTTAAAAAATATTTTATTCTACCTTGTCGAAACAGAAATATTTTAGTTGTCAAAATCTTATCGTCTGTTTACAGTAGTGTTTCGTTTGAATTATACGCAAACATTTGAGTCGATAGAAAACAAATTACAGGCGCGATCGCTCAGACAGACAACGCCACACCTACTCGAGGTCTAGCCCACGCCCCCTTGCGAATCACGTGACCCAAATCAACCAATCGCTAATTTTCGTTGCATTGGTTGGCGTTGCACCTGAAGAGGCCCGATTTTCTGGGTTAGCCCCGCTAAAATCACTCTCAGTGATAAAAAGAAGAAAAACGACGAGGAACACGTGAAAAATTTCGACTTGCTCTTTCGCGACTAGACGGAACAGATTATTCCCTGTTTCTCGGTGCGTTACGGGTTTGCCCACGGCGCGATATCTGTCGCGATACCATCGGTATCGTGTCTGTTACCGCCCGCGACGTTTTCTTTATTCGACGAGATCGATCATCCCCGCTCGTGTCTGCGCGCAATACACCGGTTCGCCTTTGAATTTCAAACGCGATCCGACTCGGCATCGAAGATTCGCCGATTTCACGATTAAATATCGAATGTTCTTGGTATATTTCAATCGATCGATTTTACTTCGTTTGAAATATTTTTTTCTACGTGTAAGAACTCTGAAACTTAATCGTATGAATGAATTTCTCTTTTTTTTTTTTAAAACAGCAGAAGAGTGACGTTTCACTGAGAAACTGAACTCCGATTTGCAATTTGTAATTTCCCGCTGCGTTTAGAAATCGAAAGGGGTAAGTGAATCTCAATTTCGACTCGTCGCCGATCGAGAGTTGAATTGTTTTGGAATTTCGTTCGGCCAGACGTTTATCAAGTGGCAGGGGCTTGGAGAAGAATTGGATAAATTCCGCTTTCGTTCCGCGCGGCGCGTTCCTTGCTTCGAGTCGTTTCTCAGCTCAGCGTGAAACCTGGTAAATTGGAGCTCTTGGCAAATGTACATTCCACTTTTCCTCCCGAACTAATAAAATTAACCGACATGGTGAAAAAGTCAGCCGTCGACTTCCGAACGTGTGTCGCGTTATTATAACGTTAGTGCATAGTGCGTATCGCGCAGATCGAACGAAATTTTACATTTATCGCTCCCTGAGGCAAAAATTGTCCTCCGTTGTGTATCAATCTCTCAATCACCAGAGTTGGACAGCAATCAATTACTTCGCAATCATTTCTGTAATCGATCACTGGATGTAATCGTTAATCTATTAATCATCGTTGAAGTAACTCGCCAGTCATTTTGATTTTCGCGACTTGTAATCAGTAATCATTACTGTGAGTCACATTGACTTTTGTAATTCGCAAATTAATCATTATTGTTGTATGTAAATGTAATATGTAATTATGAAGTGATTAATTATAATACGTTTTATCAGGATGTTCTGTATGTACAGTGACTTTCAGTTAATATTTGAACACTGAATACCAAAATATTGTTTCACTAATTTCGTAAAAAGGAATCGTACGACAATAAACTTGGGCTCGTTTCAAAATTTGGAGCCTTCGTGCTATCAGAACGATAAAAATTATCTCACCAAGTATTCATTTTTGCGAGTGTTTTACAGACTGTAGCGTAATATTTTCAAACCCTTCTTCATATCGAGCCACGCCCGTGCTGTGAATTATGGTTTCGATTTAAAAGGAAAAGCAAATTGCAATTTTCTGAAACTTCAAGTTCAAATTTAGTTTCTTTAAATTGAACGTTGATCAGTATAAATTACAAACAACGTTTCAGTGTTTCACATCTAAAATGGCATTACAATTACGTTAAAATGAGTAATGCTGGTGAAACCGTATCGTAAGACAAGGGGTTGATGATCACAACGATTATTTGCCCTTGTTCATTAATTATCGATCGCCAGTCGCGATCAACAATTCAGAATTCGCATTAACCACAATGGCTAATCAATAATCGGATTACGTTTGCATCTTATTTTATTGAAAACGCCGCGTTAGTTGTTTCGACAGGCGCTCGATAAATCCATCGAAGTTTACCATTAATATTTATCGCAAACAGCGAAACCGCAATTCTCTCCTCGAGGAGTTTCCTTTCTGTCGTGTAAACGAAGACGAATTTGCACAAACGACGACAAGAACCAGAAACAACCGTCGTCGTTTTTTTCTTTTTTTTTTATTTTCCTTTTCTTTTCATCATTCAGCGAGACCACTTTGCCGCGATTCTGCGGTCTCTCTTAAATTATCTCTCGACAAACCTGAGCAGCTTGGCGAAGAAATTCCGTAAATTGTACGCTTTCAGACGACAGGTCGAACGCTCGTATTTACTCGTTTGCATAATTTGCAAGTTTGAACGAGAGACGAAGCCGGGATCGCGATTAATATCAAAGTCTTCTGTTTCATCATTTGCCGGTTTCAAGACCGTTTCGTTGGTATCGAGTGATGTACAGGGTGGTCCATTCTTGATCACCTCGAATAGCTTCGAAGGTACAGCGTTGTGTGGCTGGTCTTTTTTTCGTGTGAAGAAACGTAACTTCGTGTGAGATACTTTTACAAAAGCCGTGAGGTTTTCTGAGATTTTAGATCTATCTTGCGCTTTTTTGAAACGAAACGTTACGTTTTGCGATTACTATAATATAGTAATGGTGAAAAACACCAAAAAAAAAAAACAAAAACACGGAAACAATGTTATAGGGTTTTGATTTGAAACGTCATTGCGTCCAATCTGAGTCGTTTGATCATTTAGATAACCTAAAAAAATCAAAAGAAGAAGAGTTTAGGTCAGGTTTAGGTTAGGTTTAGGCTAGAGGAGGCTATTACTCATAAATGAAAAGTCTAATCGAGGAGCGCGGGAGAGGAAAGAAGGTTTGAAAAACTGCTGCGCTGATCGAAGTAAAAATTAATCCATCAATCTATCTAGATATTTAGATATTTCAATTTTAACTTTGTAAAATCAACTGCACGAAAGACAAAATTTCAAAAATTTGAAATTTTGCAAAATTGAAGTCAAGGTATTTTCCAAGTCAGGGTTAATAAAAAAATATCAATCAAATTCCAAATAATTTTCGTACGTCTTCAAGAAGAAGACAATTTGCCGCTACTGCCCTCGCAGATTTCATTCCCTCCCCAATTTCTGTGTTCCGCGAGTTTGCGAGGAGTGAATGCAGACGCACGATTTTTGAGCGATCCGAGGTCGAGAGGCAAAGGCTCGGGCAATTCGGGTGAATTATGCAGAATCCCATCACGCGTCTCGCGACGAAACGAGCTTCATCTTTATTATTTACGCCGCGCCGCCGATAAACAACGCCGATTTTAATTGCATAAATATTCACCCGCGGGCCTGTCCTACGAATGATATGTAATTCATGGGACGTTAAAAATGCATCGGGGATCGCGTAACTCGTCCGCGCGATTCGTCAGCTGCTGTTGCTGCTCCCAGCCGCGGGACTCGTTCGCGGCAATTTTTGCGCGGCCTCGCGCTGCCATTTTGTACATACACGGGCTTGCGCCGCCATTTTGTGCGTACACGGTCCGCTTCCGGTTCCACCGGTCGACTGCAGTCCAGCTGAAATTGTCTAGTTACGTCCGCTGCATAACATCTCGTAAGTCAGAGGACTGCCTTTCTTTGGTTTCGAATCAACAGCTTTGGTCCTTTGATGATTTTATTTACATAATTTCAGCAATTATATGATATTATTTTGTTAATAATTTCAATGACTTGATTTTAACGCTGGAACAATCAACCTGGAAACGTCAATTGGTTATTTCGGACTTTCTGCTTTCTTACAAAAAAAAAAATGCAGATACTTTTGTCAAAATTAGTACTCGTAATATTAGTAAATTTTATTTCAGTAATTTTAACGTTTGATTTGTTTCATTTGACTTTACTAAACTGGAACGTCAATTATTTCAGACTTTCGTCTTTTTCTTTTACAGCCATTTAAAGATACTTCTGTCAAAATTAGTATCGATCTGCAGTTTGACGTAATTGTACAAATTTATATATGCGGAAATCTATGCATAAATATAATATGTAAATATATATGAATCTATTTACACGTAAACACGATTGATTTCTGCTTGGGCATTATAATATGTACAAATTTACTTGTATTTAAATCTATCTGTGGGTGAGTATATATAAATCTGTTTATACGCAAACGGAATAAATTGTACAAATCTATTATAAGTAAATCTATCTATTACAGATGCAGTGCATAAATATATATATAAATAATTATCGTTCAAATTATAACGATTTATGTGCAGTTTACTTTGATATTAATGTTAAAGGTCGTTCCAGTGTTGTCGAGTCCATCTCTTATTTTTATTCTTCCTAAATCTTTTCGATTTAAATACGGACAATGATCTATTGATTTCATTCCGTTTCTATCAGACAAAATTTTCTACGAAACGCACGAATTTATGAAATAATATGTCTCCAGAGCCCGAAAGGAAAGTTTGCACCAGCATCTAATGGATTTTCGTAAATATTTCCCACGCGATCTCGAAGGTCGCGCAGAGTTTATTACAAAAACGTTCATTAGGTCATCCCTCCAGCGCGACGTACGACTTCAAAGGATTAACTACGCGACACCTTCCTCTGATTAACTATACGAACGACGTCGTTTCTGAACAGTTGAGAGCGACTGATTGCTACAACCTCGATATCAACACGCGACATTTGCATTCAGTGAACAGATCGCTGTTTAGTAAGAAGTTAGGTCGAGAGAGAGAGAGAGAGAGGAACGAATTATAGTTTTCGAAGTGTGACACCGTCGTGCCGCGACACGTACGAGCCGGAATTTGTAAGTTCGCCAGGTCGCGACACGCCACCCCATAAATAAGACCCTCTAACTCTGCCAAACCATCAACCCCTATAACAGATACCTCGACTCCCCGTATAAACTAGTGGTTTATCCACTATGTAAGCTCTTCGATTCCTATGCAACTGCTCCTGCTATCGCTGCCAAATTCTTGATCGGTCGTACTCCGCATTCGCACGCGGGAATATTTCATTAACGACGATTAAAGCGCCGACGAAACTTCCGGGGGCGAGGAACATTGAGAATAGAAAAAACAGAGAGACACTCGCGATGCAACGGAGTGCACAAACTTGTTACTTATTTGTTTCGTTTCACAAAGTATCGCTGAAATCTCTAAAAATTCAAATCTCCGAGAACGCAGGCGCGTTTTGCATCTGTAAAATTTTTAGCAAAAAATTTTGCCGCTACTCTGTAATGTCTCCCGAAGTGCATGTACAGCCGATGTTATTATCGTATATTAGCGGTGGAACCAGCGAATCTACCGGCCACGAGCGAGCTCCCAACTCTCGAGCACCGAGAAAATAGAAGAAAAAAGTAGGTTCACGGTTGCGCGCGAACTCGCAAGGGATTTTTCTAAACGTTATCTCGAATCAGATAGTAGGAAGTTGCTCGGAGAAAATTATCGAACGACCAATCGAGAGAGAAAGAAGGGGAATGAATCCTGAACAACTTTTAATGGCTGAGAAACAGTCGGAGATCGACAGAATTCCTCTCTCAGTGGGTTTAGAAGCTTCGAAACTTCCGCGAACTCTCCCCAAGTGTTCGAACGTTACAAGAAAACTCGCCGCGAATTTTCGGGATTTCAAACGACGACGACGACGTTCTCCCGGAGAAATTTCACGAGAGACTCGAAACGAATTGCGAGTTATTTATTCGGTGTTTCGAGGGACCGATATCGGCGAGTTCGAAGACGCGAAAATGTTTGAAGATCGCCGGCCATTTCCGGTGGTTCCGGAAAGTCTCCTGGAGAGTTCTCGAAACGTTCGGTGCAACTGGTTTTATTCGGAGCGATCGGAGTTTTTCAAGTTTCCGCGAATCGAGTTCGACGAAGGTCGGCGAATGTCAAGCGCCGTAACGAATTCGAAGAATCGGAAGTTCGAAACGGTTTCGAATATTGGCTGAAATAATAAAACTTGTACCAGTGAAATTCGAGTACGAGGAATGGGAAAACTTTTTGGAACAAATACGCGAGCATTTTACAAAATGTCAGCTGAGAAATATACGGAAATATACGGTTCGTACAAATTTTGTGAAGCCTTTCTGAGAAGTCACGTGTTGTTCGTTTTGACCGTTTTGATCATTTTGGTAGCGTCGGAGAATTTCCCTTTGAACTTGTTTGCTCGCGACTGTTTAATATTATACACTACGAGGTTTTAATCGAACGCAAGTATCTGAAAATATTATAAAACTTGAAGTTTTGAATGTCAATTGAAATCGCTAATTTCTATCACTGAAAGTAACCCAGAAAATCGGGCCTCTTCAGATGCAACGCTGATGCAACGAAAATTAGCGATTGGTTGATTTGGGTCACGTGGTTCGCGAGGGGAGTGGCGTTGTCTAGTACTGATCGATTCAAATGTTTGCACATCGATAAAATTTTATGGCAAAAAGGTCGTCTTCGTTTTCTAGTCGAAACAGTTGCTTCTGGATCTCTCAGTGAGACGAGGGTAGTGCAGTTTTATTTTTCTACCTGCAATTGATCGAGAACCCCTAACCTAACCTAAACCTTCATATTTCATCAACCTTTGATAATCATATTATATTTATCAAGCTCCATATTTTATCAACCTACTTCGTCAATTATTACACCAATTGTGATTCACGTAACAATTACAAGGAGCCCGCAATTAAAGCAAAAGATGAATTCCTTCCGAAAGATGAATTTATTCGACGATGCACCCCGCGAGCTTCTAATAAATGGAATACACCGTTTTTCACTGTCACTGCCGCGATACAGCGAGAGAATTTACGTAATATTTCCTCAGATTTATTGTTAGTTCTGACACGGGGTTGCAGTCATTTTTCACAGTTACGAATGTACTTTCTTTTCCCCGCGACTCCTCCGCGTGCGGTTCCGTTTTCGATTGATACGATATCAGTATCGATTGAAAACGCTCGATTACTCTCTCGCGTGTACGTCCCGCTTCGATCAGGATAAAGCGGATTTCGTCGTTAACAAGCTACCGGCTTGAGATTTACGCCGCGATTTAATTCGCGGCTGTTTGTTGCAAGTCTCGCGGAACAGCCAGCAGTCAGTGGAATTTAACGTTTCAGCCGTATTAATTACTGCGATATTCGCCGGGATCGTACCTCGTAACGCGAAAGAGGGCGCGGGTTGTTTCTTACTCGCGCAAAATTGTTTTTAACTGAGACACACGTACCGATGTCGACGTTGCCGCCGGGGGGCGATTAAGTCGACGATTCATCATCCGTAATTACCCCTCACGCGGCAATTCGTCATGTTTCCGAAGGTAATGAGCTGGTCAACTGCAGCGTGTTTCCCCAGGCCTCCGCGATAATCGAACGTAATTCTTCTCCCTTCTTTCGCTCGTTGGGACTGTTAAACGACGTTCGACAATTGAACCGAGCCGACGAAATTTTTAAAATGCAACTCTGCGTCGCGGTACCAGTAAATTAAAGGACGACGTTATTGCACGAAAGACTCTAAAGGAGAAGAAGCGGTACTTTTTTCTAATTAAACGAGGGAAATGAAATGTAGAGCGAAGGGGAAAACTTCAAAAATATCTGATTTAGCACTGGAGTTGCGGTAGTTCAAACGAACCATCACGGATACGGATAAAATTTTCAATGATTTTTTTCCGCAGAGCTTGCTGAAATAAAGCGGTCCCGAGTGTAGCAGCGTTAAGCGAACATAAATATTTTTAGAAGAGATAGTTTCAGAGGAATGTAACTTGAACTGACGGAGGAAGAAAAAATCAATTTTACGTATAGCGTAGATTGAAACAGTCGACCGAGCAAAGAGTAGTTTCACTCTGATGAAATTTACACCATTTGCTCGAAATTTTACCCCTCGTTCCACACGCAATAAAAAAATTACGAAACAGATAACAAAATTTTGTGAACTCAGATGGATATAATTTCCTTGAAAGAACGCAGGAGAATATTTTATTTTGTTATATCATAGCGAGCAGTTTGACTCACTCGAAAATTTTCCGACAACAATCTCTCCCCATTGCAACAGAAAATTTACGGAAGGAAAAACAAATTTTTGTGAATTCAGATCACAATTTTGTTATATTATATTACAAAGGTTTTTTGGCGAATGTCGCAAATGTCGTCGAGAAATAACGCTCAGGTGTTAAATTGGAATGTAAAATTGGGGAATTAGAAATTTCACGAGTTTCTGAATATCTTCCCGGAAAGTTTAAAATGGTCCTTCGTATCAGTAGATGCGCGGAAGGAAATATCGTCGCAACAATATTCTGACAAATAAAAATCAGCACTTGAATGTCTCCACTGTTTTTCGCGGAAAGACGTGAAAAAGTTTTATTAACAAACGTGACGATTTTGCCACGTAGCTAAAGGGGAAAAATATATTTCCGTGGAATATATTTTTTTGTCCATTAGTTGATTTGATTTCTCTCCGTAACCGACGCACGCCGAGAAACCATTGGTTTGGAAGATGTTTCAACGTTGATTTCGCAAAAACGTGCGACGCCTTTCGCGTCCAAGATTGAAATTTCCTTTTCGAGTGAAATTTATATAAAAAAAAAAAAAAACTCCATCGCGGATAATTCCGGAATTCAAGTGGTCGTTAAATGGGCCTCCGTTGTTAATTAACGGGCCATTGAAACGTTAAACCGGGAAAAAAGCTCTCATCGCAATAATTCCAGATTTCAAATGGGCGTTAATGGTTCACGTGAAAAACGTGGAATTCCTTTTGTCGTTAATTAACGGGCCATTGAAACATTAACCCGATTTCGTAAAATTATGTAACGCAGCGTGGCGCGATGAGTTTTATCGAGTTATATTTTATCAACGAGTGACAAAACTTCTGACAAATGAGAGATAATCGCTTGCAGCAGTTCTTTCTTTGACAACACGGGTCTTTTTCAAACAGTCGCGTCTCGTGACGATATTAATAATTAAATTCCGAAACGACGAGAGACAGTAATAAACATACGTGTTTGAGTGTTTCAAATTTGCAGATTGAATCTCAAGCAACCTTGCCTCGTTTGTTCGATCGAAAAATTTCCAATTCCAGAAAGTAAGCGGAATGAGTTTGCTCTCGCAACTGAACGCAAGTTTGACGATTTTCTTCCGCGAAGTTGCAACAGTCGAAGGCATCGACGATTTTTCATCGTTACGTCTCCAGTTATACCCTTCACTGTCTATCTACCGGTCAAGTGATCTTACGCAGGAAACGAAGATAACATTTTTGCGAAGGGAATGTGGGTAATTGTCAATTTAATACAGGAAACAACGCACGAAATAACTTTTGACTCAAACTGTAACGATATTGAAACAACGAAACTCAACGAGAATTTCAACGAAATCAACGAAAGAAATGGCAAAATACGAATGCAGAATTTTGAACCAATTGAAATTTTTCAACCAATCGTTTGACGAAGCAATATCCGACGACCTTTCTCGCGAGTTCTGCAGCGGGTTAAGCATTCTGTAACGAAGCCTCGGATGTGCCGCACAAAACTAAAGGACGAACAATCAATCGTTGCGTGCGTCAAAAGACGGCTCGTTTAAAATTCCATACGTAACGAGCTAATTTCATATTACGGAAAAATAATGAATTTAAACGACGACAGAGAGGAAGTGCACCACTTTGTGCAATTTCCTGGGAGCCCGTTTTATTTAAAATTCCATGCATAATGAACCCGCGTTATGTTACAACGAAATAACGATTTCAAGCGGCTACAAAGAGAATCCCGTCCGAATAATACGAACGAAACGTTCCTTCTCTACGCAGCAGCAGAATGATCGTCACAGAATGTGATCATACCTGAAATTTCTTGTTGTTTAACAGCGAAACGCCCCGGCCGGTGGAAATTTGCATGCAAATGGAATCTGATGAATTCCGCACTGTTTTTAGCACCTTGCGTTTATCATTTCCTCTCTGACGAAACGTAAATAGCTCGTAAATCTTTGGTTTCGATATCCCAGCAATTCCAAGTGAAATTACAGCGCTACTCTCACTGTTAATACTCTGTAATACGCTGAATATTGAAGCTGTTGTAATTTTCTGAGAGAAAATTGTACGATAACGAACTTGGACTCGTCACAAAGCGTTTACTTTTGAAATACATCGTACGTTTCATTCAGGTTTTTACTCCAGACGAAGAAAATACTTCTTTCTACATTAGAGAGATGTTTCTACGTTACAAAATACATTTAAAGGAAAAAACTCTTTTGCCATAAAATTTTATCGATATGCAAACATCCGAATCGATAGAAAACAAATTACAGGCGCGATCACTCCGTAGGGAGCAGACAACGCCACTCCTACTCGAGGTCTATGCCACGCCCCCTCGCGAATCACGCGACCCAAACCGACCAATCGCTAATTTTCGTTGCATCAGCGTTGCACGATGATAACACTTTTCTCCTCCAAAATGCTACAAATCGTGTGAAAATGTTGAGAAAACTCTTTTTCACGACTGAATCTAGAATGGCATTCCTTTTACAACGATTCCCCGAAAGCTTCACGTACGATTCCGTCTTCACTATTTTATCAAACTTGGAATAGTAGATTTAAACGACGAAAATTCAACACTTTCGTCTGATATTGGCGGAAAGAAAATCGTGCAGTAAGTTTTGAGAGTTAGTTGCGAAGAGATGGCTTCAATCTTTATATCCGCTGTAAATTCGATCATAAAAGAAACACCTTTCAACATTGTTACATACTCACAGTTTTACAGTATTTTCGAGAAGAAAAAGAAAAAGACCTTCTCATCGGTTAAACAGCGTAAAAACGTTCTCGGAATAAAACGAACGACGAGTTTGAAAAAGTGAGAATGAATTCAGACTATAAAACGAATCCAAGTTTATCGTTGTACAATTTCTTTTTACAGATTATATTTGTAACAGCTATATCTGCATGTATTAATCAACGCAAATAACAATACAACACGTGCATTATTCTCCGCCCAATTACTCCGCGAAACATTCTCCGCAAACAAAACAGGTTACACCGAAGAGAAACCGAAGATTTTCCGCGAAAATCAACATCCCTCCCCCGACGACTTGATTCAATCAACGTTAATAACAGTTCGTACGTTTCACGCGACACGTTGTCAAGCGTGTGGATTTTAACGGGCCGTTTTCTATCGAAATTACACTCGAGTACTCTTTCTCTCTCCTTCTAACTCGTCGTTTGCCGCTTTTTTTTCGCTGCGATTTTCACGGCGCGTCTGTTTTCTTCGTACGCGTGGGCGTTGATTCGAACGCAGGGGGGAGAAAGAGAGAGAGAGAGAGAGAGAAATCTCGTTGTACGCGAGGAAACTCATTGTTCCGGCCACTGTTCACCGTTTTTCTTTCAGGGGCGAGCCGAAATTGAACCGGCAAACTTAACGCGCCAGGTCTTGCGAGAGCGTTTCATTTCGTTCGAAATAAATCGCGTTTCACCGCTCGTCGCCACCCTTCTCCTCCCCATTGAATTGAATTTGATCAATGTTATTGCGAATAATTAACGCTGCAACTAGCAGAGTAGTGATCAATTTATGTATATCAACGACCATTAGATATTTTTATGGAAATTTCATACACGCGAGGAATAATTTCTGACGCCTGTAAAAATGAAGATAGCGATGCATTTGGGAAATTAGAATTCGAAACTTTAAAACGAGCCCAGGTTTATTTTATTTTGAGACTCTTTTTTTATGAAATTGCCGCAGTTTAAATATTCGAGTCACTGTACTGACTCTTTCCCCGTGAATTTCACCAATTTTTGGAAATTACTCTTCAGACGTACTAATTTGAAAGAAGTAATGGATTTTTACGATTGAATCTCTGCAACAAACGTTTGCAAGATCTCTGCCTGTGAAGTTTCACAAAATTTCTCCACAGAAATTGCCAAGCAACGTCATTCGACAACTCTCGAATACACTTCTCGTTCAATTTCGATCGAATATGGTCTCTGAATTTCGTTCGACGATTTTCCGCAGTTTTCTCGCAGGCCAGCAGCTGAAGTTTCGAAAACAGGAAATTCTGTATAAAATAAATCCATCCTGCTCGTCATCTTCGTCGCACGAACGAACGAACGAACGGACGGACGCAACTTCTTGCGTTGCGAGGAAAAAGCATCGTCTTTCCAACGTGTCCCCTTGTGAGAACAGACACGATCCTTGACAACTATAGCACTAACCGGGACAATATTGCGCTCACGTTCGAGGAGAATTTTTGTTACGATTACACGTGTTGTTTCCAACTCGTTTTTAACTCGCAACTTTGAGTTTTCTTTTTTCTCTCTCTTTTTTTTTTTTTCTTTCTTCACGAAACTTAACGAAAGACGGGACGAGAGTTTCTTTGTCCGTACGTTCTGCTTCTTCCCTCTGAGAGTTGTTCTTTGACCTCTTTACTGGATTGTTCCTCGACCCGGGAATTTCTCTGTAATTATTTACAAGGGGCATTGCATTAATGAATTTGAGGATTTGCAGGTAAATGACGATTGAATTGAAATTTTGAAACGATCGAGTAGCAATACTTGAAAACTCGAGGTGTGGATTAATTTAAGAAACGAGAAGATGATTAAATCTCTGTGACTTTGGAATTGTATTAGCACAGTATTGCCGCAATATTTTTGTGAGAAACGGATATTCTAAATTCTGTTTGCATAAATAATGTATCAAATACAGAGATAACGCGCAGGAGAAATTTCAAGTAATAAGTTACGCAGCAATAATACAATAAAATATAAAAATTGTTGTATTTTTTTGCAACTCTATGATCTATTTGAGAGAACAGACTTTTTTTCTAATGTTGATATCATTAGATAACACGTTCATAATTCAGAAGAATTACAGAAGAATATTTTGTAAATGCAGATTAATCACAAGCTTGTCAATACCCTTTTGATTCTCGAATTTTTATTACCTCTTCTATCATCATTGTTGGAAATTGCTAGTGTGCACGTTATTTTTGTACGTGGTGAACTATTTATTTTACAAAAACTGTATCTTCAATAATTGTCGAAATATTTGACAAATATGTCCCGCAACCCCAAATTTAAGGACAATTTTCATCCCTTCGACATCGACGATTGTCGAGAAAAATATTTTTCTGAAAGCTACATTTATGCCAAGTTTCATCAACATCGGTGATGTTAGTACAGACATTCCATATCCTTATTTATTCAACAAACTGCAGGCTTGTCGATAATTGTATCGAAATCTCCAAGATCGATACACTATTGTTCCATAATTTTCCAGCTAAAGAAAGAACGTACAAAATAGACACGCTTGCAAATTGAAAAAAAAAAAAGAATCATTTGTTTTCGCATAGATATCGCCAAAAATCCTAAAAAATAAGTGTGTCAATATTTTATTCACCCAGTGTGTAAGCGGATCGAGCTCAATGACGAACGATCCCGACCGCAGACGAAAGTGTCCCGCATAACGAAACGAATTGAACGAAATTCAAAGGGACGAGCTCGTTCCCTGCTCGAAATTGTCGCCGTCCCCTCTTTTGTTGGAAAGTTTCGTGTTTTTGAAGCGAATTACTTTTATTTACCCGACCTGTTTAATAGAGGCCGCCATTAATCCTGTTGACGTTGAAATAATAGTGAAATGTAAATGCAGGAATACCGGAAATGAAGTAAATCCCTTTTGCCACCGGGGCCCCGCGTTCTTTTCTTGCCTCGCCGAGCCACTTTTTGTACGCGTGAGTTACGATTTAAGTTTCACCGCGCTGGCAAGGTGAAACCGAGGTGAACAAAGCAGTCGGCTCGGTATAACAAATGCTTGCTTTGGAAAAACAAACGCGTGATGTACCAAACGAATTTTTATTTTCTCTCGGCTAATAAAATGGTAATGGGCAAAGGGGAAGAGGGGGGGGGAGGGATAGAGGACTGTACATCGCGCGATGTACTCTCTCTGGAAAAATTTGTTCCCGATCCATATTTATCTCGGTGTACACTTTAACGATCGTCCCGAGAGAATTCCGTATTCACGCTTGTTCCCTCCTTCGTTCGTTTTTTTTTTATTCGCCTCCTTCCCTCTCCTTTTTCAGGGCAAAACGCGGCGTGCACGGGGCGAGAAGGAATTCTTTGTCGATAAACTACGATCGGGGGCGAGATAAAAGAGCGGCGAGAAGAGGGTCGAAAGCCGGAAAGGGACACACGAGCGAGCGATCTCGTAAAAATTGAAGTGGGATCCTGCGAAGATAATCGAATAAAAATACGTGTCATGTGTTTAACCCTCTCCACTTTCTTTTTTTTTTTATCACTGAAAGTGATTTTAGCGGGCGTAATCTCTTCAGGTGCAACGCTGATGCAACGAAAATTAGCAATTGGTTGATTTGGGTCACGTGATTCGCGAGGGGGCGTGGGGTAGACCTCGAGTAGGAGTGGCGTTGTCTGGTACCGAGCGACCGCGTACTGCGGTACAAGTCGTGCAGTTTTTTCTTTTAACTGCGCATCGATATTCTCAACATAAACAAGGGAAAATTCGAAATTCAGTTTATTTTCTCTCTCTCTTTTTCGTTGGAGTGTTCGACTGTGGCCTTCGAGACCATCTCGTGTTTTTTCGAACACGTCGCGCGTCAACGGAAACTTTTCCGATGAATTATGAAGAGGAGAAGCGAGCGTGAGTTTCCTGTCATTTCTCGAGGAAACGGCAAGTTCAAACAAAAACGCGAGAAAGTTTTATCGAATTCGCGAAACACGTAATTCTCCTCCCCCGAAAAAATTTTACGCGCTATTTTTCTTTTTTTTTTTCTTTTTTTAGATGAAACTCTCATGAATTCGGAATTATGACGCCAGGAAGTTTCTTGGGGGGGGGGGAAGGAAGTAAAAAAGGGAAGGAGGAGTCCGTGGAGAAAAATTGGCGTGCTTCACTCCCAGTAATTGAACAGCGCCGCCTTGTAGTTCCGAGGAAATCGCGATGCAAATGTGGTCATAGTCGAAATTAAAGGAAATCCTTTTTCTGGCGTTGCGAAGGAAACGAACGCGGAACTTTTCGTTCGAAATAAACATTCATTGGGTCTCGCGGAGCTTAACACAACGCGATTCTCTTTTAAACGTTCGCCGCTGTACAATGCCGTGAAAGTTTTCATACCACCCTCGACGTCCTCTCGCGAATTCTATTACGCGATTTATCGAAAAACGTGTCCTTGTTTCTAATCTCTTTGAGCATTGAATTATACAACGGCAAGGCAAAGTACTTTTAATTTTCAGTGGTGGCAGAGGTAATTTTCCACTTTGGAGTCGAATTGAGAATCACGAAATTGGTATATCGTTGTATTATATCGTTACTGGATCGCAGTTTTTTAAACGTTGATCAATTCAAATCGTTGAGCAAGTTTTAATTCATTTGATTAAAGCTGAAATCAAGTTTCATTTACTTTACGTTGTTGAATATTCTTTCATAATTTTCTATACTGTAATCTAATTAAAAATTATCAAGTTGACTTAACGCTTAATCAGCTTGCAACGGAACAGAAATTGTCAGCTTTGTCGATGCAAGATCTAGAACGAAACGATTCTTCAACGAGACACAGAGCCTCGTCTTGCATTCACTTTTGAAACATTAACATTGGCTGATCGAACTGTCCTGGATTTTGCTCTATTTGCTATTATCTTGGATAAACTATCGACGTGTCACGTGTCGCGCAGCGCAGTCGCTGCGAACGACTGATTTTAAATCGATTTGCAAAGCCGGCGGGCGCAGCTCGCGTAAATAGACGTGTGCAGCAATATCTGATGAGGCAAATTTCTCGAAAGCCCGGGCCGCGAGCGTCAGAGGTAGGGAAAACAGATGGAAATGGAGTTGGGCGGTGGCATTCATCCTTCGATGCAACGTCCTCATTAACTCATTCACCAAGTCGTACATCTGAACTCGTATCGGGATTATGATTACAGGGGCGCACAGGGGGCTTCATTTTCACCGATGACTTTCCGATCCACGTATGTACGTTCATCCGCTCCGTCTTTGAAAGCTGCGTTCCACTGGCTCGCGTTCGTAGCGTTTATTTCCAAGAGCGAGCAAGGACGGAGTTAAGAAACACGTGACGGCGCGCGATTGCTCGATTGAACGTGGAAAATTTAGTAGAGAGCAAGGGACGCGAAATGCGACGACGTTTCGCGAGAACAATGGAACAGAAACTTTGCGAGAATTATTTCAACCAAGATACTTTAACGCTATAGATATTGAATTTCATATAACTATTATAGAAGGTCAGATATAATTAACGTCTATTAAATATATCGCATATCATCCCATGAATAAAAATGAGCGCCATTAGAGATTGACATCAAATTCAATCAAATTCAACAAACGTGACCGCCTTCATATGCCAAAAAATTAAATGTCCATTTTAATTTCGTAAAAAATATTACAACTATCGTGTTGGTTACAGTAAACTTTGTCCTCTGCCATTTTTAGTTTTGCCGAGAAAAATGCTGGGCAAAAATAACGCGAACACCCTGTATATTGATAATTCCAATCTCAATAAGTTAAATGGAAGTACGCAATAATGTGGGAAGAGCGATAAAATACGTACGCGGGAGTAGTACGTAAATAAAGCAGCAAGCGTAATTAACTCATTAACCAAATCGCCAAGCAATCAAATGTACTAATACATTATTAAAAACCTAACCTAAACCATCGTTTTGTTCGTTATTGGAGGAGATTGAACGATATGGATAACGGAAGAAATGAAACAATTTATTTTTTACACAGCGCTTTACTTTCACTTGTGTTGTAAAAAAAAAAAGAACTCGAGGGCGACGAAATCAGACGAAAGTGACGAAAGTGGTAAGAAGAACGGGAAAAGTAGACGTGAAACGTGACCAGGAAGTGCAAGAGCAACCTGAGTGAAGGAGTACGATGAAATTTTGAAGGTTCGTCCGCGGTGCTGTTTCGAATAATTTGCCGAAAAGCTTGTTTCCATGGTAAAAAATAATAGAGGGGACAGCGAGTGAGAAAGAGGGAGGAAAAAAGTGCACTTGTACTCCAGTACGATTTGTCTCACTGAAAGGCCCAGAAGCAACTCTTCTGACTAGGAAATTTGCCATAAAATTTTATTGATATGCAAACATTTGAATCGAAAACAAATTACAGACAACGCCACTCCTACTCGAGGTCTACTCCACGCCCCCTCGCGAATCACGTGATCCAAATCAACCAATCGCTAATTTTCGTTGCATCAGCGTTGCACCTGAAGAGGCCCGATTTTTGGCTTACCTTCACTTTCAGTGATAAAAAGAAGCAGTAGAGCGGATAGACAGAGAGAGAGAGAGAGAGAGAGAAAGTATCGTCAAAACAGAAAAAGAGGGCAAACTGACCACGAAATCCGAACGAAAACGTTAAACACGAAAACCAACGTGAACAAAAACGAAACCGAGCGAACGATGGGGAAAGGAGAAACGCGGGGGATGAGTTCCCCGAAACGAGGTCCTTCTATAATTAAACGCGTTTGTTTATGATGTTTTTCAACCCGGAGAAATCCCGAAGCGCGTCCCTGGCGCTTCGTCAAATCTTATTTCCCCTGTATCGGTAATTTTTCTCTCGTCGCTTCCGTTTTTTTCCCCCCGCGCCCTCCCCGTTTTCTCTTCTGATAAATCTCGCGGCGACGAGAGAGCGAGACGCGAGCGTGGAAAAGAGAGAGAGAGACAGAGTTTCCAGGAGCAAAAGTTTAAAGTGAGAGGCACGGAAAAACGGGACGAAGCACCGCGGATGGATTAAGCAAACTAATTTGTAAGAAAGAAAAAAACGAAGCAGGAAGGAGAAATAAGAGAGAGAAAGAGAGAATGAGAGAGAGTGAGATGGAGAAAAGAGGAAAGAAAGTTGGAAGCACGGGAGCAAAAATACGATTAACGTAGCAAAGGGGCCACCGGAGAATCAGGCCTGAAAGGAAAAAGCCCGTGACCGATTACGTAAGGAGCCGCGCCGAGATCACAGGGAGAAAACAGGTGAATTTATTTCTCCCTGTAATTAAACACTCTCGACTGTGTTTCTATTCAACGCTGAAGCAGAAAAGCGGCCGCGGAGACAAAGTCAGATGGGAGATGGTCACATGGACATCGCCGCTCTACCTGGCATTAATATAAATGCGGACCTTTGTCATTTCCATTCATGATTCTTCAATATCTTCTCTCGTCCCTCTCTCTCTCTCTCTCTCTTTCTGGAAATTTTTACATTCCGACGCGGGCGCCGGCACAAAGCAGCTCCGGCTGCTTCTTCGCTCCGCGATAAAAGGAAAGGAGGAGCGACGGGCTGGTTTGGCGGGACGTGCAGGATAAGGCGAGGGTGGAAAGGCAGCGACAGTGAAAGAAGAAAGGAGGAAAGAAAGAAAGAGAAAAGTATGTATAGCGGAATGGAAACAAGCACGCCTGGACGACGAGATGGAACGGGGACGTTCGTAGTTGTTGAAAAAGAGAATCTACTAAGAGGGGAGGGAAAGAAAGTAGAGGAGGACGAAACGAAGGCGCTGGAAAGGAATTTGCATTCGATTGTCAGGTATAATTGACCAGTTCGATTCGCACTTCTGTTGGAACGTCACGGAGAAAAATGTCGCTTTATTTGGAATTAATAGGAATTCCGTCTTCGACTCTCCGATCCCCACTCCTCTCGCCGTCACGTCGACCCACGTTTCCCGGCTCACATTCTTACGAATGCGCTATCCAGCAGCCTTGTTGCAGAAACTTGTGCCGTTGGGGAGACGACCTCGAGCAAATTTAGTCGAACGAAAAGAAAAAGGGAACAGGTAGGAAAACGAATGCTCGGAGAGAATGGCAAAAAGGATCGGGACAGAGAGGAATGATGCAGCGGATGCAACGGGGATATTGATCAAAGAAACGCGACAAACGGAAGCGAAAGAAGCAATCCACGCGATTAGCTGCATTATCGAGTCCATTGCGCGACTGCTACAAACCACAAATGCGCGTATTATTGAAATTAATAGTATCTATATATATATGTATATATATATATGTGTGTACACGTTGTAGAACAATGACCCAAATCGTAGGAAATCAATAGTATTTCTCTCGTAGTAACGAGCTACTCTTTTCGTTTTTTTATAAACATACGTACATAGCATATTCGATCGTTCAAAGATGACAATTAACGTTAACAATATGCTTTTGTTTCGAAAAGAATCCACTATGCAAAGAACAGTCCACTCTACGGCTCGACTTCGTTAGACACCATACGATCGTCGCACAGTTTAGAAGAAAAGAAAAAAAGGGCAAGAAATCGAGACAACGAAAAAGATCGACACGCGAGGAAACGAAGGAGGGAGCGCGCGATTTGGACTAACGTTCAAATCGCGCCGCGATGCGACACGGACGAGAGGTAAATTCTCCTGTTTCGCAGGGGGGGCCGAGTTCTTTCTCCAGCGGACCTTCGCGGACAGTCTCGACGCGCGACACTGCGCGCGAGCGGAGACGAGAGCAGCGAGCTACGGGACGAAAGAGCGAAAAACGAGACGGACCGATGGACGGTGGCGCGCGGCCGAGAGAGAGGGAGAAACGGTGCGTTCGATACGCATGCGAGATAAAGCATGTGCGCGGGCGCGTACAACTAGCGGTGGCTCTTTTCGATCGACGTAGCGCCGCGACTCTGGCAACGACGTCGAAGAGGAACGAGGAAGAGGAGGACAACGACGACGACGACGACGACGACGACGACAACGACAACGACAACGACGGCGGCGGCGGCGGCGACGATCCACGACGTCGGCGTTGGCAGAGAGAGAGCTGGCTCCCCTGTTAGGGGGTGGTGGTACTAGTGGCAGTGTCACAGCGCGAGCTGGTCGACTCGGTGGTGGGGGCGCGAACCGGCGGTGGAGGGGATAGCCGGAGTAGTGGTGGCAGGCAGAGCGACAGTGGCGACGCTAACGTCGGCCGTGGCAGCTCAGCGTAGCGGTGTGCACCGCACGGCCCGGTGGTGCTGCTGATACAGTGTGGAACAGCGAAATCTCGCCGAGTGCGAGTGGCGCGCATTACGTCGTTCCCGGTCCACGGTCGAAATCGAAATTTTCCGACCGAACGTGTATTTTTCTCGTGCACGCACGCACGCACGTACGCGCGAGGCGTTTGTCACATCGTGAGGAAAGTTTGAAACTCGTGAGGGAGAATTTGCGGAAGAGAGGAAGCAGTGCAGGAAGGGAAGAGAGAGACGTGCCGGACAATCGCGTGCGACCGTAACACCGTGAGTGAGTGATGTTGCTTTCGTCTCGACGGTGATCGCGCGTGTTCGCCGCCGATTGCGTGGCTTCCCAGCTCGTCACGAAACCTCTACCTCTCAGTCCGTTTCACATCCGTCGTAGTTCACGGGGCAGTGATATCTGTTCGTTTTTCTTTTCTTCTTTTGTTCCTCGTTTGAAGTGTGCTCGCTGCTCTCCCTCTCTCTCTCTCTCTCTCTGTCTCTGTCTCGCGGTCGGTATCAACGTCGTTGTTTCCGCGTTTCCGCGTTTCGATTGCGATCTATCGGTCGGTAGTGCGGATAACTCGATGATCGACTTGTCGAGCTCTCGGTACGACTCGACGCTGCGTTAAGGATGATGTGGCGCGAGCAGTGTGCGAGAGACACGCAGGATACGGGAATGCAGTTGCCGTGAAGGCGAGTTGCCAAGGGTGCCGCGAAGGATCTCTGCTACCCCGGAGGAAAACTGTATTCCACGCACGGTGTTGGTGGAATTGGTGGACGATGCTGCTTGACAATCGGTTGCTATGATCGAGCCGCGGATAGTTCACGTGGAACACGATCATGATTTACCTTAGGCTGCACGTCGGGAGGAGTCTACGGTGCAACACGAATGCGAGATATTGGAACGTGTTCATCGTGCCGCTCTTCCCACTCTGGATTATCGGCGCATTTTGCGTGAAGGACAGTGAGTACAGTTGTTCTTTCTTGTTGCTCGACGAGAATCTGTTGTCGTTGTGGTTCGCGGAACCAGCCGATGTTTACTAATGGTTACTAATCGCGTTCGGAGCGCGAGAGTCGTGTTTTTAAGGCGACCCTTCGAGAAATCGAATTGGTCGATGCTAGCAATTGAGAGACGCAAGAAATACTCGTGGAATTGGGTTGTTTTCTTGCGAGCGAATTCGTGGAAACAAGGTACAATGTTGGTTAATTAGTGCAGTTTATACGACGAAATTGGAAAAATAATTGAAAACGGCGTTGATAAATTTGACCTCCGGAAGTTCCATCTCTCCCCGACTTTGAACTGAACAAGTGCATCTCCGCGAACAGATGTTTTCCAACAGAAAAGCAACAATCACGCTGTCATTGATTTACCGTAATAACGTCTGGATAAACGTAGTTGATTGATGCGAAACTTTTTGAAGCTGTAAAAAAAAGTCGCGTCGCAGTTTCGCTTAGTATTCATTAGCAGATTCGTCGTTGCAATTCCAAATATAGTATTCATTGGAAGAAGAACAAAAATTTAATTAACGCGGGCCCTGAAATTAATCACCCTCTTTTGTATTCATATTACGTTTCTCCAATTAATATAGGATAATATTTGAACTGAACTTTTTAACAACGAACGGAATGGAAAGGTGCAATAAAATGGTCTCCATTGTTTAACTGCCACCCTTGTAACGACAATTGAAAATTTCGTCCATTTAGTACGATGGATCTTTCACAAACGCGAGAACAGATGTTCGTGTTCTTCGTCGAGATGATCGACTCGAACTACTTTCAGCGTTCCTCGGCCATATACCATAAACTCGTGAATATTGAAATTTCGTGCAGCGAAATAACTCGATGCACATGTTGTATCGCGCATTGGGGATAGAAACTCATGTTTCATGCTCGCGCTGCCTACTGTTTCGAACGTAATGGCCTACGGTCTATGCTCCTTAATGCTATAGGTTATCTTCCTCCTCCGCTCGAATAGCTTCTCAATACAAATACTTTCTCGTCGTACTCTCTATGCCCGCGAGAGGCGGGCAGCTCGATCATTAAACTTTTAACGCGATAAAACCGATAATCCACCGAAATATAATCCTCACTATCCATCCAGCTCTCGAAATATACAGTGACGAGCGAAATTATCGGCGTGGGCCAGGGTCTCGTAAAAATTCCCTTTCTGACTGTAAATTGTAAATTTCGTGTAAATCCTCCCACTTTTTACGGAATTTCAGTTTCTGCGAACTTTTCTGCATTTATGGGAAATTTTAACGTGCGTAATGCATAATGTTTTGATTCTATTCTTTTTTATCGTATTTCCGATAACACATATCTGGATTTTTAAAAATCCGCGGCCCGTGACAATGAAATTCGAAAACAAACCTTTCAACGCTGGAACTACCGACGATTGAAACGTAAAATTCCCATCAGAGATGTGAAAACTTTATTTGTACATTTTACGAAAAATCATGCAAATCTCTAAAGATACGCCATTTTACGTCTGCAAAATATCCAACGAAAAGTCACATATTATTGGTCGTTTCGAGCATTTTTTTGGTAGTTCTAGCGTTAATTTCCGAAAGTTATTATCCGCGATGAAAATTATCATACTTTGCAAGAGAAGTTCTTAAACGATATTTTCCCTCGCCTCGTGGAATATTTTAACAGGGACGGATCAAAGGGAAGGGAGATTGCTCAGGAAGCAGCGTTTCCTGCCAAAGGACAGGGATGTTTCTGCGAAAGATCTTGAAAGGGATGAGCTTGATTGTTGCTTCTTGCTTGATATTCCGGCGGTTTCGTTCGATAATCTCGCCCCGTCCTCGGCGTAAGACTTCATTTGCTTGGCGAGACGCGAGAGCTAACGTCGTTATCTGAAATTACTTGCCGAAAGAAAAGACCGCCCTTTATAGCTCGGATTTTGCACAGAGCTGAAGGCTCTGTCCTCCTCCTCCCTGCCCTCCCGCTGCTCTCAGTAGCGTAATGGGATCGCGACGATCCGGAACCCGTCCCCTTTCGAAACTTTGTCACTCGTTCGGAACGCGGTGCAAACTTTTCGCGCTTTGATACGCGAGCTCCGCGTTACTGACCGAGAGAAACTGTCAAGTGAACTCGAGACTCGCGTTAACCTATCTGTAAGATGATTAGAATCGAATAGCCTGTTAAAGACCGGCTTAGCTGTACTTCGTCGTTCAGGATGTAACATGCTTCCTTTTTTAACGACTAGCCTGCCGATTTTTACGCATTTGTAGGAAATTTTCACTTGCACTGGTTGGTTTCTCAGCCTTCCAAGATACAGTCATTTTTATATATGTATGCAAAATCCTATTTTTTTATAAACTATGCAGAAAAATTCATAGCCTAGTTGTAACAATGTAATTTCGAACGTTTCGTTGAATGACGTAACGCTGTATATAACCCGATTTGATATTTAATGAGACAATCAGTCAAGTCCAGGGATCACGTGGTGGATCTTTTAAAATTTCGCAGAGAAACGCAGTCGAGTTAACAAAAACAAGAATCGCGAGCCACGCGATCGCAAATCACATTGTTATTTGTCACTCTTCGTCTTATTTTGCCAAAAGTTCAACAACCTGCCTCTGGCGGCGGAGGATGAGCTCTATAGTCTCTCGCCGTGAACGCCGCTTCAAAAGAAGCAGCCAGACTCACTTTGACCCCGGCCCGATCAGGGTTAATTAAGATGCCGCGAATCGATCAGCGTTCTTCACTTTAATCGGCGTGGAACGATCCGCCGGAAGTTCCGCCGCGCGTTACATATTCATCGCAACGGCAACGTTGGACGCAGTTGGACGCGCGCGCGTCCGCTCAAAGGCAACTTTCCGCTTTGACTCGGCTCACGGCGTCGTATTAAACCGTGCATCGGTTCTGTCTGGCTTTCAACCGGAAGAGCAAGACGAAAGTCGCGCGATTGGTTTTGCTCTTCAGTTTTGGTATTCTGCTTGTTTCTTCGGTGAATTCTCTTCTGTAATTCTCTTCAAAACGGATTAACAATTTTCTTCTTGCTTGAATTGACTATTTGACTATTTCTAAACAAATTGATCGTCTTGAAAGTAGTTCTCTTCTGAGCTACGTTCGCGCGCAGTGTCTAGTTCTGTAGATCAGCTTCTGTAACATTATTAGACGTCGAGAATACTTCATACGGTGAAAAATGAACGACTGGATTTTCCAGAGAAAATAGAAGATAGGATGCTGAAGCCTGTTGATGTTCTCATTAATCAAAAAATGTTTCACGAGTGTCTTATCTTTAAAAATGCCTCCACTAGTACTGATCGAGTGGTTATTAAAATATTATAATTGTCTATTCTTTTCCAATCTTTTTTTTCGTGTCAGACCATAAAAAATTTCAGCTTTATGTTCATAAAGAATGTTTCGAGGAACAATGTGTCTACATTTTTTTAATGAGACTTCAAGAATAAAAAATGAGTCATAAAAGTGTCAACAATTTATCTCAATTTTAATAATGTTAATGTTAAGTCAGGTTTAAAAACAGCTGCTGTAAAAATACATCGCGTTATTCGATAGTTTTTCCCCCGTTATTTTCAAAACTGACACTTAACCATAAAGAACGTTTCAAGAAATGCTTCTATTCGTACATACATATCTTTTAACGAAACTTTAAAGAATTAAAAAGGAATATTGTCAACAATTATATTCAAATCTTAATAATTTCACGCGCCAAACTTCAAACTCTCGCGGTACATGTACATTTCGCTCGATCCAATTCGCTGTCTGGAATTCCACGCGACCCTAAACGCTCCCCGACTTATCTCCGAAAACATGGGTTCGACGCTTGTTGTCGCCCGTGACTTGTTTCACCCGGGTCAGCGAACGGAAGGTCGCCGCGAAGGGGTGGTACGACCGATTTGCCGCCTCCGGAAGTCGCCGGGAGCCAAGGATCGCGTCCCTCCCCCTCCCGCCGGAAGATTTAGTGCTTCGTGCTAAGTCGTCGCTGGCAAAAAGAGTCGAGGCACGTGAAAATTGCCCGAACTTCGCGACGCTGTACACCTACGAATTGCGTTTACATCGTCGCGCGGATGAAGTTATGGGATCTCGGGTTCGACTAACGGAGGACCGACTCCGATGGAAGTTAGCTCGCGTCGTCGGAAATATGTGGTCGATGGCGCGCGTTCTCTTTGCCTCTTTCTCGAGTTTCGAAGCCCGGAATCGACGAAACGGAACGTTAACGGTTCTCGATATCTCGATATCCTCCTTGCCCCCCCCCACCCTCCCCCTCCTCACCTCGGACGGGATATTACTTTTTTAAGGGTTCGAGATTACGCGGCTATTTATTGCGCGTTTCCCCGCCGCGGGAACTGGCCATTTACGAGACGCTGCCATAAACAGCGGAGATTAAGCACAAGACGAAGCATCGAGACGTAAGGTCGGGCCAAGTATTGCTATGTTCCCCGGCTGGCGAGTAATGGCTATACTTAGCGTGTATCGCCAATATTCGCCGCGATATCTCACGGATGATCGTTTAGCTTGTTGAAGGAATAACATGGATGTAGTGCATTAGCGAGCCCCCGTATTGCCGCACGCCCTGATAAATTGTATCCGCGTCGCGAAACTTCCCACGCTGACGTCGCGCAGCCGCTGGGTTCGGCCGATCTGGCTGGCAGAAAGTCGTGCCACGGACTGGGAATCGATTTCTTTTTTTTCTCTTTCGCGAAATTTTAACTTATTTTATTTTTTTTACGCTTCTTGATTATTACATTGCAATCACTGTTGCGCGGGGGAAAATCTTCAAGGACGAAGTGTTTCGTTTGGATTGAACGCTCGAGGGAAGTTTCTTTAATTTCGCAAAGAACAAGAACACGCAAGCTTCGAAGTAGATATTTGCGAAATAATTGCAAAAAGAATCATTCGTACGAACCTATTGTTGAGAGTTCGATAATACGCTCCGAGGTCCGAAAGTATCTCTCGTAACTCGAATATCACGGAATTCCCGAGAATTTCGGGAATTTCAGGAATTTTGGAATTGCCGAGATATTTCGGATTTCCCGGGACTATTTCGAGACTCCCAAGTATTTCGGGATTCTCGAGAATTTCCGGAGGGAACTGTATCGAGGAAACTGTGAAAAAGATTGCAAGCCTTCCAGCGACGTGACTTTCGGCCACCGTGTCGCGTGTCCTGTTGAAATGAAAACGATGGAAAAGAAAGAACGTTGAACGTTGTTCGACAATTGTTCAACTTTGGATAACATCGATACCTTGATCGAACGAGTGAAAAGGAATATGTTCGTATGAAAGGGACGATCGATCGAGGATTTTCGAGGCTATTGTGTCGGTGAGAATCTCGCGAACGAATATCGTAGCTTCCGTTGATCGAACACGAGAGACTCGTGTTTGAGAAATATCAGAATTCGACGGCGATTAATGATGGAGCCTTTGACTGGAGATGTTGTTCGAAAAATTTCAAGTAACGAGCAACAGAAAGTTCGACGATGTATAGAAATTTCCACGATTGGAATTATTATATAACATCACTCTACAAAAATAAATAAATAAACAAATAACAATGACAATAATAACTTTACGTGTCTCGTAATACTCACTATTTATGCACGCTACATTTATGATACTTGAAAAGTAAGAACAAAAATCGAATTCGACTTGACTTTGTCGCAAAACGTCATCTCACCCCTAATTACCTACAAATAATCCGATCTCTTGCCGATCAATTCGTTGAATTTCAAAACGAAAACACGATCTCAACGCCAAGTGCCTGTTGAATATCCCTCGTATTTTTTCCACCTAATGTGTCGCGTACAACGGACGATGATTATTCATTATTCAGGAGCGCGTTGTCATCAGGCGACGTGTATCGCAAGTCAGAAAGTCGCGTCGTTTACGCGTCCGTCATCCAGCGACTCATATCGCGTGTCGAGCGTGAGGGCTGCACATCCCTTTTCACGCTCGTTGTTCATCCGAACGACAAACAAATCCTAATCTGTCCTCGGAATTTCGAGCTCGAACCGCTCGCTGAGGCGTCTTTCTGTTAATCGCGCTGCAAATCCATCGATTAGAGGCCACTCTGCGCGTTGTTTGCCCTGGGATCTAGGCACGGGGAATGCCGAACTCTTCGTCGATCGGGTCGGATCCGGAAGAATAATAAACGAGTACAGTGTTTGGACCAAAAGTTTATTTTCCAAAAGTGGCTCCATTTTCTGGGAAAGTTAGAAAAAACACGCGTGAATTTTTCGTTTACAATTGGCGATATAAATCGTTAATAAAATTCGTTTTGTTTTCGCTGTTAAATGAAATTGTCTGATCGATGCATACGCAGACACTTCGATGTCTCGAAAGGAATGAAAATGGACACACCACTTTCGAAATAAACAGTTCTGTTTGTCGCTGACCTTTAATAATAAAATTATGTAAAATTATAAAACTAATGTATATTATTAATGGATTTAATATCAATATTTTCGACTACAAATAAATCGATGAATCTGTTAATCCATTAATAATATTAAATCATTAACCTATAAGGTTGTAGTTTGTTCAAACGCATCTCAGGTGCAAAATTGAACATTGAGGAGTAAGAAGATGAACACTTTTGTAAATTTTATTACTATTGCGCGATCGCTCAGTACCAGACAACGCCACTTCTACTGGAGGTCTACGCCCCCTCGCGAATCACCTGACCCAAATCAACCAATCGCTAATTTTCGTTGCATCAGCGTTGCATCTGAAGAGGCCCGATTGTCTGGGTTACCCCCGCTAAAATCACTTTCAGTGATAATATAAAACGTCCCCGTGCCCATTTCTCCGAGGTGTTCTTGCATCGAGCCAACGATTACCCAGATGTTCTGTCGCGGGGAGCAACGTACACGAGCGGTGCACCGACGAGTCGCCGTGTCGTTCCCATAACGTAGATATCGCCGACGCGTAGAAACGTCCGCAGTCATCTTATTATCGCATTATTAGAGCAACACGGCTGGTAGCTACGGCCTTCGCACGCGCGAACTTCCCCGAAAGAGAGAGAGAGAGAAACGAAACACCGGTCCGCCGGTATTGTTCGGGCAATTCGCGCGCGATGTAGATGTTCATCGTTTTGGAAATTCCTTTGCGTGCCCCCTCTGATAACCGAATTACGGATGTTCACTGAATCTCGTTACACAAAGCCGTCGAAATCGCTCGAGAGATCTCCGCGCTCGTTACCAAATATCTCACGTAATATCGCGCGTGTAGGACGATTGATTTTCGTGATTCCGTGCCGCCCTCATTCCATCTATCGCCGTCTCGTTTCTTCCCGTTCGAGATCGGCCCCGACTAATCAGGCCAATTTTCACCGTGCGTGGAACGATGTACAGGAAACATCGTATCCAGGCCTTGGTGCCATTATCATTTTCAGATAATTTTCTTTGTTCGATTTACAATGCGCGGTTAAAGGAACATTGCGAGATGTTTTTTTTTTTTTTTTTTTTTTAAGGGATGGTGCAAACACAGAGCTGGGTAAAATATCATTTCAAATAACAAGTAGCGAACGATATGTTTCATTTGAAATCACGAATACGTACTTTTGAGAGTCGAAATATGTTTTATTTTTTCGCAAAAAGTTTTTCAAATGGTATTTGGAATTTACGTTTTATTTGCAGGATGCTCGAAACAGCGAAACTTTTATTCGGAACATGTTTTATTTATTTTTTAATTTACCATCCTTTTTTCTCATTCGCAGCGATCAAATGTTTTTTCTACAAATGTTAGTGCATACTGTATTTTCTTGGTGGTACAAATAGTTTTTTTTATAATGGTATAAATGTTTTATAGTTTATTTCCTAACTGTATAATTTAAAATTGAATGCAAGGCGGATGTAATTATATTTAAAAAAGAAAAAACAATTCAATCTTCTTTATTTTCGCAAAGCAGATCAGACGCCCTCTCACGAATCACGTGACCCAAATGAACCAATCGCTAATTTTCGTTGCATTAGCGTTGCACCTAAAGAGGCCCGATTTTCTGGATTACCCTCGCTAAAATCACTTTCAGTGATAAAACGAATGAATTAATTTTGCCAGTATTATTATTCTTTTGCTCCTTAACGTTACCTCAGTCTACTTTTGTAGTCAATTATTGTATTTAATGCAAAGTTTAAATCTTTCGTTTTACGATCATCAAAGTAAATTATTTAACATTTTATTCGTCGAAATCTTACTTTCTATTTGAAATTATTTTAATTATTGTCTAAAACAGTATTTGAACTCCAAGGCACGAACGTCCATAATTGTTACAATCGAAAGACCTTTGCTGTTCACACTGTATTTAATCCACTAATCAACGAAAGTATTGTGTGTCCTAAAAATAAAAATCCGCGTATAACGAACGACAAAATCGAACGACGTGCGTGTTCGAAAGCTGAAGAAAGACATTTCATCGTCAACGGTAGTCAGAAATCAATTTCCCTCCGTTTGAACGCCCACCCTTTTCAGTCTTCGCAAGTTCGACTCGTTTCTGCAAGAAAGCTGCGCAAGATCCTTTCTAAACGTCTTTGAAATCCATCGTTGCAAACGACAAGCTGCGAACGTTTATTAACTTCCGCGGTTAATTTCTGCAAGAGGAAAAAAGAGGAAAACAAGAAGGGATTACGCTTTTTGTAAGAGGAAACTTGGACGAGGCGTTCGAAAGGTGGCGACCCGAAGTCGCGTGACTCGTCACACGTGTGTGTAAAAGTTGCGGGTCAATTAATCGACGTCCGAGGGCTCGGTGAAAGAAGCTGTAAAGCGGAAACATCGGTTTTTCTCCGGGGTGGCGCGTCGCAGACCTGAAAGGAGGTTCAATTTCTCGCGTTCGTGCGCGCGTAATTATTCAAATTGACCGGCCGGTCGTTATTGTTATCGATTTCACCGGCCGGCGAAAAGGCTGCTCTGCAAATTATCTCGACCTTCGGGCCCGCAAAGTTCAGCCGGTGCGTTACGTGCGCACCAACGAGAACTCGTAATCGTCCAGCGTTCGATTTAATTGCTCGGTTCATTAACGCGGAGAACAGTTCTTCGCTCGTTGCCGCTCGACGAGTCGCGTTGGGTAATTGGAGAATGTTTATGACTGCGAATTACTCGGAGATGAAGCAGCGATTGTTGGCCACGTTTGCCATTTAATCTCTCGATGCTGCTTTCCCAAAATAGATCGTGTCGCTTGAACAAGCGCAACGACAATTATACTCGTCAAACGCAGAGTGGGTATTTACAGCTGCAAAAGTGAATTAAATTACAAGGAAATAACACTAGTTTTTCTTTTTGAAAAATCAACAATTTTATTGCTCAACTTAATCAATATGGAAATGTTTAGAAATGACGTAAGAAGGACCATGATATTCCAAAATGTCTGAAATTTACAAGTATGTTGTGAATTTTTCACAAAAAGTTTAGTTGTAAGTAGCAAATTATAATTATTTTTCTCGCATGACGAGTAAAAAAATTGCCATTTCTTCGTGACGAGTATACTCACAGCTAAGACATCAGTAATCGTTCGTTCGTACGATTAGTCGAAGAGTTCGTCGCAATGGCGATTTTAGCTCGTTCGGGCAAAAGACAGTTACTAATTTGTACGATTTCGTTTATCTTGAATTTACGTTTATTTCTTGAAAAATCCCCATTGTTCTTCCTCAAGAAATGTTGAAAGTACGAAAAATTGTTTCAAACTCTTTGAAATTTCAAATCCGTTCAAGTTCGAGCAAGTTTCGAAAAAAGATTGAAAAAAAAGAAATTTGGAAAGTACTTTAATTTTATTTGAACTTTTCATTCACAATCAACTTACGATTATAATAAATATAATTTATAATTTTCATCGTGAAGTAGGTCAATCCGTTTGTTCCAATCCATTGAAATCATTGCTAAATGAAGTCGAACTGCGAACGCATATAAGACAAAGGGAAATAGATTAACGTTACCTTCGAAGTAAATGGCCTGTGTAATGCTGCAACCATTTCGTTGTTATTTTGCTTCGGGATATAAAAGTCCTTTTTAGCTTCCTCTTTTTTTAATTCAACCATATATCTTTTTAGTAGAGAAGTATTGAATCTTTAATAGAAAAGTATTTGTGTATTGCGAAAAACTATTAATTTATTAAGAGATATATTTAACAATTTCGATATTTTACGTACGTTTTCACGCATGTATTTGAAATTAATTCAATTTGTTTTTGTTCAATTACAAATAAATTTACGCGTTGCTTTTGCCATTTCTTGATGTTCCATAGACATTGAAACGTACCCATAATTAAAAGGTTCATCTTCATTCTGTAAGATCTATGGTACGAAAGACAAAGACAGATTTTATAAAATCTAGGCTAGCAATTTTTCTCTGCACACGGGTTAATAGTTTTTTTTTGTAGAACGTCGAGCTGGATCGATCAATGGATCGGAAAACGTATAGTTCTATTTAAAAAACTGAAGGTAACCTTCGTATCTCGATAAAAGACAGACTACGATACTCTCGTAAACTATGCGACCTCTATTTTCTATTCGATACATTTTTTCGTATAAATTTCAACGATATACGCAACCTTCGCTTTCTCTCTCCTTTTCGAAACTATCTAAAAAGTCCTTCCATGCATCCTTCTCATCATTCACACCCTTCAGGGTAATGGATGCATGATGGAAGGATGGGATAGATTTGAGGTAGATGAGAAAGAGAAAGTTTTGCGTCTCGTCTCGAAGTCACTGCCTAAGACTCTAACTAAGTGGGGCTGATGGCAGCGACTCCTTACCCCAGACGCTTGTTGTTGTAACTACCCGCGCTAAGGTTGGGCTCGGTCACCCATCCTAGCGGAGTTCCGCACACTCTGCTTGCTTAACATTGAAGATCGGTAGGACCTCGGCGCTAGGCGCACAGCCACTTGCAGCTTGTGCTAATTAGTGTTTGGAACTCGTAGTCGAGGAATCATAGGTCGCTACACAATGCTTCCTCTAAATCAACAGGCGACGACGGGACTCATCTCTCGTCTCGACGCGTACTAGTTCGCGTCGCGAAATAGCGGGACCGTGCCTTTTCGTTCGCCATCGAGATTTGATAGTTTTTACCGACGAGTAGAAACTCCCGGTGTGTAGAAAGCGCCGGCGGCAGTCTGCCTCCGGGGCAGTCGACCCTCGGCGCGGCGTTTCCACGTGTTACGCATCGATTCAGCGTACCTGGCGCGTAAGTCACGATCAAAGGGAAAGCCCCATTGGCGATTTTCGCGGCTGGGATCGTCCTGCCTGCCCATTGTCTCTCCTCGGGACGTTAATTTGCACCGCGACAACGGACACGTGGGCTTTTTCTTCGTTTCGATATTAGGTGCGTGCCCAAAAGGGAAGATGAAAGGGCGGTGGTGGAGCGAAACGCGGCGAGGAAAAGAGGATACAGAGGGAAACGAAGAGGGGATGAGAAAATTGGCGAGGCACGAAGGACGATGAGAAGGGAGCAGACAGAAAGAGAGGGACGGGTAAACAAAGAGAAACGTAACGATCGCTACGTGCGAAACGCGCGCTTTTACGAGACTATATCTGGTGACACATTCTGTCACGGTGAGAGTTTCGTTGAATCCTCAAAAAAGAAAAAAAAAATAAATGAATAAACGGAGGACAATTTGACGAACCGTAGAAAATTATTGTGGAATGAGGAAACCTGAGTCGAAACTTTCTCCCAAGTTGTGGTCCAAGAGTGAGACAATTATAACACATTTAGACCCCTGTCAGACTTCACAGTTCATATCAGTTTTGTATAAATATTCGTACGCTTTCCAATAAAAGTCGGGAATTTGGAACTAAATTCTATTGTTGTTTCATTCAAGACCAAGGGGGTTTCGAAGTTAATATCGAATATTTCAATTTGTGACACAATCCTTGCTTGCTGAGTGTCGTTTGCAATTGCTAGAGCGAAAGCTAGACCCGGGATTGTTTGTTTTACCCAACTCCGAGTCAACTTAAAATATTAAAGTACGGTTGTGCGAGCGTGCGAGAGACGAAAGTTTTCGAGGAGGAAAGTCGCGAAGGAATCGTAGAGAAAGTATCAACATCGGAGAGCGCGGAGGATTTTTATTCCGTTAATCCCTAAACATTTTAATAAACTTTATTTCACATTCGTTTCAAACAACGTACAGTGAAATGATCTATTTTTTCCTGTCAATTCCTACGTTATCGACGTGCTACAACCGAAAGAGTCGAACAGAATGAAGACACGAGGTTCGAATTCTTTGTTTCCGTCGAGTCGCACTCTTACACAGATCTTTGTTGTTAGCTTTCAGGAAAATTTTGGGACTTTGTTACTCTCGGTCGTGTTGTTTCGAGATCGAACCGACGACGAGAAGTAACAGCCACCCCGCGTCGAGTTTTATTATACACTTGGACCACAGGGGGGTGGCGAATGGTACGTAGGTAATGCGCGTGAAAAATGTACAGGCATCGATAAGACCCGCGGTGGGAAATTTACGAGGCTCTTAAACGCGACTCACGAGCAAACTTTCGGGCTGAAGTTTGATAGGAGCGCGGATGAAGAGCGCGGATAATTGGCCTGAAAATGCGGTGTTGTTCGCCGATAAAACCGTAATCTCGGGGAGCGTGCGTCGAGATAATAATTGGATCCATTACTCCGTTATTACTTTTATCGTAAAACGTGAGAATGGCATCAGGAGAGGAGGGGGGGAGGTGATTTTTAAACGAACGTTGCACCAGATAAACGCTCGCCGGACGGGCGAACTCGCTTGTAAACGTAATTAGAAGATTGAAACGGAGCGAGCTAGGCAACTACTATTTGCTTTGTATCTCGTTGATAATTAATTTGGTAATGGACAGTTTTTAAACAATCTGTATTTGAAAACAATTATCATAACGTAACATACAGTCACGAGTCATGGCACTTATGTTATATCTATCAGAGAGGTGCAGGATCATTTCATTAACGTTAATTTTCTCGGTTATAATTATCGCGCGTTTGCTATTCTGTGTCCCGCTATTCTTAATCTTTACATTGAAAACTAACGACGTCTGATGAAGACATCGTCTATATTTCGTCGCGTTAATAATATACAAGCTTGAACATTTTCTGTAAATTTTAAAACTGAATCTTGAACAAAACGGTACAATTAATGTTAACGTTAATTTCAATTATTATCAATGATAATATTCATTGCAATAATTTATATTAATTTAATTATTGTTTTTAATTTTAATTATCGCTAATTTAAAAACACGCGTTCGCTATTCCACGTCCTGTATTCTTAATCTTAAATTATTGCGTTAAAAACTAACGACATCATCTGTATTTCCTCGTGTCGATAATGTACAAGTGTAGCGGCCCTACGATTCCTCGACTACGAGTTTCGAACACTCGACTAGCACAAGCCGCAAGTGGCTGCGCGCCTAGCGTCGAGGTCCTACCGATCTCCGATGTTAAGCAAGCAGCATGCGGAACCCCGCTAGGAGGGTGCCGGGCCAGCCTAGCGGGTAGTTATAACAACAAGCGTCTGGGGTATAAGAAGTCGCTGCCATCAGCCCCAATGAGTCTTAGGCAGTGACTCCGAGACGAAACACAATCGCCTTTCTTCTCACTTTTTCTCTCTCACTCCTTCAATCCTTCCAGCAGCATCCTGGGTCTTAAAAATCCTTTACAGATCCCTAAAACAAGTTTGAACATTTTGTGCAAATTTTAAAATTGAGTCTTGAGCATGATCGTTCAATTAATGTTAATATCCTCGGTTTTAAATTTTAATTATCGATTTTAAAACTCGCATTTGTTACTTTGCGTTACGTTCCGCATTCTTAATCTTTCGTTATATTAAAATTAATGGTGTGTCGCGAAGAGCCACCTACAGCGAAAGGTATAACTGCACCGGTGACGGTGAAAAATTGTCGATAATTTAAATTGATGTAACGTCGTAAGGAAAGATTATATAATTATTTACTTGCTGTCATTCTGAAACGTGAAGCTTCTACTTTGTGAACTCACGGTCGCGAGTTCGTTTTTTTCACAGATGATTTACACCGCGCAGGAAAGCGAGGATACCGCTTTCTCGAGAATTGTAAAAATTCGAGTAAAGAGATTGAAAAATTTTTCTCGCCTCCTTACAACTTCATTCCTTAGACATTGTTGTAGACGTTTTTATTAGAGTTAAAATTTAGAAAAAGAAATCCCAACACTCGATCATCCAACTCGAATGTTTGACAAAGTTTAACAAATTGATGACATCGTACAAAATTTTAAGCTCGTTCGTGGACCGTGGATTTCAATCGTGAAAAGAAGTGTTTTAACTCTTTGAATTTTCACAAATCTCGAGAAAGAAGTATCGTCACCTTCTCACTCTTTATGTAGTGCAAAATCATAGTGCATCTTCAAAAATAAAAATGACTGTCAAAATGAAACTGCTGCGTGATCTTTCTCCACAAAGTTGTATTTAAACAGTCGACAATTATTCATCGTGGTCGGCACAGTTACGTTGTACATTTCCGTGCAAATTTCAAGAGATTCAAACGACCATATCTTTTCATTTAACCAAAAAAAATCCGAATCGAAAATGAGTGAAACGAATTGACTCTCGTAGTAGCTAAACGCTGAAGTTCGGTTTCAATGGGCCCGGAAATTACGGACCGGCGCGAGGAGATGTTCCGCGAATTCTTGAAACGCAGCTCTTGGAAATCTTTCCGGATCGTAAGTTTTACGGGCGAGCGAGGTTTACACGATCCATACAGGCGACGTTAATTGCGGAAGATTTTGCAAACGGAGCACCGAGCGCGAATAACCGTGGTAACGTGTTTCCTACCGGGCTGAAGTTTTCGCCCTTCGGGCTTCCCTCCCGCAGCGCCGTTAATTCTGCGTAAAAAATACCCAAAGAGAAAACGTACGGGAACGCGTTGATCTAGAGCGTATTAATCAGAACGTACGGGCCGCCGGTATTGTTTAATATTTATGCGCGACGCGTATTTCTCAATTTCGCGGGAATTTAATAAACGCGGCGGGGCGAGTGCTACTTTGCTATAAAATGGGGTATACGCGTTCAACGTTTATACGCGCGGTAATGGAGCGTGAAGTGTAAAAATGCGACGTAAACCTTGGCTCGCTTATCTCGTCGAATTCCCCGACGAAATGACAAAATGTTTCTCTGTCTCCCTCTCTTGCCCCCTTCTGTTCCCCATTTTTTCTCACCTTCTTTCCGCTTGTTGTCGACAAAGGCAGCTTGTTGAATTATGTCGGTCCCTCGAATTGTTCGCCGGCATGACGTTCCATCGTGTACATTTTCAAATCTGTTGATTGAAAAATTACGCGTATCAGAAGGAACACTATTAGTTCGCTTCGATCTGCGTGGAATTTTCGTGGCCCGGCCGAGAAATTGTTTCGGAGAACGTGGTTAACCACTTCGTATTTTCCTCTTTTTTCGTTCTTTTCGATTGACGATTTAAATAATTAAGTTACCAGCCGGTGCTAATCGAACGCAAATATCCAAAGAATATGGACGATATTCCGTAATTTTTCGTTCCCTCTTCTCTTCTCGCCGGGTGAATTGAAATGAAGTCAAGCGTGTATTAACGAAAGACCGCGAATATTCTCAGCACTTCGAAGAGCAATTCGGATTGATTAAATTTCTCTTAATTAAGAGCAACTTTCATCGAGAATGAAATGAAGTGAGAATATGGAACCTCTCGTCCAATCTGATCAAACGGATTTCGAAAGATTTCGTCCGTGTCGAAATTTTCGAAAATGTCGAAACTGTTGTTTGATACTCTCGAGACTTTACGGGCGTGTTGAAGCAATCGCACATTAAAAATACACACTGCACGAGCTCTTCTCTGTTTTCTCTGTTGGACAGTGAAATATTTATCACAATTATCAATCTATCACAATTCGAATCTCTTAAAATTTGGGTTAGAGGTTAGGTTTTAAGTTAAGATTTTTAGCTAGGTTAGGTTAGGTTAGAGTTTCAGTTATGCTAGGTTCTAGGTTAGGTTTGAATGTTAAAGACGCTTTCACGCGGCTCTCGATCCTAAAATCTGTGTTCGTGCCATAAATCGACCCTTTGAGCTTGTCAACTACAGTGGAACTTGCTGCCTACGAATCGATAGTTCACTCGCTGTGCAACGTCTCCAGTCTCGTAATTGCTTCTATAGCCGCTTCTAAAGTTCATTTTTCTACCTCTACTTCTTCGATCAGTCGTGAGTACTCTACGCGACGTATGTACGTGTGTCGATATGTTGAGACACGTGCTCGGCGATCTTGGGTGATCTTGTCGCAAAAGTAGATTCGCGTGAACTTCGCGTATTGAAAAGTTAAGCGACGAACGGAATACGCGAACGAAACGACACTGGTGAAGTTTCCCCTTGAACGAGTAACACTGCGTAATATATCTCTACGTTGATTATATCCCAAGTTCGGTCGCACTAATCTGCCGGTATTACGCTATGGAAAACTTCTATTCGACGTTAACTAGTCTCGGCTAACAAACACGGCTAGTTGACCTATTCGAAACGACAATAAGCGTATAGTCCGGGCTCAAACGCTGAACGCAGTAAGACAATGTTACGAGTCTAAACACGCGGTCTGTCAAGCGTAGCTCGAGCTAACAAGCACTGAATCTCGCATTTAACAATTATCCCGTCGGAAGAATAATTATAACGTGATATTTCGATGTATTGTTTCGTAGTAGCTTCTTTTCGCGTTAATCGCGTTCAATTCGCAATATGACGTTCAATTTTGAACAGTAACAACACTGAGCTCTGGTAAATTTAACGAAAAATTCAAATAGGAACGAGAGGAATGGTATAATTTGCAATTGCTGGCATTAGTCACGTTCAATCCTTTTGTCCTTTCAGAGAAATAATTTGAATATAATTTCACTTTCCAATTCTGATACAATTCGAATATAATTCTGCCTCGCAATTTTAACAGTAACAACACTGATGAAACTCTGATGAATTTTATGAAAAATTCCAACGCGCGAGAAACGATTCAGATATTATCCTTCTAGAGAAATAATTATAACGCAATTTTTCTGTGTATTTCGCAATATTTGACATTAGTCTAATTAATTAGTTTAATTACACGAGAAGCAATTTAAATATCATTTTCGTATCTGCTTTTCAGTTTTAGCAATAACAACAATGATAAATTTAATTAAAAACTTCAAATACAAGGGAAATAATTTAGCTGTGGCTCTCTCAAAAGAATAATTATAGTATAATTTATTTTGCAATTATTCACGTTTACCTATTATCCTGCCAGAGAAATAACTTCAACGTAATTTTCAGTTTTAACAACAACATCGAACTTCGATCAATTTAATTGGAACTTAAAGATTCCATTGCGAGAACAATGATTTGTCATTCTAGAATAACAATTCTGATCTAATATCTCGTAACTTTCGAAGACTGATCGTACCCAACTCCGACTCAGAGTAATTAAAAATTGAAACGCGAGAGAAACGACTAAAAAAAGAAAAGAAAAAAAGTCGTTCAAAGAACGAGCTCAGAATCGTATCTATATAAATATCACGTCAGTGAATATCCCGACGTACGCGGATACGTCAGCCGTGTGAAAACTGCCAGTAAGGTTTTGACGTACCGATACCTCACCCCGTTATGAATGGATTAAAACGTCATCAGCCAGCGCGAAGATTTATTTATAGGCGGGATCTCCCGCGTCGGATCATCGCCGCGGCGGTGCCGTGTATCGTCGCGCATGAAAGATCGATGAATTGGCACGCTGGTTCGAAGGTTCCTCGAGGCCGTCGTCGACAGAGCCGGCATACCCGATGCGAGACTCGCTCGGGAGAATTGTAACGAGCGTGTCTATGTATGTACAGGGTGGAAGGAAAAGTTTGTCCGTGGCTATCTTCGATTTGGTAGAAATACTTGAAGAACTTGCAAGTTGATTTTGACTTTGACCATTTCAAAAAATTTTTTTCTTGCATTGTATTCTACTTGTTACGAAGACGCCATAGGTCTCTCGAAAAAAGTTTCTTCGTTCTAACAGCGACTTTACGTTTATACGACTATAACGTTAACAGTTAGTTTCATTATTTGATTCACATTGATGCTACGATTACAATAAATGAAATGTATAATAGTGAAATACGAAAATTACATGATATAATAGACATCCACGTGTCTAAACCATAAAGTCGCTGTTAGCACACACGCGTTCGCAATGTTAAATAATTATGAAACGCTTGCTATTTTTAGTTGTGACCTATGATTCCATGGAAAAGTTTTATCTTCGCGATGAGTAGAATACAATGCAAGAAAAAAAAAATTTTGAAATCCTAACAGCGACTTTATGATTCTAGATACGTACATGTAATATTTATATTTCGAATAATGTTAACAGTTAGTTTGATTATTTAGACTGATGCTACAACTGTGACAGATCAAATATTACTGAAACCTAATCCAGAACCATAAAGTCGCTGTTAGGACGCGTCCGCAGTGTTAAATGATTGAGAAACTTTTGTGATGAGTAGAATACAATGAAAAAAAGGGAAAAATGTTTTACTTTCAAATTCAAGGTGAAGATCAATTTTGCGGTAGGTTCTTTACGCGTTTTTCCATCATATCGAAAGTATAGAGGACAAACTTTTCTTTCCACCCTGTACATACGTGCACGTACACTTTGGCGCGCTGTTGGAAGCTGGCCTGGCGAACCAGGCAACGTTCGCGTAATGCCGTTTCCTGTCGGCTGAATATTTAAGCGTTCGCAGTCGGCCGGCAATTTTCATAAAACCCGGGTTTTTTTTTACTTGAGGAAGGCGGGTAAGGAGCTGAAGGGTCCGGCTAAAAGCCGCCGTTAACCGGCGCCGGATGTAAAAGCACGCGGTGTAAATTATTAGCGCGGCAACATTATTATTATTATTCTTTAATTTAACACCGGCCTGGCGGTACTCCAACCCCCGCGGCTTCGGAGAAATTAGCGTCCGTTTCCCTCGCGTAAGAGGGGTAAATCCTGGCTTTGACCCCGCTCGAACGGATTCTCGATAATCGTATCTATTCTACGAAACAGTTCTCTGCTCTTTGCCTTCGTTAACGTTTCCTTTTCCTTTTCTCTCGTCTTTATTTTTATTTTCTCCTGCAATGGATTTGTAATGGCACGGCACGCGTTAAGATACCACGTGCATTAACTTTTTCGAGTATTTAGGCCGTACTAAAAGGTATCGTAGAAACAATATCATAGTTAACGACGAGGGAGTAAAAAACGTGTGTTGAAAGACAGATTATTGCCTCGGCATTTGAAAGTTTGGATTAGTTGATCAGATCTGGAATAATCAGATATTCAAGTAGTTCGTTTGAAATCGAGTTGCTGAACTTGAAATCCAAATTCGAGCCATCTGATTTCAGATATTGGAATATTCAACAGCGGTACTATCGACGATTAAATCATAAAATTTGCATTTCGGAGAAATCCAGGGGAAATTTTTTGGCACTTCGAATAACACGAGCTTTCCGAAAATATAGACGCTTGAAATAGATATCTATACTCGAGGAACATTTAAAAAGAATCATTATTAAAGTAGCTCAAGCCGTTTAAACCAACTTTTACAATACCGCACCCTTTCAGAATTTCACATAACCGTGCACGTGCGTACAAAACTCGAACAAGCTTCCAACAAAATTCCAAATCGAATTTCCACCTACTTGATTCATCGATCTATCAATTCGTCGCGATATTGTAATCCTACCTTCTCGGTATAAAAAGAAGAATCCTCCGTTCTATTAATCTCGTTCGCGGTGGAATACAAAGAAACAAGATAACTCGATCTCCGGAAAGTCTCGAGAAAGTACTATTACATTACACTCAGACACCCTCGATGCTTGCTTAAAAGCCGGTCGAACGAAAGAACCAAGTTACCCTCGTCGAGGGGTGCACAGTGGCCCGCGTAAATCAATAATAATAATTCGCTATGAAACTTTTGCTGGCAATTTTTCCCTCTGGTATCTTCCGTCCTTTATGCTTCTATATACATATATATGTACCTATTATACGTCATTTGGAACGTACCGCCGGAACGTCAAAGAAGTTTCCAAACCCTGGTTTCCCCACTCGAAAATATCTTCCTCCGCTCGTGTGTGTGTGTGTGTGTGTGTACGTTCCCTCGTCCTTAACCATTATTCGCGTACTCTAGTTACACCACGACGACGACTACTTTCAACACGTAACGCGTGTGTACACGAGGCGTCCTATATCATCGTTCGGTGGAACGCTCAACGACAAGCCCGACCGCTTCTCGCCCTCGACGTCGAGGATCTTCCCCGTTTAATGCACCTTCCGCTGACAACGGTGTCGTACTTCGTGGAATACCCTCTATCGGGTATTGTGTTTTACCGTTACCGAGACGGTAGTGCCATTCTTCCAACTTCTCGACCTACATACACGCTCGCCCGGACACTTGCTTATTTTCGACGAGATGTGTTTTAATTACATCGAGCTCTCCCCCCCGGCGGGATGTTCAAGTCGACGGCGGTTTTCTTTGCAACTGATTTGCGCGCCAGTTGTTCTGCACTGCAGGGTGTTTCGTTTGAATTCAACCGTGCCATTATCTCCTTGCTTTTGTATCTCGCGTAATAATAAGTTTTGTGAAAACGTTTTGTTTATGTATATCGACGAACCTTGAGGAGAATTTACGAATGAATTTATGCATCTGGTCACTTGCTCGTTTTCGAAAGTGATTTTAGCGGGGGTAACCGAGAAAGGGCCTCTTCAGGTGCAACGCTGATGCAACGAAAATTAGCGATTGGTTGACTTGGGTCACGTGATTCGCGAGGGGGCGTGGGGTAAACCTCGAGTAGGAATGGCGCCTGTAATTTGTTTTGTATCGATTCGAATGTTTGCATATCGATAAAATTTTATGGCAAAACAGTTGCTTCTGGGCCTTTCAGTGAGACGTGTGTGCCCGACGTTGTTTAATACAGTATTAAGTCGTGCGAAACACGGGGATTGTACGACGAGGAACGAAAGAAGACCGAGACGTTCGAACGCCATCGGGATACGAACCGAAAGGCAAACGTCCCCGAATGGATTTGAAGTGTTTCGAAACGTGATGTCGGAAACCCGCGACAGAGTAATTCGCGTTCGCTGCGGCCCGACACGTTAACGTTTCACCGAATTTCCGAATGTTCTCGCGGCGACTTAATGGCGCGAGAGCTGTTTGTCAATTAACGTTTTAACGAGCTCCGCCAGCCCAGTGTTCCGTTAATATTCTGAAATGTCCATGTTGCAAACGCGCGCGAAACGACGTACAAATGACACGTAATTTTCGTCAATGTTCAATCGTATTTTTCCATTTTCGCGTTAGTGTTGCAAAGGATGGAAATTCGAATAGAATGAAAAAACGTAGTCGACGCAATATCGGACTGATTATTTCTCGTGTAGTTGGTTGTGATTCAGCGTGCCAACGCGTGTCACGTGATTATGATCGACCAGAAGATGGTCGAAATTGGAGGTGAATGATCGATAAGATAGAAAACTGTGAAATTAGAAGAGTACAAAAAAACGCGGGAATAGACGATTGATTTATTAAGAAATGAACTATCTCAGCTGAGATTTTCACCTGATTTTGGTTCACGTTCGTTTAGCCTCGAAGTAGCTGTGCAACAGGGAACGTAGGAACGAAGATTACGCGATGTACAATATTACCTCGGTGTGTTAACAATGGCGTTAACGTCTCGAAACAGTTCCATCATCCCTTGGATTACCCTCAACACTTTTACGTTGAATTGATTGGGCAACGCGGCAGCTAACGGTGGCTGGCGCGTAAACAATGGACCGCGGCTGTGTCCACAAGTAATAATCGAGTGGATTCTGGTCACGGGATCATGGAAACCGGGCAATTGATTCTCCCTGTCCTGTCCATTTGCCGGGAAACCGCTCATCCAAGTAGTCTTTAGCTTCTCGATTAACGGCGAGGTCAAAGCAAACTATATCTTAATCATAACCTCGTTTCGCGTCGTGGGACGAGGCCGGAGCACACCGCCCCTATAAATAGCAATTTCCTTCCGTACAGAATCATTTTCGCGATTATTGCCTTCCTACGCTGGCGAAAATTTCACTTTCGCAAAGTTGTAATGATCACTGCGAGAAGAATGCGAATTTCTGTGCAGTTTTGAAATTCAACGAATGTTACTTTAGATGATTAGATTATGATTTTAATACTGCTACTAAATGTGATTTTAATGTTATATAGATACATGTTTAACGAAAAGTTGATACAATTTTAGGGGATTACTTGCACTTACTCTTTAAATTTTCCAAATATCGAATTATAAAAAAATTATTAGTGATCTCGAAAGTCTCAGTTTGTTGAAGTTAATCAACTTCAATCCTTTTATCTTACAACTCAAGTTTCAACAACATTCAACCATTTTGTGTTAAAATATTCTATAAAGTAGAGACACACTGCAAGGAAATTTCGAGTTTAATCTCCATTCAATTTTTATATTACGTAGATTGTTACAGTCTAGTGTTATCATTAATTTTTAGGCTTAGGTTAGATTTCCTTTTTCAATCATTCCGTATTAAAATACTTCTATTAGTATGCTTCTATAGTAGAGACAAATTCCAAACTTTTTCAGGAATTTTGTCGATATTTTCGTACTTTTTGTATTTTGTTTAACTGATAATGAAAATTTATACAAAACCGTCAACCCTCTAAAATGCCTCAACTTTCGAGAATTTCAAAGTTCGCGGATTCGAGTTCGCAGAATTTGAAAATCACTTCTGCTCCACGTGCGTGTAGTAGTTCCTTCGCGCGTTGCTAGTCGATAAATTCGAAAATAGCAACGACACTCGCGATTCCACGGAAAACACTAACGCCGCTAAATAACCACTCGCGAAGATGGCACGCCGTCAAAAACACGAGATGAAAAAAACCTGTTTTCCCTCTGCACGTTCAGCCGTGCAGCGAAACGAAACCTCTCGATTTCCGGAGGGGCAGGAGCGATCGTTCACGGCATTCGCGGTTGGCGAAGCGTTCCGATAGAAAAATAACTAACCGCGTGCATCTTGCAATCGACGAGCTTTTTTCTCGATCAAAGGGATGCATTTCGTTCGATGCATACGTTGCGTTTTGACGTATAATTTGAAATCACTTTTTGTGGTATCCGTAACATTATCATATGTCGGTAATGTCAATCTTGCATTAAACGACACGCGAGCGCTTCTTCGCGCGCTGAAATTCTTCTCTTCTCTCTTTTCTCTCTCTAAAAAAAAAAGCGTACGCACAACTCGGGATTTCTTGTCGTTCGCGAACGCTGTTACAATAACGCGAGTATCGTCGCCTGCTGATCGTAAAAACGGAGATAATGGTAGCTGGCGAGTCGTGGATTCGACGCTAATGCGCCCGCCATTCGCGCGACTTGCGAAACCGGCGTCGCGTCGCTTCAATCCTCCCGCTACAATGGTTTCAATAACGTCGCGGGTTCTGAAAATCGAGAAGAAAGGGGGGAATCGACGTCGTAACGAACGTTGTATTTCTTGCAGTATCTCGCAGCAGTATGGATGTTTTGCGAAACTACGAGGACCGCTTAACCCGGCTGCGTCCCTCGATTCGATTTTACGCGAAAGATCCTTGAAACAGAAATATCTCGCACTTGAAAAGTTGAAAACCGTTCGATTTTCTTACTGCAAGGAGGTGTGACGAATCGAAGGGATATAAAAACTTGAATATTTTCGAATACTTTTTATTTATAAGCTTTACACGGGGTAGCGTGCTTTGTAGCACGAGGAGATGACTTTTTATGAAAAAATTAATCGGGAATGAAATACTTTCGTTCGAGTATGCTTGAATTTGGTAAATTCTAGTGTTCCAGAGAAATATAATCGACAAGATTTTGTTATTTCACAAAAGTGGGTTAAATATGTGGAAGAGAATTTTTTTATCCGAGGCTTCCTTCTAAAGAAAACGAACTTTGAATATGCTTCGTTAAAAATTGCCCAGCCACCTAAGTTTTCACACTCGACTTTCTCGAAAACGAAGCCTCTCTTGAATGATAAATTAACCTTTGCTCTAATTCGAGTCCTGGACTTGAACTTGTTTTCTCTAAAGCCTCTATAAAGATTGTATCTCTTCGTTTTCTTCAAAGACTCCATCTTCTCCACTTTATATATAGAAAAACGTAGGAAAACACAAGTTCATTTTTCCTTTTGAACTTTCACAAATTCAAACGACTCTGCGGAGTTGAAAAAAATTCTTCAAGTTAATTTCAACGTGATCGTTGCAGAGGGAAATCTCACCTTTTTTCTTTCGCAGTTTTATGGAATTTCAAATTACGAGTCAACCGCGTGGAGGTTCCTTTAATTTCGCGGACAGAAGTACATTTTCTATGGTATATAGAGGCTCGGAGCAGAATAAAAGTAGTTTCACTCTTCTTCGTTCGATAGCTTGTTCAGAGTACAAATCACCGGGTCCGTCAACTCGATGACCAAAAGATCACTCTCGGCGTTGGGACGTCGCGTCGGCGAATACGAGACGTTATTGGCGCTTGAGCGCGGAAAGGGGATCCTCGCGCTGGTAATTTACGCTCGTCTGAGGCACCTAGAGACCGCAGAGGACACTCGAGGATAACGTGACGCCGCGGGTGCCACTGCGAAACGCGATAGCGGCCGTCAGCCGACTAAGCACCTTTCTTCGAGTAGCTAGAGTTCAAGAGTACTCGCAGGATATGAAGATTGCCAAGATCAACGTCGTCCTCGTCATCGCTGTGTCTCGTGCGTGGTGTACATCGGCTTTACAGAGATTAGGCAACGTTCTGTCGTCGTTCGCGAATTTCAATCATCCGCGGCCGATTCGAGGCAAAATCTGTGCAGACAGATTCGCCCCTGCGCATAGGATCGATCGCGTTTTGCCAAATATCTTGCAGTTTTATTTAAAAATAAATCTTTAGCTATCCAAACAGTGAAGTGTGTTCAAACTCCTTCAAACGGAACGAAAATTTTATTCCTACGTAGAACAATCTCCTTAATTTGCAATTGTTCTCTTTCTCTTATTCCAAACCAAGTTCCACATATAAATAAATAATACAAATTTTCAAATCTTCTCGAAAACAATTTCATTCGAAACGTACAATTTTGCAATCTTTATTCGCATTCCGAAGAAGATTTTTAGTCGACAGAGGGACGAAGGTTCAACGACAGTCAAAGGCCAGCGCGATTAATTATGAAAAGTCGTCAAAGATGACGAGAGTCGTCGGTGAATGTGAAATCGGTGGTCGGCTCGAACGCCGACAAATTAGTGTTAATGGAGTGTCGTTACGTTCGAGACGGTCGGCGTCTGAATAATTTAGGCGACAGTCGGCCTGCCTCGCGTACCCGGGGGAATTTTAAGACGGGCAACCCTCGAGGCCGGTTCCAGAATTATCCAGACCCCGGCTCGTGCCCGGAATTTCCGCTTAATCTCGACGACGAGGTCCGTTCTATTAAATTTTCACCACTCGATGATACGTTGAATAGTTATTCGTTCATTAGCCGATATGTCGTTACCGTTAATCAATTGCAAACTAGGATATTAGTTACAGAGGTAACTAATTACCGAGAGTACGATAGAGAGTATCGATATCGGTATCGACGCGATACGATGAGAACGATATTTGCTCGCGGGTAAATATTGACTGTACGCGTTCAATCTATTTTACAAATCCTCGGCGGTGCGCGCGCGATACAATGGCTCTCGGGGATTTTGCCCGACTCGTGACAGCCCGCTCCACTTACGTCCGACTTGTCGCGGCTTTTTACTACTGGAACAACGCGGCCAGTGGCACAGAGTAGCGCGTCCCGGTCATTAGTGATCAGAAACAAGCTCGCTCCGCCGCGGAGCTCTCCTCGATATATCAAAGTCAAATTGCAAGTTTCTTTGGCTCGTCGCCGGTGACTGTAAACATTGTCGCTCGCGAAAGTATTTTCCACGCGCTTTAAAACTCCATTTTTACACCAACTGTTGGAGTTCATGCGATAAAAATCCACTTGGATTCTCCAGTAATTTCTCTCGTTCACAAAATAAAAGTTCGAGTTTGGGTAAATGTAGTAAAAGTTCATTTGGACTGAAATTTGATTTGGACTATGTACATGTATATATAGTGCTTTGTGAATCGAAAAATATATTACGAGGGAGCTTGCAGAATCTGTGTTTGAATGTAAATACTTTAAATGTTGATAGCATTAATTATAAATTAATTACGTCAATTATAAAAATGTAAATGTTTTCCAAATTTTACCGGTATAAAGTGAAGTTTTATATAATATATATATATATGTATAGATGATACAAATTAATCGAACTTAATTTTATTTAATTTCACTCGACCGAAACTCGCTGGAGCCAACGAAACAAACTTCCGGTCATCAACTCGACAGTTTCTTCGAACGCTCGCGGACACTTGCCGGGCGAAATTACCATTCTCGATAACACTTTAAAGACCGAAAGAGGGACAAGAAACGAATCGTCGCGCGGCATACGAAATGCCAACTCGTCCCACTCCGCTCGTTGCAAAACACTCGTTGCCATTCGGACAATTAGTCTGGGAGAGAGCAAAACGTTGAACGAGAGGAGCGAGGGCAATTAGAAAACGCGAGGCTGCGTTTTCTTGCCTTCTCTCTCTCTCTCTCTCTCGCTCTCTCGCCTACTCGGTTCCTGTTAATACGCCCCGGAGTATTCTCGGGCGGTTGTGTCGAAGTTGGAAGGCAACAAATCCTACGGCCACGGGTCGTTTCGACGCGTTTAGCTAACGAGCAGCGCGCACGTCCCTCTATTTTCGATGGAAACCGAATTAGCCACGTCGTCGACCGGCCGGAACGGACGACCAGTTCCGGCTGGTCCGTGAGTTCCGCTAACTGGATTCCGGGAAATCGTGGCACCGTCTCGTGATTTCCCTGCGACAGACAGGGGAGTGGGAACTTTCGTCGGATTTCCTTGCCGATTCTTCGGATTCAGAGGCCGTAATACCGGGTTCGCGACGTTACATTAATTAACTAAGCCGTCTTCCTCTTTCTTTTTCTCCTCGCTTCTGTTTGCATTTGAGTTGGAGGAGAGGGAGGTTCGGTCGTTTGTGCGTTCTTGAAACGAAATCGAAAGAAGCGCAGAGTATTCGTGATTAGCTGAACATATCTGGATTTCTAAAAGTATGTGACCGAGCACCGCAAGGATCTACTATGATATTTACACGCGTATATTTATATTGTTGGTTCGTATTATTCTGGTATTCCTTCGTTTGAATCGTATCGGAGCACGTGTCACCATCGTTATTGGATCCGTATCCAATATTTGCGTGTCGTCGAATTCATAATCAGAGGAACTTCAATTCGTTTGAAAGATTCCGATTCATAATCAGATAATTTCACAAAATTATCTCCTTTTTCCATAGTAAGAGTTTCTTCCGAAAGATTAACGTGTAAATCTGACCTGATGAAAATGTAAAACCAAGACACCGAGAATTTTGATAAAAAATCAACTATAATATATAGCGATGTCATTATTGTTTGGATAATTGCAATATCATTGTTCAATATATTTAATAAATTCACTAAATGTTCTATATTTTTAATGATATTTAATAGTACATAATGTATAATATTATGTATTCATTCAATGTTCATACATTTATTAGGGAAATAAAGGTTGTATTCAGCCACCTAGCGTGACACAATTGATTTGTTTTCGGAAAGTTTCAACACCTAAACGATAATTACTTTTCCTACTTTCTGTAGCACTGATCATGCTGCGTTAATCACGTAATTACGTTTACATTTAGAGATAAATAAATGAACGAGTCAATAAAATTGCGCTTACAATCGGTTTCGTTTCATCGTACTTGGATGAACACGAGTCTGCATAAATGTTGGCAGTGTTAGATTTGAACTGATTGTAATTCGAAACGCAGTTGACGTGGTTCGTTCTATGAATGAAAAAGAGGGCAATCTAGTACAGAGTTACTCGTTACAATTGAAATCAACGCATATCGCTAGATTAATAGATCGAATCAATTACGCCGATTTTCGTATCGGCAACGTTCGAAAATGTGTATCGAATGAAAGGAGGATTAAAACGCAGGAATAAAAGCGGATATTTTCGATTTTATAGAGTGTACGCTAGATTTAGTATAAAACCCTCGTATAATTCGATGACAGGCAAACCATTTGAAACCACACTTCTCTCAAATATTACCAATTGACTTTTTGCGACGTGCGATAATCAAATGGAGAAAAAATATTTTAAAAATTTACAAATCGAGTCATTGAAACCCACATCAGGTGTTAATTATATGCTCTCGTTATCGATTCGACGTTGAAATAAACGTATACTTTAAAATGTCGAATTACTTTCCAACGTAAGTATTATCACCGACAATGAAATATGTGCTAATCGCAGAAAAAAACTGCACGACTTGTACCCCAGTACGATTCGTCTCATTGAAAGGCCCAGAAGTAACTGTTCTGACATCGCCACTCCCACTGACATTCCCACTGAGGTCTACCCCACGCCCCCTCGCGAATCACGTGACCCAGATCAACCAATCGCTAATTTTCGTTGCATCAGCGTTGCACCTGAAGGGGCCCCGTTAAAATCACTTTCAGTGATAAAAGAAAAAAAGAAATTCAGCGAAGTATTATATCGTTGCCCGGTGACCGTTTCCTCGACGCAACTTGGTCGCGCGCGGATACGCTCCCCCAAGAGGAGTCACGCAAATCCAGTTACAGAACTCGCCGGCGAACGAAACAATTTCGCCAGTGGATGCAACGCGCCAGACTAATTTCCATCAAGCACAGGCAAGTGCATTTGTCAATCACGCTGCGTACGCTTGTCCCTCCGCCTCGCTCCTTCCCGCATGCGAACACGCTGTTCCCGCGTAACGCGACGTCCACCTGCGACGTCACGTTTGTTACACGATCGCGAACTCGTACCGGCTGACCGAAAGAGTCAAGCTCGTCTCGTCGAACTTGTCGAAACCGCGACGATTTCGGCGAATCTCGGAAATCGACAAAGCGATCGTGGATTTACGAACGAATTTCAACTGTCATTAGAATTTTTAATTTACGAAATTCTAAAGTTCAATTTCAATTTAGAATCAAGGAAAGAGAGAGAGAGAGAGAGAGAGAGAGAGAGAGAATCGTACAAGTCGTGCAGTTCTTTTAGAATTCCTTAAGCGTCTGTGTTGAGTATACTCGTCATGAAAAGATATTATAGAATTTGTTTGTTTAATGTCGTAAAATTCGGTCTTGCTATTTATTATAAAATTTAGGCAAAAAGATATATATTTGTAATTTTAGAATATTTCCAGGCAACGAGAAATGAAATAAAGTCAATAAAATTAAAAATTGTTCAGAGAGACGCCAAAAGAATTTATCATTTTGTTATAATTTAACTTAACTCTTATAGCAAGTGCGTACTCGTCATAACCTAGAAATAATGAAGCACACCAGTGCAAATTCGTTTAAGGTTTAGGTTAGTTAATGTATATTTTATAAAACGAGCTTCTTCCATGGCGATTTTGTGTTCCTTCATAATTGATATTCTCCTTTTCCTTTTTTTGAAGGGGATTTTTCCTGCGAAAGGTGTGACTCTAGGCTCTCTAGGTAGTACAAGGTGGACAGGTGGGCTTTCTTTTTAACGAAACGTCAAAATATAAGAGAAAACTAATTTTATTAATTTTAAATCGCACTTAAGTTCAAACGTGATTTTTTCATTCTTCCATTACGTGTCAAAAGTTGTTTCTTTCGAAAATGGAAGAAAATGTATAACAAAAAAAGATTGCGGATTTGGCCCATCCAGAACTGCTCTGCTAACTTCATCGCTTTATTGCAAGTGATCGAAAATGTAAACGAACGCGAGAAAAGAAGAAAAAATATTGAACGCAAAAACAACACGTACGTGACAAAATGGCAAGTACAAAAATAGGAGTAAAAGAGAGTACAGTTACAATATATTCGCACCGTGCTTGCCAATTTTAGTACTCTAAAAATGATTGATTCAAAAGATTCTCTATTCGCGTATTGATGTTTGTAAAATTAATGACAACGATATACTTCAATATTCCAACGAAAAAAAAACATTCGTTCGAAGACGACGTGATTAATTTACGGAATTTATTAATATTAAAAATGATGTCAAAGATGAATCTCTCCGGAACTCGCAATCGCGCGTTACTCGAGAGAGAAGAAAGGAAAAAGGATAAACGGAAGAGCTCGAATAAACGTGAATTGTTGTTTAATAGCATTTTGATTTAGCGATAAACGCAGTGGAGAGGGGCGGAGAGACGGCGCGCGCGAACGCAGAATAGTTGGCCAGTTCTGCCGACAATAAGCTTAATTCAGCGACACTCGCCAACTTGCAGTAACATTGTGAGTTATTACCCGGCGCGTTAACTACGCAACTACTAATGATTCTCGATTTACACGCGATCGGCCGTTTTTCCTACGCCGAGCGGATCAAAGCGTACGTTTCGCGAAGGTGGCATTGGATAAGGGAGGAAAAGAACCGAAAATGCTCTCTTACACGGATAACGAAAATAAATGACGTGTGTTCTCGACAGACGAAGTGTGATCGCGTTGTTGCACAATCCGATGCTTTTTTTCGCCGCGGAAATTGGAGGAAATTGGGAAATTTTCCCGGTCGTTGCTAGGTACGTCTGAAACGAAAACTATTTGGATCAATAATTGAAATGAAACAACTCATTTGAAAATTGTTTTCGTTTGACAATGATACGCACCGAGTATATTGAAATTCACAGTTCAAACGGACGAGTGGGAATTGTCAATTGAAATGAGAATCGTTCGCGGTAGAAATTATTATTTCGTGCTTTGAAGATGGCATTGGTTATTTTTCCGAGTGAAGTTGATTGAAAAAAATATGGAGAAACAAATATTAATTACCGATATTAACATAAGTATTATTTTTGAGAAAAGGCTGGCCTTTCTGTTATTCGCGACGTAGGATTGTAAACGTGACACTTGAGATAGGTAGAACGATTTCACAAAAATAATATTCAAATACTTTGTCGCACGAAGAAAATTTATCTTAAGAAAAAAAAAGAAACAATCAAACACACAACCGTCAAAGTAGAGGCTTCACGATTTAAAGTGAGACCAAGTGGATCGTTGTACGATTTCCCTTACGGAGTTGCATCAGTTCAAATTCAATTGTCGACAATTTCACAAATTTAAGGAAAATTTTACGAATTATTTTTCTAATTAATACGAAGAACACGTTCGCTCAATTGGTTCGCTACAATCCGTGACACGTGTAATTGTTGTTTTAAACTTATTCGCAGAGAAACGACTTGGCTCGTTCTCTCCGCGAAATTATTATTCCACATCTGTGGAGATAATAATCATGTCATAAAGAAATTTGACGATATATTAAGCAAGCGTTAAATTGAAGTTATTCGTTACGATAGCACGGCTAATGAAAATTCGTTTCGCAACAGAATGTAGACTGAAGTGCGAATTGTTAGTATCGCGAAACGTATCTTATCTGCAGAATCATTTTCTATTATTCCCAATTTAGTTTAATGAGAATATTCTGACAAGAATACACTCCCTCTCTGCTCTCTCTCTCTTTCTCTCTCTCTCTCTCTCTCTCTCTCTGTCTCAAGAAACGGGTCTTCATCCAGCAATTTCGCTAATGATACCGCGCCGTTTCATGTCCGGGAACGTTGCGCGACTCGTCACATCTTAACGCACAAACGACCGGCTATTTAATTCGCGGCTGTACGTACACAACCGGCAGTGACTCACGAATCTTGAGAATGCGAATGTTTTAACGAAGAATCAGCCTTAATATCTTCTTTAGAAAGGTTTAAAGTTCTTCGAGCTCCGACAGAGTGACGATTGCTCAATTGACAGTGACGATTTGTTTCCATCATTCTGTCATATCGAGGACAAATCTTTACTTCGCGTTCATCGATATTATTAAAGTTGTCGACATTTGCAGTTGTTTTACAGAGCTTCCCGAAAATTCTTCCAAAGATTTATGAATTACCGCACCAGTCGCTGCTCGAAACGAGTGGCCCAACTCTTTTACTTTTCTTTCGCGACATTAACGACGACAGAACTTTCAGAAGTGCCACTTGAATCTTCGTTTTCATCTTCGTTTAAATTTCGGAATCGCTAGAGTCTTCGTTACACGCTATATTGCACGTCAAAATTTCGTCACCGACATTTCTTCCACGATGATTATTAATAATTATAGCAGTACAAAAATTAAAATTACAGTTACAATTAAAAAATATTTACAAATGTTTTATTTTGAGAATGTGCAGTGGTGTGTTTAATTATTCCTAGGCGAAAAAAATCAAATACTTGCCAAATTAGAATGATTGGAGATAAATTTAATTTGCTTCCGCATTGTATCGATTGTTAGATTTCTCTGAACACAATTCCCACTGAAAGTGATTTTAGGTGCAACGCTGATGCAACGAAAATTAGCGATTGGTTGATTTGGGTCACGTGATTCGCGAGGGGGCGTGGAGTAGACCTCGAGTAGGAGTGGCGTTGTTTGGTACTGAGCGATCGCGCCTGTAATTTGTTTTGTATCGATATCACTTAAAATTTTATGGCAAAAAAGTTAGAACAGTTGCTTCTGGGCCTTTCAGTGAGACGAATCGTACTGGGGGTACAAGTCGTGCAGTTTTTTCTTTTATTGCCTCCAAATGTTCTATAATGTGTTAAAATTACAAATGTATATAATCGTTTTGTCTGAATTTTACAACAAGTGGCAGAAGCGAATTTTTTTTTTCTACATATTCGACATTAAACAAAATTTTTTCATCGACCATTTTTTCATGGAACGAATATACTCGACATAAACGCTGGAGGGGTTAATTCAAGGAAGTAAAACGCAAAGTCTGTTGGAATTTCATCGGCAGCTCGCGGACGTCGCGAAACCATTAAATAATTAACCACGAGATGGTCATTTGTTCGCTCGGTGTCGATTCCGTTCGCCTCCGTTCCACGAGACAGTCACGAGTCGTCGTAAAAGAACGAATTTACAGCGTCGTTTATCGTTTGGAAAAGAAGCTGGACGCACCGGGCTCGTAATTTTCGCAGCGTAATGTTCGTATCCTCTCGAGGATCGACGATGACCCTGACGATTTAACGGCACAACGACGTCGCCGTTAGCGACAGAAGAAACGATGCAAGATGCTCGGTTCCGGTCCACTCGCCGAGGAATTTCCGCTGGAACTTGCCGGAACTGTTGTTGTTTGATAGACGGGAAAAAAAGAGAGAGAGAGAAGGATGTGAGAAAATAGGGAAGGAATGTTCATTGAAACAAAACAATAAATAATTTCGATAGAAGATGAATTAGAAACTATTTGCGAAATTAATTTTAATTAACTTGCGAACACTACTTGATTGTATTCCGCGATCAAAAGGTTCATGAAGTAAAAAAAGAAGAAGTGATTACACTGATTGCGAGTGTAATCTTGGAATCAAGCGACTGCAAACTTCCGAGTCTTTTATCGGAACTTGCCGAACAATGTTCGCGGAACGAAAGAACGAGCCGACGAAGAATCAAGGACGATCTGATCTCGAATCAAGCGACAAAAGGTCGGAGCGCCGAATTTCTGTAGCAGCGGGTCCGCGTTTTCAACGTGGAACTTGGCCGAACAAAGCAGGTGCAAACACAACAGATTCTTCCGTTCCACCGCAACGTCGAAACTTGCACCCACGCGCGGAAACTCGCCGAATACTTTCTCTCCCCGGTGCGGCAGAAACTTTCGCGTTTGCTGGCTGTACCCTCCGAAACTCTCATTCGCCACACACACACATACACACATACACACATTGTTACTCCCTTGAACTCCCGCCAGACTTCGTCCGGTTGCGCGTAGACACTGTTTCCCGCATTCCTGGAATCTCTTTCGCCTCGAGGCGTACGGACGATCGTTCGCGAACCCCTTGTTTCAACCACCCCACCGGAGAAAAATTCATTTCCACATCCCGGAGTTTTGTAACGACGTTCACGCGTCGTGGTGAACAACGAGATCTTTATTTTCCTTTATCAACGAGACTTTTCATCCGGGTTCCGAGGCACGGAATTTTTAGCGTTAGTAGTTGGAAATTTAATGGAGTCGATCTTCCAGGGTGACTGGCCTTGTTTGTCGTGGACTTTGTTAATGAGTGGCACTGTGCATTCTTGATGAAGTGACGGATCCCTGGACGTCAGTCACCTTGGGGCAAACTTCTCTCCGGATCGTCCGGTAAAGGAGGATAGCGTGAAATTTTTAATTTGTCAAGTTGACAACTTGATCTCGAGTCGGTGTAACTGTGTAAGAGCGATACTAATCTCTAGTCAGAATTCATTTACTCGAGTAAATTTCGACTTAATCGTGGAGTTTTCCCAATATTGCTGCCGATGTTCGATTTAGAGCGAATGAAAGGAAATCGAGTGCCCTAAGTTTTTTAACAATTCGCAAAATTGAACGTTGAAATACTTTCAAAGATACTTGCTGATACACAATTCCCATTAATATTCAGACACTAAATATTGAAACTTGTGATTCTGTAGAAAAAAAATTGTACGTTAATGATAATAAAGCTCGAAGCTCCAACTTTTGAACTATATCACTGATTTTTCTTCCAAGACGTACTTGTAAATGGCAAAGTGATGACACTTTTTTTCTACAAAACTGATTATACGATTTCTTTTTCGTCAGTTTATCGAACTTTGTGTACGAAATTTCTTAAATCTCAGTCATGTGAGTCGTGATATTGAAAGTTCGATAAAATAGCCAAAAAAAAAAAGAGAGAAAACTGCACGACTACCGCAGTACGATTCGTCTCACTGAAAGGCCCAGAAGCAACTTCTGACTAGGAAACGAACCACGCCCCCTCGCGAATCACGTGATCCAAATCAACCAATCGCTAATTTTCGTTGCATTAGCATTACGATTTTCTGGATTCGCCCCGCTAAAATCACTTTCAGTGATTAAAAAAAAAATCGCGCATCAAATTTCCCGCGGTCATTACAAAGGAGAAGCTACAATCCCCAAATCCATCGTAGATTCAGTCACGAAAGAAACTTTTCAATGTTTTCAGATACACGTGACAATTTATGTAACACTGTCTTTACTCGCTCACTCTGATGTCAAAAATAAGCAAAAATCTAGAGCAAAATACAGGATTTGGAGGCTACGAGGCCTCGCTTACAAAATTTCAACAGTTTAAATGTCCAAACGATCGGACACTAACAGAAATCACTGCACCCTGGCAAAAATTCACGCGCGATATATTCTCCTCTCTCTGCCGCCGCCGCGAGTTTTTTTTTTTTTTCCAATTTGCCAGCTCGTGACTCTGGAAACTCTCGTTTGTCAGAGATCTAACGTACGTTTCGCGTATCGCGGTGCAAATTACGGGGAACTGGCTGCGCAACCGTTGAGACCGGCTTTCGACGTCGACCTTAGCCACTGGCCACGCGCCACCCTCATGCAAATTACCTGACTGCGCTCGCTAATAAAACTGTCGGGACTCGGCTCGAACTTAATTATCGCCGAGACTTAACGGATCGCATTACGTGCATATCGGTGAACGAAGGAGGAGGCACGTTGGAATTGGAACGGAGAAAAATAACGATATCGAGGCAACGCGACGCGAGAGTCGAACCTGAACGCGAGTTTCAAACTGGTTCGATCTTCGAGAGACTGACGAAATTCTTGAGAATTCTTTGTGAAATGTAATTAAATTTGAATGTGAGCAAATAGACTGTGTCTCTGAATTCACTTTTTCAAGTTTGTTACGTTGAACGACAACGTTTTGAGAAAGGAAAGACTGCAACGATTGCTCTGAAAAGTTGAAGTAAAATTTACGTAAAGTCTGTAGAATGCTTCTAATTTTACTTGAACCTAATTCGAAGAGTCTAGACTTCAAAATAGAATTTCATGAAGCAGTGAAACAAAGTTGGTACGAGATGTCACAACAACGTAATCCGCAATTCGGATTCGTTTTTAATTTCCTCTGGACAAAATGGAAGAAAGTTCGGAAGTTTCGTGACGAGACGAAATGGAACGACAAACGAGATTAACATTTTAAACAACGCAGATTTTTCTCTTAATTTTAACGGATCGTCAATTTTGGAAATGGTGGAAGATGGAGAGGACGGAAAAAGTTGGAATTGAAATTCCGTTCGTCGGAGGCAGAAATACGAAATACGAAATTAATGTGAGGTAGAAGCTGCCTCGCGATTCTTAAGGGCGGTTTCCAATTTGTCTAATTGCAAGCGGGGCAAGGTGACAAAGGTTGAACGCGTTTTATTCAAATTAGGGAAGCAGAGGCGTGTAACGGAGTTGCGCGGATTCAAGCGGGCGCGTCGTGGCATTGAAAATTAGCATTTCAGATGTTTCATTAGCAGCGTATTGGGCTTAACTTCTTAACACAACGGGGCAAGTTGCTCGAGCTTGAGCCGCGCTGTCTCGAGCTGTGTCCGTAAAACACCGTCGCGCGCTGCGAGCAGCCACTCTAAAAGCACGGCGGCGATTTTCGTATTCGCGTGATATTCTTCGGAAAAATACGAAAATTCTGTAAATCCATTTTCTCTGCAAAACAAATACTTAAATACACTTGGAAAAAGTATTTTTCCATCGTGCAAAACTTGCAATGTGAAAGAGAAAAGATACGGTGGGTCAAAAAGGTATTGGCGATGGCCTAGTTCACTACGCCATAACAGCTCAGAAATAATGTGCACAGTAGCAATTTCTAGTAGCATGTTATGCTAATTAAATAATAATAATAATAATAATGTAAAAATTCGAGAGTCGGGAAAGTATCGATTTGTGATTGTTGCTTAATGGCATTTAATGGCGGAACATTGTCGGAGAACTGATCTTTATACCACTTCCACTGTTATTGGAAGTTGCTACTGTGCGCGTTACTTTTGCACGCGGTAAACATACGTGGTTGCAACGTTTCGTTAATGTTGCTAGAAAAATATCCATTTGTAAGTATGTTCAAAAATACACGGCTGTAAAATAAAATTCCTCGTATCGCCGATATCTTCTCGACTCTCGAATTTTTATTTCAATTGTAATCGTCGTACAACCACGCACATTATTTTCGCACGCAGTGAAAACAAATTTTCACTCATTTATGTTCAAAAGAATACTGCAAGGAAACTAGGAATGTACACGTTTTTTAATTCAGTGTGCATAAAATATTATTCTTGCGTTATACTTGTATTATTATTATTATTTGTCACTGCGCACGTAATAAATCAATTATGGAAACAGATTTGGTTAACGTTTCATTCGTTCGTCGTCAAGAAAATTCGAGGCGTGTAAAATTATTCCCGCATTATGCTTACATTGTCATTGAAAACTGCCGCTGTGTGCATTGCGAGCCATTTGCGGATTTTCGCTAATACGTCGCGGATTATCGCAAGAGAACTGGTGCTTTTCCGATCCTCTTCGTAGATAGCGTCGCGGAAAAGATTCGAAACAACGCGGCTCGGCTGTAATTTTCGCCACGCGGCTAATAAGTTGAAAGTAGCAGACTGCTACTGCACACCTGGCGGTGGGATGGTTGGTAAAAAGGCAGGGGAAAAGTGATAAGGGTGTGCGTGTCGTAAGCTTGTTGATCGCATCTTAATATCCCTGTGGCTCGAGTGTAGCTCGGAGAGAGAGAGAGAGAGAGAGAAAGAGCAGCCAGTCGGTCGAGTCACGTCCCAGCCACTTCGTGCTAAAACTTGAACTTTATACCGGCGCCCTGGTGGCCGGCGTTAATCTTCCTTTTAACGCCGAGGCCAAACCGCGTCGCACCTGCTGCTCGTAATCGGCTCGCGAAAGTATTTTCGCCGCGCAGCCCCTGCCGCGCGCTCTGGATAAAATTGGTTAGGTCGATTTATTTTCTCTGGCGATGGAGTGGGAAATGGCGCTAGTCGGCGACGTGCCCCTCCCCCACTACTCCAACTTCTCTTCAGCGGTTTGTTTGATCAACCGATGTTACTTGCTCCTGCTTCGTCGAACGAATTTTCTCCACCTCCCCTGGACGTTCGACGCGTTTCTTCGGAAATTTCGAGTCGTCGAAATCTGCGAAATCGAACGTATGGGGGGTGTTCGATCGCGGGATTTCGATTTAAGTTTTCTCGATATTATTATATCATCTTTCTCGCGAGTGTATAAAACTCGTGTACGTCGAAATATTGTTGGTTTGTCGGATATTTTGTGTATCATTAGTTTATTCGAATAAATATTATATTATTAGTTTAGTAGAAAGTAGTTGTTAGTTTAGGGTAATTTTTACGATGTAAGTCGAAACGTCAAAGTCAGACGCGATTTATGCTATACTATGTATAAATACGTATGAGAAATACATGGATGTTCTACTGTCACAGCGATTTCCTCCTCTAGAGCATAGAAAGTTGTAGTGAATTTATTGGTAATAACCAACAGATCTATGTTAAATTATGTAATAAAGCACTCAAACTTTTGGTTGATTGTGTACACGACAACAGACCACGTGCACCGTGGACATCATTCAACAGGGTTCCGAAGCTGTCGATATTTGGATGATCCTTCGATTAGGGGGAATATTAAGACGACTTAGCGACTAATAACCAGGATGGCCAGGTGACCCTGTAGAGTAGGAAGATCTCGATTTCGAACATATGTAGACGATCACACCCGAGAAACTGTTAATTATTCGACTGATTTAATGGATCAGCAATGTATCGCAGTTTCGAATTCATCGTTCGACTAACCTACTCCGACCAATTGATTTATCTGACCCATCAACCGGTTTCCTTCTCTCTAACCCTCTGTGTGTTCCAACTGGCTGCCTACAGTTATCTCCAGCTGACAAATGCAATTCCACCGACTACAACGCACTGTGTTTCGAGTCGTGCACAAAGCTCGAAAAATGGGAAAAAATCCCCATTTTTCGAGCTTTGTCGCGTATCCTACAACTGGACTGTGGATGTTCGCGCAAATCTATATTTTGGAAAAGAGTTGAAAAGGAAATTCGTATTTCGTCTCTCAAATGCTGTTACAAACCCCGCTATACTTTGACTATTATATATATATATATATATATTTTTTTTTTTCATATCAGGCGTGTTCTCTAATTGTTTACAAGTTCATAAGAATTAAGTCTGTTTGTAACATTCCGTGGTGTCGTGTCGTGCGAAGCAATAAAAATTCGCTGCAAAATTAAAATTAAAATTAGGTACACGTGTACCTGATGGATTTTCAAAGAAGCTCGAAGCAAAAAGCGCAGGACGTCATCCCTACAATTTATAATTATTCCCAGATATTTGGCTGTCGAGGCATACGCTCGCAATTTTCATGTACGGACGGCTTCTCGAGAAATTCCGTTTAACATGTTCGATCAGACACTTATCGTCCCTATTATTCACTCGCTCGCGGTGGCACCCTCCAGTACGTATTACGCGATCTTCCAAAGCGATAAAACTCGCCGCGACAGCTTTCCGCTCGCAATTTTCGTACGCGCTGGCTTCTGAAGAAGCCCGGGCAACCTTTTGACGGTTACTCTAGCGGAATAGTGACGGCGAACGAACGACAGATCTCCCGGGGAGAGGGGGGGCGCATTGTGAACGCATTGTGAACGAGTTTGAGACGATCGCGCTACCGGCGACTCCACCTTTTGAACACGCACGCCGGCCAGAGTGCTTGAACACCCGCTACAGAAGAATTTCACCTATAATATATGGATAAGAGGATTTTTTTCCAAGAGGATTCTGGAGCCTTGGAGTTCAACGAATACGTCGCTCGCAGCGGATGAACTACGTCGAGTCAGATTAGATCCAATCTCTTTCTCTCTCTACGTACACGAAAGTAAAGTTTTTCTTTTGTCAGACTTTCCTTTCGACCGCTAATGTATGAAATTAGCAAAAATTCGAAGGAACTTTACAACATAGTAAGGAACTATCGAGTTTTACTCTCATCGAATCCTGGAGTAAAAGAGATAGTGATGCTTAACAAAATATATTTCTTAAATATTCTTGGAAAAACTACATTCGTGCCAAATTTCATCAAAATCGGCGATTCAGGGTATGTTCCCTCGTAAGAAGTGATAAACTCGTTATTCGTCTTGCCTCGGTTGTATTTAAATATGCTCGAAGCTGAGAAAATGTTGCAACAGATTTGGGACGAAAAACTGTCGACACGCGATTCCAAGGGGTCAAACGGGGATTGAAATTACTGCGATTTCAAACCTCCGTTCCCGTCTTCAAAAGAGATTTCAACGAAATTTCAAAATTCGTACCCGTTCCCGCGAGTTGCCGTTTCGTACGTGGACGACGCCGGCGGTGCAGTTGCGGTGAAGGAAAAGAGAGAGAGAGAGAAGAGTCAGCGACACGTGGCGTAACCGCTGAAAGTTAAAGGGCCTCGGGATCGTATCGAGCAAGTGGCCCATGAAATCAACTCCGTGGTATGCGGCTACGGGTTGAACGAACCCGGGCCGCGCCTCGCCGCGCCGCGGCCGACACGCTTTAAAAATATCATTTCCCGTCGAACGTCACCGCAGGCCCCCCCTAAGCTATTAAATCGAGCGCGGTCGAGGGAAATGGGAGGGGGGACGAGGTTCGAACCGTGTTCGATAAAGCCGGCTCGTTTCGCGTAATTTCGTTCCCGGCCGGGTTTTCGAGTTTAAAGAGCCGCAGAGAGAAAAATTTCCCCGCGGATCGCGATTTTTCCCGATCGCCGCAAACGAGTTATTCCCCGCGCGCGCGCGCGCGCGTCGACGCCAGGCCCTCGAAAGTTTTCACTTTGACCGAGGCTTTTGACAATGGGAAATTGAAATGTCAGGTGCGTCTAAAAATACGCGTAAATAGAAAGAATCGAGGTGTGTTCGGAAAAATACGCGCGTGCGTCTTTCTCACACGCAGAGACACCTGTGAAAATTCACCCGCGTGAATGTTGCTCGAAGAGAACGTAAGAAGATCTCATCTTCAAACTTTGGTGGAAATTTTGTATATACGTATGTAGTTTGCAGATCAATTACGTCGCGGTGGCTCGTAAAATTGCGAAAAGTGAATTCATGAAATTCTACTGGTCCTCGGAGACATTTGGCTGAAAATTTAAGGCCATGTATATATTATATATTTATAATATATAAATATGTAAATTTATTTGTAAATTACAATATACAGATATATGAATTATATACTGTATGCACAGTCGCCATGTGCAAAAATTTTCGTTCATCGTATGAAAGATCTCTTCTTTAAACATGTAAATTTAGCAAGAATTGTAGTTACGAATCCATCACGTTACAATAGCTAGTGAAATTACTGCTTGAAAGGTAAATTTATCACAGAGTTACAGAAATATTCCGAATAATCCGAACAACATTTTCTAGCGTTAGACCGTAGTTTGCATACTTCGAGACACGCGGCTGAGAAACGTACATGGACAAACTGTCGTTGATAAAAATTCCACGCCAAACTCGCGGTTCGTACACACTGCAGGCTCTTTTTTCCCTTCATCTCGTTATCTCTCCATCTTCTTACGTACGTAGAACGAACGCGGTGGCACGATAATCCCAAATGAAGTTTACCCGAATGAAATTGAAGCGAATGTTGGAAAAATTCGCCGTTCGCCTGGCGAATGTTACGTGGTCGTTACATTCACGGGACTCGTCGTCGTCCTTTTGCCAAGCTTTGAGTTTCGAGCTACTGGCAAATTCATAGCAAACATATCGATTTTCTCGTATAAATTTCCGCGGATGCTGGGATATCCCAGCAGCGGTGTATCGTTTTCTTTTCTTTCTTTCTCTTCCCTTTCTCTCTGTTTTTCTTTTTCTTTTTTCTTTTTTTTTCTTTTTTTTCGTTTCTCCTTTTTAATCGTTCCCTTCCTGAAACTACGCTATCCCGGCGCAGTAAACATTCGTTTGCAGCGTTTTCCTTTCAACATCCATCGTTTTTCATACTTAACGCTCGCCGAGCCCTGGATATGTATTTTCCCCGAGAGCGCTCGTTAAACAGAATTCGTATCGATCCGCGTGGATTCGAAAGAGATCGTTTTTAATTTACCTCGCGTAGAATCGGGAGCCGAGAACGATTTGGGAACGATGCGAGTACAAATGATGTTTGCGCACAAAGATCGTTTAACGGAGTATTCAGAGTCGGAGTGTTTTGCAAATTTATTGCCGGAGGGAATAGAAAAGAAAGTGATGCGAAAGGGTGCTGTTTAAACACTGAGGTATCGACTCTTGAACCGAGACAATTGAGGGTAATTAAGAGTAATTGCTGAATCATTTCAACAGACAAAATAGTAACTCACGGATGATTCGTGTAAATGTTACGAAACTGTTATAGAAACGGCTCTGAGAAATAGCGAATTAATTGTTAATTATTCTGGAATTCTCCTGTTAGTCGATTTTGACACATTTCTTACCAACGACGTGACGTTATAATTAATGTCGCAACGAGTGCATCATTCACTGAGTTTCGCTGAGAGAAGCATTGTGTAGGGTTGGCCAAAAGTTTCTTTTCTTGACAAAACCTTATTCAAAATATAAGAAAAAACCAATTTCATTAATTTTAAATTAAATTCAAGTGTAATCTGTAAAAAATATTTAATAAAGAAATTACGGATTTGTTTCAGTAGGAAGTGATTTTTGGCTCACCCTGTAGAACGTTTCGTTTGAACACAAGGTAAAAGATAAGTACGCGTACGCGCGATTTTAAAGAAGCGTCAAAAAGTGTCGTTTATCAAGTGTCGTTTACCAAGAATAATATTTATCACTGAAAGTGATTTTAGCGGAGATCTAACCTAGAAAATCGGGTCTAATGCAACGAAAATTAGCGATTGGTTGATTTGGGTCACGTGATTCGCGAGGGGGCGTGGGGTAGACCCCGAGTAGGAGTGGCGTTCTGGTAGTGAGCGATCGCGCCTGTAATTTGTTTCGTATCGATTCAAATGTTTGCACATCGATAAAATTTTATGGCAAAAAAGTCTTCATTTCAAGTCGTGCAGTTCTTTTTTTCTAAATCGATCTGTAAGAAGTGTGTGAAAAATGCTTTCGCCGAGGGTCTTACTCGACGTTCAATTATTAATGGGCCATCGATCTGGCATTGGCAAAGTTCGCGCGGCGAGAAGTTATGTAAAATCAGGATGACCGTCATTTATGGTCGACGTCCTATACGTTATGCAGAAACAGAATACGCGAATAGGCGAGTTTATAGATTCGGTTTGTGACTCAGCGCTGATGCACGTTAGTCTTGACACAGATTCAGTCTTCCACATTTCCACATTTCGCTGTGTTGGGCAGAGAATTCATCGACGAAGAACGATTGAGTTTTTTCCAACAACCTTCAATTGCAATTAACCATTACATCACACAACTTTAATTTTTGATCATAATAATGATTAAATTCCTACTTGTGTTTAAATACCTTTTAATCGTTCATTGCGATTAAGGGAATAATATAATACATAAGTTTCTTTCGATTTTAATTGTCAGTTGGACATCTGGTTAACGATTAACCTAAACCTAACCTAAACCGTGTCTTCTTATAAAGCCTCGGTAAGTCCGTGAACAGTGAAACAATATTAATGTTCAACGCAACGAATTAAAGTTTTCTTTTTATCGTTGCTCGTTTATTTGACAACTTTCGAAGACGTTCGAATCAATAAATCAATAAGTCGACGTTTCGTTACAATTTCGAAATACACAATTCACGTGAGATTATAAACAATTTGATGTAACAACTCGAAACTATCAATCGCCGACTGTTTTTCGACTGTTAATTTAACTTTAATTAGCCATCGACGCTTTCTCGACGATTCTATTCTAATAAAACATCAAACAGTCGATGAAATTAAAAATTTTTAATCGACTAATGTACGAATTATTCGGCGATTTTCAGTTACTTCTCGTCAGTTGACTCTTGAATACGATCTATTTTTTAAATATTTGATTTGATTACGTTTACATTTAATTACTAGAGTAACATTCTTTGTGTCACGCGACGTGATCGATATTTCCCAATATTTCCAATGGAATATGGAAATTTAATGGAAATAGTATTTGAAATCAATCACGTTCATTTAGATAAGTGAAAGGTGTCCCTTTGCATTTATCAAATAAACCGCATTGTCAATTTCTTTCCTTTTTTCGTTGCAATTAAACGTATATGCGTATAATAAAATATCCCTCAAACATACATTCTCCAGATTTCCCTCCAATTTCAATTACCTCGTTCCTCTCTACGCACCATCGCGCGTGAGAGATGTTGCAAATATGCGACAAATACGCGAAATCTCCTCTAGAGAAAGTCTTGTGTGTCGGTGAAAAGAACGTTTCACTCAAATGACTTTGTTTCTTTATTCTTTACCGAGAATAGCAGCGCCATGGTAATTATCCGCAAAATCAGTATCAGTATCAGAGTAAAAATGCAGTATCCAGAGGTGAACGTAGGTTCAACATCCGGATTCGCGCTAGAGCTGTTCTTATATATACACCGAGCTCGGTTACTACCCCCTTAAGTCATCCGTCATTGTCCTCCATTTTCATAAATTACAGCGACGCGCGTGATTTGAAAATTATCGCCTGTATCTCGGATTACTGCGCCTCCAGGCACCATAACTATAACGAACGCGACACACGTGCGGAAGACTGGGTTACCCTGGACTCGATACCGCCCAACGATTTCTCGACTGTATCCAGCGACTCGGTGAGAAAATGATGGAGGTATTTTCCGTATACTTTCCCGAGTGTATTGGAAACGACGCCTGTAAGGCTCAAATTGTAACTGCGATCACGAATATTTCTCGGTTGGAGGACGAAATATTTCTGACTGAATAAATAGAAAATTAAATAAAGATCACCTGACGAACGGAGTTATAAATCTGTGATGGTTGAACACGGTTAAATTATTGTAAAATTGCAAGCGATTTCCCCTCTCCTTTAATAAACTCTTTGGTCGTTAATCGCAACAAGCAGTGAGACGTGATCAATTATGGTTATTAAATTTCAACAGCATGTTGTTATTCTGGAAATTAAAAGTCTCTCTAATTAAAAAAATTTTTCCCTCTTTGTTAAGCTCTATAATCTAGATGAGAATTTTCCTCTATTACTATTAAATTCCAGACTCTATTCTTATTAAATTCGAGAAATTAAAAATATTTTTAATTTTAAAATTTGCAAAATTTCCCCTCCCTGTTAACCGTGTACGATCTAGATACCGTCCTCTGTCGTGAAAAATTTCTCTAATTTTAAACGGCGAAATTTTTCCTCTTTGTCAAGTTCGTACAATCTACGTAAGAATTGACATTGAATTTGAAAAAATTGGAAATTTCTCTAATTTCAAATTGCGACATTTCCCTTCTTCGTTAAGCTCGTATAATCTAGATAAGAATTGTCTTCTATCGCTAGGCATTAAAGTTTTCTAATTCCAGAAATAATTGCGAAATGTTTCCTCTCTCTCTCTCTGTTAACCCAATATAACGTAGATGAGAATTGCTCTTTGTTACCAATCGTTAAATTCGAAAAATCGAAAATTCCTCTAATTTCAGATCGCGAGATTTGGATAAAAATTGCCCCCTACCGCTAACGATTAAATTCGAAAATGTCGAAGACTTCTCCACTGTGCGTGATTTGGACACGCCGTGCGTGTCAATTTTAAATCCTCCGTAGCTCGAACAATCTACTTTAATCAGCCAATTAAACTAGCCCGCGCAAACATTCCAACTCGGACTTATTTAAAAACCAATTGCAAGTTGGACGACGCGCGGATGACCGCAGTTATACAGCCTGGATCCGGACAAACAAGCCACGGTCATGGTTGCCGTTCACGTTTTAAAATATACACGCTCGCCGGCCGGAAAACCGGGCGAAACTTCTAGTCAATTTAACTTCGAAAGACCCGGACGAGCGGACAGAGCGCAGAAACCATCAGCAACAGCGGCCCGAAGCCAACAACTGGGATCCACGCTCGCCTGCATAGAACAAAGTGTTTCGAGCTGATTCCATAATTGTCCAGGGCAGCTGCGTGTCCGCGAGCGTTACCAGATTATCGTCGGATGGTCGAGCGTTTTCGCGATAGTTGAACGTTGAATTCGCCATCCGGCAAAGGGTAAACTTCCAATCGTTTCTTGGTTCATCGTACGATAGCCCGATAGTTACCGTTCGTTGCCACAGGTGGAACACGCCTGTTCCAGAAAAATTGTTTCGTTCGATTAAAATTCAACTGTCGCGTGAGATTCAAATTGTTGTAATTATATTGGTGTTTGAATCGGCAGAGCGGCAAGGAATGGAGGAAAGTTTACAACACCGGATAAGAGAAAAAATTTAAATCCGTTGCAAGTCTGCGAGATTATTTTGAGAAATTATGAGTAATTGACCACTTTGGCAGTGCTAGATAGTGTGTCAACAATTAGCAATTAAAAATGGGTAATTAACTCTTCTTTTTAAATCTAGTTAAACTTTTTTAAAAATTTAGCAAAATCGAGGAGTATTCGAAAAGTACGATTGTTCGATTCATCCAAACTTGAAATACAATCTTGAATTGATTTCGCAGTGAAGAGCAAGTGGGAAAAATTAAAGACAGATGTCTCTGGAAACAACAAAAAATCTTTTTCACCTTCTTCTCTCGTCTTTTCCATCGTTATTTCGAAGAACAACGTCTACTCTTTACAACGAGATTCAGATGCTTGCTGCATTTCGTTGAACTTCGAATAATTATTATAGATTAAACGATTTTAATTCAAGGTTCGATGAATCAGATTCGTTGTATATTATGACGTATTATCGATCTTTCGTGTAACAACGAAAACTGTGTATTTTAATTTTAGCAAAAAAAAATAAATAAATAAATAAATAAAACGTTTCGAATAATCGTACGACAGAATGATCCGAGGTGTTGCATAAAAATTGCTGAAGTACATACACGACGAAATAACGTGTAAAAACAAAATTACGTACACAAATTGATATGCACATTGATATTCAACAAACTTCAGATTTGTTCGTTCAATCAGATTTGTTTTACGAGGCATTGATATGACAACGAAAAACTGGAATAATATCATGTACTTTAATTTCAAAAAAAAAACAACAACAACAACAAACGATTTGAATAATCGTACGACAGAATGATTCGAGATATTGCGTGAAGATTACTAAAAATATGTGAAAGTGTGTGAGAATATGCAAAAACAATTACCAAACTTGCAGAGAAAAAAGTGACGTGTGCAAACTAATGCACGCATTAACGTTCAACGTTCAAACTTCCTTCTTCTCGATGATTAGAGATCGTTTGATCTCCTTGACGATTTAAATCATTTAAATCACATCTTGCATGTCGCGAGTTTCTTAGACGAAGAAGAAACTGCCCTAATACGCGAACGAAAACATTTTCGTGGAGGGGGGGCGTGTTCCTGCGCGATGAGATCTCGAGCTCGTCGACCACTTTGATCCAGTTATTTCGGATGAACGATTCACATCCCCCGAGGAGTGAGGGGCAGAGGGAGGGGAAGTTGATCGAAAATTCCCGCTCTCGAGACTTCTTTGTGCCCTCTTCCCTTTCGAAATACTCTTTTCCATTTCCGGATCCATCTTCCACCGGCTGCTCCTGAGATCCTGATGGACGATTAACCCTTTCGCGGTTGAAATCCCCGACGAGAGACTCAGGAGGGTGTATTCTTCTACGTCCGAGCGTACGTCACGCTTAACGCGGGGCAGGGGGCAAATTTTTGGAATTCGAAAGCAAAACGCGATGTTAGCGAAATTTCGTGATGTTAGGTGACGTTAGTGCTACGTGAAGAAATAAATAATAATATTTATGAAGGTTGGAAATAATACTATAATACACAATAATAATAATAAAAAATTTACATGGGATAAATTCTCAGTGAAAAATAACGAATTTATCGATCGCAATATACGAATGCTTGTATGCTTTATATTTCTTTATTAAAATAAACAGAAATACATGCAGACGCATACAAATATTAATAATAATAAATTCTCATGGATCCTCAATTTATTGATCACGATGTACGAACATTTGTACGTTTGATATCTCCTTATTTGAATCAGAGCAATACATACAGATGTATACAAATGTTAACTTTACTTTGAAGAATCCAAGAAAAAGTATTCGTACAACTTCAAACTTTCAAAAAAGGATTCGTATCAACTGTACTTGAATTTGGCTAATTCTGAACTGGCCAGAAATAAACGACAACTTGAAACTACAACTTTTTCAAACAATTTTTAACTAATTGTAAGTATATTGAAACTCTGTTTTCCTTTCCTAACCTCAAAAAATGGAAAAATTTTATCTTTCATTCTTCACTCACCTTTGCAGTTTCAAACACTTTGATTTCCTCGAAAATGATAACTCTTCGAATGAAAAAGACTCCATTCTTTGCTTTTTTCATGCAGAATCAACCTTCCTTCTCTGGAACATCCTCTGCATAGAATACGTCGCGAATAGGTTCGAACCGGTTTGAAAACCCTCGCAAACACTTCGAAACGGGACGCTCTCGAGTGGACGTTTAACCAAGTAGATTCGAATCTTAAACAGCCTGTTTGCTACGTACTTCTGCTACTTAAACTTTCTTGTTTATGCTACCAAACTCGAGCTACATCGGATAATACGTTGCACGTAATGTGCATCTGCAGCGTGCAGTTACTTGTCTTTTGGAGTTCAAGTGCCCCTTTTACAAGATTCTCTTCTCTCTCAAATATCTTATACGGGTACTTGTACAGGTGAATTCTCGTTCTGAAGTCAGTTCGTACAACAAGAGTACAACAAGAGCATAATTACTCAAAATACAGCAACATCGCCTCTTACGAACATTGTACACAGGGTGTCTCGAATTTAAACATCGAGAACTAAGAGGGAAAAATGCCCCTTAGATTAATGCTCAGGCTTTGCTCCACTTTAGAGAAAATCACTTTACATTCATTGATATTTTTTAACATCGCCTTGTAACACTCAACGTTGCGGACGCCTGCGTTCTAACAGCGATTTTATCATTCTTGATAAACGTTATGTTTATATTTCGAATGATGTTAAGAGTTGCTTTTCATCGTTTGATTATTCAGATTTACACTGATGCTGCACAACTGTGATAAATCAACTGTTGGTGAAATCTAATACGAAAATTACGCGATATAGACATCCACGCGTCCAGAAACATAAAGTCGCTGTTAGCACGCAGCGTTAAACGGTTAAGAAACTTTTTTTGCCATATTTCGAAAGACCCGTTAAATTACGCTGTTAGATTATGGTTCGACGAATGTTTCGAGATTCCTCCGATAGAATCGAAACGGTTGTATTTCGGCCTAGGCAAAAATATAATCATTCCCGTTATATATGTTCTTATTCGATTTCTATCTGCGGACGCCCTAGACACGCAATAAAAATTGATAGTTGCTATTAAACGGGGCTTGAGGGAATTATCGGCAGAGAGATAAGGGGAAATATACAGGAGATACGATGGAAGAAGTGTGTATATATATATATATATATCGAGTATTGCACGGCGGTGGAGATATTTTCGAGATAAGTTTCATTCTTCGCAGCGCGACCTCCTTTTCGTAGCCTTCTCTCTGCTCGCGCTTTCGAGCACGCTTCAACGGATCCTCCACACGCTCGGGGTCCGATGAAAAGCCCCCGCGGAAATTAATTCCAGCGTGAATCCACACGGCGGGATCGATCACGGTCCGTTATCTTAACCGAAGGATCGGGTTCGAGCGATGAAAGTCGATCTGCCCGCGATCAGACCACAAATTGCGCTGCCATGCCTCCGCGCTGCTCGATCGCCAGTCGTTCTTTTGACCACCTGTTAACTGCCGATGTTACGGATATCCAATCGATACATCGACGATCAATCGACCAAGCCGTCAAACAACGAAAGTCGATCTTGGAATCTTATTGCCAGTATGAAGTTGGAAGTTTTTATTTTCTTTGTACTCTAGTTTGGATGTTGTCGATTAATCTGACAATTAAATTACAATTTGTCCAATTACGAATACTGTTTCTTGGGTTATCTAAAGTTAATATTCGTACAGGTAATGTATGTATAAAGAAGCACGAAACATTGTGGCCGATAAATGTTACTTTCTACGAGAATAAAACACACTGTGTAAGTACTATGTAAATACTATTACACTATCTGTAAGTATTTCCTTTTCAGAGGAACCCACTGGCTCAAAGAACCGGTGAAAACGGAAAGAACGAAATTTTTTCCTGAGAAAATCGAGTTTAGAAATTTGTCCGCTCGAATTTCGCTAATTCTTGGACGGAGAGAAGATTGATAACGAGCAGAACATTATTTTATCCCTGAAAGTAAGTCGAGGATGTGTAGAGTACAATTTTTCCCTTCATTTTCGAAGAAATTCAATTCCAGTTCAATTCCATTGCATCTATCGTTCCCAACTGAACACGTTCAGAGTCTATTTTCTTTCTTGGGAACGAAGTCTCTTGAACGGTGTTTTTTCACCAACCCTCGCGATCAAGATACTCAATAAACGTTCAAACGCGATTCTGTTTGAAAAATGTCACTCTTTACGCTTCGAAAACGCTCTGCATATATACACATATGCTCAAAATATTTTGAGGGACCGGTTATAGGATCTCGACAGATTTTTTATTTCTAACATAAATTTATAAATTATAAAAATTGCACATGTATTTTATAACGTAATCGTTGATGTAATCGTACTGACATTTCGCAGATTCTTCGTCGTCGTGCAAAGTATTGGGTTGTCCGGAAAGTTCGTGCCGATTTTGAAGGAAAATTGAAAAGCAGAAGATTTAAATTTTAGTATACATCTGTTAAATATTACGTTTGATTTATGTTAAATCGGCACGAACTTTCCGAACAACCCAATACTGTTTGATTTTTCTGAAACAACAAACACTTGCCCTACGATTTCTCTGAACCGGGAACGACGCTCTCTCTGGGAGACTGAGAGAAGTCTGAGACGCGTTCGTCGACGGTAGTTCCGAGTCACGAAAGGTGGCAAAAGGATTAACACAGGTGTCTGTTCGCTTCGTTATCCAAAGCACGCATGCAGGTTCACCGGAGCGGTCGGCCGACTCGGCGAGACGCGGAGCATCGCGACGTTGCTCGAGTGGCGGCATCGGAGGCACGCGAACCTATTCACCAGCCGGAAGATAATTAGGCGCGTGCATTAAACGAGCATCCATCGCGTCGCGTCTAGAGGAAGTGGCCTATGAAACCGTTGTTTCGTCCCTTCCGTGCTCGCCCCCTTCTATTTCACTCGCTCATACTCTCTGATTAGAATTACACACTTGGAAGTTTGACTTTGTCAGAAAATTATGGTAACGCGGCTATTACAAAATTTCAGATCGACTGTAAGAAATCGGCGACAGAACGAATGTTATTATTACGTTAAAAGAATATTATTTCAGTCTCGAAAGTATCTAGAGCTATTATTGTTATTACAACGCAGTGAATTTTTCAGGAAACGAGTTGTAATTATCTCACATATCATGTATAATTCTTCTTTACTTACGTACGATACACGTTCTCTTGAAATTGTTCCGAGTAAACAAAATCCTCGAGTATTTGACAATTAACAATCCATCGTGTCAATAAACCGCCGTCAATAATCCGTTTAATCGAGGACAATCTCTGTACGCCATACTGACTCCCGCGAATCGTTGGGAAGTTATTTGAACAATCGTAATTACACTTGGATAAATCAGACGTCTGTCATCATTTAATGTAAAACGAAAGAACGAATATTTGTATAAGGTAATCGTTCAACAATTGATATTATTAAATCTACCTAGTTATCGTCATTAATTAACGTAATTTATGACAAGTATCAAAAGAATCTCAAATTGCTTTCAAATTGCTCTCGAATGCCTCGATATCTCGCATCTGCAGCAGTTGAAATCAGTGGGCACATCTCAGATCAAAAGTCGGATTAAAGCGCGCATGTGTGTGTGTGTGTGTGTGTATGCGAGTAGCACAGTGGCAGAGGAAAACGGTCAAGTAGCGTGACGAGATCCTATGAAGAATTTAAGCCTCTCGTCTAGTCGCGGCGCTCCAACTTCCACCCTCCCCACCCCCTGGCTTTCGGGGGTGTAATTAATTTTTCACTCCGTTTTGAAATTCCGCTCTCGCGTGTCCGCTCTCGCCGCGAAATAATTATTCGCACGGACGTGTTCGTGCGGCCGAGGCGATTAATTCTTCGCCGTTCTGGTTAATTTTAATGCGGCGAGGATCGCGTACACGGTATGATAGATCGTTTTGTGCGACCACGCTCGTTGTTGCTCACCTCGATGCGTGACGTACCAACGCCGTTGAACGATAACTTCGTTTCTCTTTCCTTTTTCTCGCGTCTCGTTCTCTCATTTCGTTTACAGCTCGATCGAGACTCGATGGAGCCTCCGGTAGCCGCTCAACGATTTGTCTCCACGTTGCACGACGAGATTGCACTCGCAAATGAAAGCCCTTCTCGCGATATAACGCGGTCGAGCGAGGATTAAGGGGAATGGCATTAATTTTTCAACGAGTTTGTGATTAGTTTCGAAGCGAGCTGCGACGGTGTAGATTTTTTTGCGCTATTCTTTTCTTTTCTTTTCTTTTCTTTTTTTTCTTTTCTTTGGTATTGCACTTGTTGCAGTTTATTGTAATTTATTCTTGGGGCTTGAAGCGGTTGGTAGATCGCATGTTTGTTCATGTACTTCAAATTTATACGACAATATCTAGAGTGATCTCTAAAATAAAGTTTAATAACGATAGAAATTGTTGAAGAAGCTAATTTAAATGAGACGCTGCGTTTAATTTTATGCACGTTTAAAATTTTCCTTTTTCAAGGTTGATGTATTTCCTCGTTCGTATACTTCAAATTTATACGAATAATCTCCACGGTGATATTTGAAATCATCTCTAGGAATTACGTGCATTTGAAGTTGTTTTATCACTGAAAGTGATTTTAGCGGGGTAACCCAGAAAATCGGGCCTCTTCAGATGCAACGCTGATGCAACGAAAATTAGCGATTGGTTGATTTGGGTCACGTGAGTCGCGAAGGGGCGTGGTGTAGACCTCGAGTAGGAGTGGCGTTGTCTTTTTTTAAATTACATTTAATTGTAATTAAATCTTCTGTTTTAAATTCGTGTATTTCCTCCTTCATATACTTCAAATTTACAATACACGTGGAGAATGTATCTCCACAGTGATAGGTATTTGAAAACGATGTCCAGTGGTCCAACAGAAATGATCGAAATGGCCAATCTAAACGACGCATCTCTTGCGTCCAAAGTTCCCCGCCGATCAGAACCACGGTAAGAACAACCGATCGTTTGTTAATCGGCTGTTGCGTTACCGTGAATCCTCGAGAAAGCACAAGATCCACGTTTTCTCCTCCTCGAAAATACGTGGTTCTCGAGTAAGCGTGGTTCCGCGGAGTAAGCCACTTGCGGCTCTCTCTCATTCGTTACCGAACGATCACGTACCCGCTGGCCGCTGGTAGGTTACCGAGCAAACGAGCAGCCCTTTTTGTCCGCCCGTGAACGGGACGAGAAGTGGACGAGAGGGTCTACGACACTTGGACGCGTCTGTCGGTTTGATTTTTCCACCGGTGGAACGAAAAAAAGGGGAGCGGTTGGTTAAGTAAAAGTCACGTTCGACGGTTAGGGTGAGTGGCACTCGTTCGAAACAATCACGAATCGGGGTTAGGGGCGGCTCTCTTGGATCGAGCTGGTAGCCTCGTTTAATCGTCCTCGAGTGCCTCGGACCAGATGCGTCCGATAGATACTCTCTCTCTCTCTCTCTCTCTCTCTGTACAAGAAATACCAGTTTCCTCGTGGCGGAGTGTCGCCTCGAGAGCCCTCTCGTATTAATCTTCGACTCGTTAAAATTATCAGATCGACGTTCTCCGCTGTTTGGTAATCGCGGTGAATCGTTTGTCCAGTTTGATTTTTTTCGTGAATATACTGACTCACGTACGTGTGTGCGTCGAACGTATCGATCTGTTTCGTAAACTTTAGTTTCTTTCGATTTATATTGCAATTTTTTTCGTCTTCTCCGTAAAGACTGTAAAGAAACTGTAAAGTTATACTCTTCTGGCATCTCTTTTATTTCTTAAAGCATCGGAACGAGAATCGAATCTGTAATTCGGATCCTAATCATTTGCACTCTGCAGAATGCAACTTATCGCATCTCTGTTGCGTCTTCGGGGATGACAGTATCGTCTCTTCTCTGAAAGCAGCTGTTCATTTAAACTGTAAAAGTGAATTTGAACTTCTTATCTTGTTAAAATTGGAGATGTTGCGCCGTAATACGTCATTTACAATATATTACAGCAAATTGAAGGAAAATGATGTTTCTGAAATCCCTCGTAAAACTGTGTTACATCGATCAGTCGGTAGATACTCAATTTCTCGAAAATTAATTTCCGACATGAAACGAGCGGTGATTTTTTTTTCACAAACTTCACACATTTTCACCGACAACATTACATTCCGTTAATTATTACTTCTCTCGATTCTTAAAGCAGTTCTCGCTCGTTCAACCGTGGAAACCAATTCCAGCAGAATGTAGAACTTCAACTTCTCGACTTGAGTTTCTCGAAATAAACTTTCGTGAAATCCTTCGTAAACTGTATTACGTCGATCAGTTACCGGACCGACGGCTGAATTTCTTGGAATAATTTTCGTAGAACGAAGAGTGTAGAGCGAGTCAGTTCGACAAAAGTCATTCCGAACTTCCAACATTTGATTTGTATACAAGGATATCAATTCATTGAATATATATTGAATTCTTTCGCGAACTTTAATTCCTCTGTCAATTTATTGCAAAATGTTACAGATCTTTCATCTTCTTAAAGAACTGTTCGTTCGGCTGTAAAAAGTGCAAAATTTTAATTATTGTTAAAACAAAACGGGGCGAAAGAAAGTCGTTTCGATCTTCCGCCGAAATATACTCGTATCAATTCATTGAATATATCGAGCACTTTCGCGAACTTCAATTTTCTCCAATTTATTGTAAAATATCGCAGATCCCTTTCATCTTCTGAAAGAGGTCCTCGACGAAAATAGATTCGAGCAAAGCGCGGAACTTTAACCGTTCGAAATAAATTCTCTCTGAAATTCTTCACGAAGCTACGCGATGTCAACCAATGGCCGAGCAGCACTTAATCTCTCGAAACAATTTCCACGAAACGGAGCGAATCGGCTTTTGAAAATCGTCTCGATCTTTCCGCGATTTTTGCACGTGGGCAAAGATCTGGCACACACACACACACGGACGAGATCAAAGACTGGCGATTAGTTAGAAATTAAAGCGGCGTGTACGGCTACGGAAGGAGAGAAAGAGAGAGAGAGAGAGAGAGACAGCCACTAAATTACATATTGCAGGATGATTAAAAGCCGACCGTCTAAAAGCTTCTCGAACTAAGAAGCTTAAATCCGCGCGGCCCCTCTCTCCGGGGTGCAATAACAGAAAAGCAGAGCTGCATTATTTTGTCACTTGGCTCCTGGGACCTGTGCGCGCACGACCACGCAATAAACTAAGAAACTCCCGCTACCCCGGTCTCTTGCTTGTTTCGCCGACCTGATTCCCTTTCCCTTCCCCTTGCCTCTGCAACAAACTACCGCCGATATTTCCGAATTCTTGTTATCGTACCACGAGAATGGTAATTTCCGAAGTTACTGCGCCAACGACGTTACAGTCGTTTCGGGGATATTCGAGCGTTACTTTATTGACAGTCCCGGGATCCTGGAAAAGGAAAAGGAAAAAGTTGAAACGGCGCGCGATTCGAGTATCGACAGAAAACGAGAGAGAGAGAGAGAGAGAGAGAGATCTGTTTTCTTTTGGTAGAAGATACCGGGAGATTTTACGTAGGATATTACAAAATCGGGAAATTTTCCTTTAACGTGAACATTTTCCGCGAGATTTGTTTCCACAGTGAAGAGCGTGACTGCACCAGTGACAACGAAAAGTTGTCTTTTTTCTCTTTTTTTTCGTCGAATGTTCGACACTGGGATTAAACGACAGAAATTGAAAAAGTTTTAACATCTCGTTAGGAAAGTCGTGCAGCGAATTTTGAGGGCTCGTTATGAAAAGGAAATTTCAACATTTCAGTGATTGTAGTCACGGAGAAAAATTCTCTCAACGTTTTCACGAGCAATTGAATTTCTTACGAATTTAGAAAAAACTGCATAAGATAACCCCAATAAGATTCGTCACTGAAAGGCCCAGAAGCTACTGTTCTGATTAGGAAATGAAGACTCTTTTCGATAGAAAACAAATTACAGGCGCGATCGCTCGCCACCAGACAATGCCACTCATACTCGAGGTCTGCACCACGCCTCCTCACGGATCACGTGACCCAAATCAACCAATCGCTAATTTTCGTTGCATCAGGCCCGATTTTCTGGGTTACCTCCGCTAAAATCACTTTCAGTGATAAAAAGTTAAAAAATTATATCACGCAAAATACAATAGAAACTATTTCAAATCGTTTATACGATCTCTTTTTACAAAGTTACAATAAACCTCATATTACCAACAACTTTTCTTCGTCGTTGTACATATTATTTCACAATAATGCTTTTTTTCGGTAACAATAAGAAATTTCTAAGAAAGAACTAGCAGAGACGGGATATTTATTTCTGTTAGAGATCCTCGCTTGTTTATCGTTTCAACTCGTCGTCAATTTGTCATCGAACGTAATTCCCGAAGTTGCTGGAACGACGATCTTAAAGCTCTCGTCTTTGTTCGAGAGGTCGACAAGTAGCCGAAGCCTCGTAAGGAATGCCGAAAGAAATTGCTCGGGAATGGGGAGCCTTACGGGAAAGGGTAATAAACAGGCTCGTAGCGTGCCCCTTGTAAAACTCGAACGATTTTACGACGCAAAGCAGCCTATCGACTTATCGTCTACGTCGTCTATTGTGCGCAGTATTGCCGCGATACGTATCGCTTAACTTTGTCAATTTGCTCGTCGAGTCAATTCGTCGACGCGGCTAATCGCATTCCGTTCCACTGCGCGAGATTTGCGAAAATTTCTTTCGAAATTAACAGCGGAACTACCGACGACGGAGCATAAAATTTCCATCGGAAACGTTAAAATAAAACAGTGGGAAAGCTTCGTAACGCAATCAATTACGCGAGCTTTTTAGTCGCACCTTTTTTTTCGAGAAATCATATAAACTTTTGAAAGCACATTACTTTATGTTTGCAATTAAAATTTCCAACGAGAATTACATGATTGGTCATTTTGACTACTTTGACAGTTCTGGCGTTAAGAATCGTCCGTACATTTCGAAAATGAAAGTTCAACCCTCCGCGGGTTAACGATCTGGTTAGATTTTTTGACAAGTCTGAAAAATCCTCGGAACAAAGATCTAAATATCAGCAAACGTAAAAATTCACTTTCGAAGGAATTCGAGGATGAAGGTTGGACACGAACGACGACCCAAGTTGCACGCGAGGGGTTAAATGTCTGCGGAACACGAGGTGATTCCAAGCTGTTTCTAACTTGTCGAGAAACTGTCAGAGATCTCGTTAGCTATCTTGGAGATCTTCCAAGAAATCTTCAAAAGTCTCGATTAATTCGTTAATCCGCAATTTCCTTTCCATTCCGGAGCAAAGAGAATTTCGTCGAGCGCTCGCGTTTAATTTACTTTCTCATCAATTTCAAACTGATTCGGTGAAGCAATAATCCAACGTTCGATATTATACGTAACGCTGAGTCGAGAGATTTCGAAAGATTAAAAACAAACGTATCGTCATTTGGAGCGAGCGTGGACATACCCAACGATGGAGCGATACGTTCGTGACGTGTATTGCCCCTCCGTGCCGTAAATTTCGATATCGAAAAGATAGATCGCGCGGATAAAAAAAACGGAGAACCCCCTCCCCCCTCCGGCGAAGATTGAGAGACGGTGGATACACGCAGTCGCTGAATTGTCGTGGATGGCTCTCGTCGAAATATCCCGGTGAAATTATGGGAGGAAGAGTGATTTTCGGTACTTCGTTTTCCATTAAGGGGAAAAAGGAGTGGGAGCGAAAAAGAGTGGATGTGAAAAAGGATGAAAAAGTGGGGTCGGGGGGTGGGAAGGAACCATCGTGCGAGCTTTTTCGACGCGACTCGACTCTCGGGTCGCTCTTTCATTTCGAGGAATCGAGGTCAACGGGGGGAACTGACCGAACGAAACAACTCTTCTGCGGCAACACCTTCTCGGGGGATCGTCGACACAGGAATATCGCTAATTAGCTGATTGACGACTCGCGTTTCGTTCGCGAGACTTATCTTCGGATTTTTGCGCTCGTTCGCTCGTTCGTCGATTTCCTTCGGCTTTCTCGGGATTCTGAAGTTTGATGGTGGAATTACCAAAATGGCCAAAATGACCAATATTCTCGTTGGATGTTTTACTATGTGAAACTTTGCTAAATGATATTTCACTATATGAAACAGTGTATTTCTGGAGGCTTGAACGATTCCTCGCAAAATACACGAATAAGAGCTCGTGTATTGTATTATAAAGATTTTCTGACATTAAACAAAAGGAAACTACAAAAATGGTCAAAATGGCCATTCTTGTCCTATTATGTTATAAAGATTTTCTGACACTAGGACTACAAAAATGGTGAAAATGGCCATTCTTCTTGAGACTTGAGTGATTCTTTGTAAAATAAATAAATGAAACCTTGTGTATTACAACCCTGTTACGTCATAAAGATTTTCTGACATGCTTCAAAAGCTACAAAAATTCAATTTGGAATTGGTCAAAGGATTCTAAATACAAAGATCGTTAAAACTAAACACCAATTGTCAAGAAATTTATCGCGCTTAAAGTTTGAAATATTTTATCTATTATTTAAAATTGTATAAAAAAAAATTGCAAAAGTAGATTCTGAGTGACTGCGACCAACCAAAAACGAAGAGAGACACGGTCGAGAATTGAACGCGAATTTTAATATCGAGCACGTTTTTTATTTAGCTAAAATTGAAATGAAAATTTGATTTATCTGCCGCCTAAAATCTGTACGATCGCAACTTCACGTTGCACTATGTTCCACGCATGCTTTCGCCAAATGTCCGATTCGAATCAACCTCACAGCGCGGCGCACTTTGAAAATAAAAGTACGTAGAAGCCACACGGTGTCGGCCAGTCTTCGAACGAGCCGCAGCGATCCCCCGGTGAGTTCGATCCGAAAATTTCAGGCCGCGGACGCGCAAAAAAAGGGGACTGATGGACCTCGTTGTGCCCGTGCTAACGCTGCGGGGGCTTCGTTGTCCCGACGACGCGACAACGACACCGACACCACCGAGAAGACGGTGGACGTCTGTGCAACGCGTTGACAGGATCAACTCGCTGCTAGTGAAAAATGCAGTGACTGGTCGGCCATTCGCCGAGGTGAGGACCTTGTTGCACGTTCGAGAAAACGAGAGTACGGGATTCGCGAACGACACGGACCGGTTTCGACCATCGATCGAAACGTTTCCGATCAGCGCGCGGGTGGGAATCGTGAATTGCGGTTCGAGCGGAGTTTGCATCGCCACCAGCCAGTGATCATGAGCGGCTGTTTCCACGGGAATTGCTTTTTCGGAGCGCGACGATACTTTTTGACTTTTGGGTAACGAAGTTGGCGGAGAGAGGGTATTGGTTTCTTGCTTGCTTTAATTAACGATGATTTATTGCGGAATTCTGTAGAACAAAATATATCGAAATATCAGATCATTCAGCCAGATTTTGACTTATCACGGATGATACCAATTTACTATAAGGTAATGATTCGCTGTTTCAAAGAATAAAATACAAAATATCACTGTCGATTTATTTCGTAAATTAAATTTAACGTAAGCAACGATGTGGTAGAATGTTCTCGTTTCGGAGAAGAAAATACAAAATGTTAGTCAACGATCGAGTATGTTAATTTTAAGTTATTATAGTAACAATAAGTTGTTATTACAATAACAATAACAATGTTATCATATTATATATTATACAACATTGTTGTTATATTATACAAGTTGTTACTACAATAACCATAAGCACACAAGTGTCAATATGTTTAATTAAAATACAGGTTATGTCATAATAAGTTAAATTATTGTCACTGAATGGTTCATTAAATTTTTCAAAAGGTGACATTACTTGTAGCTGCTCCTAATAATAAATTTATAGAAGTTTATCCTTAGTTAACGGAGTGAAAAGTAAAATCGATGTAAAAAAAAAAAAGAGGAAAAAGGAAAAAAAGATAGGGACAGGTTGAAAAATGTAGTACGGTCTGAAAGACACTTGGATGCCAATGGCCGCGGCATTTATTTATAGGCGAAAATGGGTCATCCTTTATAACACTTTCCGATACAACATCGCTGCACGTGAAACGCTAGTAATAAGCAACCAGCGTGGCGCTGCCTAGACGTTAGAAGCTTACATTAATCATCAAAATGAATTCAGGAATCGCGCGTATTATTCTGCAATCAAGGCTGAAAGCTTCCGTTTTTCCTTCTCTCACGTCTCAATCTTCAAATAATACGATTCTCGTGTTTTCCATCGCGCTCCAAATCATTGCAATCATTTTGCTCCAGTTAAAGATTCTACTTCGATTAAAATTACCATTTTAGACAATTTGGTCCGTTTTTGTTTTGGACTTTTCTTGAGTTCTCTTTCATAAAATCGGAGAAAACTGAAATACTTATTAAAAATTTCCACTTTGTTATACTTAAATCGGTCTTTGAATCGAATGTTCAAGGTTGAAAGTAAAATTTACAAATTTTACCAATCGAAACGCTTTGACCGGCTCAATCTGATATAATCTCTTGATATCAATTTGGCACATTTTTCTCCCAAGATATGTGCTTTATTTTCCAGCAAGCAAGTGAGCAAATTACATTTATCTTTCTATGGTTGATATTTTTTACAGGAAAATTCAATGCGATTATAACGCATACAAAAAAAATTGAACACATACGTGAGAGTCTCTCAGAAATTTAATCTGTTCAAGAATCAATAATTATTTTAATCATATTTATTATTAATTTTTTACAAGACTGTTAGAAATATCAACTCTCTTGCGTCAAATTGATAAACCAAATAATTGGGGCAAATCAAGAAATTTTCGAAACGACGAGACAACATCTCTGTATCTTTGATAATTACGTTTTTATGAATTCATCGAAGGCGCTAAGAAATTAGATCTCCAACACCCTCCAACGCAAGTTCGGATTTCCGATAAATATACACACATCGACAAATCCTCTCGCTCGCGACAAACACGAATTCTCCTCCTCCTCCATTCGACGCTCCGTGCTTCGGCGCTCGCAAGCTACTGGCTGAGTACTTGCCGAAGCGTTCGTGCAACGAATATCTTTAACAGAGCGTGTCTCTCGCGATAGGTGGAGGAAAAAAGAAACCACCGAGCATCCTCCAGAGGCATAGTCCTGCGGCCCGTGGAAACGGCACACGTGCTCGAAGCGTGCAAACTGGTGCAAACGAGCGCGGGCAGATCCGCGAACGACGAAGCGCGTCGAAGCGCAGTTAACCGATCGACAGGGTGGAGGGGATAGTTAGGTAGACGCCGGGCGGAATTCCGTGGTAGAAATTGCTGGTTTCACGGTCGAACGATCGAACGATCATTTCCCGGGGTGAAAGCCCGGGGAACGAAGTAGAATTTCCGCGGACGAAACAGACGATTGCGTTAAACGCCTACGTGTGAATACGTAATTATTCCTTTTGCTGGACTCTAGACGTCTTATCCACGAACCTCTTTATTTACCAACCTCACTGGCGGGTGTTTTGAACAAATTAAATTTCTTTATCGCTCCGTTCGTCGGCGATCGATCGTAAGAAAAACTTGTACCCCAGAAGCAACTGTTCTGACTAGGAAATGAAGACGAATTTTTTGCCATAAAATTTTATCGATATGCAAACATTTGAATCGATGGACAACGCCACTCCCACTCGAGGTCTAGCCCACGCCCCCTCGCGAATCACGTCAAACCCAAGTCAACCAATCGCTAATTTTCGTTGCATCAGCGTTGCACCTGATTGAAGAGGCCCGATTTTCTGGGTTACTCCCGCTAAAATCACATTCAGCGATAAAATTGCATTCGTAAAACCGGATTGAGAAGGGAATCCTTTGGCCAGGCGAACGATGTAATAAAGATTTGGTCGATGTTAATTAAAATCGTATTACCCGTCGTTCATCGTCGCGCGTTTCCGGTGCCGTTCGCCATCGAATTTGTTTTTACCCGAATTTGATTCGTACGCTCGGCACACTTTTCGCATCGTTGATGAAACCTTTCTGTCTCTCTGTCTCTGTCTGTTTCGACCTGGTTGTATACATATTCTCAACCGACGCGCGAAAAAAATTGGATACGCGGCGCCGCTTTTTAACGAAACGGGGACGAGATAAAATAATTCCGGGAGTAAAAGTTAACGATCACGTGAATTATCGTTATCAGATTGTCGCGAAACGATAGTTGGTAGGGTGCTGGACGAGAGGCACAGTACTGTTATATCGAACGGGACCGACTTTACGAGGGATGGCGAGATCAGTTAATCCCTTGATCGACGTTGAAAGCCGTACTCGCATTGGCTAATTATTTTCATAAGACGACGATATATATGCACTGACCGCGCTGACCGAGTACGTGTATCATCACGCCAACGATGTACGTTCATACCTCGTTGAACTATGTCGTGAGGATGATATACAGGGTGTCCCAGGAGGAAATGAATTACATTGCCGCTGTGTTTGGTGGGTTAGTTCAAATAAATTATTTTAATATTTTTAACGCGCAATTTTAATTATTACATATGAACGAAAATTACGCTAGAGGCTTTGAGTCGCTCGTTTTTCGTTTATTTCGAAAAGCAGATGTTTTTATACATTTATGTAATTAAAGATATTTTTATACATTTTATTTTGTGCATTATGTCGTATTATATTATGCATTTTATTATCATATATTATACGTTACTTTATATTCATATTGTATATATTTATATTTCAGATACATTTATAATGGATATATTTTTCTTATATTTTGTTTATATCTCCTTTATTCGTTAAATTCAAAGTGATAAGTAAAGAGATAACGCGATAAAGCAATATGAAATGCCATTAACGAAATGAAATTAACAGAATAGACTGGCAACTATCATTAAAGATCTAAAGATATCGGACACCTCTTTTTAATCTGTACGAGTAAAAACAGATAGGAGGATGTATATGAAAAATAAAAAGTTATTTCTCCGTTTTAAATAAAAAAAAATCTACTTTTTGAAGCGAGTAAAAAACGAGTAAATCGAAACTCAATAGTGTATACGATCTTTTTTATTCAGAGTGATGTACCAAAATTATTTTAATACGTGTAAAAGCAACGACGTATTTCTGTGAATTAATTTTTGTAGTAATTAATTTTGTAATGTAATTTTCTCTTCTTTTTTTTTTTTTAACAACAACTCGAGAATTTAATCGACTGGAAGTTAGATTTCAGAAGGAATCAAACTTCAATTTTGGAGAAAATGTGTGACTTATACACGTTGCGTAGCTTTTTGATAAATGATACGATTACGAATCAGAGTTTAATCAAAAATGATATCGTTTAATCGATCCACGCTCGCGCTTCTCTGAGTACGTGAAACTTGACAATCCTGCCCAATCACAACAGATGAGCACGACCCTCGGTCTCGTCTAACTTGAATTACAAACAAGACAACATTAATCATCATTATCAGAGTGAAATGTAATCAGGTTCTCGCAAATAAGGTACATCGGACTGCATTATTTGTTATTTGTCATCGAAACAATATAACTCGTTACTGGACTCGTTCTGCCGCGTTATTCGAGCTATCAAACAATCGACGTTCGCTCCGTCGAATCGACGCGACTTATCATTTAAAAATTATGACATATCGCCTGTGCGCAGTGGCTCGCGGAGATATTTAAACAAACATTGCCATGAAAGATGGAATATTTATTTTCTGTGCTCTATTTCGAATGTTTTCTACATTCCTGCGCATTAAATTTCCGGAATTTCTCCAAAATATGACGTGGAACGAGACAGAGCTAATAAAATATTTCGCGAGTCGCTACTCGCAAACTCGTTTCATTCCAAGATAGAAATTTATTTTCTATTCGAATATTCTATTCTACGTTTCTGCGCGTTAAATTTCCGAAATTTCTCAACAATGCAACATGGAAAGAGAGATAGCTAATAAAATTCGAAAGTATTTCGCTATTCATAAATTCATTGAATTCGAAGTCTCAGAAATTCCCGAAATTTCTCAAAAATGCAAAAAGACGGAGCCAATGAAACTCGAAAAATATTTCGCTACTCGCAGACTGATTACACTCGACGCCTCAAAGTTACGATTCGCGAACGGCAGGAGTACCTCGTTGGTAGAACGAAACATAGAAATGGAATGGAATTCTTCGCGGGTGGAAATTCAATATTCTCGCCGAGTGAAGACGTTTCCACGCTCCGCCGGAAGTTCAACGTTGTCTTGGCGCGTAACTGGCGCAACGGGGCGAATTAAAGGAGACGCACGTACACACGGTCTTTATAGGATGAATTATGGAAATAGTGAGCAGCGAATGGCCGCGCGCTCTAAACACGATTTTAACGAACTTAATTAAACAAGAACTCGGGATGTGGAAGTTTTCGTCATAATTCACCGAGGCGTCGCCTCTGCGCGGGCACCCATTCGCTCGGATTATGCTCGCGGACTTCGCGTTTCGAGCAACTTTGTGTCACGGATCTGCCCTACTTTTCTTTTCTCCGCGCCGGGCCACTGCAAATGGCTTCATTCCGAGATTAGCTCATTATACTGCCTCGCTGACTGTTTGATAACACTAATTATCGGCGAATGGTCGCGCGACTCGCTCGAGAATATTGTAAATCGGCATCTTGAAAGTTTCGAAACATCATACGAGGCAATGACCGGCGCTCTAAATTATTATTTACAACGTCAATCGAGCACATGTACAAATTTACAGAGTCAAGAACGTAGCACATTTTGTCACTGAAAGTGATTTTAGCGGGGGTAACGCAGAAAATCGGGCCTCTTCAGGTGCAACGCTGATGCAACGAAAATTAGCGATTGGCTGATTTGGGTCAGGTGATTCGTGAGGGGGCGTCTGTAATTCGCGTGATTCGCGCCTGTAATTTGTTTTGTATCGATTCAAATGTTTGCATGTCAATAAAATTTTGTGGCAAAAAAGTCATCTTCATTTCCTTGCTTCTGGGCCTTTCAGTGAGAATCGTATTGGGATACAAGTCGTGCAGTTTTTTGTTTATCACCAAGTAACTTTGAGTGAGTCAACGTGAAAAACTTTCGTGTAATTAAAGAACAGAACGTAGCTTTGTTCTGCGAGGAAATGAAGAAATAAAATAAATAAATAATAGTTACGATGACGTAACTTGAAAGAAAAACTATTGTTTTTCAGTGGTAAACTAGTAACAATATAACGAACAATCAATTTATTTATGACGTGGAAATGGATTCTATTTTTTATTAACATAAAACAGAATACAAATGAGTACTTACTACTTTTACAATAAGTATAAGAAACAGTATCATTTTCTCTAATTTTGGACTTGGACCACGCGTCGTCTGTTGCTTCAAATTGACATTAACTTGTCAAAACATCCCACGTAACAAATTGAAAATAACTCGAAGAGGTTCAGAGAACTTTCCAAGTCTGTCAGATAATCATGGAGGGGCTGTTCGCCGTTTTCGATAGCTGATGCTGGAGACCATGGCGGGTATTATCGGTTATAAAAGTTGAGAAGCGCTTGCGAAAGTTTTCGAGATTCACTTTGGGAGCTCTGCAGGGTATTTGTGGAGGCTGAAACGTCCAAAAACATGCCGATGTCCGTGTAAAGTTCCTATTCCGCTCGATTGATCAAACGGAGTCTCGTATTGCTCGGCTGGCCAGTGACGCTCCTCTACTACTGCGTGTCGACTCTACTACTTAATCACGAACAGATCTATCTGTGAACGAAGCATTGCTTTGTTCTCTAGTATGTGTCATTTCGATCATTGTATAACGAATACTGATCATTATAACGTGTCGACGTTGAATGTTTCATTTTCCATACTATAATCTATATATCGTGTAATATTTTTCATCCGTAATGTAGATTTAAATTTTTTATTCTACACTCCTAGCAACAACCATGAACAACATAGAAATATGCTCCGATTCAGCAAATTCCTCGTATTGGAGGAAGAGAATCACACGAAAAGAGGATGAAGAAGGAGATGCAGTGTCCGTCCAATTTGCGTTTCACCAATTGCGAAGCACAAGCAGAGTACAACCAATTACTGGATCACGATGCAAAATTTTTTTGTTCACTTCCTCAATATACTACACTGTTTCCAACAGAGTGTTAACGTGGAACGAGTTCTTTCAATATTGCAACGCCAATAAATCGAGCATTCGAAAGTCACTCGTGCATGGTTATCTATGGCGGAGTTATCTTTTTCAAATGATGGCGCAGTATTCGTTCACTGGCCTTTGAAATTTTGACCAATTAAGATAAAACACTGTCAGCGCGTGTTTCGACGATGCATTCATTCTAAAATTTGATTTTTACATGTCGCTTTCCTCCACCGATATCTGACAGCCTCGATCGCCGGATGGAAGGCGATTTAACGCGATGGAAACTCATGAAATCTCGCGTCGGGACGAGACGAGAGTGTCTGTGGCAAAAAATAAACAGGCGGGATGAAAGGAACGGCCGTGTATTACGTGGTTATTTCCAAAGTGACCCACTTTAACCCTTATAATTTAATTACATCACCGTAAGCGGCCTGTATTAATTTTACGGTAAGCTATAAAAAGCGCATGACACGTACGTACTCCCCCCTCCCCACTCTCTCTCTCTCTCTCCTCGCAAGCAGATACAACGCGTTTTAACAATAGAGGGAAAATTTCATTCGAAAATTTTCCGCTCCGCTTAATGAGGGATTAATTGGAATCTGTTTAAAGAATGGTAATTTCGAGTTTCCATAGAGGCTAATCGCGCGGATAATTGAATAATTGGTCGAACTGAGTTGAATGAACGTAAGTCGGATTCTCGATAATGAGACGCTGAAGAAATTTCATTATCTCAGGAAATATAGCTATTTGTATGTCTCTGTGTGTGAATTTTGATGGAGTTTGATCCGTATTTTTTTTTTTTTTTTTTTTATAGACAATCGTCGGCGTTGAAGAGGTGAAAAATATCTGGAAAATTATCGAAGATACCATTCTGTGTAAATTGATGAAATTAGTGTTTCTTAACGACGAATTCAATGGTGTATACCATTTCGTAACAGAACCTTTTGTTTGAACAGTATATCAGAGAACCTGTATTTGTCGTAAGTTTTTCCAAGTGAATGTCAATAAATTTTCTTGAACGTTTGTTTGTGAAAACTATATATTACTATATATATGAAATGGAATCTTGATTTCTGCATTCCGACAAAAATTCATTACTTTCAAATCTGAAGGTATTTATTACAAGTAAGCAGTATGAGGTCTCAAAAAGGTGGATAAATAGGAGAAAATTAGTCACAGCGTCGTTGTAGGTCATAATAATTCGTCGTGGAAATTCAAGTTTCATAATCAGTGACACCAGACACTGTACCCAATTCTACCTTTCTTCTACTTTTCAGAAATCTCTCTACAAGTCCTCGAAACGTCTGCACGCGACACTCTTCATCTGTTATATATCACGTCCGGAGTTCATTATTTCAACTGAAATACGCGCATTTTAGATTTGAATTCGCGTACATTTGGGGTTCAGTTTGGCTTTCGCGTAGCTCGCGTTTGGCACACGTTACAATAACACCTGATTCCCGGCGATCGAATATCACGGGTCTTCCCGTTCTCAAATTTCTCATTCGCCACTGCTTATCACCGACCCCTGGTGTTCGTTAACACCTCGCGTTCACCGCGCGGAAGCACGGCCAAAAAGGAACGCGGCGCCCGTTTCCAATCGATCATCGCGCACCCTGTCATTCACCCGATCAAACGTGCGCGCTTTCTATTTCGCTTCTGTCGTCCGAAAAAAAGCCTCGATACCGCGCGCAAACGTTTCGTACCCTCCTCCCCCTCCCTCGGCCCAAACACACCAGACAGTTTCCCACGAAACGTTTCGGTCGAACGAAAACTCGTCACGCCGCTTTTCCTCGCTATTTTTTCCGGCAACCGGAGCATCTCGAACAAATGCGACGACACTTCCGTTCGCAGGAACATACCTGAAGGGTACAAAGGGTTCTATTCGAAGACCAATTGGAAATTTTGGAAAAGGATTGTTCTTAGCCTTGGGATCACTCAAGATTAGGATTATTATATTTATGGATCTATTGCAAATTGCTGGAAATTTTTTAGAAATTCATGTGGAAGTTTGAGACTGTTAGAAAGTGGAAATTTGATTGATCTTAGCCTTGGGAAGATTAGAACTCACTAAGATTAGAATTATTATTTTTGAGTTAATTAGACATATGTGGAAATTTGAATCTGTTAGAAATTGGAAATCTATAGAAAGGATTGTTCTTAATCTTGAGATCACTAAGATCAGGATTATTACTTTTGTATCTATTAAAAGTTAAGATTGTTTCTCGTAGACCCATTAAAAATCATGTAGGCTTATTATAAAATTAGGATTATTCTTAAAATAAAGACCTCTGAAAAACTAGATTTGTAAACTTATTAAGAATCAAGATTATTACTTGCGAGTTTCTTAAAAAGTAAAATCATTCTTTGCAAAGTCTGTTAAAAATCAGGATTATTCTTTGTAGGCATATCAAAAATTAAGATCACTTTTTACAGACTTATTGAAAATTAAAATTATCACTTGTAGATTCTATTAAAAATTAGAATTACTCTTTGCAGATTAAAAATGAAGATTATTATTTATAATTAAGTCTACTAAATTGTACTATAAGTCTACTAAAAATTAAGATTGTTCTTTACAAGTCTATTGAGGAATTAAAATTATTCCTTGTAGATCTATTAAAAAATTAGGATTATTCTTTATCGTACATGTATTGATAATATTCTTTGTCTTGTATTTTCAAATAGAATAACTCAGTCAGGAGATTTTCCAATTGTTTCTTAGTCTGTCAAGAAATATCGATCTCGCGTTGAATTTCCGAATGAACGAAGTTTCGGACACGCAAACACGCAAACGTCCACCTCTTGCGCACCGGGGAAACCACACGCCGGAACGTCGCCGCGTTTCCTGGAATTTCTGCTACGCTAATCCAAATTCTCCAGACACCTAGTCGCGGATCCTTTAGAATGACGCTTCGAAACGATGCTTTTGTTGCAGGCAAGACGTTCGAGATGCAGTCGAAACGCTGAGAGGCAGAGAAACTTCGCCGGAGGTTTCTTCTAGGTGAAGTTAGTTCGACAGTTTGTTTGTTTGCGCTCTTTCGTGGGAAACGTGTAATGATTTCAGTAGCATTGAGCGGAAACCGGAGTTGGGTGGGAATTTCCGTGAAAATTAGGATGACTTTCATTTTTTGAGGATGTTTGTGTGAATTCTAAATTATCGTGTTTGATTCACAATGCTCCTATTTGACGACCCAATCTTCGTATCTCGTACAGTCTCTATGTTTTCTATCTGCTCCAGATACTGATTCTATGAACTCTTCTTTTGTCAGAAAAACATTTGAAAAATATCGTATTTTATTCGAAGGTTTTAAACATCACATAAATGTAATTAATAACGGAATAAACTCTTTGTTAATTCTTGAAAGTGAACTTTAATTTGATAGTTTAGTTTAATTTTCAACTATAGTTTAACAATCGGAGTTTATGTTTAATTTATACCAAACAAATAAATGGAAATAAAATTTCCGAAACGCGAAAAGATATTGGAGAGTTACATATAAATCTCGAATTCATTTGATTAATTTAATAGTCCACTTAGGGATTAAAAGGAAGTTCCAGAAGCGAAAATACTTTCCAAAGAAATCTTGACATTTCAGTTTTTTTAATTCACTCGTCGCTCATTGACAATCTTAAACTGCACAGTGCAGTTTTTATTTCGTCAAGGGGGATTAATGAATTAAGCGTGACGTGTCTGACCAATGACGATGTTCTACTACTGCGAAAACAAATGGAACACAATTCTCTCGTGATCCTTCCCAAGAATCTATCGCATTCCAACAAAATTGCAATCTACTCTATCATAATCCAATGAAATTAAAAACTGCACGACTTGTATCCCGTCAGTACGATTCGTCTCACTGAAAGGCCCAGAAATGAAAACGACTTTTTTGCCATAAAATTTTATTGATATGCAAAACAAATTACAGGCGCGATCGCTCAATACCAGACAACGCCACTCCTACTCGAGGTCTACCCCACGCCCTCTCGCGAATCACGTGACCCAAATCAACCAACCGCTAATTTTCGTTGCATCAGCGTTGCACCTGAAGATACCCGATTTTCTGGATTACCCCCGCTAAAAGTCACTTTCAGCGATAAAAAAAAAAAAAAAAACACGAAAAGCCACGTAATCTAAATGCCTAAAATAAAATATTCCTGTAGCTATCACTCGACTGGTATCTGGAAGAACTGAAGAGAAATGAAATTTATAACGTCGATCGCGACGGTCGCTAAAAGCAAGACAAACGCAATCTCTACACTCCTCCCTCTCCGTAATTCCTTTCAGAAACCAAATATGCCTGCCGCATATAGAATTGCAGATCGACCGGTGTTTCGCAAGTCAGCTGGGAAGCAATGAACGCAAGGCTTGCAGTGTTCTCGTTCGAAGGGAACATGTCGTTTCTAGGACGTTTTCATCGGAACTACATCGAGGCTGCGCCGGTGCGCGCTTCCGAAAGATGAAATCTGTTGTGTGCTCCGCCAGCCAGTCTGACATCGCGGAAAGTTTTAATTGCACGCTGCGTTTCACGCTTCGAAAACGATCGCCGCGATACACCGCAACTGCTCCCTTTCGTCCTAATGTCAAGGCAGCCTAGTTTATCCATTGCCATTGTTCTTCGAGAAAATGTCCCAATGAAACGATCTATCTTCTCGATCTTCGAAAGAATTTCTTCTTTTTTAACAAACTGATCGCAGTATGCGCAGGAATAAAAATTTTTAGAATTCGACGAAGGTCGACGTTAGCGTGCGAGAAAGATGATTTTTTTCTTTTTTTAGTTAAGAAACTGTTATTAATGTTTTTCAAACTAAATATCACGCATATTTTTTGATTATGTCGAGAATCTCTCACACGAGAAATTCGATATTCGTGACTTTAAAAATTTTGGATGATCGCATGCTCTTTCGATTATAAACGAAACTAGGAATTAATAGAGAATTCAATAATTGCATCCGAAATCTGTTCTTGTGAGACAGGAAAAATAAAAAATTGTAACATACTAATTTTACAGACGTTAATTATCGTACAGACAATTGTATTTTATTACTTTTGAGTGGAAGAGATGTTTATAAACGAGTCAAACTGGACTGTGAACTGGACAAAAATTTATCAAATTAGTCCTTTAGCCACGAGACAATTTAAATTTCATCTTTTAATCATTTCTATTCTAATCGATACTTTTTCCAATTGACAATTTTATCTTCAATAATCCCTAACTCAAAATAATCTTCAATAAATCCAACATGAAATTAATAACATTTCCGTATTTTTGCAGTAACAACGTATTTTTCCCTACAACAACGACGATAATAAAAAAAATTTCACCTCCAGTAGCACCCGGCCTTAAAAACTGTCGTGGAACAGAGCAATTTTACGACGGAGTGGAAAAATATTGGCGTGGCACGTGGAAACGACGCGAGTATCAGCCCGCTGTCTAACAAAAAGCGAACGACGTATAAATAACGGAGTAACGAGTGGGGGAGTAAAAAGTTCTATTACTGGTTCGGCGTAGGAGTTAACGAGGAGCCGGCGGTATATAGGGGTTTTATACCGACATACTGCCCGCAATAGGAAAGTCTGGCTCGCTCGGCTAACACGGTTTATTAGTTCCCGCGTGCGAAAACCAACCAGGACCACGGCGAGACACGGACATCAAGGGTACATTCTCGGTGTCGCTGCGAACACCGGCCAACTCGCGCCGAGACACACACCACCCCCGAACTCGACTGCGCCGAAATCGAATTAGTCACCCGTGAAACGTCGTGGCGTTAATCGACGTCTCGCGTGGAAATCGCGGCGTCTCTCCTAATCCAAACGTCGAAACCAGCGCCAGCTTCCGCCAGAATCGGTGAATTCTTTCTCTGTACTTGTAAGTTTCTTCGGATTAACTTCTTGCGCTGGAATAACGAGAATTTTTTGTCCCAAATTGCAACATTTTCTCAGTTTGGAGTGTATTTAAATGTAGCCTAGGCAAAACAAATGATAAGTTTATTATTTTTTAATATCTTTTATCCAGTGATATCATACCGACGAGTTCAAAAGAGAGAGAAAGCGACGACTTGTTGTATACGGTTCGGTCACTCGTTATGGTCCGCGAACCAGTTGCCATGGCCGGATGACAGCTTGTTGCCACGAGTTTCAAATGAAAACACCGTTGTTTCGCGGCTTTCTAGAAACTTTCGAGAAACGAGGAGCAACGAAAGAAATGTTATGAAAATATGATACGCGAGTATCACACTGGATGCCGCTTGCCACGAAGTCTCTTAATCGTTTGACTTTATTCTGTCGCGCTTCTTCCTAAGTTAATCTTAATTCTTCAGAGTCGAAGCTCTTCGAAGAGAGAGAGAGATCGAAGTTATAGATCCCAAAGAGTAAGAAGACTCTCAAACAGCCCGAGGGGATCCGCTAAAGAAGACTCATCGAGGAATCGAAGTTTCTCTATTTAAGAATTTAAGCCCGGAACACATTAACCGCTGTTTGTTAGAACACTATCAAGCGCGAGATTTAAACTCTCTCGTTTAACTTTAAATCCCATGAATAATAACGAAAGCGTCCGTGATTTTCTTTGGAAACTGAGCCACCGCTTTTGTTGCACTTGCGATTTAACGCTAGGGCTGCCTTCAACACACACGCACCCTGTGTAATGTTCGGACTCCAAATGTTGAAACTGTTGCATAACTTTGTGAAATCGTGCGGTAATTAACAACTTGAAGTACTTTCAAAATTTGAAATCTCTCTGCTTTCGAAATGAATCGTTCTCAAACGTTTTCATTGTAAATATGCGTTTATTCTGAAACAGGTGTTTTTTTTTTCGGAGATGTTGCAAATTGTCACACGTGTGTGAAAACATCGAACAATTTTTTTCATGGCTGAATTTACTTGGAGAAATTTCCTCAAAATTTGCACGATTTTTCTCAACATTTTAGGATCGGACAAAAATTCAAAAAATTCTTGGTACCTGATATAAGTTCAATAAAGTGATAAAAGAAAATCATTCTTTTAAAAACTTCTTTTTCAAAACCTAGTGGTGAAACTGATTTCAAAAGTGTTTTTTTAAATATTTTTACAGGCGTTTGAATTTTAATAATTTTTGAGGAAAAAACGAAATGTAGATTATGTGAAAATAGAGGATTCAAGCCTCTAAAACAACGTAAGAAAATATCCAAACTATACTGCTTTTTTGTACTATAGTTTGGACATTTTACACAGTATCCTTCTACAATATTTCTCGACACGTGAAACAATATTCTGCCAAGGTTCTATCACGCAAGTTTTAAATTTAAAACACGTAACAATACCTGCACGAGGATCCGCAGTCTGCTAACAAGACAACGTGATACGCGCCTCGTGTTTTTCACTCAGTTACTTGCAAACATCCTCCGTAAACAACCCATCAAAGCATGTTTTAACGAGGCAACAGCCGAAGATTCCCCGCGAAAGTCAACATCTTCTCTGATTAAATCAGGCCGCCTGATTTAATCAGCACTAATAACAACATGTCGCGAGTTCACGTTCATCGTTTTACGCTCGGTTACCTTCCGTGAAACGTTCCGCTCCGGCACAATGCGACCTCCAAAGGAAGTTTTAACGAATCGTTTGCGATCGAGCTCCAATTAAAACACCCCAGAGGCGAAGTTTCCAGTCTTTCTCTCTCTCTCTCTCTCTCTCGTTTTCGAATACACGTGTCCTCGTAACATCAGGGACGAATGAAACGCTTCGAGCTCGATCCTCGCCTCTGAATATTCATGGGAAGGGGGGAGTAATTGACAGATATCGCGAGGCCCTGTCCGCATGAAAATTTATCAAGAAACAAACAAACGCTCGGGCAAAAGGGATCTCGCGAATCGGACGCGGCCAAGGGAATATTCATAAGGATATTGTTTATAAAAGCTGGCCGATGTTTTATTCCCCCGCGGGAGGAGATCCTCCCGGCACCGGGGAATAAAACATTCATTCGGCATTCGGTGAAATTGATTTCGTTGCTCGCGGTGCGCTCCGCGAATAATTCAAACGCCAGGAAACGCGATTTTTATCGGTCGGCGCGATCGTGTAACCGAGAACGTTCGTCGCTCTACGTTTGTCCCTGATCCGTTCGCTCCTTCGTCGCGCGGGCTGCGTTGAAAATTTCCATCTGTTCTGAATACTCCATTCAAAATCGAGTATTTACAGTTTTGTACCATTCAATATTTTATATTCTCGTGGGACGAGGGGAACTTCCTTCCGCGTGGATTCTTCCAAAAGCGAGGCTGAGTATCGTTTGTTGAAAATTATTAAAAACAGCGACAAACTGTTTATCTTTATTTGGAAGTACGTAGGTGAAATATTTTTCTACTAATCCCTACAAAATTGAGTGTTTTATTATATTTTACGTAATTATTTTTATTGTAATATACATACGAGTACAGTTAGCCCGTGAACGTTGCGGATTTTATCTGAAATTAGCACTGTTTTTCTTCGTCGAAAATTAATAGTTTCATCGCTCTTGAGAATCTAGCCACTTGTTTAAAATGTTTAGTCGTTGCTTTCACCGATGCGTCGTAACTTTAACTGATAATTTTTAAAAAATATAGGCAACTCTGGATACTTCCATTCATCTTGGGAAATTCGATTCATGCAATACTCGTAGGTGTATTATTCTATTGAATACAGTGTAGCTGTATATTTCAATTGATCTCGGAAAATCAGAAACTGTCAGAATACTTTGATTAAGAATTAAAAATGCTGGGATATTTTAATCAAAAAGTGCATTTATTATAATTTTCGTTGAAAGTTGAAACATGTATGTGCATCTCAATTGTAGAATCAAAAACTGCTACGATATTTTGATCAAGAATATATCACTACACCGTAATTGTCGTTGTTCCATAGCAATCGGAGTATTACAATTTCAGTTTAGTTGAAGATAAAAAATACACGAGACTCTGTCATATTTCAGTTTATCTCAAAAAATCGAAAGCCGCTGGAACATTTTAATTAAGAGTATATTATTCGCGTAGCGATCGGTGTATTATCGTTGAAAAAGAAGAAACGTAAAAGGCACTGTGCAACGTTTCGATTCATCGCGGAAAATTAAAAAACGCTAGGATATTTTAATTAAGAGCGCATTATAATTTTCGTCGAAAGATGAGAAACGTATATGCGTGTTTTAATTTATCGCGGGCAATCGGGAACTGCTAGAATATTTCAATTAAGAGCACATTGTTTGATTCACGACGTAATTTCACGTAATGGTCGGTTATTTCGTAACAATCGGTGTACATTGTAACTTCGCTCGAGAGATGAAAAATGCAGGAGCCCACCGTGTATTTCAATTTATCGCGGAAAATCCAATTATTTTGATATTTAATATTAGTAATATTTCAGCGTTTCGATTCAGCACGTAATGCCTGTGATTTCCGTAAAATCCGCAAGTTTCGAGTAAATAACCGACCGAATGTTCGAAGTCGACTTTTTCTTCAAAGCGGGTTTTCTTCGCTTCCGCTTTGGAATTATCCCCCCCTCCAGCGCACATTACCGGTAACGAGATACCTTTGTGTAAAAAAGGAGTTTGGTTTGTTCAATTAAATCAGCCTCTCCCGTGGTCACGTTCGAAAAATCGAACGCGAGAACAATCCAATTACCATTTCAAATTTTCCATTTACACTTCTTTTTCCGCTGCTCGGCTTCGAAATTAATTCCACCCGGTATTTTCGGTCCCACGCCGGCACGTAGTCCCGGGATCGAAATTTAAAACACGCCGGGAAACCCCCGAAAACTACTTACTTTGAAAATATCGTGCCCCGTGCCGGCAAAACGCAGCGATTTTCGATCGAAAAATTCCCCAAGCTGGCCGCGGTCCACGTGTAACCAATCCTGTCGAGTCCCGCAGGACCTTTCCAATTTCCAGTCTTCGATAATCGAAATACCGTTGGTGCGCGAACTAACAATGCGCCCACTGATCGGGGTTGTATCGTTGCCTCGCTCGATCATCCGACGATTATTGTTAAATGCTCTCCTACGACCCTCGTACGCGAAGCTCGAATATTTTGCGAATAAATAAATAAGATTTTTTTTTTCTCTTTTTTTTTTTGTAGAAATAGGAAAGAAAATTCTGTCGTTATTGTTCAGGATGTATCAACAGTGTTCGATTCTTAATTCCTGATTGGTAACGTTGGGTTAGCTCGATTCATTCCAAATTCTTTTTCTTTTGGAACGTGAATTAAGAAAGTGTCGAAAAGTTCTTAGAGTTCTTAGAGTTCTTAATTCTTAACCCCTGAGTTAGAATTTTCAATAATTTTTATTAACATTCGGTATTTTATTAACTTTTAATTGTCAAAATTTAGTAATTTTTATTAACTTTAGAAGACTCTGAGAAACTTTTCGACTTTTTCCTAATTTACGTCAAAAGAGTCTACAGTAGCCTGGGTTGAGAAAAAAAAAGAGAATTGGGAATAATTTAATCGAAACTGTCGTGAATATTTTATATCTGTACATTTTTGCTTGCACGAATTTTCCACACGAATGCGTAAAAATCCAGAGTAAACGAATCGTAGGGTTGTACGTCCGATTGTAAACAATTATCGGCGCAAGCCCTGAGAAAAGGGGGTCAGAGATAGGGGGAGGAGGGAGTTGCGGCGAAGGAACGAAAGAAAAGCACCAGGGATCGTAATTACGTATTCCAGCCATTAGCCGGTCCGATCGTTCGGATTATCCGGCGGTCGATGAATTATTGAAGCCCGGTGGAAGCGGTCCACCAGGGTGATCCTTCGGCTCTCTCGATTTCGCGGCTTTCGAAGTTGAACGTGAAGTCGGCCGTTGGCTGTAAAAATCGTTGCCTCGCCCCTTTTCTAAATATTCGACGTGTCGAGATATCGTCGATCGCGGAGAAACGGCGGGTTGTTAAAATTCATAAGGAATAAACGAGACTCCGCGTGGAATGCAATTTTTTCTTTTTCTTATTCTTCTTCTTTCTTTTTTTTTCTTTTTGAATGCAACGGTACATATAAGGGCGGCAGTTCGTACGATGCGGTTAGACGGCTTCTGGTGAAGAGTGGTGTTTTCATAGGGGTGGAATCGATTTTACTCGAGCCGCCTGGAGGATTCTATCCGGCGGCGGTCTTATTGCAAATTTATTTACGACGGTGTATCGTTATCGATCGCAGGCTCCCTCGTAGAGACAACTAACACCTGAAAATAGAACTGGTGTAAAAGGCTGAAATTAAGGAACGTGCTGAAAGAAATGTTTTTCCCTAAAACGATTGCTTGTGTGAAGACTAATCATCAGTAAATGCGGAGGGAGGTGTTATAAATATGAAGAAGGTACGGTACATAAATAATAACGGTTAACAAATGATAAAATACATTTTGTTAAGAAGTAATATTTTGGCAAATTGTCATCCACAAAACTTCACCTGTGGCACTTACTATCACTGAAAGCGATTTTATCGAGGATAAACCAGAAAATCGGGCCTCTTCAGGTGCAACGCTGATGCAACGAAAATTAGCGATTGGTTGATTTGGGTCACGTGACTCGCGAGGGGGCGTGGGGTAGACTTCAAGTGGGAATGTCAGTGGGAGTGGCGATGTCAGAACAGTTGCTTCTGGGTCTTTCAATGAGACGAATCGTACTGGGGTTTAATCATATTATGACAAAGACAACGATATAGTTACGCCAAATTTACTTTGATCAAACGTTTCGTGAAACTTTCAAACTCTTGCTCCAGGTTCTCTGTCGCACAAACTTCCCCTGCAGTTTTAATTTGCTTGTTCTTTCTTAATCCTTGATTATCGTCAAGCACATTTGCAACATCCTTTATACAACGCACATTGATCCTTAATCGGCATCGTGGTGTCAACCACTGTTTTGTTCAAACATTTTCCCCCATTTTGTCACTCTCTAACCTGGATACTCGACACGTTCGACAAAAGTTTCGATCGTTCCATCAACGTGCAGAAATCGAAGCTTTGTTCGACGTTCGTCGTTTTGTCACATCCAAAATGAAACGACCTTTCTCCGCATACTTTTCCACAAAATCACTATCGCTCGCTGCTCTCTCGATCGAACAACAAAAACACCAATTCAACGGTGGCGACCACAAGTATCAAAGGACAAGCGTCCGAGGAAACCTGCCCGGCGCGAAGCTACCTAATTAACGGACAAGGCAGTTTTAATTAGTTCCTTAATTAAACGTTACGAACGGTCATCGAGTTTCAAAGTGTTTTCTGTCCAATTAACGGCTGAATCATTTGTCCGGCGGTTAGTTAGTTTTTATTTATTATGGTTGGTGAAGAGTGGAGCTGGCTCAATTAAACACGACAACTTATAGGAAACGTTGCCTCGCTGCTGGACGCGTCGAAGCCTAATTACGCGAAGTACTCGCGGGGGCGGCCGCGTCTTAAGAAAATCTCGAGTAATCTTTCCATTAAGGGAGCGGTACATTCCCAGCGCGACTGCGACAAATTCAGTCGCTGCAAATGCCAGGCCGCGTGTCAAGAGAGTAACCCGAGAGAGAGGGTCTCTCATCTCCCGAGAGAAAATATTCTTCGACTGGCGAGGCTCGATTTGCGAGCTCTGTTTGTTTCTTTGAGTGCTCTGTCGAACGCGCGGACGACCGGTGCCGAAGAACCACCCGCTGACTCTGTGTGAACGCACGACTCTGACTTGAATTAATACTGAATTTATCGCGCGGTGGCAGATGATCTATCAGATTTTAGATAGGTCTGTCAGATTGATTTCAATTCCTTTCTCTCAGCGAAAGGAGTCTGACTCTCTTCCTTTTTGTCCAAACGCTACACAAGTCTCGTGTAGACCAGCTACTATAATATATAGGATGGGTCAGAAGAAAAAACTAATTTTACTAATTTTAAATTAAATTTTTTGTGTACTTTCAAACCCGCGGAAAAAAATATATAATAAAAAAATTACAGATTTATTTTAGTAGGGAGTGATTTTTTGGCCAATGGTGTATAATCGAAACGTGACTGTAAGAAAGGCGCACGGCAATATAAAATTAGTGAGGCTCGTGCGTAGTCCAGAAGGGAGGGGAAAAGTAAGCATGGAGGGGGCTCTTCTCCTACGGCTCTCGAAGAGGGGCACGAGCCACCAGTTGAACAGTCCTAGCTTCTAACCAATATTAAATGATGTTGACTGATTGTGAGTGAGTGCTGAACTGAATTATAAGTCACACTAAACTCACACAAATCTCATCTTATGAATGGAGATCTTGCTCTGAGGAATTGTAGAGCGAAAAACATGTCAAGACCAACCAGGAAAGCACGGGGGAGATTCCATTGCAGATATTTTAGTTGAAGAGTTTGACAAATTTGAAAATAGTTGATGCTGTTGCATCGAGGAACAAAAAACAATTTCGCAGAAATATAGAATTTAAAAAACGTTAATCGAATCTTTGAAATTTCTTCGATTTCTTTCTCAATTGATAAACGAATAATTCTTATCATTGCATGAAATATACATGTCGATACAGCTTGAATTTATATGGGATACTTTCTCACGAAAATATTTACAATCCGAAGAAACGATGTGATCTTCGATGCAAACGGAGGGATGAGAGAACACAAAGGGAGATAATTAACCAAGGAATATTCTCAAATTGAACTCGTCTTCGGATCGACTCAAATCTCTCGAACTCCCTCCAATTCCCGTAGAAACTTTCTTTAATAAAGAATATCCAGCAAGATCTCAATCAAACGAATGATTTTTGTATAACAGTTGCGAAAAGACGAATATTACGGCTATGAATGGGAGAACGTAACAAGCTGGATACTCTTGCGGCAAGCAAACCAATTTCGAAGAATATTCTCGGATTGAAATCCTTCGGATTGCCTCGAGCATGGTTTCCACTCCGGCACGGAGTGGAAAAAGTATTGTGGCGAACTGCTGGGGGATTAGGGACTGTAATAAAGTGAGTAATTCGACGGTGAAAGTAATTTGCGAAGAATGTCGGATTGAAATCTTCCTTCGATATTTTTATACGGTAGAGATACGAGGTACGGTCGGGAGGAAAGGAAAAGAAGGATGTAAAGCCAGATGATTGACTCGTCAGTGAACGAACACGGAGGTAGCTGGTTACTCGTGTGGCGAAGCACGTCGTTACAACCTTGATGGATCGCGATTTATTTATCAAATTATGGAGAGCCTTGGGTGACCGATCGATCACCGTTAACCGAAAGGTCTCCTAATAATGGAACATATCGATACTTGCAGGGAACACATCCTCATCCATCCCTCTATTCAAATTTTTGAAAAGATGCAAATAATCTTGCGAAGGAATACAGAGACTGTGAAAAATATATCGAACGAAGAATGAAAAATGAACAAGTAATAAATAGGCAATAAAGCCTTTGCAATTATTTATTTCGCTAGAAAATATACAGTCTAATTTTCTGTTGATGATGTTCTACCAATTTCTTCCATTAATAATATTAATATTCTATTAATAAACAAGTGTATGTAATAAATCACAAGTAAAAAGATAGCAGAATTAAACTTTTGGAATAACTCAATTGTTTCGTTGAAAAAAAAAACAGTGTGCAGTCATTAGTTCTTATTATTCTACTGAGCACGTAACAAACGAACAATAAAAAGTGAACTCGTAGTAATTGAATTATTTCACTGAAACACAATCGTAGTTAGTTTAATTTTCTATTAACGACATTCAACTAATTCCTCTACGTTAATAGCATTCTCGCCGATCCAATTAAAATTTTCCATTTTAGAGTAAGATCAATTCTCCGGTGAAAAACACGGCGAAATAATTCCGGCGAGAATTTTCTATTAAAACCCCGAAAAGCAGCGCACGCTAATTTTCTCACGAAAATTTCCCATTAAAACAAGACGTTGATTCCACGGCAGCGAAACGGTGGCCCCCGAAATTTAACCGTAATTTCCCGGGGAAACCGTCGCGGCACGGTTCGATAGCTCGCCAGCCCCTCTGTCTCGAACGACGCCGCGGTCGATTCATCATCGTTCGATCGTTGCACGCGCCCAGCCGAGTAACGAGTTTATTAAAGAACAGAGAACGAGCGGGTGGGACGGAGAGGAGGCTGTTTCCGATCGGCTTCCCCCCGGCTTCGATCAGGAAGTAACGAATTAATTTCAACGGCGGACGGGCGTAGGAGGAGGGCGGAGCTTCGCGGGAAACTAACAACCTGTAGATGGCCCTGAGATGGTTTCTCCGCCGGTTCTGTAATCCCATCACGTCCCCGGCAACCGCGGCGGACGCGCAACGCGCAACCTGGACAAAGGCGATATTCCTCCCTGGCCCTGGCGTTATCTGGAAGACAAGCATGATCGCCAGGCACGTGTTGCTGCGCCGCGATAAATCGTGCTCCGCATCCGTCCGTCCGAGAGGATTTTCGTCGCGAAAATCGGAGGATCGAAAATGGGTACACGGGGATCGGGATCGAGATCGAACGCGGATTAGTCTCCGCGATAATAGAGGACGAGCCGGTGGTTGGTCCAACTCTGGTAGAGATGGGATCGAGTTTCTCGCGTGTTGATACCGAACCTTCCTTCCGAAGTATTTTCAGTCTCGAATTTAGGTTCAGAATGTTTCGTGAGTACTCGCAGAAATGGAAAGAATACTTTTGAGTAGACTGGAATACTGATAGATAGGGATAGAGTCGAGTTTGTCTGATGTTGATTTTTTGTGGATATTTTTGGTAACTTAATGGTACTTGCAAGTATACTCGAATCTAGGCAAAGTGGTTCTGAATGTTTCGCGAGTACTTGCAGAAATGGAATGAATATTCTTCAGTAGGCTGGAATACTAGTAGATGGAGTCGAGTTTGTCTGATGTTGATTTTTTGTGGATATTTTTGGTAACTTAATGGTACTTGCAAGTACACTCGAATCTATGCAAAGTGGTTCTGAATGTTTCGTGAGTACTCGCAGAAATGGAAAGAATACTTTTGAGTAGACTGAAATACTGGTACATAGGGATAGAGCCGACTTTCTCTAATGTTGATTTTTTGTGAATATTTTTGGTAATTCAATGGTACTTGCAAGTATACTCGAATCTAGGCAAAGTGGTTCTGAATGTTTCGTGAGTACTCGCAGAAATGGAAAGAATACTTTTGAGTAGACTGGGAGACTAGTGTAGATAAGAATGGAATCGAGTTTCTCGCAAATTGATTCGAACCCTTTACATGTACTTAGCAACCTATCTATCTAGTTTCGAAATAATTTCGAATGTTTCACGAGTACTTGCAGAAACAACAATGATACTTCCAAACGGATTGAAGTACCACTGGATAAGAATGGGATCGAGTACCTCAAAAATTAACCTCGTATCCTTTTCAAGTATTTCCGATAATACTCGCAAGTATAGTCGAATTTAAACGAGATAATTTCAAATGTATCGTTTAAACGAAAAAGACATTTCCAAATATTGTTCTAATAAGGTTCTAAAGTTCAAAAACACGTTCATTCCCTATTTTCTACAAACGATTTTCAAATATTGCATTCGCGTCAGAAGTGCGCTCAGTGAAATACGATCGTCGAAGTATTTTCACTTTCGAGTATAATATTCGAAATCCACGAAACGAAGCTCAAATGTCGAGCCTGACTCGCGTCTGCAAATACGTACGTATTGGATTTAATCCGAATCGTAGCTGCTAGCTGCTAGCTGCTCGATCGGAGGATACATCGTTCGTTGGCCACCGTGAGTTTCGTGCGACTGTGCCAGGCACTCGTGTGGCCAACGATCGAGGGTTGTCGCGGGGGTGCACTCGTGTTGTCGGACCAGGCTTTCGGGTTTGCTTACCGCTCGTTACTCGGCGAGAGGTCTACGCCCAGCGTGATCGCGGTCTCGGTGAAAGTATTTCTGTGTTTTCTTCGACTTAACCGAAGTCGTATCGCTGGATTAGCCGTGTCGGCCTATGATTTTTGATCGGTCTTCGTCGGCGATTTCTCCGAGGAAAAGATTTGGAATTAGGTGAAGCTCTGAAATGGAAATTGCAAAGTTTGATAATTTTTAGAAATTTTTTTTTAGAAGTTGTAGTTGCGTGACCAACATTATAATTTATAATTTACTTTGTATCGCTAATATTTACTAATTAACATTATAAATTATAATTTACTTTGTTTGTTTGTTTGGTTTCTTTCTTGTCAAGAATTTCCTTTTTTTCCCCTCGCTAGTAACGAAAATATAATTGTTTTGTTCAAAAATTACCGAAAAAAAATTCGGAATTTGTAGTTTATAATACATCGACGTAGAAAATTGTTACGCGCAACAAGAAAAAAACGTAACGTTGGTCTACAATTTTAAAAAAATTTTCAACATTTACAGAGAAACACCCGCTGAAGCAAGAAATTTATATTATATAACGAAAACTCGAAATTGTAAATAAAATATAAAATTTGTCGAATTTTTTAACGTTTCTTCGCACAGTTTTTTAATTAATTTAATAAGACGGTATTTGGCGCAATGTTCAAACACGTTAAAATGAACCTTTCAAAATCATATAATTTCCACGAAAAACAGGTACAATGCATTTCTATTAAATCACTCAAAATACATGGATAGAGACAAAATTTCGCCATATTTTATCGCAGAAGTTAAACAAATTCGGAGATTCCCTCGCACTCTGAAACGTTTGATATTCCTTATTCCTATTTGTTTCCATGTTTCGACGGTATCGTCATCTCTGACGCAACAATACACATCCCCCAATACTCTAAAAAAAGAAGAGAAAAAATTGTACGAGAAATATCCTATCTGCCGACGCAACATACGCGCAATATACGCGCCGAAAGTACTCAGTCTCCGCAGTCTTGCAGGCAATAATGTATCCGCGTGCATCGAGCCACAACCAATCGGACATTTCGTTTCGTGGAAAATCGCGTTCGTGTGCAGGTACTCGGTGTTATCCGCGTCTATAGGAAGAAAAGTGGAACCAGGCTCATACATCATGGCCGTCTTATGCATAGAACCATAGGCGGAGCTAGGATGGCAAGAGAAACGTTGTACAGGGTGTCCGAGAAGGAACTAACTTTGTCGTGCGTTAAGACGGAGTTATTCGAGTCATCTCAATTTTATTAGTCCAAATTGGTCTAAATTACCCATTTTTAGTACTCGAGAGCTTAGTATAGCGATTCCTGTCTCATTTTGATACTTTAAACGTATACTTTAAAATTCAGCGGCTTCTCTCACATACTTTTATTGAAACGAAGATTTTTTCCGTTTTTATAACAGTGCTAATATATAGAAAAATTGTAAGATACTAAAAATTAATTAATAATATAATAACGTTAAATTAATAATAATTCTGTAATAATAAAAGGATGAGAATGCATTTCCAGCAAGAGGAAATATCAAATATTAAGCATTGTTGCTTCGATATATTTACGTTTGAATAAGCTTCGGTTGCTTTAAAATTCAGAAGCTTCGGTACTTTGAAATTCAATTTCGAACGGTGCGAGGATCTTGCGATTCTTCCGGGTCGGTGGAGGGTCCTCGTAGAAAATTATACTTGGTTCCTTTTTTCGCGTCGTCGGTAACAAGCGAGACAAGTCGAATTTTGAATTTTTCAACATTCAAAGAATCAAAGTTTCAGAAATTACTGAAACGAACTTCGGCCGTTAATTTTTTAATTCAGACTCGAACGCGCCCATTCGATTCACAGAGTCTGTACTCTGGTGAACTCGTGGCGTTCCTTTCTGCACTTCTTCTCTGCATCTTTCAAACAGCAGCTAATAGAAACTTCCACTTCACTGTCGATTCTATTATACATCATTGAGACATCGCTCGCTTCTCCTTAATTGACCTTGGTATTTTAGTTTTATTGTTATTTCACTTTTCGTTGGTTTTTCAATATCTCATTATTATACTTTTATTACCGTGCATTATCTTAAAGGGATAAATAAGTAAAAACTCCACGACTTGTACCCCAGTCGAGTGAAGACGACTTTTTTGCCATAAAATTTTATCGATATGCAAACATTTGAATCGATAGAAAACAAATTATAGGCGCGGTCGCTCAGTACCAGACAACGCCATTCCTACTCGAGGTCTAAACCACGCCCCCTCACGCGTCACGTGATCCAAATCAACCAATCGCCAATTTTTGTTGCATCAGCGTTGCACCTGAAGAGGCCCGATTTAAAATCACTTTCAGTGATGATAAATAAATAAATAAATCAACTTTTCTCGAGTCGAGTAATCGCCATTTCGAGCTCCTCGCGAGACACCTTGTATAACAGCCGACGCTCGATGCAATTCTCGACGCCATCGAGGCCATTGAATTGAAAGAACCTTCACGAGAAATCTCCCGGAAGTGGATACGGTAAATATGCGATATATATGCAAAGCATGGATCCAACGAAATTCAGCGTTGAACTAACGACCCCTTAGCTGCGTATTTTCCAAGCGTCACTCCGCCTCCAACGGCGCACGGCCATTGATCGGGAAATATCGGAAAACTATGAAATTTCTCACGGTGAAAGAAAGAGAGAGAGAGAGAGAAAGAAAAAGAGATTTCAAGCGGTGTATATATCCGAGATTTCGACAGGTAGCCGCGACGCGTTCGCGGATTACTAGGGAATTTGTGTATTCAACGATAATGCCGGCGAAGGCACGACCCGATCCGGATGAACTATCGAGAACCGTGGTTTCCGGCCGAGTTTCCCCCGGCTGCTTCCTGTTGCGCTCCTCGCGCGGGTATTTTAGATGCACACGGGACGAGGAATTCGGCTCGCTCTCGATTCGGTGATGGATTTTTCAAGAGGAAGGGACTCGGTTCGTCGGATCCGTCGACGTGTATTTTATGCACATGTATTAACGAGATGGCAATCAGCGACAGTGAAAGATCGTCGATCGTTTGAACTGATATAACTTCGTAAGAAAAGATCATGTATATCCGCTCGGTCTCGTTTTTTACTTTTACGTCGCTTTTCGTCGAAAATTCTCTTCGTAGCTACATCTGTCGTAATTTGAAGATTAAAATCTTCCTAAAAGTTAAGAAAACTCAAAACACAAAATTTTGTCACGAAACTCTGATTTCAACGAAACGGTAAAAAAAAATCGTACAACGAGATTTAATGGCACGTTGGAGAGATAAAATTTCAGTGTTTCAGATTATGGTCGTGAAAAGACTGCTTGAATATTTTTAATGTATCGACGAGAACTATTATTTATCTTCGCGATGAGTAGAATACGATAACTTGAAAATTGACTTGAAATTCAAGGTCAAGATCAATTTTACGGCAGGTTCTTTAAATGTATGTTCATCAGGTCGAAGGTGTAGAAAAGTTCAGTTTATACAAAAGTTTTCTTGAAACTGAAAATCTTCTCTCGATCGATACAGACGGGACGAATTTTATCAGAAGTCAGTGCTGGGCGTGTTTGATAATTCGCGACTAATTGCGCACACTTGACGGGGCAGAAGCCCCAAAATTAAGCCAGACCGCCACCGGCCACGACACGTTTTTCCGTCTCCGCTGGGAAATCCTTAATCCTGCAGCTGTTTATCTCCGTCTCCCGATGCTCGTCCGTAATACAGGTCGAGGGATATATTTGCAGCGCAAGCAACAATAACCAACGCCCCCGTCGCTTTGTCCATAATAATTAGCGATGGGATCGTGTATATTGCGATGAGATTCAAGTTCGACCGTCGCGGCTGCTTTAAATTCCACGTTCGTATAATATACAGGGTGGCCACTGAAAGATTGAACGTTATAAAACAAAAATAACCTCCACAAACACGCGTTTTTTCAAATTTCTTGTTATTTTATTTGGAAATATAATTGACGGACTTTTTTTCAGTATTCTGCGTGAGAAACAACAAATGAACAAGTTGTGACTGTTTCAAACTCTTCAGTTTTTCAGTGGCCACCCTGTACTTTGAGAGGGACGAAATTATCATTCTCGTAACTAACAGATGGCGGATTTTTCTCGTTAAAAATTTTCATATGTTTTTTCAAATTAATATGAATATATTCTTCCAGTCGTAAAAGTTATAAAATAATCAACGTATTGTTTCACTGTAAAGAAAAAATGTCCTCGCGAATAGTACAGGTTAGATTGAACTGATGAAAAAAATATGCAAACTACGTGCGACTGCCGACAAATTTTTGTTGGCCAACGAAACCCGGAAGATCCGAAAGGATACTCTCAACGCTTGAAGCTCGATGTATCCCGAAATTCTAACGAAACGAACAAACGACTGAGAATTTCCTCGACAGTCGGAGCAGAACTGCAATTTCGACGGTGGCGCGTGTACGTGCTCGAACATTCGGCGTTAATTCAGGGAGGATACGCCGAGATATCGGAGTCGTGTCTCGAATTCACGACGGTGAAAGCTAATCACCGTCGAACAGTTAAACGATCAAATAACTCCCGTTCGAGAGACACTCCGGCAGTAATTATCGCGCGGAGGCATTCTAGATTGAACCGGAACGATCAATCATACGACGATGCTGCCTGCATCGCGGAATCCTCGGCGCGCGTCCCTATTGCCAAGGGTGTGTTGCGAAATCTTGATCGAACAAAGCCAGCCAGCGGAAAGCAACGGCTTCGAATTTGCGCCGCGATTTGCTGTCTCGGTGTGTCTGTTGCTGAAAATTTTCCTCCAACGTCGGAGTTGGAATCTCTCGAATTTTCGTTCAAAGTTCAACAAAATTGTGAAATTTTGTGGAAAAAATCGCAGAGCGGGTTTTGTCGTAGAAAGGAGATTTTAGTCTTTGAAAAAAATTGTTTAGCGTTTCTAATTTTTGCAATTTCCCGGAATAAAAGTATCCGTACGATACGTTCAATCACTCGCTCATTACACTTCGTAAAAGTAGTAGTTAAAAGTACTTGAGCGGTCAACTATTGCAATTAATAAAAGAAAATTAACATCGACAAACCTAAAAAATTCGGTAGAACCATTTGTTACGCAACAATGTTTCTTCATTGGCTGAATACACTGTATAAACGAAGTATTCATACGAGGAAAAACCAATGCTCGAAGGTTCGATCGAACAAAAGGGAACGTTAGAACGACAACTTCATTGCAGCAAAACTGGCGGCGATCGAGCGAACCGAGGAGAGAGGGAAACTGGCTCGGTGAAATCGGTTCGTTTCAATCGACGATCGCGATTTACACCGCGGTTTAGCAAGCAGGGTTTCTAGCGTTTCTGTCGGTTTATAAACCGTTGTTGCTCGATCCACTTTTAATGCCTGTCGTTCGATCGACGCCAGTTTTGTTACCCTTCTCCGCGATGTTAATAAAATATCGCGGCCATTTTTTGGTTTTTTTTTCTCTCGATATCGGTTACACGTCGTCGACGGACTAGTTTCGAAAACCGGTCACGGTGAACGAGCTTTTGTTGAGTCGAGTTACACGAGTAACTAGTTTGTCCTCTCGAGAGTGGAACAAACGCGGTATTATGCGTTTCGCTTGGCGAAATGAATTCAGCAGAGTGAATGGGTCCGGGGGAGGAGAGGAAAAAATGTGCAGTTCGTTACGGTTAATGTATGAAATTAATTGGAAAACGCGGCGGTGAAAAGAGGAGCCGCGGATAACCGCTCGCTCGCTTCAAACTCTGAATGCAGAATTCCGTCGCATTATACGACGACTGACGAGTTAATTGTTATATCAAATTCCTAATATTTAACGAACTAGCTCTTTTCGGCTCTGCTCTCTGTCAAATACGTCCGACTCGATCTCGTTTCTGTTACGGGTAACGACGCGCGTTAAATTTTTACGACGTGGACGTGCTCTGGAATCAGTTTCGTTGCGCGAAAACTTTTAACCTCGGGTCTAAATAATTTCACATTTTTCGCTCCAAATTATTTTATCACTGAAAGTGATTTTAGCGGAGGTAACCCAGAAAATATCGGGCCTCTTCAGGTGCAACGCTGATGCAACGAAAATTAGCGATTGGTTGATTTGGGTCACGTGACTCGCGAGAGGGCGTGGGGTAGACCTCAAGTGGGAATGTCAGTGGGAGTGGCGATGTCAGAACAGTTGCTTCTGGGTCTTTCAATGAGACGAATCGTACTGGGACACAAGTCGTGCAGTTTTTATTTGGTACTTGTTTATGTAATGGGGCAGTTTTGTTTGAAAACCTTCTCAAAACTATATTATTTGCATGTTAAGTTTAACGCTATTAAAATGGCCAAAACGTGGTCAATCATAGAAATTTTGTATATTTATAGTTTATGTATTTTCAGAGATTCGAACGTTGCATCAGCGTTACACCTGAAGAGGCTCGATTTTCTGAGTTGCCCCCGCTAAAATCACTTTCAGTGATAAAAAAAACATGGCGAAAAGGGAACTGAAGTAGATTACCAGAATGATATTTCTTCCCGTTTTAGGATATCTTTAATTCACTATGCAAATGATGTGATTGGAATATAATTTCGAAACGGATCGTGGATTGTGCATCACTGGCGTGAAACAATGATGGCGACACGTGCTGTTAGCATCACCTTCTAATGCAGCATGTGTACACGTACGTACGTGTTTTCGTCGTCGATCTTCTATTCACGTCGCCTGTTTCGTAATTATAGTTAATCAATGGCGATAGCGAGATCACCAGCACGACCATGGAAGAGACAACGAGCAGACAACGTGGCAGAGGCAAAAATGTGGAGAGAAATGGCCGGCGAGTGAATGAATGAATAGACACAAAAACCAACGTTCCCCCCTTCCCTTCCTTCATCTACTCCGGCTATCTATTTTTCGCGGTGTCTTGCCTTCCCTCGCCCGTCGGTTATTCCAGCCGTTCCTCTCGAATCATCCATCTAGCCCGCTCGTCAGGCTTTCAGCGAATATTACAAACTTCACCTTTTCATACGTTTTCCGGGCCGAAAAGACGCTTCACAGCGACCACCAGTTCGCCGGTGTAATTCGAAACGCTTTACGAAGAAACAAGCTTTTCGAAATTTTATAATAATTTAATACAAAAATAGCGAAATTTTATAGCATAACGAGATTTATTGGCTTTGGTAGATTAACACTTTAAAATTGCGTGTTACTGTATTTTAATGAAATTTCCTGGGTTAAAATAGAATTTTAACTGAATTCATCTTTGTTTTATTTTATCTATCTTCTATTCGCTACGTCTATTTTCTATTCTAACGTCTTTTCTAACGTCATCTCGACGCTCGTTTTTTTTACACCAAAAAAGCGATTCTCACTCAGCGGTTTACTTGGAACAAACAAATCAATTATTTTCGTGATTGAAAATTTCGTGCTGCACGGTGAATTCTACGTTTCAATAAAGTGATCAAGTATTTTCGCGAATTGGTTCTATTTTAACTCATTAACGCAACGCAACGTTTCGTTCGAGATCTTTTTCAATTCTGTTTTGATTATATAATTGGATTCCAAGAGTTTGTTCAATATCTATCTCATAATTGTTTCGCTCAGCCAAAATTTTTATTTTTAACATTACGATTGGACTGCGGATTTTCACACATTTCAAAATTTATATGAACATTGCCTAAAGAAATATAACTCTGTTATGTTTTGTAATAATAAGTACTCCAGCTCGAACATGTTATAAAACAAATATATTTTTTATAATTGCATAAATATACGTATATAAAAATATAAATGTACGTATGTTATATATTTTTACATATTTTTATATACAAGTCTGCAGTATTTTTATGCAATAAAGTAATTTATCTAGTTGTGATGAACCTGCTGGTTTCTTAATCGGTTAATGATGAATCAAGTATTTTCAAAATAATAATTTTGAAAATGATTTTGCTAACTCTAAGAAACTGAAAAACTCTCCAAAAATCAAAACACAGACAATTGAAAGCTTGACACTGATTCGAACTGAAATTAACCAGTTGCACCTTCCGAAGTCGATCGGTAAGTCAATTAATCGATCAGGCAGTACTGCGTGTAAAAGCGGCAGTTATTCATCAATGACACGGACATTCTAAGACGAAACAAGTTAAATCGCGTACGGCGGTACGCCGGTGGCTGATACGCCCTATCAGAAAGTTGTCACCGGCAATAAAGTTACCAGGACTTAGAAACATCGTAACAACTTAAATTGCTTCGCGTTCGATCACGCGGTAAACGGGAACCTAGGCGCATGAAACAACGTTAAACATCGACCGCTGTGGCCGACATTTAATTTCCTCGCTGAACGAAGAATTGTCCCCACGTGACCCGTTTCCTTCTCTAATGTGCGACGAAGCTCACGCGTCGATATTAAACTTGTTAAGCCTCTTCCACCACTGACGAAGTTGATACGAAGCTCTTGCTCCTGGCGCGAGTTAAAGTTTCGCGCCTTCATAATTCATGAAATCGCTCGACAACGCAAATGACGACTTTTCGAGCAATTTCCAATAAACGCCGAGGAATATAATGTTCTCATTCGCTGAGTATTTGTCTACGCACGGACTCGATCTACTTGTTGATATCTGATCACGCGTGGACTCATTCCACTCTACGAGTATCTGACCACATAGGGTTCTTTCTGCTTGGTGATGTGTAATCATTCTACTTGTCAGTGTCTTGTCACGTACGGATTCTAATTCTAAAACTCTACACGATACCTTTCGTAACAGTCATTCAGACAACTCGAGTCTTCAACTGGACTCTGAGGGTTCGAGCTTCGATGATTTCAGAAGGTAAATCTTGAAGAGTGAGTTGATAAAATCGCTCGAGTTTTCCAGGCTACAGACTCGAGGCTTGTACCAATCGTGTCGGACATATTATGCGTATACGAAATAATTAGTCGGGACAAAAGAGAGAAAGAGAGAGAGAGAGAGAGAATAATAACGCAACACAGTCTAAACACCGGCGCGCGTAGCTCGAATTTCAACGCGACCGCGAGAACAACGTAACTCGCGCGAAATACTAATTTCAACGGCCATTACGAGTAACCGCAAGCGTAGCGTCGTCCGGCCCTCTCCCGGACGACGTAAGTAACCATTACTATTACGTGACCATAGCTAATGGAGCCAAGCCAGGCCCCGCCGTAAGAACGTCGCGTCGTCGAGATTGCGTAAAGATTGTTTTCGGTCCTCGTTGCAGCCCCCGTTCGTTTCTAATCTCGTTTCGCAGTTGTCGTCGTCGTCGTCGCGGATGTTTCGCGAACGACCTCATTAACTTCAGAGGTTCGTTAACGTGAATCATGGAGTAAACAGTTCTGCCTTGGGATCGTCCACCAATTGCAGGCTCCCCCTTCTCGCGGTAGTCATCGCGACGTTTGCATTAATTTTCACGATTCTCCTCCGACGTTCTGTGTCGTTCTCGTTGCGCGTTTTTCGCGATAATTGCAACGAACTTCCGGCAGTGCCTTCGTTCGTCCGCTTGATCCGAAGACTCGTCACGCCTTCCTGTCTCGTAACGATATCAATTTGTGTTTTGAGAGGAAACTCCTGGGAATTTCGGGATGATTGACGCGTTTGTGAGTGTTGGAACCACCGACGATTTAAAGCATCGGAGAATGTATATTGGAGCATGTAAAATGGCGGAAAAATTGCTGCAGCCTTCCTACAACACGGCATTTATCTGTATGTTCATTTGATGAACTTGTAGCAACGCTATATAGCAATTTGAAATATACAGATTTTTTTATATATAGAATAATGTAGAATAATTTTTCCATCACGCTGTTTCTGTATTCCATGTTATATTTGCCTAAACGAGCAAACTATGTTACAGGAGGGTTGAGTACATTTCGCCAAAAATCATTGAAATTTCTAAAAATGCAAAATCTGCGAAACTGCTCTGACAAATTATAAAATTGATCGTTTTGACCAATTTTATGGTTTTGTCAGTTAACAAATTTGCTAAATCGTTTGTTCAGTGTGGAAAGAAATAAGGAGAAGTACATCGACGTACGAAAGACAGAGATTTAATTCCCTTCAAGTCTGACTCTTCAAACTTTCACGTGACTCCTTCACTTCTTCATTAATACGAAGACTTTGGCGACTCCCAGTCGTGTTAGTTAAGTCTCTCCGACGTCTTAAATCTAGTCACGAGTTTCAAGTTTCCAGAGTGTCAGCCATTTAGCTTTCATCGCTAATTGAGTCTTTTAGGATCCACGTTGATCGGCACCATAAATCAAAAATTATCTCTGTCTCGGCGGAGACACTGTGCTTTTTAAATTCATTTCAGTATTTATTACAATAACGTCGTCTGTGTCGACTGTGTAATAAATAAACATTCACGAGTGTAAGTGGATTATTTTGTCTGAGAATTGATTTATTCATTTAACGGGGAAAGTCCATTAAAAGAAGATACACAAAAGAGAATAACGATAAAATAAAACAACTAACGTAACGATGATGAAAACGTGTGTGCAAAAGAAACAATAATAACGTTTCGTGTTTGCGAAAGGAAACGCAGTTACATTTTACGTTTAATCTGAAATTTCTGATCGTTGAAAATTGCTCCAGTTTGACTTTTTTCGTAAATCGGAAATTCCACGCCTATTTTCCACAGTTTCCATGTGCATCTGAGAAGTCATGCGTTTATACATTTAATTTATTCACATTTGCGATTATCTATATTATACATTTTTATAATTATATATATATTTTGTACGCGTCTATTAAACACCACTGATCTCCCAAACTTATAGGCAACGAGGCGCAAGAATTTATACGCTGAATTCCACCGAGCAAGCGCAACGAAGGGAGACCAAATGTCAGAGATATTGAGATAGTGTATTCTAAGCGCAGAATCGCTTTGGAAGAATTGATCTTCCAAAGGACGATCAATCGACCAACTAAAATAAATAGAATAAAATCGATTCACTCCATATCATCTCTCCCTTTGAACAAGTCTTCCCTCCGAGTCTACGACTCTCAGGTTCGCAGACCTAACAAGCTCCGAGCGTATTCCGTAGTCTGAGTGGTATTCACCCGATCGAAACGGTCGATCGTAAAGACGGGCGTATCGCGTTAAAGAGCGATATCGAGTGAAATTAACGGCCCCGATCCAACGGTACACGCTGGCTGTTAATAACGGGGGGAAAGGGACCCATGGGGGGGGGGAGACAGCGCGCGCGAGGCCGAAATACGCAATCTCGCTGACGCCGGTTCGTCTTTCATAAATGCGCTGTCCGCTTTGTGCCACTTCGCTCAATAGACACCCGACCACGGCTGGCAATATCGGCCGCGTTATCACGGGGAACAGCGTGCCGGTCAACGAGCTCCCTCCTGCACTCTCTCTCTCTCTCTCTCTCTCTCTGTGTGTGTGTAATAATTACGTAACACCAGCGTCGCCGGTTGATTGATTTCTTCGGCCGGCCGGAAACTAGGCCGCGGCAATTACTCGATCCAGCCGGCAAGACACTCGACACTCGGTTTCCTCCCTCTTAATTCGACCCTGTCATCTCTATCCTTGCTCGACTTGGCTTTCTACCCTTCGCTTCTACCACTCTCCTTACCTCGTTTCACGATCTTTCGTTCTTTCTCTCTATTTTTCTTTTTCTTCTTTTTTTTTAAGTCGATCGGTTGGGTGGTTGGTTCTTGAGAACGAATTACCTTTCCACTTTGATTTTCGCTGTCTTGTTCACTGCTTTTCTCCTTCGTGTTGTTTAAAAAGTAGAGACAAAAGTTAATTTGTATTCGTGAAACGCGTGAAAATCTATTTTGGTTCGGAACAGGTTGCAACAGGAGAGTGGGGTTGAAGTTCGCCGGTGAAAGTTTTGAGGTGATTTGTTACTGGAGGTGTGGTTTGTCACTCGAACACCTCTCTATAGATTCGTAAGAAGTTTCTTCCTCGAACGATGCACATATTTAATTAACTTTGGAACAGCATGCAAGATTCAAGTTTCGTTCATATCGGAGCAAAGCAAATTTGCGCAACTATAATACTTTCGATCAATATCACTACATTCTTATCGGTCTGATTCAACGATCAAATTCAGAAATTCTTCCTCAATATTGCCGCGCGAAATTTATACGAGTTTTCTATATATATATATATACTTTCCTCTGGATTGCCGGTCAAAGTATCTCAGAACGACTCATGCGTGACTAATTCCTGACAACAGTCTGAAATCGTTCATCGACGACGAGGTCGTTGAACGCGCAAACATCCTCAGCATCCCAATTTATCGCATTCTCGATTCAAACCCGCTCAGACAGGCCAATGACGCTCGTCGAAATTGCAACCGATAAAAATTGCGTCGCGCTCGAAACGCTGGAATCCACCTCGTCGCCTCGGTCCCATTGTACCGGAAGCGGAAATGACCGGCGGAAGTGGCCGAGCGGATAAACGATGAAGAAAATCGTGGCTGATTCCTCCTAATGAAAACTATCGCGAACAACGGGACGTTCCGCGGTTGGAAACGCGAGGAAACGCGAGAAGACCAGATTCCACGTCGGACTGGATTTTCCTGACGTGACACGTGGCTGGACACACGTTTTCGTGGAAAAGTAGTTCGCGAGTGGAACGTGGCCGGGCACGAGGACACTCGTGTCTTCTCTCGCGACCGCGCGGATTATGTCGTTGTCCGGACTGTCACGGAGCACACCGCCTGCGAGGGGGAAAAACAAAGAATTTCCTTTAAAACGAGGAATTATGAAATGTAGAAGGAACATTAAAAATACTTGAAATCGTTCGTCGACCATTTTTCATCTCTTCGTTCTTCGTATTGAGAATAGAATGTTAAATGAACGATATAAAATCTGTATGAAGAAACAAGCACCTTGGCACCTAATTCCATATTAATATCGATGGTGAATACGATATAAAATCCATGTTTAAATGTATTATGCCACGTACGTATAACTCGATTTCACGAGCGTACATTTGCATGTACGAGATCCCGGTTGATGAGCTGGACCAGAGCCGGCTAACTGGCGGCCAGCGAGTCGTTGCCCCTACTTCCCTGATCGCTAGCGCTTCCCCCACTCTCTCACGCACGGCGAGGAAATTTCAAGCGGAGAGGGGATAGCGCTGGCGATCAGGAGAGTAGGGGCAAGAGCTCTTGGGCCGCCAGTTAGCCGACTCTGAGTTGGACAATTCCTTGGGTTCCTTCTTGCTTTTAGAGGGGACGTTGGATTTGTTTTCCGAGGAAGGAAAATTGCAGCGTCGAATGGAAAGCGTGTGTTTCATTCGATCCGTTCGTTGATGAATCGAACCGAGATGGGTGAATAGTGAAAAGTTTAGACGAGGATCAAGGGAATTGGGAAAAGGATAGTTAAGCTGGGAAATTTGTCTGTTGTTTCGGTTCTTTTCGCGTTTAAGGTTGCTTTCGAATGTCCTGGAGAGAACGAGAGAAAGGAAAAACACGTTTCGTTTAAGATTTGGTAATGCGTTCAGTGTAAATACATATATATATATATATCGAGTTCTCGCGCTGGATATTTCCTTCTTGGAGATTTTGAGGATTTCATTGAATTTATTATTCGAATAAGATCGGTGTTGAATAGAATAGAGAAGATGGAAAGATTTCATTCAGCTACTGCTAATGGATTCAATGTGGTTCGCAAATGAGATTTCTGTAGATTCATAGCTTAGGTGCCGAGACAATGAAGGCTCGGATGGAAGATCCATGTGAAAAGAATGGTTAGACGTAGATCTTCAAGAATCGTACCGTCTTAATACGTGTATTTTATTCTACCGATGAAGAATAAAATAACATAAAATCTGTATAGTACACAAAAATATAAAGTGAATATAAAGTTACAATGAAAAAAAGACCGAATTCTCGTGCGTTTTCCAAAACATCCGATTTCATTCTAATTTATTTTTATAGCGAAGAACACAACGTGCAATTCAATCTACGCGTATATCGTGTAATAAAATCTGCGACGAAGATATGAAATTACGCTGGAAAGGAAAATTAAATCCTCGCGCGTCTTTCGAAGCATCCAATTCGATTCTAATTCATTCGTCGGGCAAAGAGATCTGCGTGAAAATATAAAATGACGGAAATCTCGCAACGAGAAAGGAAAAAACTTTCGCGAGGCACCTGGATTCCATTCCAATTTCGAAACGAAGACCCCGGCCTCGAGACGAAAATCTAGAAACGGTTATGCTTGCGCATTGTTCCGCGAGATCAGCCGTAACGGAGGCAGCTGAATAATTCCAGCGCGATGCAGATGGCACGGGTTCAATTAAGCGGGCTCGTGTTCAACCCGTGAAATATTTATTCATGTTTTGCGCGCGGCGTGAGGCAGAACGCCGTGGAAAACGAAGCGAGGGCGAGGTGGAGGGCTGGCTTGGCCTCGCGAGCCGGTTTTGAACCGGAACAGAGAGACGGCGAGGTCGCGAGCACGCGACAGAGAAAGGAAACAGAGAGAGAGAGAGAGAGAGGAAAACGCGGGAAAGGCTTTTGTACCAACGACGGTTTTTTTTTTTCTAAACGAGGTGGAAGTGTCGCGGCCAGGTTCACGCGCGGCTCCTTCTCGATGTGCGTTCACGCTCGCCGCGAGGCGAACGAAAATCGCGAAAAAGTGTCCGCGAAAGAAACGGGGGAGAAGAGCGAGAGCAATTAACTTTAATTGAGAACAACAACACGCAGACGCACTTCACAACCCCCTGGGGTTTGTCCCACCTTTTTTTCAATTTTCTTTTTCGTCTTCCTATTTCTTCCACTTTTCTCCTCTCTCCCTTCCCGTTTCCCTTTCTGACTTTTATTTCTCAGTTCGCAAACGACCCACGCGTTTCCCCGTCGTCGTTACTCGTTTCCGACAGCCGGTGACATTGATTCCGGTCTGGAGAAGCTTGAAAATTGAGAACCTCGCGCAACTTTGTTCTTGACAGCTTCTTTTTTTTTTTAATTACGACGTGTAACGTACGTAAGAAAAAAAAAATATATATATATATACGTTTCACAGAGTCGTTTGGTAGTGGTTTGATGCAAATCCAATTACAAACGAGCGGGTTACTATTATATATACCTGCAGGTCTTCCGTTCTGCAGAAAACAGAAAAAAGCGAAATATAGTGGTGCTGTTCCAATTGCATTAACTAGTTTATTTAATTATTAATTTCATTTAGTACACGAAGATATTTCCATGGATAATGACGATGAACAGGCTCGAGAGTAGTATTATCTCTTAATGCTTACAGAAAATGCGAATGTTTCCATGTTTTGTCAACAAGCCAATAATAAACTAGCAGATTGTAGCAGATTTTTTTACCGCACAAAATTAGGGACCAAGCAAATCTCCAAAATTATGAATTAAAACTTATCAAGTCAATAGCCACTGCTTATTGCGGGAAAACATACAGTATGTTCGCAAAATGTGGTTCTGTAATACGTTTAAAAATAATTCGAGAGCAATGGAGTGAAATTTTTCTCGATTCTTTTAGAATAATTAACGGGAGATTATCCTGTGTGCAAGAATAAGGAAAAAATGTAGAATGAATTTTTTTTGCAAATCGAGCGCACGAAAATTGGAATAAAAAATTCTTCAATACCAAGTCAATAATTGATAATTTTGTAAATAATTTCCTGTCTCGCTGCAAGCTCCTCGATCACGTCCAGAATTTCCACGAGTTGTCGTTGAATTTTGGTAACTGAGAATTAAGAAACTGGCAAAAAGCGACTCGGACGACGGACGAAAAATTCTTTGGGTCCAATTTACGGCGTCGATTCGGCCGCAACGCGCACAATTAGGTTTCTGCCTTTTCGAATGTTATTCAACGCGTGGAAACCCGGCTGGAGCGTAAATCAAACAGCGCAACGTCAACTAGAAACGCGCCGGTACGTTCGTCCGGCATCGAATAATATTTGATCGAGCAATGTAAATCGAGGCGGCCGTGTCAACGATCGAGTAACTTTCGGCTACCGCGCGCGGCCTCCGTCCGCAAACATCCGCACACGCTGCGCAACTTATGAATTCATTCTTTCTCCTTCTTCTCTTCGTTTCCCCCACAAAATTTCGTTTCGTTCGATGCATTCCTGTCGTGCAAGTTGTTCTCCTCGAATTTTACACGCCTGCAGGTTTTACATTTAAGACGAAAGAACGTTTCTTCAAACTATCGTTTGTTCAAACCTCGCTCCACAAACACGTTCACGAGCGGAGAAAAAAAATGTGCTTCTCGCTTTTTTCCCTTCTGTTTGAATAATATTTTATTCAAATCGTTCGCCGTCTCGTCAATATTTATGGCTCGAATTCGGGCGCGAATTAGTTATTAACGAAATTCGAACGGGAGGAGAGCCAGCGGATCGACCCAACGATCGGAGGCAATAAAAAACGGTGCGACGTAAATTAAGCTCGATGCGGAATTTCCAAACGTTGGCACGCTTCCATCCGGAGATCAGGGTCAGCGGCATTCGTCGAAATTATTTTTTCAGGAAACGAACGCCCGTCTTAATTTCGTGTCGCGCGACTTTTAATCCTATTACGGCGACGCTCGCGGGTTACTCGAGGATTAACCGTGTCTCCTGCGCGGCGCAAGAAGAAAATTGAATTAATAGCGGGCCAAGGTGTTGAGTTATTCGACCAGTTCGTTAGTCCGAGGTATTTCAATCAACATAACTAGTTACCCGGTATTAAATTCGGAGGGCGGTCGTCGGAACAGCCGGCTTACACATCCCGGGAGGATTAATCTTGGATCTTACGAGGCTGCACGGGACGCTGAATGGATCTTATGATACGGCGAGGAACGGTTCGCCATTGTTGGCACATCGAACGTTCACGCGTGTAAGGAAAATTCGGCTGGGTGAAGCCCGGCCGAATTTTAATTAGCCCTGACTGATAAAAAATTTGTTTACGTAAAGTCAACAAATGTCTGTAAATTATTCAGCAGTTTCAACGAAGACGTTTTGAAGTAACAAGGATTTATTGAAACTTGTATTTATAGAAACTTGTGCTTGGAATTTCATATTTTATTTTCAGAACCCCTTGATGACGATTTACCATTAAATTCATCGTCGGTCTTAATGACATTTATGCGTCGTCGAGTAAATATTATTGAACGATCTTCGTCCGAGTTAGAATCTTCTTTCATTTTTATGTGATTTTGCATTCAAAATTTTAGGCCTCTGATACATAAATAAACTAAAGTCATCACTTTCAAGTCACAAAGATGTATCACATGAAAATAGTAACAAAATGATTGTTGCAGTGCAAACAAATAAGATCGATATACAAACCAAGAGCTATTACATGCGCTTTTTCTTGTTTAACAAACACTAATAGAAGAAAAAAATAATAAAACATTACGTACGTATATACGGCAGCTTGTGGAAAGAAATTAAACTATTTAATAAAATAAATATCGATATGTTGGTATCTAAAGTTACACAATCCCACGTCGAATTGACACGCGTTGGAGAACGTTCGAAGAAAGAAAATCGCGAGGCGGCGAATTCTTGCGTGCGGTCGTAAGAGCAACGATCAAGTGGATTAATTAAATTAGAGATTGCTATGCAGCCGCGCAATTATGGCCGCGCAGATAACCCTCGCTAATCAAATTACAGATTAATATATAACCCTATAATTAGAGATCGCCGCGATAACGCCTGCCAGGCAAATCAGGAATTAATAAGGTTTACGATTCGCAAAATTCTCGAATAATGGATCGTGGTTGTCCACTTAACAGTGGAAATGTATGTCACGCGCTGTTGGCAGTGGATTTCAATTTTACCTGACAAATATTTCTCTTTCATTGCTTTTACTGCTAATCTTTGGTTGTCGGCTGAAATTCGAGGAATTAAAAAAGATTTGCTCTCGAAGAAATAATTAGCGAAAGGAAATGAATAACAAAGAAAGAGCAGAATAAATTCCTTGATTGATCAATAAATAATAGTGAAACGAATTGACAAGTTACAATTTCACGTCGAATAGATTACAAGGATACGGTGAGGAGCGAAACTTACTTAAGAAAATCATGCAACAATCTACTCGATCTCATTTCGAAATATAAAACTTCTGTTTCGTCTGTTTCAAGTTTGTTTCTTCTAAAGATGTTTTTACATCATAGGCAAGTAAAAGTACTTCCATCCCCGAAAATTGTGAAAATTCAAACGTACGTAAAAGCAGTAAGAAAACTTTTTAGTGGCCAAATTTCTTTTTGTCTTAAAGAATAAAACTCTTTTCACAATGAGCCCTTAAAACTCGCTGTACGATTTCTTTTTCACCATTTCATTCACGAAATGTTGGGACTCTTTGAATTTTTGTCGTTTAACTCTAATGTACAAAGTTTAATAAAATAATGAAAGAAACAATCGTATAATAAATTTCAAAGGATTGTTGTGGAGGAAAACCTTCAGTCTATGAAGATCGTGATAAATAGAAATGAATAAATAAAATTCTTCAGTGTTTTTATACACGTGTGAACGTTTTACAACGAGATAAAGTAACGTAAAATAAGAAAACATTTTCACATTTGCTACGGAATGTTAATATATTTTAGAGAAAAACTGCACGACTTGTACCCCAGTACGATTCGTTTCACTGAAGAAGCAACTGTTCTGACTTTTTTGCCATAAAATTTTATTGACATGCAAACATTTGAATCGATACAAAACAAATTACAGGCGCCACTCCTACTCGAGGTCTACCCCACGCCCCCTCGCGAATCACGTGACCCAAATCAACCAATCGCTAATTTTTGCTGCATCAGCGTTGCACCTGAAGAGGCCCGATATTTTCTGGGTTACCCCATATTTTCAGTGATTAAAAAAAAAAAAGAAAAAGAAGGAAAGGAAACAGGACAGTCAACACAGAAGCTTTACGTCGTCAGATGAGGTCAATACGATTCCTTTTTTCTTTTTTACGAATATAAAACAGTTCAAAGTCATCGATAACTTTTCATTTAAATTAACTACGATGCAAAAAAAAGAAACTTGTGTCTGTCAAAATGGCAGAAATTTTCTCAAAAATTTGTGTAAAATTCTCTTTGAATTATTTACATTCTGCTCGATTACGTTAAAACTCCACGCGTGTGGTTTAGACACGTAACTTGCACTTTCTTCAAACTTCGTTATATATAATATTGGCTGAATCGCATGCAAAGAGCGAAGATCATTCGCGTAGTGGCACACACCGATCCTCTCCCCGCGGTGTAATCTTTTCTTTTCTCCGTTTGCGTACGCGTTGAACGCGGGTGCGTATCGGCACCGAAGGAATTCATTTAATCGAGCGGCAACTACGATTCGCGTTTAAACAAACCTCTCTCTCTCTCCATCCACGTTAAAACCGATTTTCGCGCGGAAGTTTCGTCGAGATTGCTCTTTGACAACGAGGCAATCTCGCGTGCACCGTGAAATTTCAAACCAATCGGCACCGGGATGGTGGTTTGAAATTTCATTTGCTGCCAGGAGCGGATTAACTGAAGGGTCCAATCTCTCCAAAATAAAAGAAAGAAAAAAGAGTAAAAGAATTTTGTCCACGGATGGACACGTGAACCGCGTTTCAATTGTGGTCAATTAATGTAATCATGCGGCCGCGTTTTGTATTTTTCCGCGCTATTAATTTCCCGTCACGGCACGGACCGGCCTCCGTTTTATTAAATTAACCTTCCCACGCCCCCTCGATAAAAATACAACGAGCGCAACGATCCGCCGGCTATTATTGTGTAATTAAATTTCAACCATCGTCCGTGTTTTACGATCGCTAATAACGAATCCTGCGATAACAAAACGCGTACGCGTAACGACTATATGCATACGTAAATGAGAAATATAAATATGTGTGTGCGCATAAATGGGTAGTAGACTTGAATCGTTGTGTTCGTTATCGAGTTTCGATACCGTCCGTTTTACGCGAAATATACGACAAAAAAAGGAGAAGGAGCGAGGAAAATTTTCATCGCGCCACGTTGTAACTCGCTGCAGCGCGTGCATTCCTAATGGATTCGCTTGGTCGTAACGCAACAACAACACCGTGAGTACTCCTTTCTCGCGAGAAGATGAAAATTTCTCTTTCGAAGCTTGGTTTCGAAGTTTAAAATTACTCTCGGAGAATGTTATCTTTGAATCCCCTCTCGACGAAAAATTTCGGCGAACTTCGTTCGGACTTAGACTTCATAGCAGTCAGAACTGAACGTAATATTTGGAGAGACAATGTTCCAACTTACGTGTGTGTGTGTGTGTGTGTGTCGGTAAATTTTGTTTCGAATCGTGTTTGGTCACGTGCCAAAACGATATTCAATTCACTTCGTTTCTTTTCACCACTTTGGAAAGAAACGCGCGGTAAATTAATTAATTGATCTGATGATGGTGGAGTCACCACCATTTCGATGACTTTTTTGAGTAGGTCGTAGAAATCGACAACTGTAAAACAACTTTTTCCTCTTGCGAAAGAGACGTAGTCCTCTCGCAAGCTAACCTAACCTAAACCTTAATAACAATTGATAATAATAACGAGTTAATTCAATGATTTATTTAATAAAAGTCTTAGACATTTTAATTATCACCCAGTAATTTCATAAATATTTCAAAGTCCAAAAACTTAGAACTCTTTAAAGACTTTCAATTAGCCCACATTTGTAAAAAGCTCGATTCATCCTCCGATCTCCACGCATAGAAAGAATTAATTCTCTTCTCCCTCGAGTTAGAAATATTCCGCATTTCGCTTTTCGAGCGGCACGAGATTAATTCACGGAGGTAATTAATACAAAGCTTCTTACTCGAGAAAGTTTCCCGACAAGACGAGGGCGGGGAAGTTTATCCGGCGCGTACGGACGCATTTCTGAAGCGTATTATCGCGTTAATTGAAGCTCGGTCTGCTAACGATAACGTTTACTATTTTATTTACGGAGAGCGAGGCATTAAAAATCAGCGGACCGAACGGCGTGCACGTCGACCAGGTTTATCGTACGAAATAATTGCGTGTGTTCTAACAGCGACTTTATGGTTTTGGATTAAGTTTCACTAACATTTCATTTATCATAGTTGTAACATCGGTGTGAGTGTAAATGATCAAATGATAAAACTAACTGTTAACATTATCCAGAAACATAAAGTCGCTGTTAGAATTTTAAGGTCAAAAAAAATTTTTTTTTTTTTGCATTGTACTTTACTCATCACAAAGGTAAAACTTTTTCGAGGAACCATAGGTCGTTATCTGATAGTTCTCTTGAAAAATGGCAAAAAAGTTTCTTAATCATTTAACGCTGTGGACGCGTGCGTGCTAACAGCGACTTTATGATTCTGGATTTACGTAATTTTCTACTAACATTTGATTTATCATAGCTGTAGCATCAATGTGAGTGTAAATGATCAAATGATAAAACTGTTAACATGATTCGAAATATAAACATTACATCCACGCATCCAGAATCATAAAGTCGCTGTTAGAACTCACGCGTCCAAAGTATTAAACACGTAAGAAACTTTTTTGCCATTTTTCAAGAAAACTATTAGATTGCAACCTATAATTGTGTTTATTTAATTGTACTTTTTAACATTTTAGTTGTCAATTGCGATTGAGTATAAAATTCTTACTCGAATCGTTAATTGCTACATTGACGATTAAATTTCTTCCGCTTTACGATAACCTCATTAACGATTAACATCGAATTAAATTACAAGTTACAATTAACGTTAAATTACGCTCAAATAATATTGCAATTCAATTAACATTAAATTACAATAACTAACAATTGGCAATTTGCGATTAACGCTATTCATCGGTTAAATGAATCGCCGATTTTTCGACGATCAATTTTGTTAATCAGTCAGTGAAGCTGAAAATTTTATTCGACTTAATATCCAAATCTATATCTCGAAAAATATAAACAGGATCGACAATCGATCCATTTCGATTGAACGATTAATTTCTTCCAAGCGAAACGACTGACGATCAATTCTCTTCGTCGAATAATTGATCTTGTTCATCGTAATCGGTCAACGACTATACTAAAAATTTTAATCGGTTAAACGTTCCTCCAACTCCTCCGCAAATCCATTTAAACGCAAATCGCCCGGCGGAGTTCCGCGGCGTACAACATCTTGCTAATTACCGAAGTAAAAAAAAGAAACGAACGATGGTTTGGTTCGAGAGGGCGGAAAGAATACGAAAGTAGCCGAGAGAATCGCCGGCATAAATCTAGCTGGATCGTATCTACCCTCTTATCATCCGAGGCTACTTTCGAAGCCACCGAACGGCGCGGCAAGTTAAAGAAGCGCAAGAAGTAATTAACATAAGGTTCTTAACTGGCGGGTGAGAGAGTTTCCGAGAGTGTAGGCTGATGAAAATTCGACGAACACCGGCAGCCTCTCGCCGAATTCGTTCGAGTCTGTTCCGTCGGATCGTGACGTAAATACGCGATCGGATCGTGCATTCGAATTCGTCTGGGACTCGGGGCCACGGAATTGAGTTTAATAGAGAGTGAAATGATTAAGGTCCGACGCGGTGGAAAAACCTGGATCTCGCTGAAAATTTCCCATTGGCTCGCAATAAAATCCCTGCCATTTTCGCGGATCTCTGCGATTTTTACGCTTTTTCTTTTTTATGTTTCTGTCGGTTTGACGAAGTTTGAATTTCCACAAATTCAAAGTGTTCTTCAATGCGGAAGTTTCGCGAATAGAATTTAAAAACTCTTGGCAACGTCGAAGGCTCAGAGTACCTTCGAATTTGCAAATTTGCAATTTTCTACGTGGTCTGATCAAAGGATCCAGAAGTAAATTTGGATACTAGGATCGATATCCCGTTTCATTCCCGCTCGGATATTCTCTTTTATTATACAACATTACTGATTATAATATTAATTGTATTATAACAACATTAATTAGAATTTTAATTGTACGAAATTATGTAAAATTCCCTTCACGAGATTAAAAACTCGGAGTAGCTTGAAATTCGCAAATTTGCAATTTTTTACATCGAGTAATTAAAGGATCCAGAAATAAATTTGATATCGATATCCTGTCGTTTCATTCTATAATTTTCTTTCTTTTATAATTTCTTATACAATATTACTAAAATTCTTTTAAAATAGAACATTGTCAATTATAATTTTAATACTGTCGAAAACTCTCGGAATGGCAATTTTCGACGCCAAGGGACCAGATACGAGGATCGACAGTCTGTTATTTCATTTCCTCGCCGATATTTCCTTGGAAGTACACTTGGAAGAGGGACAAGTTGAGCGAGCATTTCGTCGTCGGGCTGACCGAGGTGAGCATTTCAGAACGAGAAAGGGAAAAAGAGGAACCGCCGGGGCGACGTACGAACAAAGTTAAATCGAAATCGCTTAGTTATAAAGAGCAGCTTTATTGAAGCTCGATATGATATTAGCCGACGGGCCATGCCGGTCGAAATCGAGCCCGCGCGGCGAATTAATGGACAAAAATTGATGGCTGACATTTTTTCGACGTACGCGAAACGAGATGAAAGTCCCGAGCACCGACGAAGCGTTCGGTAGGCTGGAATTAAAATTGAAAAAGTAATTTCGTCGAGCACGATCGAAAAATTAGGATGTATTCGGCGCGACATAACGAGGCGGGGAGAACAAAGTTCGGGCTAATTAACGTTCCTCCGCCGGAAATAATGGGTGACAACGATATGAGTGACAAACGCGTTCAATTGGTCAGTTATTAAATTTAACCGTTTAAGCGTTAACCGTCGAATTAAACACGTTACCTCGTATATACTCTAAGTGTACCTATGTGCGTACTACCTTCCGAAACTGTGAATTGCCGGAGCGTTGAAATTGTTCAACGCGGAAAAGTTGTTAATTTGAATTTTCGTTCCGACGAGTTCGCACAATTGAAAAATCGTACGTACATTTGGCCTCGTTCCAAAGTGTAAGTCTTTTATTTTGCCAGTTCTGCGTTTGTTTTTCTTCTCTTCCAAAGATGTTGAATTATACACAGCACGTGCAAAGGCAAGGATTTCTAAGGGAAAGTTATAAAAATTATTCGAACGTCTCTGGAAAAAAAAAGAAGCTGAAAGTTCTCGAATTTTCAGCACGTTTTCTATTAAAATATTGTCAGTGGCTATGTATCTGCAAAAAACGAAGATAAAGTAAACGCATTTATTAAATCGCAATTGAGCTACATAAAGTCAGAACCGAGTTGCAAGTTATTAAATCACAATCGCGCGGTGTGACCCGGATGCGAGAAAAACGCATTAAAAATCACTCGGCTGGCTGTGATTAATCTTTCATTGATTGTCAACCACTGAGAATCACGTTGCGTCAACGTCATCGCCGTTAGTCGCGCAGCGTTTAATACAACGTAATTGAAACCGAGGGGAACCCCGTTAAAAACACGATCACTCGTTTCACCGACCGACTCAAACGAAGTCGAGAGAGAAGATTGCAGCGAGACAGAGCCGCGGCAAGAGGAGCCGATTACACCGGGACCGCGTTTAATTCGCCGGATGTTTCTCCAGCGGTCCTTCGTTCCCGTCTTCGAGAACGAAGTCGAAGGATTCCGGTTCCGTTTTATTCATTAGCAGCCGTGCGGAACCGATCTCGGGGCTGGCTTTCACCCGCCGCGCTAATGAATTCACCGAGTACGCGGAGGGCGTGCGCGCCGGAGCGTTTAAGCGAGCCGTCGAAACAAAGGAACGGCCCCGGGACTTGGCCGCACAAAAGCGGACGTCCCGTTAGCCGACCTTATAATCCGGTACGAGACGGATTATAAATCATTGTTTTACGCCGATTCCGAGATCCGTTTCTTCAACGTTCGACCGATTCCGGGCGAAGCTTGCGTCTCAATGGGAGGGTGTTTGTATAATCTGTCCAACAGATACACGTGATCGATGCCTAGGATAGAGTCAGTTCATGGGTTTCAGAGTTCTGCGAATTGAGGTATATTTGTAGCGGAGCTATGATAATATGGAATCGAGAGAAAACCCGTGATCTAGGAGAAGCTTGAATCTCAACGAAAGAATGTTTGAACTTGATTGATGTAGTTTGTCCAACGAGTACACGTGATCGATGCTTAGGATAGAGCTGGTTCATGGGTTTATAGCGGGTTATAGCTATGATAATGTGAAATCGAGAGAAAACCCGTGATCTAGGAGAAGTTTGGATCTCAACGAAAGAGTGTTTGAACTTGCTTGATGTAGTCTGTCCAACAAGTACCCGTGATCGAACTGGTTCACGGGTTTCAGAGTCCTGTAAATTAGGTTTACAGTGAAACCATAACAAACTCGCGATTCTCAAAGTAGAAGTTTCACTTTGAAACGAGACCAGATCGATCATTATATAATCCTCTCTCAATTTAAGTAATCGACGATGTTCGATTTCATCGTCGTCGGTTATCAGTTATGACAGTGTGCATGACAGTAAAATCCTCAATTAGGAATACATGTCGTAATACCCCTTACATTATCCCTCGTATATATCCCTTTTATACATAAGGAATATCTCACGTACAATAATCGATTAAATTCCAAATTGAACGAAAACCTCCACATCTCCAAAGATGATCCACGGAGAAATTTCCAGTGGGTACAATACACGTATAAAACCGCGAAACGAGCCACGATAAAAATATGCACGTTAGCTCGACGAAGGAACGAGAGAAAGAGAAGAACGCGACGTGGACGATACGCGAACAATCCTCGACGGACGAAGGCGGAAGTTGACGGTTGGAGAGGATCGGTGAATTCGAGAAGCGTCGAATTCGAGCCGTTTGCATGGCCTCGGCGATATCACTCGATGCCTGGCGCTGTTTTGCATTCAATCTACTCCGGTGCCTGGCCATTATTTGCCCGAGGGTCGAGGATCGGTGCGCGCACGCAGCACGGCCAACCCTCTTGCACGGTCTGTAACGGGGACGTGCGATGCCTTTCGATGGTTCGCCGAAATGTCGATTATGGACGAGCTGCGGTTTGTCGTAGATTCGCCAGAATTCGACGCTTGCACAGCCCGTTTCTGCGGGGAAGAAATTCGTTTCAAGCTCTCGTTGTTCCATTTTCGATTCAGTTGCAACCACGATCCTCCACTCGAGGGGCGTGTATGTATATACATGTATATTTTGTCTCTCTCGTTTCATTTTCGTCTGAAGATGATCAACCAATTTCTACCCGCTCGAGGATCGTAAAGCGTGGCGAGAACGTTTTATCGACACGCTGGGAGACATCGAACGACTGTCATCCGACTTTTTTGTCTGCCATCGCGAGTACACATCCGCTCGCAGATCATCCACTCACGTTTTTACCCGTTCGCGCTCTCTGCACCGCGGAGGAAATGCTTCTCTCGCAGTAGGGAATTTCGGCGATATATTTCGATCCCTTTGAATCCGTTACTTTCAGTCTGGTCGCGACGGACTGTTTCTACTTGGAGTTTCTTCGAGATGCGAAAAGTGGGGAAAAAATGCGAAGGCGCACGTGGGACGCTCAGGAGATAATATAATTTACGTTTGACATCGAAATGTATTGTTCAACGATTTTTGCTTAATTGTACTTGGAAATTATTTAATTGATTTATACTTAATGATATTTAATCGTCGTTGTTTGACGACTCGTTTAATAAGAAATGAAAGTTAAAAATATCGAAACAACGAATTCAATTTAGTGAATTTTCAATTCAAAATTTACAAAAAAAAAGTCAAAACTTCTTTGGAAGATTTATATAATTCTCTAATATGACCCTACGTTTTTAATGAAATTTTGTTTCCCGTTTTTGGTATAAATTAAAAGTGATTGAAATTCCACTCGAGGATTAACAAGAATAATCTACGGTTAGTTATATTTGCGTAAAGTTCCGAATCTTTTTGAATCAGTCCCCCTTGCGAATAGATTTTTTTCTATGAAAAAATTATTATTTCTATAAAAACGTAGTCTGCGCAAGACACTGACGGCGTCCAACGAGAAAGTAATGGATTTTTTACAATGCAAAAGTTAAATTCCATTTTTCTGATCTGTGTTTGAATATATAATTGTTTTCATAAATAAATGTTCAAGAAAATTTACCTGGAAAAACATGAAAAACACGGTTTTTTAAATATATTGTTTACCCTTAAATTCTTTCGCATTAAATGGTATACGTCATTAAATTCGTCGTTTAAAAAACACTACTTTTATCGATTTACACAGAAACTGCAACTTTGAGGTTTCACTTAGTTTTCACTCCTACAACATCGACGATTGCCGATAAAAAAAAAAACATGTCAAATATTTTTTTGAAAGCTACATTTGTGCCAAATTCCATCAAAATCAGTGATTCGCACTTCCTCCACTATGTTCCTTTTGAGAGTGTCGTCGAAGAGTTAAGTAGAATGGCAGCATTGTTAATCGGACACGGCGACACGAGATACTGAGATCAATCATCGACAACGATCACGGCGGGACACGCCGGTCAAACTCGAAATCGGATATCTCTCGTCATAAATTCCTCTGTCCCACTGACACTCCAAACTTGTACTTTCAGTGCTATAAAACGTCCCATTCTTCGGCCAAAGCATCGTCGCCAGCCACGAAATTTATTCGACACATAAACAGAAATCGCGCTGACGAGATCTAAAGTACATCGTAAAAACGTACAGGCTCGATGTTCGAGCAAACGAGAGAAACAAAAACAGAGAGAGAGAGAGAGAGAGAGAGAGAGGGTGGTGACGAGACTGGCGCGGCGTAAAACCGCGCGGAAACGCGTGGACACGAGGTCGAACGACGGACAAAAGCCCGCTGTCACGCGATCGTCGGCCAAAGGCGCGGACGGATAACAAGCGTTTAACGTATTTTCGCGAAAACATACTCGTAACCAACCCGAAATGAACGAATAAAGGTCCATTTATACTGTTCCGAACAGAACGAACGAACGAACGCATTGTCGAACGCACGTATCATCAGTCATTTTGTCACTATTTCTAATTATTTTTGAAGAGAGAGCCACTACAATGGCCCACTTGTTTCTCTGTATACTACATCTGTTATCTTATTACGATTTTTCTTTAAAAAATTTTTCATAAAACAAATTTCTTTCTCCAGTTTATTCATGTTTCTTCAATTTCGAAATTTTAATTCACTCAGAATTTATTCTAACGTAATAGTTACAATAATATATAATTGTCTAGAAGCACCGCCGGATGTCGATTTTTATAGAAAAAATCGGTAACTGAACCTTTGTCATCCAAATTGAGAATATTAACCTTAAAGTGTGAAGGAAATTCTTCTTCTATTTTTTTCTTTGTCAAAATTAACATTATTGACAGGGGAAATTCTATTTCGGTCGCTTGTAATAGCGATTTATTAGAGAAATTTACGTCGGTTATTTAACAAAAATTATGTGCAATGAAAATTCTGTTTCGAGGAAATAAATTTTCTCGATCACTTAATTACGAGCCATCGAGAGAAAGTTTCTCGCCGATAACTGTTATCGACAACGAACAAATTTTTCGAACAAGTTTGAACAAAAGAAAAACAATCCACGATTCTTTTCATTCTGGTTACAACAGGGCTGTAACAGTCGAAGCTACGATCACCTCGTTTCATACAGGCCGCCATAAATTTTTCTCTCGTCGCCGGCGTTGCAAATTAAGGCCGGCTCTGTGAATTCCGCGCGGGCCTCGAAAGAAGAACTATTTAGTCGCCGAGAAACTGGCAATTTTCAAAAGCGCGTTCCTGCGCATTTAATAAAGGGATTCCAAGTTTAAGCGCTCGCGCGCGCCCGTTACTTTGTACCGTTGCGAGAATTTGTCGCCGCGTGGACGTTTTAATTCCGAGCTACGTCCCATCCGTAGCGCTGCCCGTCGGATTCTTTTAATTTAAACACGATCTTTAATCCCGAACACTCGGACACTCGTTGCCCGGTCGTTCTCACGTCCACTTAACGTCAGACTTGGGAGAGCAAAAAAAAAAAAAGAAAGAAACTTCCACCTCGCGTTAATTCACCTCACGTTCTTCTTTACCTCGTGCCTGCTTTCTTCAAACATTCGCCGTCCTTCTACCTATCTACGCGGCCGACGTAGTTGCAGAGAACGTTTCCCTCCTTCTCGTGTTGACACGAATCCGCTCGAGACACGAAGAATACCAGGGAAAAAGAGAGACGTATCTCTGGGAACGGTAGAATTGTTTCTGTTGGTCCCAGAACGCTCGAGCCAAGTCCCTTGGACTTTCCCTTGGACGATAAAACGCGCATTGGTGTTTGTAATTAAGACTACGATGATCAATCGATAAATCAATGAAAAATATCTTTCTATTGGTAATATGAAATTATATTCAACCATTCACCTTCTCAATCTCTCCAAACTTGCATCCAATTCGTGACGCCATTTTAATGCCTTTAATGGCGACTGTGCGATTTTGCGTCTCGCTTTAATTATTTGAACTACTGTTCGTTTGTCAAATACTTTGACTTTTCTTGCGAGACGTTTCTACTGAAAAGCACTATATATATTTTGCACATTGCAACAATTCTGTACAGAGAGATTGTGAGATACTGAGAGATTTAGGTTAGGTTTAGGTTAGGTTAAAATTGTGAATATTTCATGTTATTCAACGACGTAAAGTTCGACGATTTTATTTATAACGCAAACCAGTTCTTTGTTCTTTGAATTGCTTACTGAAAATAATTTACTTGTCAGCAGAAATGACATTCGCTTGAACGATTGAAGCAATGAAGTTGAAACTTGCTGTACGTCGAAATCGATACTTGTTTCTGTACGAACATCAGAGACATTTTTTCAAAAATAAAAATTACTCTTAATTTTGTGGTGTGACTTTCTTATTAACTTGCGTATTAAGCCTGATGATTTGACGTTTCTGATTATTTCCATGGATTTACGTTGGTAAGAATGACTAAAAACAGGTTTAATAATTATTTTTGTAACTTCAAACACAACTATAATGAATATCTAATTATATCAATAATAATTATATGAATATATATAATCATAGTACAATTATATATAATTATAATTGTACTATGATTGTGGAAGTAATTCCTAACGTCAAATCGCACGGGGTTCGTTGCAGCGCACGGTGGAAGAGTTAAGAACAAGTATCGAGTTCTTTTAATATTGCAAACGGTCCCTCGACATGTTCGCTCAACACTTGAGAAGCAATTTCAATTCCAATTGTCCGCGAGTGCGATATATTAAAAGAAACTCCGACGAGTGCGATCGGAGTCGAGGGGAGTAGAACAGAAGTAATCACTAAACGCGTCGCGTTTCGTAAACACACGGCGTATCGTTTCACACGGCGCGAGAGACCGAACGGCGGAAAATTTCGCGGGAGCTTAACAATTACACGATCTGTTACGCAATTTCACTCTGGGGATCGGGCGTCCGCTGGCCCGGGAAATCCATTGGCAAGCCGCTCGTTAATCAATTCTACGCGCCGATTGTGAGGCATTCGTGGCTTCGGAATAAAATCCCGATGCTTGCGCACAAAGGTGGCTGCCGATTTGAAAGGAAACAATAGCTTCGGGAATGCCTTACGAACGCGTGCAACTCTTTTTTTGGATTTAGAACGCAGACGCAGGAATTTTTCAATAACTTTTTTCAGCTTCGACGTGTCTCCGTTGTTTTCGGATAAAAATTACTAAAGTTATAGATTCTTTTTTTTTTTGTAGGTGAAGGGATTTCGAGGATCTTAAGATCACTGTCACTTTTTTTGGAACGATCCATTAATCAACGCAGCTCGACATCCTCTGCCAAGAAAGTACGTCGAAAAATTATTCGTTTAGGAGAAATATCTTAATCCTAATTCCGTCGCAAGGAAAATTTATCGCACGACAGACGAGGAAAGACAGGAGCGTAGCATGCCTGTGTTCACAGTGTTCTTATCTTTCATGCACAGATTTTATAAAATTAAAATTCAAATATCTTCCGAAAAAGTCTTTTCACCTGTACTGAAAACTATTTCAAAAATAGCGGAGACAAAGAGAAATACACAAAATTATCAGGACATCCTGTATATCAAAGAGAGAACGCTTTAACATACATCACTGTGCGTGTTCCACGTCTTTTTTTCTTTCTTTTAGAGCGGATTTAAGTTCGACATAAGCTGTACGAGATCTTAAGTTTCTCTTTGGACAATTTGGAGTTGAAAGGGGATAAAATAAATACATAGGTTGAGATATTCTCAAAGGGAAGTGCTTGGTTGTACGATGAAATTTTATGGCGTAGAAATTCAGTAAAGAACATTGAGAAAGAATTAATTAAAGACGGGGAAAGACGACTATCCAATAAGGGTGCATGAAATCTTGGGCAAGAGAAAATGCAGTAAACGCGTTGTGAAATATGTACCATTGAACGAAGAAGCTTATTGGATCACCAGAATGTAAAGCCACAAAAATAATCACTGCGCGTGAATAAAAATACAATCGACGAGTCTCGAGACATCTTGAAAGCACAAAAATGACCGGCAGATTTGTAAGATTTCACAAGAGGTTCTACAGCTTGAGAGAATGCTACACGAGTGTACGTAAAAGAGACTCGCATTTCTGTTTTTCTCTCTTTTTGTAATTTAGTTTTACTAAACAGAATATTTTCGAGAGAAACTTTGTCGTTTAAAGCGGAGAAATTTGAGGGTTTCGCGTATGCATGCAAGCTGCATCGTTTGCCGGACGTGTGCTGTACGTGTTTGGACGAGTGCTCTTGAAGAAAGACAATGTGTGATGAGAGCGTAGCTTGAAAGAGGCACGGAGAACACAGGAAGAGACCGACCGGAGTTTTAAAGCGAGTGACTAGCTGAGAGAAAGGCTGTTGTATTTGGCATGACTCGGTAGTTAGTAGTCTGCTCAAAGTCTGTTGCTGCTCAAGGCCACTTCCCCCACCACTCCCTCGACGTACTAACTCGCCCTTCTCCTTCGTATCTGTTACATATTTCAACGATGATAATTCAGCCCTCTTAACTGGCGGGAAAAGGTGGCTTAAATTAGAATCAAAGAACGCTAATTCCCGAATTACGAATTTTAAAAAATACGGTTAAATTATGAACATGTGCACACTGAGACAAAGAGAATAAAGAAAGTATAATGGGATCGTAAAATCTCTCTCTCTAATTAAAGAATCGTCGTAAAGAATTGTTCAGCTAATTTTAATCTGCCCAAAGCAGATAATGTGGTTTCGTATCGCGAATTCGTTGAAATACGTCGAATTAATCAAAGAAACCTTTTAATGTGACCTAGCAACCGCTTTCTCCATCCCGATTGGCAACCATTGTTGCGAGTGCAACGTTAATCTTCGAACGATTAATCTTTAAAACGAAAGAGAAATAACGGCGTCCACGTCGACGAAATAAATCGTTGGAAACGGTGGGACGACGATTCGTGGTTTTTACAGGAGTTGATTAACAGTCTTTCGATATTCGATACCCGGTCATCTTTCACACAGCCCGCGTTTAATAAAAAGGAAAACCGACGAGGGTGGAAGAAAAGAGGGGGAGGAAAAAAGAAGAATCTCCTTGCGAATCGCGCGAGCTCAGCAGGCCACAAAAGCCGGCTCCCTGTCATTATAAATTTTCACGGGGCAGCTTTTCTCCGGCTATTAACTGGCTGCTTTTAGAGCGACAGGACGCCCTCTCCGCCAACTATTAACCACCACGTCCTTTAACTTCATTTCGCAGCCACCCTCTAATTTCGCTCGGTCACGTAGTTACAATTCCGTGCGGCTAGGCTCCCCCCCTGTTCGACAAACGACAGGGTTTCCCACCCTCTTCGCTGCCGCGAAGGTCATCGTCTGAGAACCCCTTGTGTCCGACAAACCGTGCGCCTCGCCATTCGAGTCACCCGAAACGAAAGACGAAAATGTCTCCTCGCCCATTTTCGTCCGACCTTTCACGCGAGATGTTTCATTTGCTCTGCGCAAGCTTCCACGCGAGAGGGTAATCTCAATATACCCCGCGCTGCGAGTGTTGAACTTTTACTCCGCTTTGTCATTCCTCTCTTCCTTCCCTCGGTTTTTCATTTTCATTCCTGTTTTTTTTTTTTTTTTTTTTCAATCGAATTCGATGAATTTCGCTCGAGAGGGAACACGAAACTAGAAGAAGCTGAAACTATCGAGCAGAACATCTGGTATTTAATTTCTCCTTTCTCTCGTGCCGATCCAATGTTTTCACAATGTATGTCCCGCATTTTTACGTATGTTCCCGCCGGCTTCACCCGACGTCTCACCAACGTCTCAGTCGTTTCGCTCGTTCCTTTCACCCGTATATTTTTACGTCCCGTTTCCACTGTCTCCATTTATCTTGGCAACAATTTTTTTGCTCCCCAGCGTGCAGACACTTTTTCACCCTTAGCCCGTCTACCCTTTCCTTTGTATGCCGTTTCCTTTCCACCATCCGTTCCATTATTTCCTCAAACTTTCTGGCGCGCCTGTTTTGTCAATTTAGCGTCCGTTTTAACTTATTCTTTGTCAATTCCCCTCCCCCTTTCGTTTCCCTCTTCTTTGTTGCCCGCGCATTTTATTTCCTCCTCCTTCCCTCCTCGACCTCTGCTTTCTCTCACAGTCCATTTCCCACCTCCTCGCTATAATTTCCACTTCTCTTTCCACTTCCTGTTCTAATTTCTCCCCGAATCTACCCTTCCCCACCCCTATCTGCTTCCTCGTTCTCTCCTCTTTTCACTCTTCGTCCTCTATGGCTCAACCGGTCGCTCTTTTCTTTTTTTTTTTTTTTTTTCCATCCATCCATCGGTGTTGTTCGCCTTTTTCTTTCTCTCTACCTTCAACCCCCCCCTTCCAGCCTGGCCGGTTTCCCTTCCACCCGGAGTCCCTCGTTTCCTTCATCTTCGCTCTTTTGTTTCGCCCGGCTCACCTCCCTCCCCCCGCGGGCAACGGTGCACCGTCGTGGCCAGCCTTCTGCGAAATAAATTTCCCCGTTCCCTGGGTGGGCCGGCTGCCTGCTCCCGATGCCGCGATATCGATATTGCCCCGAACCGGCGCAATTTGAAATACCGAGCCGATTGAAAACAGAAAGAAAAAACGAGAGAACTTTGCCCTTCCGCGCACCAGGGAGGCATTGTCCCTCTGGAAGCTTTCTCTCCCCCACTTTCGGCGATCTACGAGGAGAATTCTCGGTATCGACTATCGTGTACGATAATTCTCGAACCGTCGCGATAGTCGGTTTACTGAAGTTTTTGGAATTTTAACAGATCGGTGGAATTTAATAACTAAAATAAGAAATTTTAATAAATTTTAATAATTTCAGGGTAATTAGGAATCTTTCATACTTTTGTGCATAACTAAGAATCGTAGGAAACACGATAATTTCACGAATATTCAGTATTTGAATAATGAATTCACGAACTTCTAATTAACTGGGTATTTTAATAAATTTTAGAAATTTATTTTTAATGAAGCTCAATTAGCGGCGAGTGACCGAATGCAATTCGTATCGTTGCTCGATCAATGTTTATTATATTATAAATGCCGTGATATCGATCGTTCTACTTCGTACGAACGGCCAATTTTCACAGATCGATCAATTACGAATAACAGGGTGTTTCGATAAATTTGTAAACAATTAGGAATTATTCATATTTTTGCGCATAACTGAAAATCGCGGGCTCGTTGAGAATCAAATATATCAATAAACTGGAAATTGAATTTATAATTATTTTTAGAAATTTATTTTTAAATAAGTACCATTAGTAACCAGTGCAATTTATATCACTGTGATCAATGCTTTGCGTTATAAATACGGTCAACTGTTCTCTTTCGTGCAAAACGAGTGTTTCGTTTTCACAAAAATGTGCCGAGCGTTTTATTTTTGCAAAATGGCCAATGTTTTATTTAACAGGCACAAGAGTCGTGGCTCATCGAATTCTCGCCGTACCGACATTTTACTATTAAATACCTGTATCTCTCGCTGCATTTGTGATTTTGCGGGTCAACACCATTTCAAACGCAACGTTTCCACCAAATCGCACGGAGGCAAACGTTTTGGAACGAAGTGTGAACGTGATGTTTAGGGAAGGACTGCTGGCAAATGGTCGTGAGCGTACACACACAAATACACGTAGATTCAACTCCAACTTTTCGAACGGTGGCGGACGAGGGTTTTAGCAACAGAGTTTAGACAGAGTTTTAGCGCCGGGATCCACCCTGAGATTTCGGAGTTAAAGTTGAGAGAGAAAGAGGGAGAGAGAAAATCGAACTTCGATAAACCGACAACGATCATTCTATTACCGCCAATTTTACTCAACAAGCAGGTTGTTCGCCAAAAACGCAAAGAAACTTCCGCTTGTTGAACGCCCGAACTTGCAACTTTCGAACAATCCGTTTTCCGTTTCCGGTTTCGCTCTACGGAGCCTCCAAACTGTCGTTTGTCTGAAAATACAACGAACACTGACAGTATTCTTTGCACATTCGAAAGAGGAACAACGATTTTCTATAATTCTATAATTGAGCGTCTGCTTTTTTAAAATAATCGTCTACCTTGGTCTCCCGAAGATTTTATTTTATTTCTTAGAAATGTAAAATCGAGCGACAGATTATTAAAAAGTTACACAAGTAGCGCGTTTACTAGAAATAATTTTCTATCTTGGTTCCAATCTTACTTTCTTTGAACGTTTTGCGTATATTCTTCTGCGTAAAAATCCACAGTCTGTTCGCAAGCAAATACGTCACGCTTGACAACCTTCAAATCACTGATTAGTCCGCGTGTTGCCGATCGATCGAAGTTTACGTCGAGGGAAAACCGGAAGGGAACCTCGGCGAGAAGTTTGCCCGGGTAATTCGATTGATCGCAGAAATTCACGAGACGAGCGTCGGGCGAAATTAAATGTCTCGGCGCATGTCAAAAGATCGTCCGTGTTCTCCGAGGATGGAAAGCAAGAAAGAGTGAGAGAAAGTGAGAGTACGGGCATCCAACGGCTTTGAATATGGCCACGTGACGTGTCTGAGGCTGGTTCGATGCGAAACCACGTCAACCGGCTTCTTCTTCGTTCCCGGTGTGCTCGCCGAGAAGAAAATTGCCGGTTCCATTCGACGCAAAATTCAATCTCGTCCCCCGTTCCATTTACAAATTAGTCCGAGCCGCCTTCTAGCCCATCCTCTTCCTCTTCTGCCAGCCTTTTTCCGGTTCCGTTTCCTGCCTATCCCTCTCTTTCTCTCTCTCTCTCTCTTTCTCTCTCGGTACAACTCCACTTCTCTTCGCGATTGACGCGCGCCAGACTCGCCGCTGAATGCAACCTTTATGGTTGCTTATTAGCAGTTGTTGATGGCTCGTTCAGATTCTTTTTAGGCAATTAAGTGTCAAGATTGAGTGTGACTTGATTGAGAAACGAGAGAGTCTACGGTTGGTATTTTAATTCGAAGTTTGCTGCTAATGCTCCTGGAAATTGTTACAAAGAAGGTGCTAAATTCTTTGGCGACATTTTTCTAACAATGAATATTTGTTACAAAATTTGTATTCTTTTATTTGTATAAAAAAAGAAAATAAGTGACGTACGTTTATCGGCCATCAATGGAGACCTTAAGAAAGTCAGTTCATCCAAGGTTGTTTCTTCGTATCTTCCCCAGTTATCGAATCGTGTTGTTTGCAGATCATGCGTTCTGTTTACGATCCCCGATCCATTTATTTCTCTGCCACAATTTTTCAGAAAAAAAAAGAACTCGCCACGATAAAATTTTTTGCGAAACCTACAATCTCGATTATTAAAAAAGCCTGAAAAAAAGTCGGAGTGAGGTTAATTGTCGTCTCCTTATAGTTTCATAAATTACCTGCTGATGCCAAGAAAAATCGTGCCCCGAGGCACTCTATCGGTGAACTTCGTGGTCTCCTCCACGTGGTCTTTCCTTTCGTCGCGCCGCGTTTTCCTTTTCCATTCCTCCGTTTATTCACGACTGTTCTCGCGAAAGTTCTCCAGTGCTCCGCAACCTGTGAACGAGAGAAGCGTGGTGGAACCGCGAATATGGCTTTTTAACCTCAGAGTCGCACGGTTCACGGTTCACGGTTCACGGCTACAAACGATGATACTTGCGAGTTTCGAAAGGGTGTATTGTGAAGCACCGTCCAAACCAGGTTGATTTTCACCACCTTTGTTATTCTTTTTTTTTTTTAACTTTAACTATAATTCTTGAATTTCTCTTCAAATTTAATTCTTGCTTTTTAATTGTTGGTCTTCCTTTGAATTCATTGAAGTCTTCCTCGTAGTGAAATAAATAAATTGACAAACGTTTCGTCTGATGTCGCATATATTACAAATGTAAATTTCTTTTCTCTTCCTTTTTGTTTCTTTTTTCGTATCGCCCTCATTGTCTGAAAAATAAAAACGCGTTTATTTAGCAGGAGTTTTCGATTCCACGATCTGTCGTTGGTAATTCAATTGATTTAATCACACGTTTCAAATGACTACTGTTAATTAATCATCACTAAAAAAGTAGCAGCTGGACGAGAAATTATATTACAATTGAATTAAATTGAATTATCTGCATTTTATATTACACTGAACACTGAACTTTCATGCATCGAGATAGAATATATACACAACTATACAGAGAAAACTGCACGACCCAGAAGCAACTGTTCCGACTAGGAAACGAAGACGACTTTTTTGCCATAAAATTTTATTGATATGCAAACATTCGAATCGATGCAAAACAAATAACAGGCGCGATCGCTCAGTACCAGACAACGCCACTCCTACTCGAGGTCCAAACCACGCCCCCTCACGCGTCACGTGACCCAAATCAATCAATCGCTAATTTTCGTTGCATCAGCGTTGCAGCTGAAGAGGCCCGATTTTCTGGGTTACCCCCGCTAAAATCACTTTCGGTGATAATATCAAGTTTTTTTTACTTTTTGAAAATTTCCTATTTAAATATTAAATATCAAATATAAAAAATCTATAAATCAAACATTAAGTATAAAAAAAAAATTGGTGATAAAGACATTATGAATCATTCAGTTTTCCTTGCGATGCGAATGGGTTAGTAAGACTGTGACGCGATTTATTAGCTAGAGGTTTCGTACCGGCGATCAACTCGCTTTCACTCGAGCGATATCAATTTCACAGCGGACAGCAAATAATACGGGCAGAGCATTAGCGCGCCCGGTATTATTACGTATGTCGCCGCGATTTTGCAAGCGTGCCCCTAATATGAACATCGGACCGCTGACGCGGTAACCGAGATATCGCCGCAGCGTCGCGGTTTACTCTCGAACTCGTCAGTCCCCCTCTCCCATTCCCCATCCCCCCCAGTCTATACAATAGTTAGGATGTCCGGGATAACCACAATTCATTCAAACAGCCAGAGCGAAGCTGCACTCTGGCCCAGGATCGCGCGAGCGGCCGTGCAAATTAAAACCGGCCCCCTCTAAACTACGATCTCGTTCGCACGCGCAGCTTGTTAACCAGTTTCTCTCCCGAAGGTGAAACTCGCGACACCGGGGCGAGAATTTTCACGCACTTTCGTCGGTTGGTCGACGTGAACTTTTATTTGGCGATGTAATTTTTTTTTTTTTTTCATTCGTCGATTGAATAAATTTTTCTCAGGATGTTTTTACTGTCAAGTTCAGGGTTCAGGAAGTATAACTGGTTCTTTTTGTTTTTTGTTTTTTTTTTTTAAGATTCTGCTCGAAATTTTCGTGTATGTCTATATTTGGAATTTTTTGTGAAAAAAAGTGCTTGGGAAACGTGTTTTGGAATCTGTGTAGTAAAAGTTCCATGGGAGCAAGTTGTCTTAGGAGGTTTAATTAAAAATCTTAGAGGATTTAATTAAACACTTAATTTTTATGTTTATGTTCGAGTAGTACTATTCAATAGTATTCAGTGTCAGAATTTTTGAACAAATTATCCGTTTCTCCAGCAGAAATTTTTATCTTTATATTTCACAAGTTCCATTTTGTCTAGGACTTTTATTTCTAAGGATGTTCACGTAAAAACATTTTTCGAAAATGTTCGGAAAAGATCCACGTTTTAAGTAGAACCCATTTAAAAGTTCTTCGGAGCCCTGCTCAAATTATACAGAATAAATCACATCGCTTGATCATCTTGAGTAAAAATTGTTTAATGCAGAAAAGGGCATAATATGACAGTTTTTTTTTTTTGTAGATAAAGAGATTCAGAAGGTTATTTCAAAGCAACATTCAATTTTTAGAGTGAAAGTACATAAAATCGACGCAGCTATTTTTGATAAAAGAAAATATTAACCCATGAAAAATTATTAATCCAGTATGTATAATTTAAATTATTTTTCTTAAAACTCAGTGTCCCTTTTAATTTCAATATTTTACAAAAAGATTCCTGTTTTAATTAAATAGGACATTCTTCAATTTTTTCCCTTTCTTTCTTTCGCTCATTTCTGACGTCAAAGTCTAACTACTAAGTCTGCTACTAAAGTAGCCAAAATTAAACATATCAGGCACGTGGAACGCGATGTTAATGGAGAGTTAACGAGTGTCGGGAAAATTGCTACCGACTTAACGGAGTTAACGTTCGAAGCGAGGCGAACTTAATATTTTTGGGAAATTTAATAGGATGTGCAAACATAGTTGAAGAGGAGGAGGGGGACTTAATATTTCGTGACCTAGTGGCGCATAGCGGCGAGAAGGTATAATGTATACAAGACACGTTTCAGAACGTTCAGCCGGCAGCTGAAGTTTAAAGGTCACGTTAGGAAACGCTGGTTTAATATATCATGAGCTATCTACACACTTGTCGAACACCGTGGAGTGGAAATTGATTTACAAGGAATACGTTCGACGAGGCTGTTGGCGATGGTGTTGCCGAACGCCGACGTAATGTTTTCCCCGGTATCCCTTTCCGCGGGAACGTGGGCGATGAATTTTGAAAAATCTACCAACAGAGTCGAGGAATGGGGAGGCAACGTTGCGGAAAAGTGTTCGTACAAATTTCAAATTATTGCTAAATATTTTTTGCTAACAATTTCACACTTGTTCGGACACTAAATAATATCGCTTTACTTTAAATATTTTATATAGTTTCGTATATTTCGCACGTTTTTAAAAATTCCCTTCGCAGATGGGTTCCGCAATGAATTATTCACTTTTTGCACATGTCGTGTTCGATGACATTTGCTGTTACGCAAAATTTGTTTACACGTTAGTTTCGTAGTATTAACTCGGCAATACGATACTTTGAGATCAAATAGCACAGTCTTAACGTGTTATATAATTAGTGGATCTTTTTTCCTTTTTTAAAATAAAAATTTAACTCTCAAATGTTTTTTCTTTCACGGTTGTCGCGTTCTTTGACCCAAGTTAATGGGCTTTCAGACTTCCGCGTCAAAAATTCACTTTTTAAATAATAAGGATTATGGGGCATCAGAATTTTACAGAAGCTTAAGTGGAGCATGGCCAAAAATAAGGTTGGGAACCACTGGTCCATGGTCTATACTACTCTGAGAAAATACATTGTACTCTAAGAGAATCTCTTGCGGAATAGCTCTCATAATTTAAAGAAACTTTCCCCTTTCCAATGTGGCTTCGTTTCCTCGAGCGAAGTCTCGTTTAAAACTCTCTCCCGGCTCGTGAAGCAAAAATAATAAAAGAACATCTCGTTTCGTTTAACGACATCTTTATCTGTGCACGCTGTCGCGAATCGGGACACGTCACTGATTCTACGTGTTAATGGGCAAGAAAAGGGGGAAAAACTGGCTGAAACAATGCGAAAGGTAATCGGACGTCAGTCGACCGAAGACGCGCTGCTAATTAAACTACGGAAAAGTTGCAACCGGCTCGCGATAAACTCGTTGAAACGGGGAGGGCGATTAAACCCCGGTTGGAAAAGTGAGCTTCGCCTTGTAAATGTATGATAAATGCCCGTGGCGAATCGTTTGAAGAAAACTCGGTCGTTCGAGCGGAACGGTCCCGGGGCAGAGGAACTACTTTGAGACCTAGCTGAAAAATGAACGGGGATTTGATGAATTACCCGCGAGGAACGTCCCGCCGACGTGTACATGCATTTCTCTCTGCGATGCTCGAAATGAGATTCGAGATTCGAGATGGATCGCGCGCGACCAGCTTCTAACGTTCTCCTCGCGTTCATCGAGGAGTCTCTCTTCATTGGAAAACTGGAATTTTCGATGGAAATCCTCAGATTCTCAGAAACGGCAAAAATTTCCAAAAAAGTCTCTGCAAAGTAATTCCTAACAATAATTTCTCGTTCATTTTCATCTTTTTCTAGGATTTTACTTTCGTCTCTGTGTTATAGATCAATCAGTTGTAACAGCATCGTTGGAATCTGTACATTTCATTATACAACAGAACCGATCATAGCCTAACATCTAACAAAATTACCACAAAGGTAAACTCGAGAGAGTGAGTGGTAAAACGTAGACGCAATTTTTATCGAAGCTAAGAGATATTCAAAGAGTGGAAACATTCGAGAATAAGTAGCACAAAGTGAAACATAGAAGACAAAATCTAGAGACCAAAGAGGAATAAAGAAATCAAACAAAAAAATATCTAGAAAATAGAAGCCTAAATAGAACACAATAAAATGAAACATTTATTAAATTAAGAAAAAGAAGAGGAAAGATACAGCAATGACCAATAAATGGTAAGAAATAAAACTGCACGTCTCCCAGAAGAACGCTCCAGACAACGCCACTCCTACTCGAGGTCTACCCCGAATCACGTGACCCAAATCAACCAATCGCTAATTTTCGTTGCATCAGCGTTGCACCTGAAGAGGCTCGATTTTCTGGGTTACCCCCGCTAAAATCACATTCAGTGATAAAATATTCACTAATAAGATCTTAATATCCTTCAAACCGAAATCTATCGGAGAATCAAGCCTTCCAGATCTCCCCTCAGCGTCGGAGCGAGACAAGACAAGATGCTGAGCGAAGCTCGGAAGCGTTTGAACGCTTGTTTGTGCCGAACTATTTAACAAGAGGTGGAACTTGCCGCGTTCGAGACGGGAAGTTTCGCTGTTCATAAAGGCGGAAGAAAAGAGAGAGAGAGAGAGAGAGAGAGAGAGGTGGGCAGAAGGCCTCGCACTCTATTGCGGACGATATCCGTCTGCCTGTGGAAACACCTCATCAAGATTCCACGCCTTTGCCTTTACCTCCGCTCGCTCGCTCGTTCGTTCGTTCGTTCGACTCGTGACGCTCATCGCTGCCCCGAATTGTTTCCCTCCCTTGTAAAGGAACCGCCGCTCGAATTACGTTTCATCAGCGCGAGTAACGCGCAATTCAAATTATCCCGGTGCCGGGGCACCGCCGCCCTAATGAGAATGTATGCAAATAACGCACACGCGCCCAGTGGCGGGGCTTCAACGCTCGAAGATGCCTCACGCAACGCGCAAACCCCAACGCCAATTATTTAGCTTGGCTAATTGTTGTTTGCCGGGCCGCGACACGCTGCGATCTGCTAACTGCTTGAATTACCACGTTTTAAGGGCGGCGGCTGGCTGAGCAGCTGTGTTAAGAAGACTCGGAGATTGTCCTCCTGGAGGATCTCGAGCTGAGAGTACAGATCCTGGTCTGCTATATCGCGCTGTGTACTACTAGCTCCAGCTTCGAGTAGCTATTCCAGAATCTTCTCTCGGAATAGCTCCTCCATTCATTGTACTTTATCTTCGAGAAATATTCTGTATTACACTACGTGCTACTTATTTTAAAGAAATTTTTTTTTTAGTTGTTTTTCTGTTGAACTTTGCTTTTGGCTTCACAGACGTTGCGTCTGCTACATTTTATTGCATACTACTTATTTTCGAGTTTCCTTTTTTTTGGCTGATTTCGTTTTTTTTTTTTCATCCCTCGATAGATATTGTGCTCTTTGTATCTTACCTCGTACTACATTCTCGAGCGTTTCTCAATTTGTTTTCCTTATCATATTTTAGTTTCGATAAACATTGCGTCCTCCACGTTCTACCTATTCTCGAGTGTTTCTCTTTGGTGGATATTTTTCTGTTTGCTTTTCATCTCCATAGGTATTGCATCTCCGAAATTTCATTGTATATCACTTATTCTCCAATGCTCCTATTTTTAGATACATTTTTGGCTTATTTTTTTTTCTTCGTGTCAATAAATATCACTGTATAATTATTTTTAGTTTTCTCTGTTCTATTTACTCTCGAAATATTCCTTTTTTTTTTTAATATTCTTAATTTGTCTTTTAGATTATTCTTTAACTTCAATGGTCATTGCGTCTTCTAAATTCTACTGTATATCACTTATTCTCCATTTATTCTCTTGTTTTTAGACGTTTTTTTTTGTTTCACTACAATAAATATTATATTCTTCCTATTTTTCTCTGTTTTTACTCATCTTCGAATTTCCATTTATTTCCCAAAATTTTTCTCAATGGTCATTGAGTTTTCTACATTTTACCGCGCACTGCTTGCTCTCAAGTGTTTCTATTTTTTGAATATTTTCCTGGCCGATTTATTCATATCTTCATGAATACTGCATTTCCCTGTATCTCACTGTACGCTACTTATTCTCAAGTATAAATCCTCCTTTCTGCAACATCTTCTCAATAAAACGTAAATTGCTCGGCATTCTGATCAGAAAAAAATTCACCGTGCATCAAGTCGATGGCACATAACAAATACAAATACGTGTATTTGCACAAAGCGGAGAAGCTACACACAGTGGAAAGCAGTTGGTAAACCGAAATCGAAGAAGCAACTTGTCTCTCTCTTTCTCTCTCTCTCTCTCTCTCTCTCTCTTTCTCTTTCTCTCTCTATAGGTACGAGATGGTTATCCAGTATACCAGCGCATCACCGGTTACGACACAATCGCTGATGATGCTAATTCGTGTCTGTACAAACCGTTCGACAGTTCCGTTAGTGACTGCACTTTAGTGTTTCGCTTCTGTCGTAACTTTTAATTGTTGCGCGGTGCTTCTAACGACGCTGGGATAATCTTCTAAATAAAGCCCGCGCTTCCAAGAAAATTTAATTCCAACGAACTTGGAATGTTCGGCTGAATTTTCCAAATTAAGATCTCTGGAGGAAATATCGAGAAATTGCCTAGAAAAATCATTCGAGGGTTATACTACTGAACTGCTCTGAGGCCTAATTTTAAAAAACGATGATTTTCAAAAAAAAAAAAAAAACGTTCAGTCGTTGCAAAATATTAAGTAACGGTGTCGTAGAAAGGCTTACTTGCTTCGGTTTAATAATTCTGTCTGATCAGGCACCGACTACATCACTGTCGCAAACTTAACAAAGTTAAAACCTAATCTAATTTCAATCGCCGAAATCCTCGGAAACACGGACGTTAATCGTATCGTTTGCAAGAGCCAGAATCGAGCCAAATTTAATATTACCAGAAGGCTTCGGTTTAATAATTCGGTCTGATCATACGTAGGACTATGTCCCTGTCGCAAGGCATACAAAGTTGGATCAATTTCCACCTGCAGCGAACAGCATAATTGTACCAATTACGATGGAAAATTGTCGAAAATTTGAATTAATAATAACAATTTCCCCCAAAACAGTCATACGTCGTCATACGACGAGTTATCTAGTCCCATTTTAAAACGTAGAGCTTCTACTTTGAGTCCGCTTTTCTCTTTAAAATGACATTACATCAGCCAGTGGAAAAGGGAGGATACTTTTTCTCTCGAAAATTGTAAAAATTCGAACGTCTGCGAAAAAATTTTTTTTCCGTGACTAAATTCAGTACGGTCTTGAAGATTTGAACGAGCCTTCAAAATTTCCCGTACGATCTTTTTCTTTTACCACTTTGTCGAACTTGGAACATAGGTGACGAAATTTAACGGAATTTCTTGAACTTTCGTGTTTAATTCCGACATTCAACGTTAAGTAAAATAGCAGGAAAAAAAATCGTAGAACAAATTTTGAGGGCTCGTGGCAAAGGGGAGACTTCGAAACAATAGCAGACCTGACTGCGAAAAAAATATTATATCTTGATGATCTTTCTTTGCGAAGTTGTATCAGTTTAAATCATCGACAATTTCTCACTCATCTCGTTAATAACCCAAATGATCCAAGCTTTCGTGACAGAAAGATATCAAAAAACAAAACATATGCAAAATATTTTGAGTCGTGCGCGCTCGCGAACGATTTCGAGATTAAAATCGACGCGAGGCGACAGCGATCGTTGATGGGACGAGATGCGAAGCTAATGGAACGAATCGAACCGACGAAAAAGTGGCCAGCGAACGCGAGAAATCGAACGCGGGAACGACTGTTATTACTCTCGTATTATTTTTCGACGATCGAGGGGCGCCGGGAGGGGGGAGGGGGCACACACTTTCGCAGTTTTCCTCGCGCGTCATGGGGAAACTCGGATCGATCGCATTGCCTATGGAATAGGTGTCGACGTTCGCCGATACTCTCGGGTTATCGAATATCGTTCTCGTCGCTCTTTGATCGATTTAATCAACGCCCACGCGCCACGTCTGCGCTTCGACTTTGTTTGTTGCTTCTGGTAGTTTGTCGCGACGAGGCAAATATTGAACCGGTTCTAACAAACGCACTGGGGCAGGGATCGAGGGGAGGACAGGGAGACGGAAGTTTATAATTCGACGTTCTATATAAATTATATCAACCGTGACAGAGGCTGCGTCGAGGATTGGCGATTTTTCACCAGTTATAAGCTCAGTTTGTCTCGAAGCTGTCGCAGACATCGACTTCGAATCTTTCGGATATTAAATATGGCACAGTGGAAGAGTGTATTAATTTTGTGTATTAATTGGTAATTTTTCTCAAAAGTAAAAAAGTTACTTTTGTAACCAATGTTTTGCAACCAACTTTTCATTTGTTTTTTGTGTTTATTTATTTAAATGTTTCTCTGTAATAATACTAATAATTATTTATAATTATTACATGTATTATACTACATCTATATTATTTATATCTATTACATCTATATAAATATTAACGAAAGTGTTAGTCTCTGTTATACACTATGTATACAGTTAACATCTGTATTGTATAATATTTAAAAATTACGAATTAATACCTGCAACATTTTCGAAAAAAAGAAACAACCTATCAGCATCATCCTTACGTGCATTGTGACAAAAGGAGCAAGTATAGCAAAAGGTATAGTATTTAGTACATCGCTAAACGTCTAGCTTTCTCATACGTCACTGTATATTTCAATGTGTATTTATCACGCAAAATAGTTTGAAATTTAATCCTCGAGCAATGTAATTGGATTATAAATAGCTGTAGTAATTTACCAAACAACCGAATACGTTTCGAAACTTTGCAAATGTGATCGTGGATGGTCGGTTCTCGTTGCAATTAATGTTAATGAAATCTCGAAATATTTCGCATAACGCGGTGGCAGTACATTCACGAGAGATTTCTCTACAAGTAGTAGGAATGCTTCCGCGAGTTGTTACACTTTTACTACACTGATAATACGATATTACGGAAAATAAATTACACGTCCGTTGATCCGACTGCAACGAGCAATTTCGTTCGCGAAATCGATCGGGCTCTCGAAAGTTTTGAATACCCTTACAAAAAAACGTTAATCGTTGTACGGTGAGTGCGAACCGAAAAAACGAAGATTGCCCGTTAAGTACCTGTAACACTCCGTAAATTGATTTGCAGCAATCACGCTGTGCTTAATTCGATTCAGAGGAGAAGAAAGAAATTTTAGTTGTCTGAAATGGGCAAAATCTTTGAAGTAAATCTTGGTCTTAAAACGCCACTCCTACTCGAGGTCTACCCCACGCCCCCTCGCGAATCACGTGACCTAAATCAACCAATCGCTCATTTTCGTTGCATCAGCGTTGCACCTGAAGAGGCCCGGTTTTCTGGATTACCCCCGCCGAAAATCACTTTCAGTGATAAAAATTTTTGGCAATTGTGGAATTTTAATTCACTACATTCGTTTAATACAAATTTCAGTTGCTTCAACTGGATGAAAACTTGGATCAAATGTGTCCAACTTGGTCTTACGATTAAACACGTTCGAATAAAAATTTTTATTCGTTTGGTGTAGATCATGGACTATTAATTCTGGTAAAGTTCATTAAATCAATTTTAGTTGTCTTAAATGGATAAAAACTTTGATTAACTACCTGTAACTTGGTCTTGTAATCAGACACGTTCGTATAAAAATTTTTACTCGCTCGGCGTGGAACTTTCAACTCTAGTAAAATTTATCTCGTTGATTTGATACATTCAATTTCAATTGCCTTGAACAAATGAAATCTTTATTGATCCCAGAGAAATCGACGCGCAAGCTTTCGCGTGTTCGATGCTCACTCCTTAATTATCGAACTTTCGCGCGTTCCGGTGCTTCGAATCTCGGAGTTGGATTCGTTTTCGTTACGAGAAAATGGCGTTATAAGGTGTCCATAAATCCGGTAGAATGCCGGTATCGAATTTTGCTCGGCGTTAACTTTGACATTAAGTCCCAAGTGTCCAAACTTGCCGGGTATCGGGTTTTAGCGGGTTTCCGTGGGTGTATCGGCTTCCATCGACCGATAGAATCGGTAACATTAAGTCCCGTAATAAATCCAATAACTTTCGTAGCTGGTCCCGCGAGGCTCGAAACTCCCCCCATCGATTAGTCGATCATTCTGTCAAACGACCTTCCATCAACCATTTTATCCCTTGGTTTAAATATTCCTAACCATCTCTCTGCAAAGTACAAAGTACTTTGCGATCTCAAAGCGTGGTGCTGGCCCCAGACCAGCGGTAGTTCCACTTTCTCAATCGCGCAGTACCCGAAGCTTCCCGCTTCTCCTTTCAAAGAGAAGAATAAGAAGAAGAGAGAACTGAAATTAAAACGAAGACTTTCGAAGCGAAGAGAACTTTCCTTGATTTTTTTCTTCTTAAACGTTTCGACTAATCCCCCGTCCTCGTACTCTTGAATGCTCCGAAATCGGCTCGAATCGATACACTCGAACTCGAAACGAAATCTTAACGAAACGTGTATTTTTATCGCCTAATTCTTTTTTTTTTTTCTTTCTTTCCTTTTGGCATTAACTCGGGGCTTCGTCGAGAAGGTGTTAACGCGAGATGCACGCAGACGGAAGATCCAGTGGAAATCGTCGTCGAGAAGCAGCTTAACGGACGTTGTGTTAACGCGCAGCTTCCATAGCCGTGAGGATGATTTAACGGTGACGATTATTAGCACACTGGCTCGCATTCGTTCGACCGGAAGGAGTTATCGGCGTCCAGTACGTGATAATGTGTCGACGAGTGACACGTTTATATCGTCCGGTGAAACTGGACGCGGTTTGCGTTAGCGTGCAATGCGCTTTGCTCCTGTCGGAGATCTTCGAGCGAGGTTCATTAAAGGGGAAATTTTATTTCTGGTTGGTGAATTGGAGAGATTTCTTCAAAGAAGTAGTGATATGTGATTGGACATTATCTATATCTCGTCCGAATATTCTTAGATTCATTAGTTGCAAGAGGATGAAAGTATTCTCAATGTGCGTGCAACAGTTTTATTTTCATAATCAACTTTATATCGGTATCTTATGAAAATGTAAATTGTGATGTATATAATATTATTAGAATAAAAAATAAATTTTATACTGTATCGTACGTATGTTATATGATATAGATTATAACACAAACAAGTTTGCTTAGCGATATCAATGGTAAACTTTATACTTTTGCAACAACTCTTAATTAACCTGCAACTGCTTATCAATTAATAATTAAAGTTGAAACAGATATAAATGAAACAAGTCTGGACTGCTTGTAAAAAGAAAAATGAAAAATTTCCAATTTATTAAAAATTGAACAACACTAAACTTCATATTTTCGCAACTTACTCTTATCTCCATTAATCTCTTGCGCTGGAATGACATGCCACGCACGTCGAGAACTTTTTATCCCAAAATTGCAATACTTTCTCAGTTTTAAGTATATTTAAATATGACTCAAGCAACAACAAATAATAAATTTATTACTTATTAGTAATTTCTATCCAGTGAAATACCGATGAATTAAAAAAGAAGACGAATTATTGTGTACGGTTTGGTCACTCGTTATGGTCCGTGCACCAGTTGCCAGCGCACGGAGTTAACAAATAAATGTTTATCAGCTAATAATCATAATAAAAACGGATACAAATAGAACAAGCTTGCAGTAAAAATGGCTGGAATGAATTTCCAAATTTATTAAGTATCGTCTGAATTTGCGATTTTTATTTATTTCACAACGACAAACCATTTCTCGTCAATCGTCAAAACGAACAGAGACCTTGAGACCTTTCAAAATCAGCCTCTCGTTTAACGAGACGGAACAACGAACAGAGAGAAGAGATACAGCTCTCTGGCGATCGCCGCCAGTTTCCAGTTAGAGGACGAGGTTGCTCGCGGTTCGATCGCGCGGCGTGAAAATGGCGGACAGGCAGACAGGAGAGGAAAAAAAGGGAGAAAAGGCGAATGCACGTCCGCGTGTGCATTGTGCACGACCTCGACTGCACGGCCGCGGCGAAAACAAAAGTTTCGGCCTATGTGCGAGCCTCTGTTTGCTGGCTTGCTCGAGGGAACGGGCTTCCGGTGAAGCGTCGAGCAGAGACTCCCGACTCAACGCCGAAATTGCACCCAGTGACTCCACTCCTGCATCCTGCACCACCCCTTTCCATCACCCATCACTCCTCCCATCGTTCGATTCTCTCTTTTCTCCTGCCTTTTTTCACCCCTATCTCAGCTTCGTTCGAAATGTTCGCTCCTCGAGAATAAAGCTTCTGAGAGAAACGACTCGACAGAATTCCGAGTGAATTTTCAAAGTTCGAAGGTCTCTTTTTGTGAATGGAATAGTTAACAGCCTGACGACTCGAAAATTCCGAATTGATGAATTTTGTAAAGTGTCAAGCAGTTTAGAGAAGAATACTTAATTTCACAGTCGACGAGTTAGAATCTGTCAGTATACCGTAATAACTCAATTTTTAGTTTCAAAATACAGTCGCATCCAAAAGGCATCAAGAGATGAAATCCAATTATCCTTTTCGCGAATGGCAGACGGACCGCGGTCGAATAGTTGAAAGAGAATTTGCAAAAAATTTCGGAGAATTAATCTCGAGAGTTAACTCCATTCGGGGATGTTTTATTTTTTCTTTTTTTTTCTTTTTCAATTTGTAACGCTGAAACAACAGACGAAACGAAAGCAACTCGGCGCAGCCGTGTAATTAAATTTTTAAACATTGCTGCGAATTTTAGTTCCGAAAAACGATTCTCCGCGCGAAGTGAAATAGGACGAGTGTAAACTAAACTAAAATTGCGAGATGAAATCAAACGATATCGCGGCGCTCGCAGTATCGTTCCTACCTGCGAATGGCAGAAAGATTCTAACCGAACGGTTGCGAAAGTGTATCTGCAAAATTTCGGAAGGTTAATCCCCGAAATTCCCCCGTTCAAGGATACTCGATTTTTCAATTTGCAGCGCTGAAAAAACGAACGCGAACGGCGTAAATCTGCGCGACGAGCACGCGAATTTTCCAGAGATACGCGGATATAAATCTTTCGGAGCGTCGCGTGACGAGCGATTTCTCTTCTTTCTCTCTCTCTCTCTCTCTCTTTCACTCCTCGAGAGCAGCAAGAACACGCGGAAGTTGCACGGGGGGAAGTGTCGGTTAGTGAATTACGAGGGTCCGATATCTCGAGCCCGCGTGCGAAATATTCAAGTTTCCTCGAGAATCCCGAGGAAATCGGCCACGCTGGCCGAGAGGACTATCGAGAACGTTCCGAAAGAGAGAGAGAGAGGGAGAGAGAGTCTGTACAAGGTAAAAGAGAATTTTCCCTTTTTTCTCTCTCTCTCTCTTTTCTTTTTTCCACCGATGGCGCGAGAGAAATATCCCGGAAAATGGAACGACCCGTGAAAACGGACCATGGAGAACGCTCTCGCAGAAACGCTCGCGGTAAACACGTAACATGCAGAGATATTTCGAAATATATTTCCTCCCCCTCCGTTTACTAACGCGCGTAAATAATTTATTATCCCAGCCGGGAGACGTTGCGACTGAAATTATTTATTATCCGCGGTGTCTTCCTCCGCTCGGCGTATTCCCGTGTTTCGCTGGAAGACGAAATTCCTTTTAATTGAACTGAAACTCGGGTCACACTCCCGATTTAATGCATAATTTTCCGGTGTCCCCGTAGAAATTGAATCACCTTCTCAACTTTGATCCTTGACGATTGACGTTTTTGGACGAGTGTCAAAGGGGGAGAATAAAGAAAGGCAGAGTTCAGAGAAAATTCCGGGCTCGTTTAACGCGTTAAGTGCTCTGTTAGTGACTGGTGATCGACAAAGCAAATTTAAACATTGAAAAACTTTGCGAATCACAGGAAAGAATAGTAGCTGAATATTGCTTTCACTGTACAAATATAAATAGTATACAGGATAATAATGCAACAATAATTTTAATTAAAACAATTATTTGATTTAATTCAATTTAATTTAAAAAAAAATAAAATTTAATTTTATTGCATTTAAATAATTATTTGTATTTAATTTTATTTTATTAAAACAATGTAGGTTAGGTTAGGTTAGACACCCATCACAGATTGTTGTAACTTTTTTAGTCGCTAATATTTCTTCTACTAATTTCTTTTCCTAGCAGTTTTTACAAAATGTTTCATTCTTGGGATGAAATCTTAAAATAATATCTTACAAATCGTGATCTTGCGTTTCGCTTATCGCGGAGCTGTAAGGCGCAAACAAAAGTACGCACAACGCAGTACGCTTAACGACGACGTTCTTAACTCGTCGAAATATTTTCGCTCATCGCGGGATAGAGATTATTAATTCGAGAGAGCAACAGGTAATAAAATTTCATACGAGAAACTTTGTATTCCTGGTGAATTAAACCCCTTTATAACGTAATTCGACTATAATTCTGTTTTTCCTCCCGGCGAAAACACACCGAAATTGCTCCCGGAAACTTCCCCAAGATTGCCAGGTGAACGTATTCACAAAAGAATTCTGAACGCTTGGGGAACAAAATACCCAAGAGATTGCACGGTGTTCGTATAAGGACTCGGCGGGGAGAGGGGAGAGAAGACGTCGCACGACAACGCGATGTAAAATTCTATTCTTTTATTTTGCTTTTTCGTTTCAAGCTAATCTAGTCGCCGAGTTTCGCAGAACTTTCACGGACTGTCGGAATAGAATTTGTAAGAGAAGGGAGGTAGATTGTGAAATTCATCGAGGGGAAGAACTGTCGAAGGAACGTTTTTCACAGCAAGATCGTGGACGTACTTATTGAGCAAAAATAACGACAAAGATGAAGGTAAATGCGTTACAATTGTAACGGATTGTAAAAAACAGAAGCTTCTGATTTCTTGTTATAAAATTATAACAGTTTTCCGAAACATTGGTAATTTAGTCTACGTGAGTTTGTACGTTTTATCAGACTCACAGTAGTAAAGCTCCGTTTTCGACAGACAATCTCCTCATTTGAGATTTTCCAGTTTCAACTTTCATGGAATACCTTCAGTCTCCTCTCATTTTGAACAAAAATGAGACCTTTCGCAAAGAAGAAGAAATACGACACATTTGTATATGTTATTGGATTCGCAGTAGCACAGCTCCATATTGGTCATACATCTGTTTATACACACAGCGTTCGTATTTATCACTGTAGACTAATATCCAGATGCTTGCGCGTTTCTAAAAATACACGCAGATACACGCGGAATACAAATATGCAAAAAAAAAAAATGCAAAAATATAAAATATTCGCAAAAATATGAATTTCCACGAACAGAGACACGAAACAGTGGCAATCTATTCACTCTGTAGCATGCTTGCAAAATATCCTCAGCGTGGTGAATTCGCATCAGCGGCTGGCAAACGCGTTAACGCCCAAACATCGTCCGTGTGAACCGGAAACAGAAAGCAGATGGAAAAGGGGAAAGAGAAACATCAGTTGAAAACCGTAATCCGGCATGTTGAAGAATTCGTTGGCCCGACGCTCGACACAGCGGCGTATAGGCGTTTCCTATCCTCGCAGCAACCCTTAACGCCGGGTGTTATAGTACTGCCGAGGACGTTCCGGATCCATCCCCTTGAAACTCGGTAATTAATCTCCGGACGGCAACTCAGTTTCCGTTTCGTGCATCGCGCGAAGGCCCTTGATGCCTTTGAATAGATCCTGTACAACGTGTGTGTATGCGTGTGTGTGTGTGTGTGTGTGTGCTCTGTTTTCACCCTCCTCGGTTCGCTGATGCAGCCGAGAAAGAGAGAAACAGAGTGCCGAGTGGCTGCCAGGCATTTTCGGCCCCAGTCTTCCATCCTCCGCGCTTCTTTCTCTCCGTTCTCGATCCCCGCGAGGGTCGAACGAGCAAAAACGACGACAGGACTCGCGCTGATGATACAATGCACCCGTCCTCCTCCTCGATGTCTCCCGTTGCTGAATTCAAACGACGTTGCGCTGCACGCAACGACGAGTCGTCAACGAGCGAACTTTGTTTCGGCGAAGAGTGATTCCTGGCTGGGGGGAGGGGTTGTCGAGCGATGCGGTTGAAGGGGTGAATGGTTTGCGTGCAACTGTCGCTGTCAGAGATTTGACTGTCCCCCAGACAAGAGAAATTTTCATATTTCGATGGTTTCTTGATAATGAAATTCTGACGCGTGAGGGAATGATTCAATATTTGGAGCTTAACGATGAAAGAAAAGTAAAGAAAGAAATATATATTTTTGAAATACACAAAAACATTTCTTTTTATTCGATCATTTCTTTAGAGGGAGCAATAAAATTCCAAAGTGCCAAAATGCTAATAGAAAGAGATAAAGGAATTTTATATATTTATGAAATATATGGAAATACATATTTTTTATTTCATTATTTATTTGATCACTTCTTTAGAGAGAACAATGAAGTGCTAATTCTAATGATAGAAAGAGGTAAAGGAACATGAAATATATAAAAAGTACGTACTTTTTATTTGATCATTTTTTTTAGACAGAGCAATGAAATATTTTAATAATTATTTTAACTGTTAAATAGGACATTTTCTTCTGTCAGAAATGACTCGAATTTGATATCATTTAACTTTTTGCCCAATAAAATCTTTTTCTACCTCCCGCCGATCTGTGGCCCCGGTTACTTGTTTATTCGAACATTACGTTTTCATCGTAAAAGAAGACGGAGTCGAGACAAAGCAAAGAGGTGGCGACGCGATTGCGCGTCCTTCGTGGAATGTTTGCGCGTCGTCGCTCGATAAGGCGCTCGAGGACGCGGATCCCTATAAAAAATGCAGTTGGCATCCGGCTGGCGGTTGCCAGTTTCCGGCTGGATCCGGCACGATTTCCGGATGAAGCGGACGAGCAACTTGCCGAATGGAGGGAACCTTCGCGATTCGGTTTAAGATGCATCGTAAACCGCGCAATAAGAGGAATCTCGCAAACAGCGGAGGAGACAGCTAACGTTTTATAACTCGATGCGAATAAAGGGACGAGAAAATACCGATGGACTTTTACGAGGGAAGATTTCGAGACGCTGTCTCCGATTGGGACAGTACTGCGTAGGATAGATTAGGCTTAACTTATTGGACATCCACGTCAGAAATTTTAATAAAGCTCGGATTTGAACAAATCGAAAATTATATATTTAACGTGAATGTGGAGAGAAGACTACAGTTGAATAATAAACTAAAGGAGCTTGAAGTATGTATTTCTTGATGGGCTTTGCCACGTGGTTTCTCAAATCTATGATCATTCTTCGATTTTCTGCTTGTAAAGTTTTCAATTAATTCATTTTTTTAAATCATAAAACCAATGTCACGGTATTTTACACTGGACCAAGATCAACTTCAATTGTCAATTTTACATTATGAATTCGTTATTATTATTAATTCAACAATTGAACAATTCATTATCAATTTTAATGTATATTTCTATTTCATATATCGATTACACTCAAGATGTGATAATTCTCTCTACACCAGAACTACCAAAGTAGTCAAAAACTGGTGACCAATTTATAACTTTTTCTGGAAATTTCATACATATCTACGACAGTGTGTATTATTAACTTTGACAGTATTATTAACTTTTTCTTGTACCCTGTACTTCAATTCCTTTGCTAGAAATATTATACTTTAGTCCAGAGGAGGCTAACTGGCGAGTATCCCTTCCACTGGGTAGCTCCAGGGGAGGGGATAGCGCCAGCGATCAGAAAAGTGGGGGTTCTCGGGCCGCCAGTTAGCCAACTCTGCCTCAGTTTATAGTTTATAGTTTAGTCGTTATAGTTTAGTTCAAGCGTTAAAAAGAAATGAAGTCCTTTCTTTTCATAAATCACGATCTTCGTTCGATCTCTCCAATCAGAGATCGCAATGTGACCGTGCCCCGGAGAAAAATGGCCCGACCAACGACCGACGCGCGTGAAAACAGAAATTCCGAGTGTCTCGCGGCGGAACTACTGGAAATACAGAGGCAATGATGTTGAAGCGTTAGTTGATCTGCCGGGGCACATTGGTTGTCGTCCGATCGTCAAAGTTAAGCTAGGTCGGTCGGTGGTTAATTGTTGGATGCGCGCCCGCTTTCGAGGCTGAGTGAGCGTGATGTGTTACATATTAAGCGCGATGGTATCGGCGCTCGGAAAGTTGGCTCTTCGGTTGTGTCGTCCGGTGTAAAATACGCTGCTCGGAAGAGTGGCATTGGTTTTATGACTTAAAAAAATAAAAAAACAAACGAACAATTTGCTGTCGTTCTCTGTCGCAGCAGAGAAAAAGAAGGTGGGGGAACAGCGATGAAACGCCGAATATGCGCGCTGAAAATATACTGAAAGCTAAAATACTCGTTTGAAAATACTTGAAATTCGCAATTCGGGGGAGGGAGGGGGGGGGGCGGGGGTGGACCTACGCGCCGCTGTTGTACCGATGTAAAAATAACAAACTGCCGATTCTACGATAATATTTGCACCGTGACGAATTTCGAAAGGATATTTCGCGAAAGTTTACAACGAAAAAAAAAAGAAAAGAGAAAATAAAGCAATAGGTACCAACGAGAACGTATTAAGGGAAAGCGAGTTAAGAAAAAGTTTGCTCGGCTAAAAATTCGTTGATCCCATTGATTTATCTCTCGCTGAGGGAGAGCACGTTTAAATTATGTTTGCGTGACGTTCTCCGGCGGAGTGGTGTAAAAACAAGAATTATTACCTCGCTGTGTGTAAGCGCGCGCGTGTGTAGTGTTTTTACGTGTTTTCGCGTTTTTACGCACGTATTATTTAGTCGCATCTTGCAGAATGCGCTCGGCTCGCTCGCATTTGTTTGAGAAAAAGGATTCCGCGTAAACAGAAGAATTTGTTTTGCGCGGCGGTTTCTGCGACTGGGTCAATTAACATTTTACCGAGATTATTCACAAACACATTTAAGCATCGAGAAATATTTTAGCAAGAACTTTAATGGTCAGTGAGGAAACTTTGTTCGTTTTGAGATTTCAATTCGTTCGGAAGAATTCGTCGATGAACTCTCGGGGATGAACTATCCTCGAGTTCGCGTTTGCGGAATTCGCTCGAGCAACGAAACGAAACGAAACGAAACGAAGGAGAAAGAAAGGGAGAAAAAAAACAGAGAAACGTGGATCCTCTGTAAACTGTCGGAAAGTAAAGGATTTGGCGTTCGTGCGTACGCGGCGAGTCGATAATTTAATCTCATTGAAACGTCCGAAGGGAAGAAAAATAGAGGAGAAACCGAAGGAAACGAAAGGGCCAATTCCATTTCCCATTCCTTGATAAAAGGCGAGACCGAGCTCGCGTCTGAGGAAACATTCGCTCGGCCTCGTCTTTGCAAACAATAATTTTCGCCGATTGACCGCGAAACGTACGATGAAAGTAGGTGTCAATCGTGATCAATCGACGAGCGCGCATTAAATCTCTCTCTCTCCCGTCAAAAAAATTTTTCCCGATTATTATGCTTCGCGGCTGTTAATTAAAAAATTTGCCGAATCAGTGCCGACTTTGTTTCCGTTGTCGCGAGTTCTCGATGTTTCATCATGTTGCGCTGATCTCTTTTAAATCGCGCCTCCCTTTAACCCACATTTTCAGATCCCGCTTCGCGTATAAGATAAGATACGTTCGAAAAAACTGATTCATTTCCACAGGCGTTCAATGTTTCACGCGTGTTCAGAAATTTTCGACCAAAAATAACCAAAAGTGGCGTGAAAAAGAATCTTTTCCAAAATTTTAACTCGCGAGTGGAGAACATAGAATTTGTATTTGTAAAACGAAGAATTAACTACGAAAAGAATTTTTACTCCACGATGAAGTAAGAAATTATTACAAGCATGGAAAGTTTAGAAACCAAAATCATTGTAGCAAACGGAATACGAGATTGTATAATACGAAATCAGTTGAAACGTTTCCCCACGACAAAACGCGAAAAGACAGGTGGTCGCAAAATTTAATTAAACCGAAAGGAAGGAACGTTTCCGTTCCGCCGCCGCGTTAGGTCGGAACGACTCTCACGTGCGCCGATTGAGAAACAGCACACAAAACGCGAAACGCCGAGGTTCTGTCAATTCCTTACACGCCGAGCTTGAATAATTCTGCACGTCGGAATCATCGGGTAACCAGGCCAGGCGTCGCCCTCGTCGCTAGTTTCTCCGCGAGCAACAACACGCCGGGCAACTAATTACGCAAGCCCCGAGCAAATCCGCGAGAACGCGGACAACGGTAATCAAAATGGACCTGGTGTTCGAGCAACTCGCGTCGAACATGGTCGAACCCCGAGCCAGCTTAACGCGGTTATCCTTAATTCGCTCGAGCGGCGAGTGTAGACCAGATTGCCAGCACCTTCGCGCTGTCCCAAATCTTACCCGCGTGAAGATTAAAAGCTACGCGATTAAAAGCCGCTGCTCCGCCAAGTTTGGCGAGAACAGCGCGATAAATCCTCTTGTTGTTTCCCTACTTTACCTTTGAATACCGAATATCTGTCGTAATTTTGTGAAAAGGAATAATCGCATAATTGTACAGGGTGATTCAGGTCTAACTTGCACGCCTGAAATAATTTTTATATAACTATGTGTCCAATGAAAAATTGTTTGATACAAAAGTTGTGTGGTGTTTGAGGGAAGCAAAATATGGCGTATCAATTTTTTGTGGGCGTTTCGAAATTTCCAAGATCACCCTTATTTTTTCTTTTTTATCACTGAAAGTGATTTTAGCGGGAGTAACCGAGAAAATCGGGCCTCTTCGGGTGCAACGCTGATGCAACGAAAATTAGCGATTGGTTGATTTGGGTCACGTGATTCGTGAGTGGGCGTGGGGTAAACGTTGGGAGTGGTGTTAATATCCAAGTAAAAAAGTATCGAGTCACATTGGGATTAAATCTAATGAGAGATTTTACGATAATTTGTCTCGAGAGTGAAAACTGCGTAGAGCATCAGCACCAGTTGCTTGTCATTGATGTTCCATGGACGTTGACGATCAAATGAGCCAATAAGTTTGCAAAACTTAATTTTTCGCCATTATATTCGATTAAATCTCCGAAACGGAGCGTCCAAATGGAACGAAATCAGTATTCAAAATTGGGTATTCCGCTTGATTCAAATATTCTCGACCCCGTGGCTAGCAAGGTGACAGGTCGGACAAACGGGGGAAGCGATTATTCGAGGGTCGCGTCGCTGCAAATTCAAGTTTCAAACGCAGGAGAGAAAGAGAAAGAGAGAGAGAGAGAAAGAGAGAGAGAACGTGGCCGGAAATCGGGATGACGCACCCATGGGAACAGGTCGCTGCTCCGCTGCATGCACACAATGACGCGCTGCATTAACCACGACGAGACTTTGTCTGCTCGGGACCGCGTGACGCCGCTTTTCAAATCAAACTTTCATCCGCGAGGGGAGACATCAAAGATTTTCAACCGGGGGAGCCGACCGCCGGCCAAACAGAAGACGATGCTTCTTCGCTAATTTGACCGGCAAGGACGACGATCGCCCCTAATGGGCGTCCCGTGTACACTCTCGAGCACTCTCTGGAAACCGTCGAAACTTGTTTCAACGCTCCCCCAGCTTAGACAGCCAGAGATGGTCTGGTTGCCTTCTGAATTCTAACCTCTAAACAGCTTCTCAACAGCGTCAAAACTAGGCGAGTCGAAGATTTACCGATCTCTCGCGTTGCAAGTTGCAATTGAACTTCTTCTGTCACCGAATGCTACGCGAATATTATATGAGATAAGAGGTACGTATGAGAATATATCGAATTATTTACATTATACTTTAGCAGTATAATATTCATACGCGGTACTATTATTATTATTTGTTTTAATATTCGCGGGCTTCGGCTCAATGATACAAATACGACACATTAGATATACAGATAGAAGGGGAGTAATTTCGAAAAAAGTCCCGCGCAAAAATTTGCTAAACTTACATTAATACTCGATTTTTATGATCGACAACGAATTCCATTAATTACAAAAATTATGACATTATAATTTTAACTGCAATTATAATATTATATAATATTATAATAGACCAAAGTACGACGTTTGCATCGGGGAGCGTAAAGAATAGAAGAAAGTTCGCACCTTGCAAAAAGTCGTTCGAATCTCAGAAATTTCTCTTTCCTTTTCAAATATTACACACACAAATAAAAGAGGATTTATTTTGCATTAACAAAATCACAGGGATCATACTATAAATACGTGGACAAGATGATAAATTGAACAACGATTGATCTCGCAGCAAACGAGTCGGTGAAACACTCGGTGAATTTTCTATTTGACCATTTCTTCAAAGGAGGAACGTGCGCGATGGCCCGCGGCCTCTCCCCCCTTCTTCATCCGTCAGGGGTTAATTTAATTTGAATTTCAAGCGCGACCCGATAAAACTTAAAATAACGATCGGGGAACGAGGATACAGCCAGCCAGCCGCGTAAGAAGCGAGCAATTTAGACGGGTCGAACCCTCCTGGAATTTTATTAATTCATTAAACACGTCTTTTGTCCGCGACACGTTGGACAAAAAGGAGGGAGGAACACCCGGTGGAATTTGCACACAGGACGACCCCGAATAGGCTGCTTGAGTCGCGACTTTACGAGCTCGTTCTCTTTCTCCGTTCTCGTTCTTCGCGAGATCGTGGATCCAGTTCTCGTAGAGCGTTCGAGCCCCCCTCGAGTGGCGTTCTCATTAAATCGGCGAGAACGGTCGTAAAAAGTTCGAGAAAATTGAGTTTCGATTTTTCGATTCTGGCTGGCATCTTTCGCGTGACGTGTGTTTCTTCTTCAGAGGGAGAGAGTGAAGACTCGAATTTGCAAATTGAATTGAAGTGTATGCTTCGACGTTGTGAGAGGTTTGGAACAATTCCTCAGGTGTGTCTTTGATTGCCGAGTTTGAGAACGAGGGACGTTTCGATGTTACTCGAAGTTTTATAAAACAGTCGAACAAACTCGTACTTCAGTCATTGATTAATAAGGCGTTTTTGTATTTGTTAAATAATCGGAAAAGTATAATTTGTGCAAACGTCCGCACCCTATCATTTGACATTCCTCTGATCCAAAGATTTCTCCAAGCTTTTATTTATCCACGATACAATTTGGAAAGAGTTCACGGCGCACGAATTTTGAATGCAATTCGCACCGTAGATTTCTACATTCTGATACGTCAGTAGCAAATATCTAGTCATAACCGTCATAATTTTCAGAGATCATGACTGGTGACCTAACGATCCCTGTTCAACATACCCGACATTCTGTCGAATTAATCGAACACATAGAATTCCATTTATTATGGAAAATTGGTCTTACTGGACTTCTGTTACAGTGACAACCGCAGGGTAGTGTGAAACATGTCGAGTCAATGCTACGAATTTTTATAAAATATTCAAAACGAGCAGTTGGTGGATGTAATAATAATCTCAAAGTAGACTGTAATTAACATTGAAAACTGAAAGAAAATATATACATAATACAAATAGTACTGATTCTCATAGACAAATATCAATTTGAAACTTCTTTCTGTCTTCAGGCACCGAAATTGGTACAATTTGACCTCCAGAAATAATCAAGCATTTTAATTCACTTTAAATTCAATCGCTTCGATGGCATCCGTACTTTACCAAACACATTGTCGTTTCGTAAATAATAATCATAGAAATGTCATTTTCTATTCTCATTTTATATAATCATTCAAACAAAAATTCTTGAAACGAATAATCACATCATCTTGTTTCAACATCGGTGTTGAAAAACACTCGACAGCGACGACGAAACGTATAAAGGAAAAAAAAAAGTCGTGCGAAAGATTAATTAAGAGCGGCCCCTAATTAAGGGACTCGAGCAGCTCGTAAACTTGAACAGAGCAATTAACGAGATTGCCAAAGTTGACAGTGCGAGGTGGCGCGTGTTCGAACGCGTTCGAGAAACTACGAAATCGCGCGAAGGAAGGGAGAAGAAGGAAGGAAGAGAGAGAGGGGGAGGGGGTGGGGGAATTCGTGGGAGAATTGGAGGAGCTCGAATTGAAATTTTGCCCGGGACTCGTGACAAACGGGCACCGCTAAAATCGACGGTGGGCGGCCAGTCAACTTTCTCTGGGTAAATGTTACACGAGGCGAGTTTCGAAAAGGCTCGAGTGGACACACGAGCGAGCGTGCAAGCGCAATATCTGCTTTCGAGTGGCCGTTCACTCCGATGAAAGCTAGTAATTTATAAAGCGGCTCGCGTTTCAAGGAGCCACGTTAACGAACAAAACGATCCACACGATCGCTGCGCACTCTCGTTACCTACATGTGTATGTATGTGTGTGTGTGTGTGGGTGGGTGGGTGTACGAGACGTTAGATAGAATGCTCTAGCAGCTTTCGAAAGTGGAATTCGCGATCAGCCAATCAATAGGAGGAGGTAACGAACAATATCAACAAGCAAGTTGCCAGCACCGGGCCACGGATACGAAAGCGCAACGTGTACCGAACAACTTTGGACTTTGGCAAATATGCATGGCCGTAGAAGAGACGCGGTCGTGATGGCGACGCTCTCCAACGTAGCAGTTATCCCGGCCGAACGACCAACTTTCGATAACCGGCGATCGGTCCCACGAAGCTTCCGCGAACTCGCAATCGACGACATTCACGCTATCCAACCATTTTTCCCTCCCTTTTGTTCGTGTTTAACTAATTAACGCTAGTGCGTGAATATTTGTGCCATTGTTTTTTTTTTACTTAAATTATTTATAAGGACGAAATATTTTTATAATAACGATATTATTAATTAAACAATTAAATTCGTCCTCAGTATTTGACGAACAGTTTCTTCATATTTTTGTACGCGGTTGAATTTTGACAATTTTCGAGGAAAATTGAAGCTCCACCATTTAAAACTAGAAATCATTCTCGTACGAATCATTCTCGCAAAACTACTCTCTGTAAATGGTACTCGAACAATTTACGCGAATTTCGTGCTCGTTCGGAGAAACGAGAACGTTGATCGGAAAGAAATTTGGTATTTAGTTTGCCCCATAAACGTTCAAGGCTGGTGTCTTGATTGCGCGTGACTCGACGACGATTCCCCGGTTGCGGCGGCAAGTTTTTGCTAATCAGCCAGCCGGAATGGAGATAATGCCCGCGTGCAAATGCTCCGCTTTCGGGGAAACTAATTGCACGGATTTTGGAATTGTTTACGCGCCAATTACACCGATTCTCTGATTTTTCACGCAAAAACGGGGAAACAAGCGGTGCTCTAACGAGGATACACATACTTTTTTCCTTTTTCCTTTCTGTTCGTTTCTGTTTAACGCAACCGCTACGAGTGACATCAAAACTGGCAAAACTGTTTGACCATTTGTTTGAAGTCGTTTCATTTCCATTTAAAAAAATATCTCTAAACCGATCGTAATATTCACAATGTCACGTTTGGTCTTCTAGATTGCCAAAAAATTTCCCTTCGCGAAGCCTTTACTAACTTTCGACTCAAATTTTTGCAAAGAGTTTCTAGGACTGGAGTAAAAATTCGCCTCAAAGCAGACGTTGCGAGGAGGAGGAGGAGGAGGAGGAGGCAATAAAGTTACAAAAGCAAGAATTCCGTAAAATCCACCGTTTCTGCTCGTTTCGAAACGAAACGAAATGTACCTCGACGCAGCAGCCGGAGAAAAGCGAATGATCCAAGAATCTCAGAAGCTCGCGCAGTGGCGCAGAAAACAAAAGAGTATTGAAACTCTACGAAACCTCGTACGAAAGCCTCGTCGAGGGAAGAACGTCATTCTTAACGTCTTCGACAGCTTATACATGTATATGTACATACATATATATATATTTCTCTGTGTTTCGCATGCAAATGTCGGCGAGATTGGCGAGGCCGGCCGCGTTGTTGCCTCAGCGAATTCGCAAGTTGTTAATAATTGCGTCAGCAACGAAAACTTGCCAGGCTCGCGTAAATCTGGCCGATGCAAAACTCCTCGAACACCTTCGATTTCTCTCTTTCTCTCTGTCCCTTGGTCGTAAACAGCCCGAGCTCGCCTACCATCGAAACCACGCCGGGGAAAATTCGGTTTACGCGAACCACTTTAACCGAAACTTGCGCAACTTCTCCTCTAGCTGCGCTAGTTAACGCCGTGTAAATCTCGAAACGGAATCCATTATGCGCGGCGAACGCGAGAGGCTGCCACGCTCCGGGGCTCCGACTATACTCGTCGCAAGCGAGCTCAATATTGTAAAATCGTCCTCGTTTTCTTTCTCGTTTTCGATTCAAACACGGCGGTTCTGTTTCACGATTGTTTTCGTCGAGTCGCTGGATGAGAATCTCACGTTCGTTGAAAGTTCTTTTTAGCACTCGAGCTCGAGAAATTTGGGAACATTTAATTGGCCGCGGAATAATAGCGTTTTCGATTGGGATTAACGATTGACAAGTGATGAAGAAATTTGGAAAATTCCATTGTTGATATTTGTTGTCAATGTAAACGTTATTGGCGAGAAAAATTTATTTCGTTTATTTGTAACAGTTATCGGGGAAGAGGAACTCTCTTTCAGTTACCGACGAGGAAAATTTATTTTGATTGCCCTTGCGTAATAATCAGCGTAGGGTGGGAAATTTATTTTATTTCGATTCTCGTTCTTCGTTAATTTCCGTGACATTTATATTAGAAAGTAACCTACGATTTTCCGAACGGTTTAATGCGATTGTAACGAGGATCGTTTCGATCGAATGTAAAATACTTTACACCTTGCGCTATTATCAGCGATTGAAATGGAGTTCTCCTCGTTTGCAAGTATTATGAACAACTGAAATAAATTTCCCTCGAATTGCCAATAATGGTAATTTCGGCAGCGGAACAAATTTTCTTATGATTGTCATTTGTAATCGAAACGTTCAATTTTTGTAGTCACGCAGTTCTTTGAAAAATTTTATCGCTAAAAGTGATTTTAGCTGATGCAACGAAAATTACCGATTGGTTGACTTGGATCACGTGATTCGCGAGGGGGCGTGGGGTAGACCTCGAGTAGGAGTGGTGTTGCTGGTACTGAACGATCGCGCCTGTAATTTGTTTTGCATCGATTCGAATGTTTGCATATCAATAAAATTTTATGGCAAAAAAGTCGTCTTCATTTCCTAGTCAGAACAATTGCTTCTAATTCTTTTCGTAGTTTTGATTAAAATCAGGGAACAGAGAAAGTAATAGACAACTACTGTTCACTTCAGAGAGTGAACACGAACAAATCAAACGTCTGAATAAATATTTTTCATAACAGTCGTTCCATCGGAAATTATTTTACCGTTCCTGTGTCGTAAATTTCTCTCGACAGAAACCAATATTTCCGCGACAAATTTCTCAGAAAGAAGAGAAAAAGGAAAAGAAAATCAGCCTGTAAAATAATGCGTTGTTTGCTCGTCGATCGTCGATCGTAAAGATCAGCCGGCGTGTACGCGACTACGGAGGAGGGATTCGACGGTTATTATAGTCCAGGGGCGAGAGAGTCGAAAGGAGGCAGTAAAACCGGAGAATTGCGTCGGATGGAGGCGAGTGCAACAGCGTGTCGTAAAATTTTAATGCCACCTCCGATTCAGCTCGAGCCGAGCCTCGCGCGCCTTGAAACGATTTGATGGCGCGTCTCGGTGGCAACCGGGCGAGAGAATAAGGGTCACGTGACTCGTGCTACAACGAAAGAGCATTAATTAAACGTAAACGAAGCTCCGGATGATCGCGGCAGACGAATTACGCGGTTTAACGCGACCGAAACGACCTGCTGCGATCCCAGGTAATTCCTGTCGCGTGCAACGCAAACGAAACTAATCCTACTGTTCCCTTCACCGAGGCTCGATCGCGCAAATTTTCCGCACCGCGAGCACTGTTGGATTGATTTATTAAAATTCTCGCGAGATGGCGCAAACTCCTTTTAAATAAATATATCGCGAGAATTAACGAGAACTTATTACTATTTACTTTAATTTGCGTGCAACGACCGATTACTTCGCTTGTTTCTTAACGACTGAAATTGACAAACAAAGAGTATATTAAAATTAGATTGATGCAAATTCATGAATCATCACGTAGGTATGTAATTTAAAAAATCCCGTTCGATATTGAAACTTTCTACTTTGTAAACCACTTTGAGAATCCGATCAGAGAGAGAGAGTTTATAGTTAAAGATTAAGCACGAGCATAATGCAAGTCGGAAGGCGCGAGATATCGGACAGTCGGTTCAATAATACGGTTGAAGTTTCACGAGACTCTGCTAGTCTCGGCCGAGTAAGTGAGTGAGCGTCGCTCCCCGTCTGGCTGGATTCGATTTTATTCTACTTCGTTCGATTGAGGAGCGTTCGGTTCTACTTGGCTGTCGGGACACGATTCCATTCCACTTGCCTGATGTCAGCGAATCCTGTTCTACCAACTTCCCGTCTGATTGAGATACCGCCATATTCTGCCAGCATCGAATGAAATTGGAGCCCCTCCATAGCTATTTAACCGCGGACGAAATTTCATTCTACTAAATATAACTGTAAACCAGCGAGCTGCCGAGAGAAAAAGTTTTCCGAGAGAGGAACTCGATATTTCTTGGAGATGGTCGAACCGGACCTCGACACTGGATGAAATGTGTCCTACGAAAAAAAACTCTAATTTCATCAATTTATACAAAAACACTTACACACTTGTCTTCGATGATTTCGGAGATATTTGACAAAATATGTTCCCTTAACGATCGCCGACAAAAGGAAATATTTTTTTGAAAACTACATGTCAAATTTTATCAAAATCGGTGGTTCGCGTGTTCCCTCGCTAGTGCAGATTCACTAAAATTTATTCAGCTACATCATTTACTCGCGTTAATATGAAACAAAATGGCGAAACTCGTACGACGAATCACAGTCATTTCAAATATCCCGCCAGAAAATTATTTCGTGTAACGAACGACAAGTATCGGAGGGTTATTGTTAATCTTCGAATCCACCGTAGACTCAGATCATTGAGACAAAAATTGTCAAAACAATTTTTCCAAGAAGAAAATGTAAAATTTAAAATAAAACAAACGACACGTTTCCAAGCTTTAAAAATAGGCGTAGGTTTGTTATTGTGCGATTTTGTTTTATAAAATTGAAACTGTTTGAACACTTAATGTTCAAATATTGATTCGAACAACTGTGTTTAAACAACCGCAAAATATTGCATCAAAGAGCTTCGATGTTCGACGTTCAATATTCAATATTCAGTGAAATCATCTTTTACTTTTATTTCGATAGACAGATGTTGACACTGTATAGAATGAGCGTTGAATGCATATTCATAAGTGGTATATGTATTTTAATATTTTTTACAGAGATGGCGAACGTGCGCCACAATTATGTTATATTAATTGTACATAGGGTGAGTCTCAAATATATATCTATATTTTAAGTAGCGTATGTAATACATTTTACAGACGCAACGTAGATAAGCAAAGAAAATAGAGAGAAATTTCCCTTCAGCGTTACCACGATGGTCTCCTTCGACCTTACACGGAAAGGAACTCGTCTCATAAGCGAATATTTATGAACGCCGGCCTGAAAGTCGTCGTTGCAGAGCGCAAGCCCTTTTATAAGATCACGCGTGAAATATATTCGAGATTCTCGAAGACGATATCGAGCCGGAGAAGGAATTGAAAGCTCGTCGTCGTCGTCGTCGTCGTCGTCGACAAATCGAAACCAGTCACCGTAACGTCACTCTCTATTTTCCTCGCAAACGCATGCTCGCGTAACTTCCCTCGCGTTTTACGCTCTTCTGTCGTCGTTCTTTATTTCTTTATTCTTCCTTCATTCGCGTGAACACCAATCTCGACAAATTCAATATGCCCCACGTAGGGACATAATAGAGGGAGATGGAATTTTTCTTGGTCGGAGAGGTACACGCAAAACGACAGGAAGATCGTTCTGTTACACCTTCATTGAGATGGAGGATCACAGATGAACGATTTTAATAACGGCAGCGAACATTTTTACCTTTTGAATTTTCTTTCTTTAAAAATTCCCTCGACATTCGTCTCTGATTTTTAAATTAATAATTACATGTTGATGTTGTTAAATCTCAGAGCACTCGATGATCCAGAAATCCCATAATTGACTCGTACACGTGGTTCTTTGATCATTTATGTAATTTATGTAATTTTTTTTATTTCTCTTGGAGTTCGAGACCAGAAAATATCGTTGCAACAACAACAGAAATGAGTATTCTGTGATGAGTTTGTTACCACGGCACTGGACGTGTCTTGTTCAATCGAACTTGAGAGTGGTGATTAAACTATTTCGCTTGAGAATTGTACTACGCTGCTCACAAAAATTTGGGGGATATTTGAAAATAAATATGAAACGATAAAAAAAAAGGAGCATTTGATTTTCTTTTCTTAAACAAGAACATCAGAAAATATTACGTCGGAAAATATTTGCTTTGCTCGTGTTCTTGTTTGATAAACAAGAAAAACATATTTCAGCAGTTTCACTTCTTACTGAGAAATCGAAAGCCACTCGAGAAAGACAAACCGCTCCCACTTTGGGGAATTAAACTGTTCCTTCTTGAAAGTTGAAGCGCGCGAGACACCGTGACCGAAACGAGCGTTCAGAAGACACTTTCCCCTTCTTTATTTCCTAATTATCCCAACAACGCGCAACGAGACGATCCGAAATAACAGATGAAATTTCCCCGACGCGTTCCGCGAGGCAGCCGTCAGCCTCCGCTTGCAAGCAATCGCTAATTGCAACGGAGACGCCAGAGACGAACGATCCCTGAATTCGGGATGCTGCGGCGGCAGCAGCCCGACGTCGCAAACATCGAACCCCCGGGATGCTCTCGCCCCCGCGTAAATAATCACGCGCGAGATCCGGATGCGCGCGAGAAAATAACAGCGGCAAACAGTCTAATGGAAATTTATGACGCTGGATGCGCGAATGGTTATTGGATTTCGGGACGAGAGGAGGGGGAGGGGGAAGGGGAGAGACGGTCGAGCCACTTCAATCGCCCCTGATTACTTCGTTTACATTCAGCTGATCTCGCTCCACTTTTTATCTTTTCTCTATCCTCGCGTCGCTCGTTGCGAGGATAAAGAAAAGAGAGAGAGAGAGAGAGAGAGAGACAGGAGAAGGGGGATAAAAATGAACGAAAGAAACGGACGTCGATCCTCGACTATTGTTAATAAACGCGGCTACAACGACGCGCAAGAAAATTTCGCGCTCTCCTTTTTTTCCAGCGCGAGTAGCACAAGCAACGCTAATTGCGACAGAACGCAAGAGAGAATTCCTCCCCGCGCGTCACGTAGCTGCGTGTATTTTTCACCTCTCCTCCCCGCCTGTTCTCCTATTTTCTTTCCTTCTCCTCCCGCGATGTATTTTTCGAGACATTCGTCGTTCTACGTTTCGTAATCACCGGTTGTCTCGTTTAACTCTGTTTAAAAACGAGTTAAGTGGGAGTTTGGGAGTTTCCGAGGAAGATTGGGTTACGCGTCTCGTTCGTGAAGTCTTTCGTTCTTCCTTGCGAGCCTACGTTTTTTTCTTTTTTCTTGCTGTTTGAAACAAAATGCAAGCACAAGTTGTTTCGCTAATTTTAGTTGGAAGTTACAGTTGGAGATTATTTTGTGCAACGTTTTATCAAGCATCTTTATCAACTGCGTGTTTCGTTTTATTTTCGTCGTTCTGTCAGAACAGATCTAGTTCCTTTCCAGTTTACGGTTTTCAAACTGTGCCGAAAACCGGATTTCTTTCCTTCAGAGAGACATCTGTATCCTTACGAAACCTTCGTCAAAAGTTTGTTCGACGATAATAATTTTATAAACGAAACCAACGTGCCAGGATTTATCAAATACCATTATGGTCGATGCAATTCAAATCCCGTGCGTCCAATCATTTTTCGAGAAATTATACTTATAAATTTACTTCTGCCCTCGAGTTCAAAGTGCGTACGATTTTGTCATTCAAATAAATAAAAAGAGGCTAGCAAAGATGGAAGAACTTACTAAACGCCTCGCGGTGTATGTTGGAATTCTTCGAATGTTCGTTTTCGAGATTTCGGTCTGATGATTTCAGCCTTTCAGACGTCGCTCCTTCTGAGAGGCCAGCCGTCATTAATAACGACGAGCTCGGTTCTTTCTAATTGAGTCGAATTCTCGTCAGACCGTTTAGAACTTAATGAACAGGCTCGGGGCTTCCCAGTTTCCATCGCGCAGCAACATCTCCACCAAACAGGAAAATTGTACAGGCAAAGAGTATGAGTATCGCGCAACTTTCACATTGAGAAGCGTCTAGTTTTAAACCATATGATCATATTATCCTAATCGGACCATCATCTTTTCCGTTGGTCTACAAACAGTAGAGAGTATTAACGATATTTATCTAGAACAACAGAAATCAGAAATTTTCGTTATGGTGAAAGAAACCAGTCCCCTAATGTCCTAGCACCTAGTCCAAAAACACCTCGATTACCTCGTTCGAACACTTGCAGAATATTTTGCCCGTGAAAAACATGAGCAGTCGTACCAAACGATAGAGAGTACCAATATTTAAACCAATATCCATCTGTAACAATCAAACTCGGAAATTTTCATTTCGATGAAAGAAACAACGTCGCGTTCCCTTTGTCCAAAAACACGACGACCTCGTTCGATTTCGTAAACAACACCGTGGCAAAAAAAAAAAAAAGGAAAAACGAGGGACAGTAGTTGGAGATCGTAGAGTCGCGTCGTTAGCGTTTGAACTCTAGCGTAACAGGACTTAACAAATCGGACGAGAGGGGGGGAGGGTGTTAATCGAATTTTATAGTCGCGCGTGAATGGCAATTAGTCGGCGCATGGCGTTGCTCGCTGCATTCGTAAATGCACGCGGCGAAAATTCGCGGCAGCGAATCGGAGCCGCGCACCTATCCGCTACGATTCAATCAGAACTAATTACTCGGTTCGGCCGCGCTCTGCAGATTTTGGCGTCTCATACATCGTTAGCGGATTCAATAATTCGGGGCGGAGGACCCCTCCACCTCCTCCGCCGTTGCAGGATTAAAACCCCTGGTCCAATTTGTTAAACCGTCAAATATCGCGCCGCGAGATTTATACCGCCCGCCATTTTATTTCGCCGCTACACTGATAAAGAATCGTCCCGTTGTTACGCGTCGTTGGTGATAAAGTTCCGTGAATCACAAGGTCGACCGTGTCGACCGTTGTGTTAAAGTGTCTGAATATCGGAAATTTCAATACCGTGCACGTTACTTTTCCATACAGTAAACTATTTATGAAGATAAATCTTCTTGTTAATGTACCATTTGTTTTCACAGAAATATCTCGCAGGTGCCAATACTTTTTTGATGCACTGTATATTTGAACTTGTGGTTCTGGGATCGATGTGACGTATCTTTTGCCTGGAATTAAATAATACTGAAAAATATTAAAATAATAACAATACTGCTCGCCAGCAAGTTTGCAACACTTGGAAATTTGCATTTGTTCGATAAAATGTACCAAGAGGTACTTTAAACTCTCATAACTTGGTGAACAAAAATCGTGCAACGAATTTAAAAGAATCGTTGTAAAGAGGAATCTCTTTGTTGGTAGATATAGTTACGAAAAAAATTTTTCCAGTGACCAGGAGGACGCATGAATTATTGCAATTTTAATGGCAAAAAATGTCTTTAGACACTCACTGCTGCTTTTCAATATGATGGGAAATCTTGGAAAGAAAAATGAAACAGTGTTGCGAAAATAGAGGATTCGCGCTTCAAAATGAGCCGAATTTGGTTACTGTACGAATTTTTCATCGTCATTTTTTTAATAAGAAAATTATCGACACTTTGTTAAACTGTCGTGTTACAACTTCGCGAATGAAAATCGCGGAACAATCTCAAATTGGTCTCGTTTCAAAGCGTGAAGCTTCCACGATATCGAGCAATTTCGTTTCTAACACCGTTGCCACAACGTACACTCGTGTATATTAATTCGCCGATAACGAGGAAAAGTGAAATAAATAATTAATTAGAGCGAAATGTACTCTTTCGTGGAACGGTACATTAGTTTATTAACACGATGCAACGTGTTGTAACACGCTGTGAAGACAGTTTATTGAACGTGAGCCAACCAGGATGAAATACCAAATGCTACACTCGGACTGCAAAGGGTTATTATTCAAAAATAATTCCAGCTTTGTATGCATTAAATTACTACAACGAGTTACGTTACAGAACGCGTTGTGTTTCAATTAATTAAATATCAAATTAATTAACTGCATTAGCCATTGAAGTCGAGACTGCAGCAGAACACTGTTTACGCAAACTTCTTTTTTTTCGTCTGACTAATCTCGAATTTTCGCCAATTGGATTCGTCGTGTAACGCGATCAAAAAAAGAAAATATTTTTTTCTTCGTTTGGAAGAAAATTTGATCTATTTTTATCTCTCGATTATTCACTCCTGGTATTTAATTACACTTGCCAAGTCTTGACAGTCAAGTGTAAGTCTCGAACGAAGATTTAAAAATGGAGATTTCAAAATTTGATCTATCTTCCCGCGTGGAATTGATCGTACAAACAATTTCATGAACGTGCCGTGGCAACTGTTTGTCCTCGAAGAAAGTTTAGGTTAAATTCTGCGGTAACCACGACGAATGGGAATATTAGCGCGTGAAATGGACGCGCGATTCGCGAAGTAATTTCCACTCAGATATTTTATATCCGGCCGCGCGGAGCTTGGGGAACAAAGGGACCGGATTATAGCGCGAAGTTGGAGCGAAATGTTTGAAGAGCCGACGCGCGAACGTAACGCGTTATTATCGGGTTGATTACTGTTTACAAAGTTAGAGCAAACGATGAATGTTATACCTGGGAATTTCGTTGCACAATGCACACGCGGCTAGCCTGGACATTCAATCAGCGATACCTGTGTTACCCTCGCATTGAACTGCTAATTGCGACGCCATGCAGACTCGCGCGCGGCGAAACACTCGCTCTCGCTCTGGTGGCAGCCGGCGCGCGGGTAATGGCGCCAAACTTTTCGACGAATCGAATTTCAGCCGAGGAGTAATCCTCAAATTTCACCCGCCGCGCGTGCAATTAATCCGTTAACTGACTCGCCATTGGCGATGAACGCGCCGATATGTTTCCGTCCTGTTTATTTTATTATCGAAGTATGTGGCGCGCGCGCGAGTCTGCACAAAATTCGACGATCGAGTGTATCGCGTTTCTCTGGATTGAAATTTTCAACCGTTCAAGTTCGAACTCAATTGCTCGATACCGCATGCTCGCGGATCTGTGTAGAACTGGTTAATTGCAAATGTTTGTTTTCGTCAGCTACGGTCTTGTTTGCCAAGTTCGAAGTACGGTGTCCGACCTATATCCACTCTTTCTACTTACGAAGTGTGTATCGATTGTGTTTGGTGTTTGTGCATATTATATTTGAGTGTATTACATTAAGTATATAACGTCAAATTTCATATTATATCATAATTTATAGTATCTATACGTACACACACACATATTCCATTATATTCGAGTCTATTGAAAATGTTATATGTTATAAATTATGTATCAAATATATTATATCATATTTCATAATATATTTCATATTATATCATGTTTCATAGTAACTATATATGTACGACTGTACATTCCATTATATTCGAGTATATTGTATTGAATATGTCACGTGTCATACTTCATAATATCTATAGGTACGTATACATTATTCAAGATTGAATCTCGAGAGTCGGCAGAAGTTATTGTGGAATTGAATGGTTCTAAATTTGCAGCGAGATATTCATTCTCAACGAGGTATTCTTAGAACGTCATTAATACTGTCTTCTGACTTAAGGTTCCATCATCTACTGTCTACCTCTTATTCAGAGCTCTCGAAGAGCAAAGATCTTTGTTCAGTTTTACTGTTTCATTGTGTAAAAAGTCCGCCCAAATCACAAATATCTTTATTATTTCTGACCTGGTATGGAAAAATTTCGTCGACAAAACAGGGAATAATGATTTCTTTTAAACAACACTTTTTTAAGTAGTATTATATATTTATTGGTTTGTCGCAGCTCGACATTCTCTGAAGACGATTGAATCTAATGAAGACGATTTTTTTTGCCATAAAATTTTATCGATACGCCCCCTCGCGAATCACGTGACTCAAATCAACCAATCGCTAATTTTCGTTGCATTAGCGTTGCACCTGAGGAGGCCCGATTTTCTGGCTCACCCCCGGTAAAATCACTTTTAGTGATAAACCATACTGACACGATCTACATCATCCACCATTTCAAAATCCCATTATTCACCACGGTGTTACTTTCGAGAGCAGTGACAACTGACGTTGCGGCAAGATCGCGGAAACCGTGGAGAGCTGGCGATAACACGCGTTTCTTCTTTGGAGCAACGTAATCTCGTCCCGCGTTCCTGATCCTCCCCTCCGGATGTATAAATCATCATTCTGGATCTTCGGTTCAGGTTTCAGCCACGGTAAATATTTAAAACGCGTCCCAGATTCCGTGAAATCCGTAACCGTCGGCACGATCCAACCGCCACGCCAGTGAAACAGCTCGGCGATTCGCGATCGCGACGATCGGAAGCTGCAGCGGCAGATCGCTGGGAATCGTGGAACCCGCCGCGATTCGCTGAAATTCGCTGACGTTGCAATCAAGGAACCAGTTCGATGTTCCTTCTGTCGCGCGTGTATCGAGCAGAGACAAAGGAAAGTTTCCAGCAGGGAAATTCCCTTCATCCGGCGATCGACGATCACCGCCGAAGCCGCTGCTCAAATGAACTCACGCCTTCGTGTACGTGTGTACGTACATGCACGGAGATTGCACGATTGCCTCGTTGTCGCGTTACGCGAGTTTTAATTTCCCCGGTGAATAGAAACGCACGGTCACTTCGTGATTGCGACAGAGCCGTTTGTTTTGAGAATCGTTATTCGCAATTCTGTGTAAATGATCGATACGATTGGCAAGTCATCGTTCGTTATAGTTACTTCCGACCATTTGACCATTTCTCGATTGTGGTTCCGTTCTTTGAATTTCTTTACTTTTTTTTTTTTAAATGGATGTCTCGACAACGAATTTCAATTTTCCTCGTGAAAAGAAAAACTATATTACAGATTCTGATTTTGTGTTTAACGGAAGAGACAGATTGTTTTGGAATTTGTTTATTATTCTATGCAAATATTAAGATGATCAATAGGTCTCTATTATTTCTTGAATTTCTTCTTTGAGTGAACGTGTCTGAGATCTAATTTCGTCGACGAAGAAACACGTGACCATCTTATAATTTTGTTTCTTATTTAATAATATCAGAAATTTGTAATCTTTCTAATTCCATAAATAAACAGTTAATAAGCTTCATTTATGAATTTGCATTACAATTTCTTAAACTTGCATATAAATTTCAATTTTTACCAATGAAAATAAACGCTACTACTTTGTTGTCATTTTTGTTTCGTGATCTACTAAATACTAAAATAGTTGATAAACAAACAACAATAAGCCTCATTGACGAGTTACAGTTTCCAAAACTTCTTTAAATGGACGTTTCAAACGCGTCAATATAAATTCCAATCTTCTCCGCCATTTTCTAACCTCGTTTCATGATCTACAGATCGCGAGCTGTGGACATTAACGTTTCGAAACTTGTACCTTGTGCTCGTTATTCGTAAGACTCTGTCTTAAAACAGTTAAACCTCGCTAATGAATTACCTAATTTCCTAAATTTCCAGCAGAACGATTAAAGAAGAAAGTTCCCTTCGTAGCGACTCTGCCTGTCTACGGAAATTGTCTACTTCAGTTGTCTACTTAATTATAGAACTAGATCCGCTTATAAGATGTATGTAGATCCGCTGTCGCAAGAATTTATTCATTGGTTTATCGATTCCATCGGGGGGAGGGAACAAAATTCAAAGTTGGGCGACGCGCAAGTTCATGTATGATCGAGGGGCAGATTGAAATGCATTATCGAGACATCGCCGTTTACTTTGGACTTGGCGAGAGAGTGGAAGTTATCGCGCATATCCGCAGGGCTGACGTTCATCTTACTCGTCGACCCCTGACGAACATCTTATTCACCGGCACGACTGATTTCGGTCGGTGTGAAATCGCCTGAGATCCAGCGAAATCGCTCACCACTGTGCCAACATCGGAATCAAGTCCCTTCTAGATCCCATAATATTCTCGGAGAATTGGAAATCCCGTATTAGGACGATGATCGATGCAAGGTATTAATCGATCCTGTGCTTCGAAATTGTTTTCCTGTTTGACTTTAGAAAATAAACTAACGTTACAACTGCCAGAGTGGTCGAAACAATCGATAGCAACGTGTAATTTTTGTTGGAATTTTTTTAATATATTTAATTTTTATATTTTGTTAGAATTTTTATAGACGCAAAACACTGTCTTTTTAGAGATTTAAGTGATCTTTCGTAAAATTTCTTTTTTTTATCTTTTTTATTTCAACGCCTCTGGTGGAAATTTTGTGCTTTGATTCTAGTATTAATTGAATTACGAATTACATACGTTTATTTCGTGAAAAGAAAAAAAATTTACATCTCTGGAAAAATATTATTGAAGGAAATTTCAACTATCGTATATAAGGACGAAAATCTCTTTGCTTTCGCTAAAACAAATCCGCTTGATCTCAAAATTTGAAAGACTATCACGCCAGAAACTACTTTATCCATCTTCGAATATACATGAAAGAAAATGATCAGGAAAGTCGGCCGATCATGGGAAATAATTCGATTCTCGCGAAACTACTTTACCGAAATACGTTTTTCAATTATCATCGACCAATGGTTCTTCGATCTGGAGAAGGAAGAAGAGAAAGGAGAAAACAGTGATCAACCACCCGATTGAAACAATCACGAGCAGGAAAACGAGGTCACGAAGACCGAAGCACGGCTGGCTGAGTCGCGGTGCGCGTATCGCGGTAGGAAGTCCGCGGAACAGGAAGTCCATTTAATCTGGCGCCGTTAGGCGGAAGGTGAAACGTAGCGACACGGTTCGGCCGTTGAATCGAGACTTCGAACACTGTAGACGCCCGACAGCGAACTTTTTTATTCATCGGTCGACCTCGAGGGGCTCGATCACGCGCGCGTGTATGTGTATGTGTTTGTGTGTGTGTGTGTGTGTGTGTGTGCGACCAACGCGACGACATTAAAATCGATCTCGTTCGATGCACTCTCGCGGTCCTCGCCTAACTTCCTGTCCCTCGGCGGCACACACGCGCGCTGTCTCTCCCTCGCTCCTCCTCCTCCTCCTCCTCCTCCTCGACGTCAGATACAATGCGAGGAATTCTATCGGGAAAATTCGAGATTCTGGGGGTCACACAGGGGAGACTCGCCGAGGTCGTGGATTCCCGGAAAGGATCGATAGAATTGATTCTCGCTTGATTTTTGAATCTTGTCGATGTTTCGGCACGTAGATCGAGGGGGGGAGAGGGCGATGATCTCGACGCGGTGGTGCTGGATATGACGTCGTTTGGATTTGGGGAAAGTCGAGATGCTTGTACGAATGTTTCCTCGCGAAGATCCCGGAGGAGCATATTGCTGTATCGGATTTCATTTTTGAATCGTGGTCCGATGGTGGTCCGTAGTGATCTGACGGACGGGATTGATCGCAGAAAGATTTGAAGAAATTTGAAGGTATCGACAGCGTTCGTTCTCGTACGAATTTGGATCGATCTTTCAAAATCGGGAGAAGACAAGTTGATCGAGTATGGAAATTCTCGGCGTATGACACACGTCGATCTTCGACGTACCACGGACTTGTCGCTTTTCAAATTTTGCAACTTGATCGCTGGTAGTTTGAACGTTGAAGAACACTGCGGAAGCCTCGACTGTTCAAACTGATACCGAGCAATCTGTTAAGCCCGACAATAAGTGATCAATCCTTCATATCTCCCAGCTTTTCATAACCATCGCTTCCCTCCCATTCTTAAAAACAACAATCGAACTTCGATTCGTCCGCCACGGACGATCAGTAGCACGACCTTGACTATCTGTCAGCTCCAGCCGAGTTATAATCCGATCCGTTGAAAGAGCTTTCCATCGATCATCCGCGGTAACGGAAAACACGACACAATCGTAAGCAATCGGGAGGAGGGCTCGCCGTCAAAATATCCGCGATATTTCTGAAAATTTTGTCAGTGGCAGGGATGAAGGATCGTCCTGTCGGACGATGACGAGGCGATATTTAAAATTGCCAACGCTTTTCAACCCTGAAATCGTTCTTTCTCGCCCTCTCTCGCCCCCCCCCTCTCTCTCTCTCTCTCTTTTCTCTTTCTCTCATTGTTCATTTCCAACAATTGTCCCGCTCCTAAAAGGTTAACCGTACGCGGTATTTGCAAGCCCGATCCGTTTGTTTGCGAATCGTGTCGTGTCCACCGGCGCGATCATATTTCACGCTGATAAGCACGCGATAATCCGCGCTCGACAAGTATTCATTAACCGAATCAAACGTACCATTGTCCCGGTACCGGCGTTACACGCTGTTTTCGTCGTGGATTCTCTCTCCCTCCCTCTGTCTCTCTCTTTCACCCGCGTTCCCCATGGCTATTTGGATCCACGATTTCCATCGCGCGAGTAATATCGCGATAACGCCATCCCGTCCGACTAATTAGTCGATCGGAGGATTCGAGAAATTTCCGCAAGATCGCCAGAGTTTCGCTTGATATCCTATTATTTACTCGTTCCGATGGATCCGTTCGAGTAGATAATGCCCGGATTCGAAACGTTATACATATACGCGTTACTGTTTCCGTGTAATTTCGCGATTACGGTATTATCATCGACTCGCGCTACTTCGAAACTGGGCTGCAACTCTACCGGCGTCCAACGCGACCATCTTGGCCTATTCGTTCGTCTTATTTCGAGGATGTAATTATTATTGCAACGCTCGGATCCTGCAATACGACGCACTGTAAATTAATCGTTTCGCAGGTCAAATTCGTTTTCTCGAGTTCTCATCGTTGCAAAAGTAAATTCGTTATTCCGAAATAAAACTTTCATTGCTTCTAGTGTATAAAAACAACCTGATACGCCCAAAATGATATAAAATTGACACGAAACACTTATTTAACGCTAAAAGTATTTATACACGCATATGCAGTTTTATACATATATTTATACAATAATTAATAATCTAGGAATGATAGTTTCAACAACGTCCGCTATAAACGTTCATAATTTGAAGAATCAGTCAAAATATTCCTAACGCGGAATTCAATGTTTGAAAAAACTTTTTGAACTGCATTTGATCTGCAATATGGTGAATTTTATTGGCAAAAGAAGGTGAATATGATCCGCGAAAGTGTTAATTTCGGGTGCAAAATCAGCAACCTACACCGTGACATTCGAATTGAACGCTGAATTTGTTATTGCACCGAATCGATTATTTGCATATTATCGTTACACATTTTATACAGATTTAATCGCCACGATAATATTTGTCTTATTTCGAGAATGCAACGCTCGGGTCCTCTCACATCGCGTTATATTTGAGTTTGACGCAATATCATCGAGCCGTGATATTTGCATCGAACAACAAACACTGCATTTAGTTAATAACTTGTTCGTCGTCGTTACACACTTTTCAAGCTTGGGGCGGAATTATTTCGACCTCGGCCGAAATCGATTAATCATCTGCTATTGACTCGTGCTACTTGCATAAAATCGTGCGCAAGACCTGGGAATTTAATTTGTCTCGTTTGAAGAATGGTTTTACAATTGTCGTCGGAGCTTCCGGATCTTTTAACGCCAGCATTGTTGAATTTATCAAAATACAGTAGCCCGTGCTACTACTCAAATGAGAGGTAGCGTTCGGTACAGAGGAATCTAATAACCTCGTTTCTATTACTCGGCTGACGACTCCGTGTTTGTGATGGCAATTACTGTCCGACAGTCGCGGCGCGCTTTGACGTTATTAACTTTAATAACAATGTCACGAAGTTATACAACTTGTGTGATGCGAACAGCGTGGAACAGAAGGATCTGATTATAATGTTCGGAGCTGTTTGATCAACGGTTTCCTCGTTAACGTTAATGTAATTTGGATATATTACCTAGATTCGTTTATATTTTGGTGTACCGTGTTATTATTGATTCGCACTACTTGGGTGAAACATAGCGCGCAGGATAGGGGAATCTGGTAATCCCGTTTGGCTTATTTAAACGATGATTTCCCGAACATTGCCGCGCCACGGAAATATTAATGAATTTCGCATTATATCGTTGACCTGTACTACTTGAATGGGGAGAGGAGGGGGGCAGCAAACACCATTGAATGGGAAGAATCTGATTATTGTGAGTTATTTCATCAATGATTTCCTCGTTGTTATAATGCAAATTGGGTTTTGCTTGCGTTTCAATTAAACGGATTGTTATTGATTCGTGTTACTTAGATAATTTAATATCAGGAGTTTCCACTGAATGACAGATTGCAAGAAAGCACAATTCACATTTGCTTATTGAACTATTTCTGGATGAATTTTAAATTGACTCGTACTACTTAGATAATTCAACACCGAAAATTTCTACGGAAAGAAACGGGAAAGACCATAGAGAAAAAAAGCATGATCCAAAACGACACTGTTTTCTGAATTATGCGCAAAAGCTGTTGAGCTCGCTGATAAGTTCATGACTCGTACCACAAAATGATTCACACTACTTGCACGATCCAACGTCAGAAATTTCCACTAAAAAGAATGAAATAATGGACCAAAATTTGTTGAACTTTGCGCAAAATAACCTTCTTGAATCGTTCTTAATAGCTGTTGAAAGAAGGGGGACTCGATGCACGAAGAAAAGATAGACCGAACGCCGTTATGCGCTCGAGAAATGATGGAGCGTAATAGACAAACTTGTGTGCCAAAGTACCCGCATGATTCATGCCGCTCCACGTATTTACCATGCATTTCGCATACGACGACAGCCAAGAATGAACTTGCGAAGAATTTCTTGCCCGACTCGTCCATCAATTCGCCACGAATAATCACAGTTCTCATAATTGAACTGGCAAAGAGGATTTCGTCGTCGTCAGATACTTTGAATATTCATTCGTGTGATTTTGTGAAAATTGTTGATATAATAATTACGTTTGCGGTTCCTTCGCATCGAGTGACTCAAGGAACCTCCCGAACGAATTGAATAAATTGAAAAACTTACCTTAACTTCCTGACATTACCCTTGTGCTTAAGTCGTGCATTCAATACAGTAGAACCTTCTGGAGATTTTGAATCTTTGTCGTGTAACTGTGTACATTTAAATTTCGCGGGACAATATTGGAGTTGCTGAATTAATTAATTAATCAACCCTTTCGGTTCGAGGAGAGATTCGAGAATTCATGGACCTACAATTTAAAGATTATTATACGTGCGTGTTAGAGAAATTTCTAATATTCGCTATAAAATCTTTATTGCGTGGAAATGAGAAAAATACCTTTTTACTGTTCTGTAGATTTTCCATCACTAAGAGAAAAAAAAATGTAATCCAAACTTAACGCTTTCTTCCAACTAATCTTTCAAAGTGTCAACGATTGACGTACGATTATACCTGATAGGTTAGAAGCACTGCAGAAAAATGTAATCCAAACTTAATGCTTCTTTTAAAGTGTCAACGATTGACACGATTATATCTTATAGGTTAGAAACACTGCAAGATTAAACCAAACAAAAATGCAATGCAAACTTAGTGCTTTCTTTTGAATAATCTTTCAAAAGTTAGTTGATCCACTGATTGACGTACGCGATTGCACCTAATAGGTTAGAAACACTGCCTTGCCACGGAGAAACAAAAGCCACCTATTGAGAAAATGTGACATTACTTATGAGACCCCAATAGAACTGCAACCTTCGATACATTAAAGCATCGTGACCGAAACGTAATCGCGCGTCGACGATTTGTCACTTCCACGAAACTATAATCTATTCTAACAAACGCGTCGAGGCAACGTCATCGGCTCGGTAACTTCAGAAACGACTGAGGAAGCACTTCCGTTCCGATAACGAGCGTCCCCTCCCCCTCCTAATCGCCGTCAACAGCCTACAATTTTTCACTTCGTTCGAAACTCCCACCGGTCGAGTCAGACACGCGATAGCTCGCTAACTTCGCGCCAAAGGGGACATCTAACGAACACTTTGCCCGGTGTATTTTTCAATCCGCATTTTCAAACTTCCCGCGTCGCACGGAGGCGTCGAAACCACTCGTTCTTGCGTTATTCGTTGTTCGAATAAATTAGCTTCACGAGACTTGCAGGAAGTTCAGAAAAAGAAGAGTTCGATTAGAGAGATTACGATGGAGGAAATTGTTGGAAAATTTGTTACAAACACTACCGATATTTCTTTGAAATAATTCATACTGGAACCACCAAATTTTTGTTAGAAATTTCATAAATGCGTGATATTTTTATTTTTAGAGATTTGAATGATTTTGCGTAGAACGGTACTGTATTGTAAACTTTTTTTTTTTTTTTCTCAGTTTAATGTTTCTGATATTGAAATTTTATGCTTCAATCGTACCATTATTGGTTTATCCTCGTTTCGTTAAATTTTCAATTCGTTGGACTTTCAATTTTCCGCGGAACTTCGATCGTGGCGACAGACTGCATCGATCCATCAGACGTGATCTATCAAAAATGCAGAGTTTGTACAACCACACGTAGTAAAAGAAACTAAAAATATGAAATAAAAATAGAGATCAAATTTATTCTGTATAAATATCAGAGGAGTGATGTATCGAATTTCGAATGAAAGAGAGAAATCACGTAGTCTTTCGTGAAATAAAACCATTCGATGTCCGATCAATTTTCCAGTGCAAAACGGGCAGAAAAACAGAAAAACGGAAGAAAGATGGACAGCGGCCACTCGAGTCGTTAAAATTTCGCTACACGATTCGAAACTTTTCGAATCCGCCACGTTGGAGAAATCGAAAAAGCATCGATACCTACTCCTCCGTGAACGTTCGTGTTATAAATCTCGCAGGAGGACGAGGATCCGGCTAAACTCATCATAAAATCAAGTCTCGTCGACTTGAACCGCGGCTCGAGAGGCCCGCCACCCACTTCGAAAACAATTCAACTTAGTCCTCGCTGTAAAACTTTCCCCGCGCACCGAGTTCGAAACGTAGACCTCTGTTCCGACTCTGGAGCTTCCAACGGTCCAAGATTTATCAGCGGTCTCACATTCATCATCGAACTTTCGCGAGATAAACTTCACGCTCGTCCGTCGAGTGTCGAGCTCGACCAATTACGGTTCTCCATTTGCTCCGTCAATCTTTGACCGTCCGAAAGTTCCGACGTCGTTGAACGTCCAAAGTCGCGTCGATTTCTTGCTTTCGCACGTGTCAATGAAAAATCTGTGCGCGATGATTCCGGAGTTTTTGGAAATTCTCTTCTATATTGTAAAAATACAGCGAACAGCGTGATTTGATTGAATAAATAGAATCGATACGTTTGGTCTGATTTTAACACTAGAAATGTATGAAATCTCGAAAAGTTTATAAATTCGCAGCAGTGTGCAAAATTTCAGAAATTTGATTTCCCGCCAAATATGTGAATTAAGGTTCGTGCTCTTTTCATCTTTTCTGACTCAAGTTTTACTCTTCATTCGCTCGTTTCGAAGCTTCTGCTTTGATGAGTCGTAAATTCGTTCTCTTCTTCTTTTTTCGAAGATGATTCACAACATCGTGTGGATACTTTTTCCTGGAAAATTGTGAAAATTCAAACGTGTGCGAAAGCATAAAAGAAATCACAACTGGAATGCGAAATTTCATGCATCTGTGAGAAATTGAAAAACGCACGAATGCTCGTTATAATATTAATTTTACTAAATCATTCTTTTTTTTTTTCAAATTATCGTCACCAGATGACAATGTTTATTGAATTGGGAAAGAAAACATTATTCACAGGTGCCTCTGTCATAAAGCGATTAAAAAAGAAGTTTAGCGGTCTAGTTCCAAACCAGCTGTTGAAATTAAACCGACGGATTTTTCATTCGTTGTTGATTCAGTCGTTTCCTCCTCCGAAATTTAGCCGAAGACCGGAACAAGGAGTCGAGGATATTAACCCTTGTCACTCTGGCTGACAGCTACGCTGCCAAACGCAAGCCAGAGAAAAACAAAGAGAGAGAAAGAGAAAGAGTTGCAACTCTTCGGCGTGATTGAAACGATTCTTTCTTTCTTTCTTTCCTCCCTGAAAACATTCCCCGTTACATCGAAAATAATTCGCGAGGGAGCCGAGTTCGTGGCAGAGTATGATTTTTCTTTTTCCTTTCGATTTCTCAAAGTAATTAGCGCCGGTAACTCTTCGCTCGGTTTTTCTTCGCCCTTCGTTTGCTGCTCCCCGTTCTTTGTTCGAAAACTCCCTTTTATTATTAATATCCACCGGCATTACTGCCCAGGGGGGGGGGAGGGCATTGTGATAGAAATGGAACGAAGAAACTTTCGAACGGGAGGAGGGGGGGAATAACAAAGCAGTAAACGGGCACGAGAGCAAGTTTACCCCTTTGACGGGCAGAGGCCACTAAAACTCGGCCTGTAATCGGTATCCTGGTTTAAACGGCGCCGCTTACGTGCCATCCAATTATCACGGGGATAATAGTCGCTAGACCTGGTGGCTGGCTTACGCGCTCGCGGGAAATTTAAACGCGCGCCAGCGTTTCGAAACGTTTAACGCAAATATCTGCAGTTTCGTCAACTTGGCTGTGAATAAAACTCGGTGTGTTTTTCAATCGCAGAATCAACAATCCACTGATTGTTTCAAAGTGAATTTCATTCTATTTAAATCGTAAATCTGTCCCTTCTGAGGGGACATCGTACTTCTATCAATTTAGCAAACAGCCCGAATTTTCTCTTTTTGTAATTTGCTGATAATTGTTACGAACGTATGTATTTGGTGTTGTATGACGCGATGTATAATAGTATAATATCTGAACAGACGTCTAAAATGAAAGCTACGATAACGACGTAAGAAGAACAAAATTTCTAAAGACAGTTTCTACATTGAGTCAATTGACACTCAATAATTCACATAAACGAAGCTTCTTATTGCTTTTTACGAAAGAGTTGATGAAATGAAAGTGAAGGAAATTTTTCAAAAGATTGAAATTACGTATTATTATTAACTTCTACGTGCTATATTTGGTGATTGCTCCAAATGAACGTCACATATTAGAGAAAGTTTCATTTTAATTGAAATGATATTTCACTCACTCACTCACTAAATTGCTGATAGATGACACAAAAAATGTTTCCGAGGGACAGAAGAGTTGATTTTCATATCAAAGTAACAACATTTGCTGCTAAATCAGCTGAGAAATCGAGTCGATTCACTTTCATATCCGCAAAATCAATATCACTCCTCGGTCGATTCAATATTTAAATTCAGGCAGGTAAAATAAATCTTTCGAGTTTATTATTCCATGATTATTCCACCCGAAGCTGATAAAATATAGTTCGGAAAGTCTCTGTACGCTCGATGAAAAAAAATTGTCGATACTTTAAAACCTCGGTCCAATTTTAATCAATTTTAACGGAACGCGTTGCAAAGGGGAGATTTTCAGCTTCGGGATCGGGGTGAATTTTTGTTGAGAGAAAAATTTTCCAGCGGCCGTGAAGACCGCTGTTTCTTGAATTTATAAAATTTTCGAGAGAAAACGTATATTTGCTTACTGTTCCCATTCAGAGCGATGTCCAAAAGAAAAGAAAGAAAAAATATCTTTGAAAGAAGCGAACCCGGAAATGAGAAAGTAGAAAGCTTCGCGCTTTGGAACGAGTCCAATTTGATTGCTTCGCGATTTTCTCTTTTAGTAGAAGGGGAGGGGGGGGAGGAAGAAGAAGTTACAGTGTTTAAACTGCCGACAATTTTTCATCGAGCGCGAGAGCACCGAATGGAAAAGTCTCGAGAAGTTTGCAAATTCGGACGTCCTTGCGGACACTGAAAAATTGTTTCTCATAACTAAATCCACCATGGTGGTCCTTGAACTGTTCCCTTCGCAACGATCGGTTAAAATCTGTTGCACTTGCAGCTTTTCTTTCGCTAAACTACGAGACAATTTCTCATCGGATATCTTCTCCAATTTCGAATTTCGTTAGAGCCAACAAAAAGCATCAATTTGCATAAACAATCTAACGAGCACGATCACAGTTCACCCTCGGCAGTATGTACAGGGTGGAAAGAAAAGTTTGTTCGTTGCTATCGTGATTGAATGATTGAATTTCAAGGTCAGAAAAAATTCTTTCTTGCTCTACAAAGATAAAATTTCCCCGAGAAACTATAGGTCACAATTTAATGGTTCTTTTGAAAAATGGCGAAAAGTTTCTTAATCATTTAACGCGTGCGTGCTAACAGCGACTTTATTGTTCTGGACGCGTGGATGTCTATATTTCGAATAATGTCATTTGATTATTTAGATTGACGCTGATGCTACAACTATGATAAATCAAATGTTAGTGAAATAATACGAAAATTACGTAAAATAGACGAACCATAAAGTCGCTGTTAAGAAACTTTTTTGCCAGTTTTCAAAAGAACCGTTACGTTTCAACCTATGGTTCCTTGGAAAAGTTTTACTTCCATAATGAATAGAATACAATACAAAAAAAAAAAGAAAAATTTTAACCTTGAAATTCAAGGTAAAGGTCAATTTTGCGGTAGGTTCTTTCATCAAATCCAAGGTATAGAATTCATCCATGACAGCCACGGACAAACTTTTCTTTTCACCCTGTACAGGTGTAGAGCGAGAATTTATATCCAAGCACTCTCGTAATGTCCACGTCCTAGCGTCACGTTCCCAGGCTGTTATGGCAGCGACCGCATCTCCACAGGGATACGGCTCGATTTACGGCGCGCTCTCTATGACGTATGGTTGTCATTTTTTCGCGTTATTCATCCGGCTGATTGGACTGCTGGCCGGCGTAAGCGCAGCCTCGGATACGACTGCTTAACACGCTGCGTGATTGCTCTGCTATAATACCTTCGCAGTATCGGTAGAGCGAGCATGTAACCAGAATGGAAACTCATCTCGGTTACGGCATAGTCTGTGGCAGCGATGCACAACCTGCACGGACCGTTTCTGAAAACTTTTGCAACTCGCGAATCCCTTAAATTTTGTTTCGTTTGCGAGGCTTTTCGAAATAATATTATCACTGAAAGTGATTTTAGCGGGGGTAACCCAGAAAATCGGACCTCTTCAGGTGCAACGCTAATGCAACGAAAATTACCGATTGGTTGATTTGGGTCACGTGATTCGCGAGGGGGCGTGGGCTAGACCTCGAGTAGGAGTGGCGTTGTCTGGTACTGAGCGATGCTTCTGGACCTTTCAGTGAGACGAATCGTACTGATAAGTATGTATATTTTCTTTTTTTTTCTTTTGCTTAACATTTGCTTAACAATGGAGAAGGAGAAACCCTCTAAGATTCTATTTCCATAATATTATTTTCATAACAAATTTGACACACTAGAACTGCTAGAGTGGTCAAAACGACCAATTCATAGTTTCCCATAGAAATTTTATATAGTTATGGAAGAAAAATGTATTTCTAGCGACTCGAATGATTTTCACAAGTGAAAAGTATACAAATGGTAGCTTGTATTCTTTATTGTATCATAAATATATATATTTTTCTTAATATTTGTTTATATAGTGAAGAAAGATAAGAGATTGATTCAAAAGATGTATCGGATTCCATGGATCGCGTGAATTTCAAGACGTTATTGCGTTGCGATTTAGGCGGAATAATTTTGGAACTGAAAGAGAGGAAAAAATGAAAATCCTTTTATGTTACGGACCGCACAATGGAAAACAATATTGCACTGTTAATTACAAGTGTTGTGTTTAATGGATAATATTTGTTTCACGAGAGTACGAAATACGCAAACCGTGAGAGTATGAAATATGCAACACTATCATTTGCCGAGTAATAACTGAGCGTAAAAGTTAAATGTTGCAACGATGTTGAATCGCTGATATACATGTTTAAAGAAGAGAAAAATACAAAAGTTATTAATTTCAATACCGTTTTAGAGTGCGTGATTAAAAAGAGAACGTTGATATAATATAGCTAGAAATTGGTATTTTAATAAAATATGACTAGCTATGGATAGAAAATATAATCTTATCGGACTAAAGAAATACAAACATTTTAAAAACGGACGATGAATCGATGATGTTTGTGAAACACAAATAGCACGACTAATATTATGACTGTCCACGTATTTATCTATGGTAAATAGTAAAGGAACACAGATCATTAACGGAGACAAATTCTGATTTACTAAATTGATGATCCTAAATAAAATATTTAAGATATTTAATATAAAAAAATCGATCCAAAATAGAACAAATAGATATTTAATGCAAAAAAATTTGAAGAGTACGAAATTGATGGACAGCGTACTGAATTTTAAAATACAATGACTAACAGGAAAAGTTTCGCGAACTCGAAAATTCAAAATTATAAAACTTTCACGTGAAAATGGAGCATCGTAACTTCATGCATAACGCACGAACCTATTTTTCGTTCGGCTCTAAGGGACGAAATCATCTCTTGAAGGAAATGCAAAAATTTCTTTCGTGCGAAATGTCTCGAAAGCGATTGATAATAAACGTCAAAGGAAAAACTTTGAATAAAAATTTCACGGTTCCTTCCCATCTGCAAAAACGTAATTTTTCAACTTTTAATTCCACCATTACTCCTAAAAGTTGCATTCTCTACAACCGAACTAACTTGAAATTGGATTGAAATGAAAATGATCTGATGTGTCATCTCGGATCGGGAAAGGGGAGAGTGAGATTACGAAGAGAGACATTAATTAAGGTTTGCACTCTTTTTATCTTTTCCGATTCAAGTCTTACTCTTCGTTCGTGGGTAATTCTATCGTTGGAAGCTTCTGCTTTGATAGTCGTGAATTCTTTTCTTCTTTTCTTCTTTTTTTTTTTCGAACATGATTCAACATCGTGTGGATAGTTTTTCCTCGAAAATTGTGAAAATTCAAACCTGCGTGTAAAAAAATTTTTTTCCTAACTAAATTCACTTGAAGGTTTTGAAGGTTGAAACCTTCTCTTTACCCTTTAGCCCTTAAAATTCGCTGTACAATTTTATCGAACCTGGAATTGTCGCGTAAATGCGTAGAAACGTCGAAAAATTGTTTCAAGCTACGAAATAGTTAATCGTCATCTCAGGAAGGGAGGAGTGAAGTTACGAAGGGTGAAACGTCGCGTCGTGGTTGCGGTTAATTTTTGAGGGCGCGCGATTCCCAAACGAGGCCACTCGTGCAAGTCAACCGCTAATAAATTGCCCCGTTATAACGCGCGCGTATCGAGATTAGGAGACAAAGTTCGCTACGAATTCGACCTCGCCTTCTAATTATGGCTCCTAACTAATTGCGCGATCCGTTACGGAATATTAGCCGCGAGATACGACTTTCCAATATCGTGCGCGGAATTTGAAACTTGCCCCCCCTCCCCGCCCTTCTGTGTCATCAATCGTCCTCCGTTTCCCTTGAAAACTCGATCGGTAGTTTCGACGAGTAATTTCCCTTTTGCGTCCGTTTTCGTTTGAAATTTCAAATTTCGACGTCCAGCGCGGCAAAAAATACTTTTTCCCTACATTTGTTTATTGAAATTCCGAAACTCTTTCGTCCGTTCGTTGAATTTCTGAGATTCTGAGATTCTCTGGGGAGTCTGCAGAAATACAAAATGACGCAAAATATGGATTTAAGTGAATAATTTCGTCGCAAACTACTTCTAAGTTTGTAACATTTGACGAGTCGGGAAATAAATTAATATGGCTATCGCATGATGATTATTATTACCTTTTAATCTAATCTGAGAATCTTAGATCGCTAAAGTTACACGTGTAAACTGTTTTTTGTAGTATAAATTTTAATAACAATTATTTTGTCGTCGATTATCAGTCACCACTCGAGAAAGAAGAAATTTAATTCTACGATTAATCGATCGCAAATATTCGTTGAAATTCGAAAAATTCAAGAAACTTGAATTTCTGACAAATCTGGCGAGCCGGCTAACTCCTAGGTTGGAAAAAAATTGCGTCCAATCGCGCGGAAATTACGTTCACTGAGCACTCTCGAAATTTTGAAAAATATCACGTTTTTACTCTGGCGTTGACCAGACGCAACAAGACGAAACTCGGATAAAACTGACTACTTTTTTCCCCCGTGTGCGAACGAAGCTGAATTTTCGGCCGCTATTATCATGCCAATTTGAAAATACCACTCGCGCGTCGCGAGTTTTGTTAAAGGATATTTGCGGTGCGACGAGGAAAAGACGAAAATAGGGATAGCTACGAGCGAAAGTTACGAACGACCCGTATTAAAATTTTATCGGATAGGGATTCTATTCGCGCCGCGGAGGATAGAAAAGGGAGAGAATCGAAACGCAAACAGGCGTGCAATTTTACGAAATTTTTGGCTAAACTCCAGACTGAAATTAATGGGAAAAAAAGGTATAAAAATGAAGGCGACGTGAAAGGTAGGGGTGTCTTGCACGATAAATTCAACGCCGACTACTCTTCCGGGGATAGTATTTCGTATCGCACGTGTAACTAGATGCAATTTGAAAAATATACTGGCGGCAAGTCGACCAAAAGGAACGAAATTCATTAATTCCAACGTGTGAGTGTCTCGTCCCTCTGTGTTTCAATCTCGTGCGCCGCTCAAAAGTTTCCCAATGTCCTCGGAATGGGACGTCCAAAAATTTTGATGAATATTTTTCGTTATTTGTACGAGGGCTCGGGCGTTTAATCTGTATCGCGGATCAAGAGAAAGAGAAGTAACCGTGACAAAAATTACCGTGACACGCGAACTCTTGAACTATTTCCAGTTTCCGGACAACCGTCGAACTTTGCACTTTGGATTTGTGTTTGATTTTTCGGTCTCGAGAACTTTCGCGCATCGGGGCTCCGAAACTTTCTGTTTATCCCCCGTACTTTCCACCAGGAAAATTTCTATCGACGCGTCTTTGTCTCATCGAGAAATAAAAATTTGCTTCAACGATTTTTTACGCAAGCGTCGATATTCGATTGTACTCGATATATTACACCGTTTATTTATTCACAAATGAATGATATTGCGAAGGAGAGGGAGACAATATTAATTGCAACTGAGACGAAAGCTTTACCTCATTGGAAATTCATCTTCGGATGAAACATTTCTCGCGAGTTCCGCGCTGGAACAGCAAAACGTCAGTTCGTAACGATTTCAATTCGTGCAACAGTTGTCGTCAAGCTTATCATCGAGAAATTGTCAAACAGATTTCGTTAATTTGCCAACCCGAAAGGAAATTCGGATCGAAAGAAGGAATCATTACCAGAGCCAGCCGCGAAGTTTTACATTCCTCGGGTCGTTAGCTCTAATAATCCGAATTGACGGTCGTTGACGAGGGTCTAAGCGGGTAGAAAATCAAAGCCAATTCAATTTATCCTCTTGGACAGTGAAGAAAGGGGGAGCGGGAAAAATGAGAGAAAGAAAAAAAAAAGAAAAACCAGGGTAGACCGGAAGTGCGCGACCGAGGGAGGGGAGGGGAGGGGTGGAGAACGCGCGCGGTCCGCAAGAAGTTAATAAGGAAAGAATCCTTGGAAGCCGGTCGCTGGAACCTCTTAACGACCTTCTTTCCTCTCTCGGTGTCCGGCTGTTGGATCTCTCACGGCCGCTGATTTTTACCGCGCGCTTCGATTTCGCTCGCCTCTCGTGAAAAACGACCGCGCTCAAAGGATTCCTCGTGATTCCCTCGCGAGGTGGATCAGCCGCGCCACCTGTATCTCGAAATACGTCCGCGGAGAAGGAAGAGACACCACGAACAGCCGGAGTTTCGTTTCTTTTTCGGTCAATCGATAAGTAGCGTCCTTTCCGAGCAGCGGTTTGCCGCGAAAAAATACCGAGGACTTTTCCATGTAATTTATCGATGCTTAGCGAGGGTTGCCGACGAGGGGAGATTTTCAGATGTTTGAAAATGTTGGAGAGTGGATTTCTGACGAATCGTAATACATGTTGTAAATTTAAGAAAATTATTAAATTAGCAAGGGTTACCGACGAGAGTGGGGTGTTCACCCCTGCGTTTGAAAATGTAAATAAATGAAAGATAATTTTAAAAAATGTCTTAGAATGAATCTCCGGTAGATCATAATACGCGTTTTGAATTTAGAAAAATTTGGAAGATTCGTTTAACAAGCGTGAATAAATAAAAGACAATTTCATAGGACATCGGAGAATGAATTTCCGGTAAATCATAACACGTGGTGTAAATTTAGAAAAATTTGGGACGCGAGTTTTTGCGCTTGGTAGAAACACGAGAACGCTTTCGGCGGAATTAACTGCGAACGTTTAACGTTTGATTACACGCGTGGCCATTTGTTCCGGCTGCGCTTCGAATTTTTGCGGGAATAATAACGAGAGAACACCTGGAAGAATATTTTTGGGACCCAGTCGAAGGTATAATTAACTCCACTTGTATTATAGTTGGTTGTAATTTTACAAACAGATAAATTCGATCGGGTATTAAACTTCCAAATCTGTCGCTGCCGATAGAAATTTCACATGGCGTAATTACGCAAACGCCCAATTCAGGATAGAATAGCAGACCGAGCGAATTAATTGGCAGCCGCTATCGGCCACTTAACACGCCAGATTATTCTGACTTGGTGGGAAACAGTCTTTCCTATCGAGATCGGCGCCTCTCCAGCTCGTCTCCGAGCCAAGTCGTTACGGCCTCCCTTTGTACGTGCGTTTATCACGAAATAATTAACCGGATCAGGCTCTTTCGCCTAAACTGGAACGTTCCATCCCCCACCCCCTCTGTAAAATGCTCGGAATATTAAGACTGCCCTCCCCAAATTTAATCTCCAATTGATTATCACCCATAAACTATACCGGCGACGTGTATTATAATGGAGATTCATATATTTCTCGAGATAAAATTCCAATCTTCGTGGAATGGTGGAATGTCGGGAGATTCGGGCAATAATTCAAAATTCCTGGATTTTCATAATTTCGCGATCTGCAGGATGATCGTGTATTTGATAGTTTAAATATTTCTACGCTTCACGTGGGTATAAAATATTGAATGATATTTAAGAGGTTAATGTTATTTAATACATCGTGTCCACATCAGGTCGATGATAATTTAGAATTGAATTACTTGGTTCTGGTTGTGGCAATTTTTTGTTTTATTAAATTTCATTGTTAATTGTATTTTCTTTTTTTAAATATTTCTACAGTTGACGTAGGTATAAAATATTTCAAATTTAATATATCAAGTCGATGATGATTGAGAATCGAATTATTTATTGTTCCAAATGTTTCGTTCAAAACTGAATTCCATTATTAATTGTATTATTTGTTTTTTTAAACATTTCTATATTCCATGTGGGCATGACATATCGTCTTTTACGTATTTTCTGATTATTTAGAGTTAAATTTCGTTACTAATTTCATTGTTTAAGTATTTCTACATTTGATATAGGTATAACGTTAATTATAACGTATCACTTTCTAAAGAATATCATTGGTTACCATCGAGAACCATGATAAATTAGAATTAAATTCAGTTTTGAAATTTTTCATTCAACCAAACTTCATCGCTAATTATATTTTATTTTCTAAATATTTCCAAGTACATTAGATCATTTTCTAAATATTTCTAAGTATGTCTCAAACGATAGTTAGGTTACTTAATTCTGGAATTTTCCATTCGATTAAATTCCATTACCAACCTTTGTGTCATAAAGACTGCAAACTACAGACTAAGATTAAACACTCTAAACTCTAGTAACTTAAAATAAATTACCACGACTCAAACACACTACTGGGTGGTTATAATGAGAATTTAAACTCTGATACGATCTTGAGGTAAATTTCATGGCAGTAACGATTACAAAGCAAGTTTCTCTTCCTCCTCCCCCTCCTCCTCCTTACGAAAATTATTCGTGAACTGTATTTTGAAACATTTGTTTAGAGCAATCGTCTAGACGACACGAGACGACATGTTCAAGCGTTGGGTTTTTGCTGAAACACACATCCCGTTGCATTTCACGTTCGGTGCTTTAAAAGTTAACGCCGACTGGAAGTTGAGAGCTATCGGTTCTCATAGTTGGCCAAGTATTCCACGAGTATCTGCCGACTTGGTGAATTCTTGAAATATCTGGATTAAAGGAGCCGCGAGGTATTAAGTCCGCGGCGGTACGTTCTATTTGCTCTGGCTCACGCTAGATTTACGGCGGATTTGCTCGAAAATTTCCCCTCATCCGCGCGAAAAACCGTGAATCCTCGCGAAATCACCTTTGCCACGCTGCATTAACTGCATCTCTCTCTCTCTCTCTCTCTCTTCGCTTCTCAATAAAATTTAAAATTCCTTAAATCTTCTCCGTGCTAGTTTTCCCGCGCGCGCGATACGCACAGAGACGATATTCGCGCGAGATCAATTTCTCTCAATTCGAAACGAAACGTGTTGCGCGATCCTTTCCCATGTGGAGCGGAATATTTGCGAATTTACCGATCGTGAAAAAAACCATCGTATAAAAATCCATTTCGTTATTTCGCAGTTCGTTATCCCGCAGAAAAATATAATCTGTAAACGCGTGATTTTTTTCCCGAACGGAGCGAAATGGCTTTCAAATTGTCAATTTATGGTCCGTAAAACTGTGGAAAAATAACAATAAAAGTTCATCTCTGCCGTTGTTTCTGCCGGAGGAGGAAAGAGTTTTCTGGCCGAATTGCGAACGAATTGAGAAGAGTACGGCCACAATGTACGGCCACGTAGCGGATTTTATTATAAATTCACGAATCACGAATTCATGACTTCGTCGCGTACAATGATCATGATGCAGTTTTTCAAAAGTCAAGAGGCTTTACGTTTTGCAGCAATATTTTTACAAATAGATCATTCCTATCCCCTTCACCAATTACTTAAAAATAATTTATTATCTTGACAATTATTAATAATAATTCTTTCTTCATTCTCCAGACATTGTAACTTTTCTAACTTCGTATGCTTCCATACGCACATTTCCTGCCTGTTGTATGAATTGCAGACAAATTTGGAAGACACAAGATGTTGAATTTGCAAATTTAACTTTGTTGAGTAATTACGGCGCAGTTCCAAACTTTTCCTAAAAGTCAGAAAGCCTTGCACTTTGTAGCAACAAGCACAATCTTCTCTTCTATCGTTTCTTTGTCATACGATCTCATAATTGTTTAATTGTGAGGAATCTCGTAATTTCTTACGACTCAAAGTCTCACAATTCCTTCACCCTCCGAGCTTCGATAATTATGACTTTGTATACTTCTCAGATTACGTGTTCCCTGCTTTATATGTAAAATTTTATAAATTTACGAACACTGACTAGCACAAGCCGCAAGTGGCTGCGCGCCTAGCGTCCTACCGATCTTCGATGTTAAGCAAAGCAGCAGAGTGTGGAACACCCTAGGATGGGTGACCGGGCCAGCCTTAGCGGGTAGTTACAATCAGCCTCACTGATGAATGAGTCTTAGACAGTGACTCCGAGACGAAACACGCGCAACTTTCTTCATCTCTCATCTACCTCAAATCCATTTTCGTCTTTCCATCATGCATCCTGAACCTTAGAAACCCTAAAGATGCAAATTTTTACCAAATGACACTAAGAATTCATTTCTCGCTTCTGATAATAAGAATTCATCTTGGTTCTACTCGAAAGGAGGGTTTTCTGGCCGAATTGCAATTACGGCGCAATTGCAATCAGAAATCTTTGCATTTTATAATAACAAGTCCAACTTTCTCTTCCATCATTTCTTCCTATGGTTACTCAAAATCTTATAATTGTCGATAAGTTAGTCTTTTTTTCACCCTCCGAACTTCAGTATTAAAAACTCCCTTAATTTAACCTCGTGTTCCCCGCCCATCGCACGATAAAAAATTTTTACAAATCTCCCCAAATATTATCTGCTCTCGCAAAGGAACGTACGAACGCGGTCGTTCATAACCCGCCGACGACAGCGGCCAACAGTCACGAACAACGGAAACTCTTTATCTGGAAACGCGGGTTTCTCGTTGCTGGTCACGATCGTTCCCGAGCAGATCCAGCATGATACGATATAAATTAGTTTCGAGCTGGCTGCACCGTCCGCGGATCTTCCCTCTCCCCGCTAAGCAGAAATGCTCGGGGAAACGCTTTTCGTTTCCTTTTCTTTTTTTTTTTTATTTTTCTCACTGCGGGGACTTCTTTCAGCGTTCGCGTTCGCTCATTTTTCATTCCGTTCGTCCGTTCGTTCTTTCGTCCAGAAGAGGGGGAGGGGAGGGAAATTCCTGACCTGACGGAAAACCAACGCGGCCAGATGAGATTTCGCCGAGAGAGAAAAAGGCGACCGATGCAAAGCATTTTATTGCCGACGCTCCGGTTTTCCAAGTTTCACGCCGGCCCGGCAGGCGAAATTACCGTGCAGGAACGCCCGGAACTCGAACGCCGGCCGGAAAACCACTCGCAGCATTCGCAGCGGAGGCGCCGGAGGATCGTGGCAACGAACCAAGCAGCTAGATTAGAGCCGCGCCGCGCTCTTCCGTTTGTAGGAAACCTGACACGGCTCGAAAGAACCGTCTTTTTTTCTCTCTCGGTGAAAGGGGCTTGGATTTTTACCTCCCGCGACTTCCCGGAATCCTTAATCCGCCTTTCGTTCCGCGTACGAACGAAACGTGCCGATGACTACGTGGCCGTGGATGAATCTTGGGACATGGAAGTTTTGAAAAGTTTGAAAACGTCCTAACAGTGTTAGTTACTGTGTCATGTTTGTTAGAGAATTTGGAAAAAAATTGCACAGAAGCAACTGTTCTCATTAGGAAACGAAGACGACTTTTTTGCCACAAAATTTTATTGACACGCAAACATTTGAATCGATGCAAAACAAATTATAGGCGCCACTCCTACTCGAGGTCTACCCCACGCCCCCTCGCGAATCACGTGACCCAAATCAACCAATCGCTAATTTTCGTTGCATCAGCGTTGCACCTGATTTCCTGGGTTACCCTCGCTTTCAGCGATAATTTCATTGAAACGTTGGATCCTCCGTCGAATAGATTTGCTCGAAATCTTGTAACAAAGCACGTATGCACCTGTGTGAACTTTACCCCCTGAACTGCGTACAGAGTATGATAACTGGAGCAAACAGAGTGTAAAAGTAATTTGAAATATTGGAAAAGTCACGAGTGTTTGGGAATATTGTTGAAATATTGGGAGTCTACGATCTTTTGTTAAATAAATTTGCTCGAAACAAAGCGCGTGTGTGAATTTTATTGCCTGTGGCATCCATACTTTATCTTTTATCTTGTATAGAGTACGATAACTGGAGCAAACAGAGTGTAAAAGTATTATGAAATATTGGAAGAGCTGCGAGTCTTTGAAAGTACTTTTACTTTTTAAGTAAAACTACGATCGTTTGTTAAGTATATTTGTTCGAAATCTTGTAAAAAAGAGCGTACGTGTGAATTTCATCTCCTATAGGATCCTTGCTTTACTTTCTGTTTTGTACAATACAACTAATAACTGGAACGACTGAACTGTCGAAATGTTTCAAAGTATTATTGGAAGAATCAGGAGTAACAAACCTTTAGGAGTATTGTTCAAATATCCAGTTATAATAGTATTTCTATAATATGTTATAACATGTTACGTGATGTATAATACGTTCTAACACGTTACGTGACATGATATAATATGTTCCAATAGTATTTCATATTTATTAGGAAATTTGGAACATCGAACTAACGAATATTCGCACATTACGAACGTTACGACCGTTTATCGTCAAATTTATTCAAAGCCTTGTAACAAAGCTGATGCGTGCCGTTGTGAAAATTCGTATTCATTCCACAATCATTACATGTTCATTTTACCCTGTGATTCGCATTATTAAATTTACGTTATTAAATATTCGACGTGACGTCCACCAGCAATGGAATACCATTTAAATTAGTCGAAAAGAAAAAAAAGAAACACTTGCGACTCGCGTGGAAGCGTCGTGTTTTGCAACGAGTTATGCATTATCGTGCAACAAAGGAAGTAGAGAAGGGGGCGGGGGGAAAGTAGGAAGTGCTTTTACATTTTCATTTCAGAGCGCCGTTCCATAAAGTTTCCATTCCATCGAATTTACAAAGGACAATTAATCGTTAAAGTTCGATACAGCTCCCGTGCACAACGTACAAACATTAAAAACCGTATTAAAAAAAAAAAGAGAAAAGCAACGTACGCTGCGTACTATGCGAGATATTAGAAAATTTTTCTATCTCGCTTAAAGCACAAAAGTTCATTCTCCGATCACAATGGGCCCACTGACGGTGAGAAAGCAGGCGCGCACGTGACGCAAAGTGTAAGAGAGCAGCGCGCCGCGTTGGAAAATCTCTCTGCGCGTTTAGAATAGATAGTAGATCCCCTGGATACGATGATGCGACGAAAAGTAGCGAGAGGGAAGAAAGAAAAAAGTGGGCAAAGGGAAAAAAAAACAAAAGAAAAGAGAAAGAGAGAGAGAGAGAGAGAGAAATCTCTCGAATCCCGAGGGGGAACTCCTCGAAAATTTCCCGTCGTGCTTTCTCCGTGAAATTTGACGTTTATATCGCGAAAGAATCGAGGCTGCTCTGTTCTCCGAAGAGAATGAAAAGAGAAACGAGAGGCGAGTAATGGCGGAGGAACAGCCGTGAAACTTTCTCGACGATGATAACCTTTGCTTTGGGCCGTGCGCGATAACGCGCACCAGCCAGATATTCAAAAATCCCCGGAGAGAGAACGCTGAAAAGAAAAAAAGAAAGAAGAAGAAGAAGAACGTTTCCCCCTTTTGGATCTCGCGCAATCCCTGTAAACGCGACGCGCTGATAACGTCCGTAGGACGGAGGGATCGTTAAAAGTTTAACGTTTAACGACGAGAACAACTGCAACGTCACGCGTGAGATCGAACGACGTTGCAACAGCGGCTCGAGTCGTGTTTCTTCCTCGTTCGTTTCGTTAAAAAGGTTCAGGAGGAAACGTGAAGACTGATCTACAAATATAAAGTCTATCGATCAAGTTTCGCGTTTAAGTTTGAGGTACGAGCGAGGTTTGACGAGGTTGGCGAGATGTTTGTGAAAGGTTCGAGCTTTAAAACCAAAGTCCGGCGTCTTTGACAAATTGACAGTCAAGTTCAAGTTGGTGGTGTCTGTACCGAGATTGAAGAAATTAGGAGTATAATAAATCGGGTATTGCTTTTATAAACACGTGATCACTTCTACTATCAAAAATGCTGCTAAAAAATATATATTACTATTTTAGTATTTAATAGTATATAAAATACCATTTTAAATAAAATATTATTTTATAAAATATATTCTATAATAAAATACTATAAAATACTATGAATAAAATAAAAGAGAATAAATAAAAACACTATATTATTAAAAAATATACTATTGACACTGAAACTACCAAAATGACCAATTTATAACTTTTTGAGATTTGAAATGTACGAATAAAAGTGTTGTGTTCTTTATCGCGTTGTAAATATAATTTTTTTTGCACTTCTTCAATTTCGATCGAGGATAGTTCTAACGTCCTCTAAGAGCAACGTCCAGACCCACGTAAAACACATTCGTTGAATTATCTCAAACCTATTTCAACCTGGCTCGCCGTTGCCTTTCTGGACAAAAACAAAAACTTTCTGCCAAATTAAAAGTCGTATAATTCATCAGACGTTCGTTCCAGTTTCCTGTACGCGGCGTCCCCCCGGCCCCCTTGTCATTGACAAACAAACCGCGCGGCTGGCTCTGCAAGCCAGAGAAATCGTAGCAGTCGTTATTTACCAACTGACATGGCGAAAGAGGTTAGGGGACGATTTTCGAGCCGTCGGTTTTCCCCGGTGTCCAGTGATTAACCGAGGCTCGTATTCCAAAAGGAGAGCAACTGGAATCTCTTTCTCCTCTCTTTCTTTCTCCACCTCTGGCCGGGGAAAATTCCATCTTCGTCGCACGCTGGCTCGAACTGCAACTGCACGCGTTTCGAGATAATTACCGTGACAGCTTTGTCACCGTGGGGATGGTTCTCGTTCGGGCACGAAGGTCTCGCAATTACGGGAGAAGAACAGCGGCTGGCTGGCAGGAAGGAAAACCGAGGGGCAGAGACAAGACGCGCGAGAACAAGGGCGTAACAGTGTCTTCTGGAAGACGGGAAGGCTCGACTCGCTTGGTCGAATGACACTAAATGCCGAACCGCCGCGCAACGTCCTCGAATGGCCGTTTCACGTGAAACAATACACGTTCGTCCCTTTTCCTGGTCATTAATCTCGAGATGATCGAAATTTTTAAATGTTCTTTAGAACGTCAGTTATTTTTCCTTTCGTTTTTTAATTGCTCTGAAATTTTCAAGCATCCTTCAGGACGTCGAAGACAGATTTTTTTTTTGAACATCTAAATCTTTGAGGATTCTTTAGGACGTGAAAAAAATTCTTCGAAATATCAGTGACCTTCTAATCGTTAGCTTCCGTCTTCCTTTTAAATACTGGATTCAATTTTTGAAGATCCTTTAGAATACTAGTGATCTTCTAGTCGTTAGTTTCCATCTTTTTTTTTCTTAAATATTTTAAATTCTTTCTTAAGAATTCTTTGAAACCTTAAGAAAAAATTTCTTCGGAATATTAATGACCTTCTAGTCCCTCCCTGATGGGGAGAGAAAAAGAGAACAAAAAACTGCAGTACGATTCGTCTCACTGAACGACCCAGAAGCAACTGTTCTGACTAGGAAATGAAGACGACATTTTTGCCATAAAATTTTATCGATGTGCAAACATTCGAATCGAAAACAAATTACAGGCGCGATCGCCACACCTACTCGAGGTATACGCCACGCCCCCTCGCGAATCACGTGACCCAAATCAACCAATCACTAATTTTCGTTGCATCAGCGTTGCACCTGAAGAGGCCCGATTTTCTGGGTTACCCCCGCTAAAATCACTGTCAGTGACAAAATAATTCTCAATTTTCTAAGAATCCTTAAAAATACGAAAATACCTTTAAAATTAAGACTATTGGGATATTATTTAATCCATGTACAAGACGACACGAGTCTATTCAGAATTCGACAACTTTTGCGATCGAACAGTCATTTTTAACCATTTCAATCTCGAACGCGAATCCGCCTGTTTACTCTCGAACGTGCTTTCTCCCGCCGGTTTCACGAATGTTTCTTCTCCCCTGCCGGGTTTAAATCGCTCGTCCGTCCCCCGAAGAAGAATCGGTTGGAACAAATATAGGGAGATTATACCAGCCGACTGAAACGAAAGCGGGAAAAGTTTTAATGGAGAATAAGTTTCCGCGAGATTCAGTGAGAGGCATGCGTGATATCGCGCGGAGAATTTCCCAGCTAGATCGTCCGCCGAGCAATGAGAAGGGAAAAGAAGTTTCCAAACGGAGTGACGAACGGACAGATTAGAAAGAAAGAGAAGGGAAATGTTTTCAGGCGTCGAAATCGGCTCGTGTAACGCGGGGAAAATTACAGGCGAAAGTACAACAGCCACGCGATAAAATTACAGCGGGTCCGAGTTATGGTCGTCGGGAAAGAAACTGTGGAAATAAAAACACGGGCGGGGGAGTCCATGGACGGGAACGAAGGTGGAAAACTTTGGTCCACTTCATGGAACGCCAGGAAACTCGACCAACTTTCCACCCCGGCGATCGTTCTTGTAACACGAAAGTTTCCAGCTTCCTCGAACGGTCGCGTGACGCGCACGCAACCCCTTTACAGCCACGTTAATCGCTCGAAAATCCAAGCACCCACCATTTGCTGTCGGGAGTGCATTTCCTTACGTTCCCTTACGGCTCGTTTTGCAAACATTTCGATGGGAACGAAGGATTTTTTACTACGTTGAAAGTTCTAGCAACGTAGATCAAAATTTGAAGAACTTACACTGAAAAGCGTAACTGTACCAACTTATGTGATATTTTAACAAACTTCGTGAAAAAAGGATCGTATAGTGATTCACTAGTGATCTCATTTTAAAGTGTTTTAAAGTGTTTTTGAGAGTAAATTGATTTTCATTTGGAAAGTTGAAAAATTGTTTTCGTAATCAGATCTGACCATCGTTTCGAAGACTGAAGTCTTCTCTTTACGACAACTTCCTTCAAACTTCTCGTATGATTTTTACTTCACCATTTTATCGAACAGTAGGATTAAATTCAAGAAATGCTAACACTTCATTTTTTAATCCTAATGTTCAACGAAATGGTAAAATTACGATCCGCTGTAAAGAGAAAATTTCAGTCTTCAAAACCACAGTGAATTTGAATTTGGCAATTTTCGACAATTTCTCGCCACGTTAAAGTCACTTTTGGACAAAATCCAGATAAAAGTTTCGCGCTTTAATACGAGACCAAGTGCATCTTTCTTTACAAAGTTATATCAGTTCGAATTATCGACAGTCATTGGCACGCTTACTTGGCACTTCGCGGTACATTAATCTCGAGAACGTCACTGTTCTGTTGTCCAAACGCAATTCACATTCTCATTCGCAGTGAGCCATTTTGAAATTTTTTTATGCAAATTCGATACGATATTTATGCAATTTCTACAAATCCGGAAGAATTTATCCACGTTAATCGAGGTTTGTTTCATCCGTCTCTGTTCCCGACATTTTCCATATTTTTGCATCTGATGAATATTCCCGCTCGTCTTCGCGCCCCTCGAACTCCCCAAATAAAATAAACGCGCTCGAATCTGGAAAAGAATATTCCCCGAAATTCCTCGCACTTTGGACGAACGTGGCAGATCGATTTCTTCCGTTTCGGAAGCCATCTCGAGGCAGTGGTCGATGGGAAATGGCACCTTGAAGCGGAGAGAGGATCGCTCGACGTGAGCTCGAACCGAAAAAAAGAGAAAAAGAGAAAACTGTTCGAATCCTCGCGTGGCGCTCGCTCCCGCGGGCCGTGAGGGCGCAAGCGAGGCGCAATTAATCAGCCAGTGCGGATGACGGATTGCGCGATGTCATGGATGTCGGGCTGTTTAAGCTGGCGAACATCCGGACACGCGAGACCCCGGTTGCCCGTCCGAGCCACTCGATAAACGAGAATTGCGTCGAAACTGCGCGCGGGCCATGAATCGCGATCGAGCACGAAATTTCGTTCCGAGGGAGGGAGGGAGGGAGGAGGGAGGGAAGGGGCGACGGAAGAGGGAAAAGAGGGCGGCGAAAGGGTGGAGAGTGGTTCGCTCGGGTAGGGAGAATTCTCTGTTTCGACCGCGAGTTCGCGCGTGCAAATAAAACGGGCTCTGATGGATGGTGTTTGACCAAGTTAATTCTTTCATTTATTTTCTTTTTTATCACTGAAAGTGATTTTAGCGGGGGTAACCCAGAAAATTAGTGCACTCTGCAGGTGCAACGCTGATGCAACGAAAATTAGCGATTGGTTGATTTGGGTCACGTGATTCGCGAGGGGGCGTGGGGTAGACCTCGAGTGGGAGTGGCGTTGTCTGGTGTTGAGCGTTGTGTTTGCATATCGATAAAATTTTATGGCAAAACAGTTGCTTCTGGGCCTTTCAGTGAGACGAATCGTACAAGTCGTGCAGTTTTTTTTCGTTTTCTCTGTTCCGCTCTTTCTTTCTTTCTTTCATTTTATTACTATTTATTATTTTATTTCATTGCTACATCGTTTTATTTTTCTGCACTTGGAAAAATTTCTCTTTGAAATTAGTCGAATCGAGTTCAAACGAAATTGACGCGAATTTTCATTGCGTCGTGTTTCAACACGAACAAAGGTTGTTGGCAGAACGACGAAGATGGAGAGGAGGGAAGTTGCGGAGTGTCCTAATCAGACAGCGACAAGACGTTTCTTCGAGTTTCGAGATAGACGAGTCCTTTGGCCACGCTCGCCTCGTGGCTTCTGATTTTAATTGAACAAACTGCGAACGCAAATAGGGACAAAGTTTGCCGACCGTTTCGTCAACTTTGTCCAAACGACGAGGTAAATATATACGACGCGTCTGTCGCTGGAACAAACAGCCCGCTTCGCGCTGAATATTCCTTCGGCCCCGCGTGACGGAAGATTTTTAATTTTGTTCTTGCTCCGCTGTCGAAAAAAGTTCCGCACCACCAAATGGAACAATTAGACAGTGGACAGACGCAGCGGCGGTATGATTTCTAGATCTGAAGCGTCGTTCGCACGCAAACAAAGCAGAATGAAATGTTTCGAAAACGTTACTCTATAAATATATGATACAAACGTTTAATTTGTTATTCAAAACATAGATGACAGTTGCTAACGCTAGAAAGTAAAATAAACGGAAAGTCTTTGTGACACAATGGTACACGCGAGCTTTTATTTATGTGTTTCGCGGAGAATCGTTCGAAGCCTCTAAAAATATATACTGTTTCTTCTCTTCTGAATCTATAAAATATCTAATTAAATAAAAATATTCGAATGGTCATTTTGACCATTTTGGTAGATCTAGTGTTAATCTTTGAAATGAAAGAATAAAATAGTGACAAGACTATAATATCCGTAATATCCGTAGATGATACAAATCTTCCGGTCAGTTTATCTTTCGCGAAGATCTTCGAAGAATATTATTCCTTATTTCTGACACCAGAAACAGCGAAAGAGATTGCCTTGTGTAATAACAATTCAGTTTCTTATAATTGGAATAAATTTTTTGAGGTAACACAATCTCACAAGCCTTCCTTGTATTTTTTAAGTCAATGAAGAAACATTAGTCACAGTATAGTATAGTATAGTTTCAAGTATACTCCGTAAAATGGGCATTTTCATTCTTCGGGCTTTTCCTCCACCGAGGACAGATCCTCCTCCTCCGCCACCTCTCGCGATAATCATATTCTTACTTCGAATTCCAACCTTCCTCCATTCCTTGGGAAGATCCATTAATCCACGTGCGGCACAAATAGGAGCCGCGTGTCCTCCATGCGCGTCTAGGAAAGTGACGGGACTTAAATCGATAGAGAGAGAGAGAGAGAGAGAGAGAGAGAGAGAGAGAGAGAAAGGGGGAGCTCGGGGTCAAACGGAAACGCGAGTTCTTTGCAGCAGAAAGCAGTTGGAACGGGGACAGAGGATCAGCGGAGCAAACTCGGCCGGTGCATTAGCTCGTTCCGACAGATAGAAATCTCGTTTCACCGTGGCGGTCGATGTGCTGCCTGCGAATTGCTACTCCGCCGCCGAGAATTGCCCTGAAATTGAAGCGTCAGATGGCAGAAAGAGGGATGGCGGTCAGGTGTGTGTCTGTGTCTCACTTTGGCTCCGAGACAAGACCAGCCTTCTTGTCCCTTCCTCCCTCGAAAATACGGGGGAAAATAAAACGCAAGCACCTCGCAATTCCTCGCCGCTGGATTGTCATTTTCGAACATTGTAATTCGTTTCTTGTTTGAAAAAAAATAAAATAAAATAAAAAGGGGGGAAAAGTGGAGAGAAACGGGGATGGAAATCGACGATTTGAACTGGTCGATAAATCGAAATTACTGTTGACGAATATAAGTTTTTTTGGAAGAAAACATTTACTTCGTTTTTAACCCTCTGTGAACTACGAATAAGTGAATAAGTGAATCTCAAATTCGACCAAATGTAACACCAGTCTAAAACGTGTACAAAGAATAAAAACTCAGCTTGTCTAATTATTGTCGTTTTTATTTATTATTATTATCGAGTCATCTTTTAGCCACTATTATTTACTATTTCAGTTATCATTCAAATTTATACAATGCAATTTTAACATTGAATGTGAAAATAACAAGGAAATAAGAATTTATGTCCAATTTCAGTTAATATCTGTGTCTGACTATACGTAGGCTGTACTACTGCCACCAGCCACGCAAAGTCGAGATAACTTTCAAAAATATACATTGATTGCAAAACAATATAACAATACCAGTCACCGGTATTAAGACTTATTTTAATAGTTCTGTCTGACTATACATAGATTATATCCCTGTACACGTGAAGTTAAATCAGTTCTATCCTAATTTTTATCAACGAAACAGATACTAAACAGTCGAGTCATCTGACACAAGATTGATCCAAATTTTGGCAAAAAAATTTCCACAAAAAAAGAAAAAAAGAGAATTGATATTCAACGATTTTCGGATATCGAAACCACTACCTTCGTATCGCGTTTGCCTTCCGCGAGATTCTCAATCGCGTCTCAATCTGATCTCTCTCTCTCTCTCTCTCTCTCTCGAAATAGCATGCCTCAAACATAAAGCGATAACCCCTTTCAATTCCACGATCCGTGCAAACACCTTTGCCGGATATAATAAACGCATCACTCGCAAAGCGAGTCTCGTAAAATAAGAGAGAGCCTCTTTCGGGCGCGTGATTTCTCTCTGTTTCCCACCGGAGGATATATATCGCGTGACAAGCGTGGTACACAGCCATGAGAAAAACGTGGTCGCGGTTCGTTCACTTTGGCCGCGATCCAAAGAGCTCGCGGGGGAAGGCGCGAGGCCACTTTCCTCGTTCCTTAAATCAAAATCTCCGTGAAAGCGGGCCAAACGGTTCGACGATCGATCGTGCAGTCTTTTCTCTTTTTTCTTTTTGTTCTCTCTCTCTCCTTCTCTTCTTTGCACGGCTATAAACGAAATTCAACGCAGTCGAGAAGAATAAACGAGATAACCGTTTCGACACTCGCATGCGGGGAGAGGGGGGACATTTAATTAACGCGGCCCGCGAAACGGCGAATTGGGAATTCTGAGAGGCAAAAGTTATCGCTCTTGATGAAACTCGGAAAAAACGCGATGTCTCTGAGCTTGAAAAGCTGTAACGAAACGACGAATGCCGCGGCGAGAAAAAGACACTTTCACAACGAGATAATGAGAATGTGGGAAATTGCTAGTGTAGTCCAAGAGCGAGGTAATCGTCGACTGCTGCGTGTTCAAAGCAATTGTCACAGCGAAGGCCTGGAAATGTTTGTTTTAACCGCTCATAAATTATGTACGTGTGTACATAAATATAAAAATGCACGACCTGTACGATTCGACTCACTGAAAGGCCCAGAAGCAACTGTTCCGACTAGAAAACGAAGACGACCTTTTTGCCATAAGATTTTATTGATATGCAAACATTTGAATCGAGACAACGCCACTCCCACTCACGAATCAACCAATCGCTAATTTTCGTTGCATCAGCGTTGCACCTGAAGAGACCCGATTTTCTGGGTTAGCCCTGCTGAAATCACTTTCAGTGATAAAATTGTACGTGAGTGTGCGAAGGACGAAGATATCAAGAATAAATAATATTGCGAAGGAATCAGAAAGAGAGAGTATCGAGATGTCAGAGAGTACAAATAAGGTAGCGAGACGTCAGAGAGAGAAAGAGAGAGACAATGATACTATTGATAGTAAGAGTCTTAATACTCTTTGTCATCGCATTGGAACTTTTCCAGTATCTGTTAATTCCCAAATTAACAAACTTTATTTATATTTATTTTAAAGCACGTAGAGAAAGCTATTTGTTTAAAAAAAAACCTTATTATTATTATTTTTACCAACAGCTTTAAGAAATCGCGATAACAATACCGTCACGACTCTTACCAACAGCGATAAATCTCTTTTGTTCGCAAAGAACAGGAGGAATTATCAACGAGAGTCTGTGTAATTCGATCTTTAAGTTTGAGAACGCGAGACTAATTGCGAAGGAAAAAGATGTTGAGAGAGAAAGGCACGATTCGCGAGCGTAACAAGAAATTCTTTTTTGCTCGCGCCACGACTCCAAATTATTCTCGTGTTTAATTGAGAGAAAAAGAGAGAGAGAGAGAGAGAGAGAAGGAGGGAATATTACTTTCGAGAATAATGAAAAATTTTTCCAAATGGAATATTTCGTAGATTTCGCCATGTTTTCATTTCGCTCGGAAAATTTGTTTCCATCCCCGGTTATATAATTGGTAGAGAAGGAACGAACAAACAAATGAATGGACGCTGATGAAGAACCGCGTCGTGCTCCCCGAAGTGACGAAAATTGTTTAATCGCGGTTCATTGTTTGTTCGTTTCGTCGCGGCGGGCCGCGATTTTAAATCAGTTTAGATTCTAATTCTGACGGTCGACGATAATCGTTCGTGGAAATTTCGTTTCCACGACTTCGTGTCGCGGCCGAGAACAAAAAAAAAAAAAAGAAAAAATAGGAAAGAAAAAGTAGGCAGGATTAATTCGCCGGGGGGAAATGACGCGGACAAAAATACAGCATAAGCTCCTGGCTGTTTGATAACATTCGATATTTCACGTGTCAAGTTCCTGTTAAAACAAATTCCAGTTTCGGGGGCGTGTAAAAATTACTCTCGCTTTTGCAAGTCGCGCGACGAACAACATACGGCTGAAACGACGACCCGTATCCCGAGCGTCGAAAGGAACGTAAAAGGGGGCAGAGGAGGAGGGAAGCACGGCTTTGCACGGCTTTCTGACTCCGTTCTGCGCAATGTGCATGAATATTTACGACGTCGTTGGGAGAATGCGCCGGGCGGAAATCAAAAATGATTAAGTTTCTTAACTGGGATGCAACTGTTGCAGAGAGTTCCCCGCAGAGGCGGGATCGACTGGGACAAAATTAGAAAAGGATTAACGCGGGATCTAGTTTCCATTGCTACGGGCACAGTTATGGATATTTACGGAAGTTTGTATTTCCACGATTATCAGCAAAGGAACAGTGATTTGTCTCTCTGAATTTTTGTACTCTCGAAATTTCTCATAAATTCGCAAATAGCCGGCAATGACGAAGAATTAAAAACTCGTTAACCCCTTAACCTACAAGCTACGTTCCAACAGTCTGGGCCCAAAACGTAAACGCAGGATCGCGCAGCCTTCGGGCCATTCCACGGCTCGGCAAGTCGGTCCCAAGTTGCACTAAACGCGCACGACTTACAGAATGTAAATACACGTGTAGGATACAACTGGTTTAATTTTGTGGATTACAACCTGATGTAATAATTGTGGTAAATATACCACTATAATCAATAACATTTATCTGCAATTCCTGAATAAATTAGCAGTTCACGTAATTAGCATAGAAAAATCAATAACAAAAAACTTCTTGTGAGGATTCTTCTCTAATATTTAAGAAAATATATTTCAACGTGCGAACGTGACCGAGAATAACACGTAACTGATTACGATACAAAGAGATAATAAGAATCTAACACGAGCGCGACCGTCGCACGACCCGTGATATTTACATTTGGCCCGATCATTGTACCGGGGCGGTCATGCCCGTGATATTTACATTTGGCCCGAACGATGTACTACGGGCCAGGCCCGTGGTAATACGTTTTGGCCCGAATACAAGAGCACGAGTCTCGCACGTATCCATAGGTTAAGGGGTTAACAATGCAACGCCGTTTCACTAACAAATAATTGCCGTGCAATATGCACGCCTCCGCGTTACAAAACTTTACGACGTCCACGAATTTCGTCTACTGTGATTCATGCGATGTTAAAATTGACATCACGAACTTGCAAGTGTACACGCGAATATACATGCATGCAACTGTGAGCTCAATTAATTAAAAATTAATCGAATCGACGGACATGAAACGATTGAATCAATCAACCATGGAATATTTATATACACTTGTGTGTGATAACATAACACTTATTGTTAATGAACAAGTGTCGTCGTTATTTGTAATAATGATGACAATGACACTTTTTATTTATTACTTATAATGATAATATTGACAATTGCATTGATATTAATATTATTGACAAATATTGATAAAATGCATTATTATTAATACACTTGTTATTCATAATATAATGATAATAATAATAATTTATAATAATAAAACACTTGATATTTATAGTAATAATAGTAATAAGTGTATTATTATTGATATACTTATTATTTATAATTGTAATAATAATAATATTAATACACTTATTATGTATAATAATAATTGTTGTTAATAAACAAAAGTTGAGCCAAAGGGTGAAAAACAATGAACGGAGAATTTAGCAAACGCAAAAGTTGGCGTTTATCAGGACTCTCTCTCTCTCTCTCTCTCCAGGAAAAAGGACAATGATGATAACTATAGTTAGTACGAGACGAGAAACTGGCCGCTTCTTGAACGTCGGATTTATTACGTCGCCGAGTTTTCCGTGTTTCGACGTCAGCGTTGCATATTAAAAGCTCCGCTGGAGTTTTCCGACTGATTCGACCGGTGTCCGCGAGATTACAAGCGGCTAATAGCAACTACCGTAATCCGGTACAAGCTGGTTTCTCTCGCCGAGATCATCTTTGGATGCCACATCGCGTTAAAGAGTATCTCGTGGGGGAAGGAAGGGGGAGGAGGGAGAATAGCACGAAAAATAGCGAACCACCGTGAATCATTTCTCTCCCAGCTGCCGCATCGATCCGTAGCTGTTCACGCGGATTACCCGTGAATTCTGGATCTTGTTCACGAAACGCGACGAAGGATAATCCTCCATTTTCTTTCGCAAGGGATTTCCCCCTTTCTCCCCGCGATACATCGACTCGTGTTTTCAGCTTCCGAGTGCCGCGAATGTCTCGTTAAAGCGGAAGAAACAGGATAATTCCGAGACTTCTTACTCACAAAAGGGGAAGTAATCCCCTTTGATTTGTATTTCGATGGAATAAACTTTCTTGTTAAAACGTCGCTTATTGAAATAAACATTGTCGTCCGATGATAAATAACGCGAGAAATCTGATCGCGTTCCCTCTCTGCCCTGCGGTCTGCAGAGTCGCGGAGCCACGGCGAAGGAAGTCACGGTGCAAGTTAAAAGAAATCAGACGTAACGCGGTTCGATTCGAATGCTCGAATCGAATCTAGCCCGGGCGCTCGGGGGTATTCGAGTAAAACGTCGACACAGAGAGGAAGGAGAATAGCGAACTGGAAAATAACGAAACAAAGGGGCTCGATCAATCGTTGGCCCCACTTTGTCCAGGAGTGAGAAAGAGAGAAAAAGAAAGAGCAAGGGTTGCGCAGCAAGAAAGAAAACGGAGGAATGGCCCAAGAAGAAAGAAAGTACGTACGTATTCCCGATTTTTCGGTAAGAAGTGACACTCGCATGCCGGGCTACTTTGTATGCAAACAAAGGTCGAAGGGAGGAGGAAATGGGAAAGCAAATGCACGGGTTAAAGAAGATGGATATCATCGACGGGACGCTGTCGCAAAGAATCTTGTACCGCGAGCAGCGGGGAGGGGGGAAGTAATGGAACGTTCTTGTCGAAGAACGGTGCGGTAATCGATGGAAAAACACGACGCGGTAATAGAACGTTTCGCGTTTCAAGTTTTTCTGCCTGCAGTCTTCGCGATCCCTTCCTTCCCGTTGTATCCATCCTCGTGGCGTCTGGCGTTCGCGATTATGTCGACTACAGACGCGTATACATGTATCTACTTCTTTTTTCCAGCGATTACTTGCCACTCGCTTCTTGTCGTCGATCTTTCTCTCTCCGCGTCATTTTGGACTTTTATAAATCGTAAATTTCTGCAAGAAAGGGGGGGATTTGTCATTCGAGGGAGAGATTTTCCTATTTTTCTTCTTCTTCTTCTTTCGCCGACTCTCTTCGGGTAGATAAATTTTCATTCGTACATTCGATCGAAATAACGAGCTGCGGGAGGAAATCTATATTCGGCGCACGTGTCTTCAATAAATTTCCAGATAAGAAGTTCCGCATCGAGAGAATTGATTTCTTCCTCTTATCCTCGATCGGAGCTCCGTTGAGGACGATGAAGATATTATGTCGATATTAATTGGCGCAAGTGTGCGAAGCTCGAAAGAGGAAACACCATCTACTTGCGCTTGTACTGTGGCTTTCGCGTCGGTAACAGATCGCGGATTTTTCTGCATTTTTATCTTTTGTCAAGAAACGTGACCGAAGAGACGAAATTTAAATTGGAATTTGTTTCGTTCATGACAAATATTCTACTTTAGATGTACTACATATATATATATATATATTTTTTTTTTTTTGAATACAACATGCACTTTAAATTTCCTATAAACGCACATGTTACAAAAAAATGATCGATAAAAGTCCTTCAGTTAGTGAGCCAGTTGACTTTCCTTTCCATTTGAACATTCTCCCTCTGTCAAATGTTTCTATCCTCGTGTTACATCGTTCCAAAGTGCCTCCGTATATTTCGATTCTCAACTTCGATTCACATCGGCTCGAAATACTCCCATATATTTCTACCCTCGAGTACACTGGTGCAAAGGACCACTGTACATCACAGGTAGCGTGAAATATTTACACCGCGTGCCGTTTCTCAATACTGCATGCATTGTTTTCATTTTCGCTGTCTCAAATTTTCCACAGAAGATATACGTGCGAATATATCCACAGTCTAATCGTTGATTAATAAAAGTCCTTTAATTACGAAAGATCGATCTTTCTTTTTTATTAAACGTTTCTGTCCTCGTGCATCACCATGTATTTCGATTCTCAGAAATATTTCCACTACACGGTGGTCCAAAGGCGTGGTATCGGTGTGAAATATTTATAGCCACCGGTTACATCGAAAGCGCGCATCCATATCCATACCGCCGCCGAATATTTATATTTTCGATTACATCGATCCCGAGATACTCGCATCCTGAATCAAATTGATTCAAAACGTTTGTATTCTTGATGATATCGGAACGGTTAGCCACCGTATACGCGGAATTATTCATACCCTCGTTTCCAAGTACTCGTGTTTTCGAATAATCGGGTTTCCAGCTCGACGTAACAAACGTTCGGCTTCTCAGATGTAGTACGTAAGTAACCCACGCGCGTAACGTTATTAAATGTCAGTGACATTTAACGCCAGTTCGGCGGATCAACCGTAAATATCCATTGCCTGTAACTGCTTGATTTTAATATCACATTACGGTCGAAATTTAATTCTTTGAAAACTAAATAAACGTCAGAGTGGAACATTGGGTTATTTACATTAATTTCGTAGGATATACGTTTCGTGTATATTTTCCTTTCGCAAAGATTTTTTACAACGCTCCGAACATTCTCAGCGAGACGTTGTGCCTGATTTTTATTTTCAGAAATTTTCTCTATTTTAACACCATGAGAGTTGATGCAGTTTGCCGAGATTTGAGAGAAATTCAATAAAAGGAAAAACTGCACGACTTGGACCCCAGTACGATTCGTCTCACTGAAAGGCCCAGAAGCAACTGTTCTGACTTTTTCGCCATAAAATTTTATTGATATGCAAAACAAATTACAGGCGCGATCGCTCAGTACCAGACAACGCCACTCCTACTCCACGAGGTCTACCCCACGCCCCCTCGCGAATCACGTGACCCGAATCAACCAATCGTTAATTTTCGTTGCATCAGCGTTGCATCCAATTTTCTGGGTCTGTTAAAATCACTCTCAGTGATAATAAGGGGAAAATAAATGGATCGCATCAATGATACAACGATAGAATAAGATATACTAAAATTCATCAAAATAAAATTATATTTCAGGTCAGTGATGTTAGAAACTTCTGAAATTAGAAACTCCAGTTGTATTTCATACTCGTCTGCTAATCGGTGTAAATGTTTCACGAGCTCCAACTGAAACACGCGTCAAAATAAAACTGACGCAATAACAGAAAAGAAACCTTCTACCACTAGAAATAGCACGAGTCGTTCGACAAATTTGCTGTTTTCGAAAACATTCCAACAACGTGACGAAATAATCCACGCGATATCGAAATATTATCTGAAGCACGAAGGGTCGTAGAAACGGAATTCAAAGTTTCAAACGCGAGATCCTCACGCACGACGGGAGATTAAATGGAAAGAATAATCTCGGGCAAATTATAATTCTTCGTTGAAGCGGACAAAGGTCCGATTAAAAAGGGAAATTCGGTAGAAAATTCGGGAGCAATGTTCCGAGCGAGCGCCCGCGGATCGACTACTTTTTTCACCGCAAACCTGAACTGTCAGAGATTTTTCACAATCGCGGATGTTTCGTTGCGAGTGACCGACTGTTTAGCATGCTTTTCGTGATTTTATTTCGGGTCGGTGCCCCTTGGCGTCGCTTTATGACACAAAATATCTGTTACTTTTATCGTGCTCCTGCCGTGTCCGTGCAGTGCAGTAAATTGCTCGCTGCTTTCGGGGATGACGTTTGTTTTTAGTGCTCCATTAAAGACTGGAAAATTAAAAAGTTGCAAGCTCGGACAGGTTGCGGCGTTCGTAAATTTTGAGAGTTAAAAAGGTAATCCGAAACATACGAGAGAATCGTTTCGTTTTTAAGAAGTAAAATTATGAAAGTTGATTCTTTTAGATGTCTCGCGAATCACGTGACCCAAATCAACCAATCGCTAATTTTCGTTGCATTAGCGTTGCACCTGAAGAGGCCCGATTTTCCTGGTTATCCCCGCTAAGATCACTTTCAGTGATAAAATTCGAAAAATACCGCGAGCGACGGCCCGTTTAAAATTTCTCAAATAACTTCGAACGCGTTTGACGGAATGAGATTTTAATTTATCGCTTAATAAAACCTTCAGAGGGGTCAGTGGGAAATCAGGCGAGGTCAGATCAGACATTCCAACGGCGGAGGAAAAGAGCCGTGAACGGCTTCGAGGGGTTCGCTGGTTCCAATAACCAAAAAACCTGGTGATTTATCGCCAGGCTCGGATTCTTCGGTGTGTACCTGCCGAAGAGATATTTCACGGGTGTAATGTTCTCGATGGTCGATCGGACGATCGTGGAGAGAGTATCGGGCTCCGGAGATATTTCGTGGATCGTGTAATATACAGCGGCACTGGCTGGCCAATGGTTGGCCTCCAACGCGCGCAAGCGGTTTTTTAATTTGAATTTCTGAAAAAGGTCGTGTAACACGGTCGAGTGAGCTTGAGAAACTTGCATCTTGATCTGGGTCGAGAACGATATTGTCGAGCACAGGCGGAGAAAGGAAGAAGAGGACGAAGATAATCGGAGGGAGAGGGAAGAAAATTTTCGGAGGTCCCCAGAAGTAAGCGGAGCGACGGAATTATGGTTGAAAAATCGTGGTAATTACGAGCGGCGCGTGCGTTATTTCCGTGAAATATCCGTGTCGCTTTATTCCGGCGCGGCCGTCGGGACGCAATACAATGAGCAACGCGGCGATATTTCTCGGCGCAGAGCGACCGAATAATATTTCTCGCTGACATTCCGCGCTTTAATGCCACCGCCGTCGGAGTGTCTCTTCAAACTTCAAACGCTCTGCATTCGACTCGTACACAGGGTAATTCCCAGATAGATCGCTTTTCCAGAGACGCGTCGAAAGGTGGAACGTTTCGAGGATGCTGGAGAGCGTCACACGATACATTGTTTCTCATACGATTAATCGACTTTTCGAGATTCGGAAGAATTCATTCATTCACTTGATTTGAAGGGAGCAAGTCGGTGTCTGCAAAACTTGATGTAACGTTGTGATACCTCGTGCATGTTTCCCAAGTGAATATTGTAAATATTGTAAATATTACACGTGAGTGTTATAATGTAAATTATACGTTGGGAAATATGTCACAATACTTTGTACATATTTCCCAACTAACTGTTCCGATTCTACCCAATTTCGTCGCAAGAAATTTCTAAATTAATTATTCCCTCGACTGTGAGAAAAAAGAAGTTCGATTAAAGTCTCATCTCTTCCAGCTCCGTTTTTAATTAAGCAACGATACGAAGAAAAATTCTCCTATTGTCCCACTCTCGGAGGAGTCTGAGAGACGAAACTTTCCCTCGCTGGAGTTTCGACGATCTCGGTCGGGCTTCTTTCTCGACGATTCCTGTCGCCGCGATCGTTGACTCGCGCCACTTGCCAGCGAGGGGAGGAAGCCGCTCGCGTTCGCGACTGGTGATAGTTTCGTCTCCCGACTCGTCGTGGCTTTCGTTAGTACGTTCAGAAAATAGTCGGACGCGGGCCTGTTTAAACTTCCCAAGCCTGTGAGTGTAACTCTCGGGACAGCTTCTAAGATAGCTCTCGAGGTAGGTCGAGGTTGCGCTCGAAATTACCGAACCGCTTAAATCCACGCCGCGTATAATCGGCCTCCCATTCAAGCGGTTTCCAGCTGCGCTTAAGCATCGTAACGAAGAAGTAATTTACGCGAGTTTCGCGTAAGTCAAGAGAAATTGAAACGGGACGAAACGTTTCTCTACAACAGTGGAATGAAGAATCAATCGATTTTCTATTGCCTTTCGACCACCATGAACCGTGTCGTTTAAATATCACCAATTTTTCGTTCCATACGCACCACGTTGGTTGTACTTGATATTTGGGTCTAACGGCATAATTTTGCTTAACGTGTTTAATAAGCGTGTACCAATATCGAGTCGACTGTGAAACGTGAATTAGAGATCAGGGAGACGTTTGTGGGATTTGAAGGTTTGATTCAACAATCAAGGCCAAGTTCAATGCCTAAAGTATGTTTGTAACAAGTATCTGTTAAGTTTTCCAACTTTAATATTAAGTTATATTTAGAACTTGATTATTAAATTGATATCAAGTTATATTATAACTTCAATGTTATATTTATAACTTTAATATTAAGTTATATTTAGAACTTCATTATTAAATTGATATCAAGTTATATTATAACTTCAATGTTATATTTATAACTTTAATACTAAGTTATATTTAGAACTTTATTATTAAATTGATATCAAGGTATATTATAACTTCAATGTTATATTTATATCTTAATATATTCTTGATGTTATAGATGATACTATAACAGTTGAAGTTACATTTATAACATCAATATTAAATTAATGTTAAGTTACACTTACAGCTTCAATATTATATTTATAACTTGATATATACTTGAGATTCAATTAAACTACATTAGATAAATTATACTGTTCAATCCTATGATCCCACAGTGTTCTTCTCTGCACAACAATCCATACACTGATCCATCCAACGCTCAAATCTGTTCTGATCATACTTTTTGTTTACACAAACCCTCTCTCTCTCTTGTCTCTTTTTCTCTTTCAGCCTCATATCCTCATACCCAATGTTATATTATTTTGCAATTATTATAGCGTTGTGTAACATTCGAGAGCCATAGCCTGAGCTGTCTTAAAGTTACAAACTTGATCTGCACTACGTAGGTTTTAGCATTCCTACAAGGTGTCAGGTATTGTAAAGAAAATTACAATTGTTGTTAGGATTCCAGATAACGAATATTGAATTCGACAATAACGCAGAGTCGTGATACCATCGAATCAGAGCGAATGGGATTATTCAGTACCAGAAATGACTGAAACGACACTACATTAATTAAGATTAAGATTTCATCTGGAGCCTTTGAAATTGATAGACTGTCGTGTCTCAGAGTAGCCGTCAAGTTTTACAAATTTCTTCATCCATTCGTCCAAACATTCGGACAAACCACGACAACTTTCCAACCAACATTCGATAGACTCGTAATCTTCGAGCAATCCACTCGGCACAAACTGCCTCTGGTACGATCCATCAACTGTCAAGATTTCGATCGTATCATCGGCTCCCGGTACTCTCGCCACAGTTAACGAGTTCCCTAACGAGCGGTGAAAGTAGAAAACACGCTTTCTCCTCCAACGACACGAGTTCGCAGGGTGAAACGAAGCCGAACGAAGCACGCCACAATGAAACGGATAGAAACGGAACGGAATAACGGGGATCGTTCCTCGGGCAGGACGGAGAAAAATTAATTCACGGTGCTCGCGGATAAACAAGTTGGCCGCGAATCGAATGAATCATCGCTCGCGATAGAAAGGGACGAAGGATGGGAAAAAACGCGGTTTCCGGAAATTGCGAGATGTTGCAATCTACTTCGAGGGGAAGTAATTGCTGTCGAAAAGCCGCGCTGGAGAGGCACCACTTGGTGTATTCGCGTTTTCCCCCATTGATTCCCCACTCGGAGATTCGACGCTCCATTAACGAACGCGTGACGAGTAGAAATGGAAGTTTCTGCACAAACGACAAAGCTCGAGGAAGATTCGCGAGCAAACGAAAGGATGCGACAAATTCTACGACTCGTGTGATTTTTCTTCTTTGCATATTTTCGTTCGAATGTTACGTTGATTACAAGATTATCGACATTAGCTGTATATTTTATTGCATGCAGTGTTCAATTTTAATTTACAAATGCAATTATCTCGCGAGATATTTAAAAAATGTCTCAAATATATTTCTTTCTCTTTCAATTTGGCACGCTTAGTTTGTCTCTCACAATCAGATACGAAGATCACTATTATTTTTTCAAATATAATTATGCAATGTTCTGTATCGAAGAGCTATTAGCTTAGAAGGTACTTTAACTTTAATTTTATAAAGTCTATCGTATGAAAGACGAGGAAAGACAAGCGCAGTACTCTTACATTTATAATGTTCTTATCTTTTATGGATAGATTTTACAAGAAGTGTCACTTCTAGACACTTTTTATGTATATATTGTCACTGAAAGTGATTTTAGCGGAGGTACCCAGAAAATCGGGCCTCTTCAGATGCAACGCTGATGCAACGAAAATTAGCGATTGGTTGATTTCGGTCACGTGATTGGCGAGAGGGCGCGGAGCAGACCTAGTGAGACGAATCGTACTGGGGTACGAGTCGTGCAGTTCTTATATGTTACATCTATCATATTATAATGCATACAATATATAATATATTGTATTATATTACATACGATGAAATATATGTACAATTATTATATAATTCCATCGTGAATAAATTTCATTGTTCGCGAACGCCCGAGTAAGTCAACGCGGTTCGCTCGCGTGCATCGGCCCTTTCGTTTCCCGCGACTAATTAAGTTAGAACTTCAATCTCCGCCGTTACGGATACGTTTCTCGTACGACTCGAAGAAGTACCACCAACTTTTAGCAACAATGAACGAAAACCAGCAGCAGCGAGCTTACACCGCCGTGACTCCCAACTCCCCATTTAACTTTCCCTAATTGCTCGTAAATCGTTTCGTCTCTCAGGCTTTCGTGCTCTGGCACGGAGCCTCCTGCTTACCCCGCAGTACCTCTCAACCCTTCCTCGTCCTTCCCAACCTCAGTATTCAGCCTCCCCTTTCCAAAATTCAAGCCTCAAGCGGCTGATCCTTGGTGTTCCATCCTTCGAAAAAAAGAGAAAAAGAAAAAAAGAGAAATATGTACATCTCGGCGCTGTTGTTCGCGTTCGCGAGGCATCGTGGGTGACCGTGGACTGTCGAGGGGGTGGCGGATCGATAGGTGGGGCGCATGGCCGCAGAGAGCCACACGATCTGTGGCTCTTCCACGGCCCCGAAAACTTTCGTTATTCCCGGACCCGTTGTCTTCGTTAAGCTGCCGTGAAAGAGCCAACCCTCTGCAATTCCAGTTTCTCCCTTCTCTTCCGTTGCATTGCGTACCACGCTCTCTTTCTCTTTCTCGTCCACGTCGCACTCGTAGCCGCGATGCGCACGATTTTAATTACAAGCTGCATGCAGGGTTTCTTGTTCCCTTTCCGGCGAGGGGGAGGGAGTCGAGGACGTTGGAAATGGGTCGGACACGCGTCGTCCGGGATCGGGATCGGGATCGATTTTTGATCGAGGAGTGGCCAGTGGAGTGGCCACGAAGGGGTTGGTTCGACCTGTTGGGGGCTGTTAATTGACGGCCTTTCCGCTGTTTGATTTTTCCCTCGATCCAACGTTTCCTGCCTATCCCGTTACACCGGATAAGGAAACCACGGAGCCTGGTGTGGCCCAAGTTGTTGATCCGGAAATGAATTGTCGGGTCGAATGACAGACGAACGGCGAACGATATAATTGATGGCAGGGGGAGATATTTCGTTACGTCGTCGCGTAACGACGTTAATTTTCGTCGCCGTTAATTAAGAGAAGTCTACGTGCTTCCCACTCCGTAATTGACTCGTTTCGAACGCGTAATTATTTTAAAACCGAGCAGACTTCGTTGGGAAGAGTCAACCTTCGTTCGGAAAGGAACGCTCGAGGAAGTTGGAGAGGACTATCGGTCTCGACGCATCACGAGCGTTCATTAATCAAGAAGCCAGCCGCGAGATTTCCACCGTGAAAGGACGAGTCCCAAAACGGGATCGCGTGGTTGATGAAATAAAACGTTGATCGTGTTATCTTGAATATTTGAATCTCAATTTTCGTTATCTCGAATGTTTTCATATCAATTTCGGGACTATCGTTTCTCACGGCACATTCGCTCATCATATATCACATTTATCAAAGATAAATTTCTCTTCTTTCCCTTATCGTTTCGTAACATATATATATATATATATTATTAATTATAGATACATACATTGTATTTCAAAAGTATTAAACCACTTGTACGAGAAAAACCGCGAGCTCGGGAGATATTTTAACAACAAAGATGATAATAAAACAATCGTATAAGCAAAGTATTAATGACTTCTTTGATATTTTTTATAAAAAAAAATTACGAGCTGAAACTCACTTAGAAAAAACAAACGCCTTCTACGCTAATCTTCTAAGAAACGATAATCGTATCGATTGATGCCTCTAGAATGAAACACTTCAACTTTTTTGATACTTTCTGACGTAATTAATCGTTTCGAAAGTTGATCGTCTCAGCTTCCATCTAGACTCCTTAGGTATGTTCGCTCCTTTTCGGACGAATCGAAAGAACGCAACAATATACCCAGGCAGCGAGGCTTCAAAATTCCATTCGATAATTTAAAACCTAACCTAGCATCAAGCGAACGAAGGAGGGAGAGGGGGGGGGGAAGTAATTAAAAAAGCGTTTCCACGTGTTTTTTCGGGCAATCGCGAAACGGCGAGATTTACACGGAAAATTCCAAGCGAGTTCCGTGCCCCGGAAACGCGAGGGGGAAGTATGCGAGCGTAATTATATTAAAGTTCGTCGGTGCATCCGGGCAGAAAAGCCGGTCCCTCGGGCCTTCTTTCGTTCGTTCCCAGCCGCCACTAATTGATCTTTTTTTCTTCTTTTTTTTCCTACTCCGCCGTCGGTTTCCCGTTGGCAAACTTCTCCCTTTTCCTTTTTCTTTTTCCGGTCGTCCGGTTAAAGGATCTTTCACCCTTTCAACGGGAGGATCCGCGAAGGATCGCAAAGCCACGAACCGGTGCGGATCTTACCCTCCTTCAAACGACTCGTCAGTTCAGAGATTCTCTAACGGAGAACTCTCGAACAGAAGTTCCCCCGCCCCGTCGTGCCTCTCGATCTCTCTGGAATTCTGCGAGGGGGGAGGGGCGATTAAAAGATCTCCGACCTCGTTGATACGTTGCGATGATTGAACGGTTGGCGAATTAATCAACCGGAGTTGTATCTGGTCGACGAAGCACAGAGCTGTCGCGAGTGAGACGAGCTCGAAGAGGAAAGTTGAGAAAAATCAAAATTGAAAAGAGCATTACGTGCACGTTTCGATGATCGAACAATCGTCTTGACGAGTTAACTAAATAAAAAGTAAGGAAAATAAGAGATAAATTATTGGCAAAGTTACATTTAATGGACGAAATTTTGTCAGAAGCGAAAGGAAAATTGCGTCCGTGTAATGTCGATTTCGCGTGTTTGAATAATCGATTGTTCGATGAATCTAATTTGCAGTAATTGCTAATTGCAAGCAACGGGACGCTTCCCATCGTGAGGAATTCAGACAAACAAACAAATAGAGTTATATTCAATCGAAGAAATTTCGTTAGAAGCTAGCAGATGCGAAGAAAAATAGTCTCGTTAATCGAGTGTTTGAAAAATTAAAAAGAAAGGTAAAGTCCACGTAATTTCCCGATCATCGAACGACTGATGAACCAAAAGGACAGCGAGAAGTCAAGAATTGAGACAAACTAGTAGAATTAATATTAAGTCTACGACTTGATTGATATTAAGACTACCCAGGGAGTCAACGAGAGAGTTAATGTGAATATACTGTGCAAATTTCTCGCTGAATTCATTAAAAATCATTTTCTCAGTATGATACTCTCTGGCAATTTCTCTATGCGGTGTAATTTTGCGAGAAACAACGAGAAAAAGGTTGAGAAGTTTACGGACAAGAAACAACACCGTAAATCCCCGAAATATATGCCTGGTAGCTAATTTTCAGTCGGAGTAACGCCACGCACCGCGGGAAAATATTCACTTTTTTCTCGAGAAATAGTTCAAGCGTATTTTTATAATTCGAGTTATCGCGGAAAAGAAAGAACGAGGATTCTCGTTGAAAGCCACTCGACTTTCTGAAAACAGAAAGTTTCTTTATTTCTTTTTTTCCTTCACAAACTAGGTGGAAATCTCTGCTGTTTGGCCAAACTCTGTCCATTCGTTTACGAGGTTTTCGTCGACTTTGTAGCTCTATTCCAGTTTATAGATTCTCGATATTCATTCATTCGGGGGATCCGAAGGTCGGTTGATCCTTCGTCCGATTGTGAGAGTAATTAAGCCCTTCGACAAAATTCCACACAGTACAATTCTACGTAGAGTTATTAGAACAAAATTCCGAGAACTGTGTCAGTGGACGAAACCTCCATTTGCAATTCTCCGACTCGGTTTCAAAATGACCGAACGATCTGTGCAAACGGGCGGGAAAACTACAACTTTGGCAAATTTGAACACGTTTCCCGGATAAAGCCAGAAAAGATTTTCGCTAAACGCTACACGTTTCGTGCCAAGAGAGAATATTTCGAGAGAAAGAGCCCCTCCTCCCTGTTTATTACAGCTTTCCTCATTTCTTTTCACAAGTCCTGCTAACCCAGTTACCTTTGTGCCCGCGTCCCGTGGAAGCACCAGGGTTCACCCTCCCCTTTGAAGTTTCGCATGCTAATCCCAAGCGTTGACAGCCAAGAATTCTCCTGCTGTGTTCAAAAGGACGGAGAAAGAGGAACGAAAGAAAGAATGAGATATCTGCAAACTTTGTTGTTCGTGGCTGCTTCTTCTTCTTCTTCCTCTTTCTTGTCTCTTGTCATTGAACGCGCAACGCGAGCTCCGCACAAAGATGGCCGATGGAGCCACAGTTGCGGGAAATAAATAGCGCGGTCCGCTATTCCGCGTTCTCCGTTCAAAGGCGCGTTTATACTCGGCAAGAGCAGCGCGAGATTTTAATGGCCGACGTTAAATAGGGATATTACCGCGGATATCTTTGTTAGGGCGAAATTAATGAAAAGGTTGCCGGCGGGAACGACGGGTGTTACACGGGAGAATAATCGTCTGTTTATGCGACGGGGGGAGGGGGGGGGCTACGCGTACGCAAGATCTAGGCACGGTTGGAAACTCTAGGCGAGGAGCTTGGAACTTTCGCCTCGTTGCTCGCATTAACGTTTAAACGACCGGCCGGTAATCGTCGGGAATAAAAATAAATTTGCATCAACGGAGCCGAGATACACGCGGCGCGAAAGTGGCCGCGCGTTCAATGAAAAATTGCCTGCACTTTGAACTTTTTTAGAGAAAAGTGTAACAGTCTGGTTAGTCGTCGTTTTGAAGTGCGACGAGTGTTTTCACGTCACGGGTAAACGAGTAGGTAGAGTGAAAATTCAAACGACTTCGCAACGATCCTTTGAAACTTGTCGCGCGATCTTTTATTTTATTAAATTTCAAACGTTTCGAGGTTAAACGGCGAAATGTAATATTCGAATTTCTTGAGTTCGTTCGGGGTTTGATAAAAGAAAAAATTGTTCCAACGGGTTGACGCAAAGGGAAGACTTTGATCTTTAAACCCCGAACGTTTTTTTCCACCTGCTGCATGGTGCGAAATCATCTTTGAATAAAAAAATGAATAATGCACTTTGAAAGGTTTGAAAAGGAATCCAGGTTTATTGTTGCGCGATTTTGCAACGAGATTGCAACAATTTGCAATATGCCGCGTTCGAATATTAATGTGAGCAACTGTACCGTAAATGTTTGAATACCTCAATTTATTCGCGATGGTAATGTGTGGTTATCATTAATTACGAAATTAACAGATTATAAATTTCAATTATTAATTGAACAATTTATCAATCGTGCGTTGAATTGTTGATATATGGATAGAGCGTTAAAATTAACTTGTCAACGCAGTCCCCCAGTTTTAAATAATTACAGGGAAATTCTTTTTACCCAACATGATTTAACATTTGTCTCGTAAATGAGTGAAAATTGATACATCAGCCAGTAAAATTAAAACTCGACTCGAAATATCCTGCAACAGAAATGGTTCAAATCGTTCAGACGCTTTCACGCGACTAGATAGTTTATCAAAGAGAAAGCACCGAGACTTAATAAACGACATTAATAAACTGGCCGATAAAGCAGGGTAAAACGGTTCTTTGCAAATTTATGAGAATTGATAAACGAAGCTGAAACGGTGCTCCGGTCGACGATCAAAAGAAGAATCGACGACCTTACAACGAGAACAACGGGAACTTTCGAGTAGTCCGTGGAACTGTTCTCGATATTCCGCAAACTCCTCTTCCAACGATAAGTTGATGAAACGGGAGAGAAGGGAGACGATTAAATAACCCGCGCGCGCGCGAGAGAGAGTGTACTCTCGTCTCGCGATAAGCCTCTCGACTTTCGAGGGTCGAGCCACCGAGTTAACTCGGTGTTAAAGCGATTCTTATTGACCGGCCACTCGTTCGCCCGCTGTTTTCCTCGGTGTGAAGCGAGCGAGCGGACCTTCGACCAAAAGTCGATTGTTGTTTCGCAAAGCCGACAATGAGAGTCGATATTACGAAAACAGTAGCAAGTAGCTCGCAACAGCTGACAACGAGCTGGAACACGAGGTGAAGGACTCAAAAAGCGTCGTGTCTTTTCTTTCTTTTAAAAGTTCGGTATAAAATTGAAATTTGCCTTTTTCCTTCGAGAAACAATCGAGAAAGTGACACTCCGCGTTTCCATCCGCTTTGCCGCCGATTTAATTATCGTCGGCTACACATTCGTTTAGCGTCTTTTAAGAGAGCGACGCGACGTTTAACTTAGCCAGCCGACTGCATAATATTCGCGTCGCTGCTCGTACACAAATTAATTAACGGGGACGACACTGAAAGCCAGCAGATGGAAAGTTCTTAGTACCTTTAATCAACCGTGAGCAACGAGCGCGAGGAGGGGTCGCGAAGAGAGGCGGGGAGAGGCGAGAACGCCCCGGTAGAAACTTTGAGGTTAGGTCGCGTAATATTCGAGGCGCGCGTTCGAATAGCCTTACGCGCGTAATTTCAATTGCGTAACTTTCCGCGGCGCGGAATTCTGAAACGTTCGAACTTCAAACTGACGACGTGCCGCCCGATTCTCGCCGTTCAACGCCAACGATTCGCGCCTAATTGTTTTTATTCCACTGAAAATTCCACGCCGGCAGAAACGCAAGAAACATTCCTCGAGCACGTTCTTCTGTGAAAGTAAACGGTTTGACTCTCGGTGTATTTAAGCGAGTGCATTTATCGTCGAGAGCCGACGGAATTATCTTCGGCGATACGGTGTGTGTATAAACGTCTTCGAAGACTTTGTGGATTTAATTACGGAGGTGGATGAAAGCGCTCGCGCGTTTTCGATGAAAAATCGTCGGTGTTTTATACTTTGTGAAAACAAGTCGCGTAATAATCCAGTTGATCTCGTTTTCAAGCGCGAAGTCTGCGTTAGTATTTTTCCTCTTTTAAGCGAGGATACTTTTGTTCTCGAGCTGAAAGCTTCTTTTCACCTGCTTTTTATAACAAAATATAAGAAAAAATCTTAAATTTTATTAAACATACGATAAAAATAAGTTATGGATTTATTTCAGTAGAAAGTGATTTTTGGCCCACCCTGTATTATGTTTTTTCTTTCTTCTTCTTTTTCGTATTTCTTCCTCATCTGTATATATTTTGTAATTAAACTGCCCTCTACGATACTCTGTTCGAAGCTTTCTTACGTACAAATGCAACTAACAAAAATTGCGATGTAAAAATCAGCTTATCAATCAATCGACATGACTCGCAACAAGTAATGAAAAAGTGAATGTGGACACGTAGCACAGAATCAGCTCGTGACACGAAATATACAGAGGTGTGCTACGCATAGTGGCGCGGAAAAAATTTATTAATCGTACTTGTCTCAGAGTCCGGTACGGTCTTCTGCGGCCAAAAATACGACATTTTCGTGGCACGAAAAAGAAAAGAAAAAAAAAAGGAAAAGAAGAGTGCGGAAAAACAGACTCTCTGTGCTTTCTGACGACTGTACAAGCAGTAAAAAGGGTGAAAGACGTGTCTCCATTTTACCGAAGGCACGTCAGCCAGCCCGAATTTTTTTCGGTTCGAGGTACGTAAGAAACAGTGTTTACGCCAGCTGTCGGCGAACAAACTTTGATTCAATGGCCCGAATCGGAAATTTTTTTGTAGGAATATACAATATACAGAGAACGTCACGAAACAGCGGCGATTTTTTCCGATGGCTCGACAAGAAAAAGTTGGAAAAGTTTCCAAAATTTTTCAGAAAATGCAACGCAAACGATCGTTTTTCATCGAAACGTTGCAAATCGTTGGAAAATGTATCTTCGCGCCTTATTCAGAGAAAAGGACGCAAGTGAATGAAAGTGAACTGATTTTTACCTTCTGTGACACGTGTTATTACGAACGATTCGTGATTTCTGAATTCTGAATTCTCAATGTAACAAGCTTCTCTGAGGAAAAAAAAGTTTTTTGAAAGTTTCATGTGCTGCAACTACATAACTTTTATTTATTTATTTATTTCTTTTTCTTATCTATCAATCTATCGAAAGTGTCTAAAAAATTGCGAGCACCCTGCACACACGGACGTACGACACGGAAGCAAGGATTCTTTCGAGCGGTTCTCGAGAGAATCATTTTCGACCTCCACCGATTCCACTGGAAATTCAGCGAGGAAAACGCTTGTGATATTAAGCTTTCGATGGAGAACACGGTCGGGGAATATTGGCGGGAGAACAACGTTTTACTTTCGTCGAGAGAGTTTTCGTTGCGTTTACGAGATAAGTGAAATTGCCCGACGTCGATGTCCTTTTTAATCTATTTCGTGGAATATCGGAAGAGATGTTCTCCCTCCTACAATTTTCAATAAAACCTTCGTCTTCGCTTAACGAGCTGTTATGACGTATTGGGTTGCATGAAATCGTCATTTCGTGGAAATTTAAATTTGAAAAGCCGGCATTAGCCATTGAATTCGTAATAATAACTTGATATTCTTCCTCTTCCGATATAATTCAAATACCACAACTGATTTCTTGTTACACTAGCCTCTTCAATTTCGTTCCTTGTTTTTTAATTATTTTCATCAATATATATGTTCGATTTCGTTTTTCTTAAATCACATTCATCGATATATTCATATTTGTAAATTACAATCACTAATATATTTTATAATTTATATTTTATAATATATTTTATAATCGACGACTGATACTACGACAAATACTTCAATATTAATCATTGTGATTTATGCCCGACCGAACAGATAATTCTACGTGAAAAAATAAATCGAAAAGGAAAGAGCAAGGCCTTCGTTTAAATACGTTTCGTTGAACATTGCCATAGTACTTGGTAAACTTTCAAACTTTTAAGAAAAAAATTCTATTCTCGCGCGTGAAACTGTTTCTTCAAATTAACCAAATACGATAAACTCGATTTTTCCAGAAACGGAGCATCGAGTGAGAAAAAATTTTATTCTTTCTTCTCGGCTCAACTTGCACAGGAAAAGCATCAGAGCGTAAAGCGGAAGGGAAGAATTGAAAAAAGAGAAAGAAATAACGGCGATGAAATCTTATCAGTTCGCAACAAGCTTCAGTCAGAATCCCCTCGAGAAAAAGAGAGGAGGGAGGGGGGGGGGGGGATTGGGAATGTCGAACAGGGAATTAAGTCTGGCGGATTCGTCGACGATGGAACGACAGTCGGGTCCGGAACCTCGGCCATATTGGCCCGGAAATATTTCGGGATTTACGATCCCACATAAATCTGGAGGTCAATGGAGAAAGTTTCCCTATTATTTTTGTCGCCAGCCGTCACGATCGAGCCCCGGGCAACACGTTCCGACAGTGTAATCCACTGTTCCTCTATCTACCGTCGCGTTCGAGATCGTCGATCTTTCTCGCGAATCCGGATAAAAGCAGAGAGCGCTGTAGAAATGGCTGCTGCACAGACGTTGCGCGGCAATTTCGAAATTGATTGCACGTTTTCTTCTCTTCTTCTTTTAATTAATTAATTGAACAATTCGTTAATTCGCAAGGTTACGTGTAACTTTTGTACGAATTACGTGTAACTTTTTGTATATATGTAAATATCACTAGTGTATATTGTTTGACACTAAACGTATCGGCACTTTATATTCCTGCTGCGATCGATTAGGTATTTTTACGAAAAGAATTGTCAGTTTAATACAGGAAACACTACATAAAATAACTTTTGGGTAATAAGAAAAAAAAATTAGATTTTCTCAGTTTCTTTCGACAAGAATTGAACGAAGAGAAGAATGCAGAATTTTAAATCAAATTTTTGAACCGGTCATTTCACCGGTTTAGTGTCAATTAACTATGTAAACTGTCTACGTGCGACAAATTCCCGCCGCACGAGAATTTTTCTCGTATAACACGAATGATATAAAGCAACATGCTTGGTATGATTATTGCCATAACTTCTCTTACTCCACGTTTCGTCAAATGGGACAGTCCTTTTTCTTTTAAATAAATAGCAAATTTAATTTTTAATTGTACGACATCTTCGACGCGTAAGATAGGAGTCTATTTCTCCACTAACTAAAATTCCAAGTCGTTGTTGCTCGAACATTTTTCCGCAGCACGTCAACGTAGCACTCGAATAATTTTTACCTTGCAAATGAAAAAGAAAAGAAAAACGAATGATCGATCGATTCGAACAATTGGCTCCTTAATTTCTCCCAGTAGCTTCGAATAATTAAGAAGACTGAGGACTCCCTCCGAGAATTTAAATAGCCCTCCCCCTTTGGCAATCGGCGGAGGAATAACGAAATCTGGAAAGAGGAATCGTTCGATCCCGACCGTCGGTCGACGAAAAGACAGTAAATAGCGGGGAAACTCTAACTCGTAAATAAGCGGAGGAAGTTCGTCGAGGCGGGGAGGAGGAATAAAAATGGATCTGTCGGAATGTCTCTGGGCCGGGTAGAGGAAGTTGGCTGGCAGGCGTTTGAAAAATATTCTATCGAGGGGATGAAACCGCGTTGGTGGGCTATTTGGTCGTGAAACGTCGGAAGCCGTGAGAGGATTATCAGAGTGTCGTTGAAGAAAAACGTTATGGAGAGGGGGAAGGGAAGCTCCTTGCCGGCTGGTTCTCGTCATCGTCGTCGTCGTCGTCGTCGCCGCCGCGAGCGATTGCTCCTGGAAAGTTCTCGCGAACGCCTTCGAAACTTCCCCGGTCCCGTCCGTCTTTTTCGTCCCAGACGTACAGTCCACGCGAAAGTTCGCCACGCCAGTCACCGAGGGCGACCTCTTAATAAAATCGAAGTGGCTTCGGGGACCTTAAAGTCCGTCGAATTGTTTTCTCAGCGAGGACTAAGCGAAGCTCCTTCCTCTCGACGAGCAGAAGGTTTGTTAAAACCGTCGGTGATGTTTCCAGCCGATGCTCGATATGCGCGATTGTTTGCAAGCGGGAACTGAAACTCTTCGAATAGCCTCGTTATTCAATCTCGATAGAATCGTAGCTTTAATTCTTGCCTTTAGAGTCAGAGTGAACTGATTGTGAACTGATTGTGATTTCCAAGGATTAGGGATTGGTGATTATTTTTTAGAAATTAAGAGAATATAATTTTATGTAAAAAGAATAAACCCAAATAAGAGAAATGACAAAATTTTTTCGTCCAAAGCTTCGTTTTGGAAAAAAAAGAAAACAAGTTTCAAAGTGAATTTCACTGATTTGCAATAACGGGGAAATGTGGAATAATAACGTATTCTCGGGAACATAGACTTTGGACGTGTTTCGTTAAAAATTGCCATTGTCTCGACAACTTCCCAAACTCGATTTTCGCACGAAGGAATTTTATTCTTTCCCGTTCGTGCGTGTGAAATCACCCTGTGTACGTGTGCACGCGCCCCTACGACCGAAGAAACTTGCTTGAAATTTTAAGCCCCTGTTGGATTCATCTCCAGATCTCAGTTTGCCCGTCGAAAGTTCCCCGATAAGGAAGGGTAAATCTTGGCGCGTGTTCTGCCGCTGGCGAGGAGGAAGCCACGCTTCGTCGTCATCCGGTGACTGAGGTGGCGTTATTAATGGATTATTTCGCGGGAAATTGCGCGACAACGCGATCGGTTGCTTCAGCAACGCGGACCCACGTGTGGAGAAAGGGGACACGACTAATCCACGATACGAGCCGCGGCGTCGTGATACATTGCTCGCCAAGTGTACCGTAACACGGGGCATATTTCCGTGTAGGGAACGCACAGGTACGTAACACGCGCGGCAGAGAGCGCTACCTCTCCCTACAGGAATATTTAATCCGCTTTGGAACGCAAACAAGGATTTTATCGTGGATGTACACGTTCAGACATCCTTCGTCCGTATTAACTACGACAGCGACGACGTGATTTGCGACACGCCGCGCGGAAAAGCGCGGTCGATTGAACGTGTTTCGTGCGGAATAATTTTCCAAAGAGAGAATCGAACGCCCGTCCGTGCTGAATTTACCCCTCGAAATCGCGAATTGCGCCCTGCCCTGCCCTGCCCTGCCCTGTCCTGTCCTGCCCTGCTGAGCGCGGACGAATGTGAAAAGACGCGTGACGAATGTGAAATAAATTGAAGCAGAAATCGATTGTGCCGAAGGGTTAGATAAAATTATCGCGGAATATTAACTTGCAGGATCAAGATAAGTCTGAATTTTATGTGCCAACATTGTTTTTATAAACGAATGTTTTATGCGAGTGTTACGTTTAATACAAGTGTAATAATTTATCGATCATTAATTGGATCAAGATACGATCGATATTTTTTATAATTGAATGTTTTGTATGAATCGTTTAATGTAAGTCAATTTTTTAGCGATATCAATTAAGTCGACGTAAAATTCGATAAATTTGAATTTTATTTGGTAATATTCTTTATAAACGCGTGTTTCATACGAATCGTTTAATGTAAATGCAGTGAATCAATTTTTTGTCAATTGGATCAAAATTTATTAGATACTTAAATACTATACTGTATAGTATATTCAAAATTTAATTTTACGACTCATACGAAAGGGACGTACATTCTTTCGTGTTACTGGGTATTTTATAGAAACAGTCTTTGATGTTACTGTATTTTACAGAACGTTCACTTCAGTTCTCGTTGTTGCTTTCTTTTTTCATTTTTTTCGGTTTCACATCGCGCTTGGCAATGCTTCTCGAAAGTTGGAATTTGCAGAAACGTGTTGTGCGTGTGTCAATTGCAAGAACATTTACCCTATTTCACCTTCCGTGGTTGAATTTCTCGTTACACTATCGCGAACTACGTATAAAATAAAACTCTGACTGACGTAGAAGAAATTGAATTTGCAAAAAAAGTACGGAGAAAGGGGGAGAGTATCAAGGTTGCACGTCCATTTTTGGCGAAGTTCAAAGATAAAAGATAAAAGTCATCAGTAGGAATAAAGTTTTCAAAAGTATCGTACGCCTTTCGAAAAATATCGGAGACGGAACAAGTGTCTGCGAAAAAAATATTTGCGACGAAAATGTCGACGCGACGATGCATTTCCTTTGGCAGAGCTAACTACTCTTTTCTTTCGGAAGAAACTATCGATACTTAACTCACGTCAATTGTTAGTATCAACAAGTTAAGTAGTACCAACTTGAATCGATATCAGCTAAAAACTTAAATTTTTCGTTAAACTTGAATCACTTGAAAGTTCGATATTTCGCACGTGCATCGCAATTCGAGAAAATTCGTCTTCCAACGAAATGCCTTTTTAGTGGAAAGATATTATCGCGTTTTCGTCAGACACAAATCTAGGATCTGGGAAAAAATTCTATAATAATATTAAACGCTAGAACAAATTGTGAATTATTAAAATTTAAATAACGATTAAAAATAATAGTTGAAGTGTGCAAAACGTTTATCTACGAAATTTTTATATCGACAAATAAAAATGGACACACGCGTGCGTATTTCTCTAATAAAAACACGACGTCACGTGGGAGAATCGCAAGAAGGAGGGAGGAGGAAATAAACAGGCTGCGGTTGATTACCGGAAACGCGCCAGTTATTACACAGTCAATAGGAAGCAGTTAGAGGTTGCGGGGTCCCTTCACCGGTGAAGCCGCTGGATCGTGTCGAGGATACCATCTTGACCCCAAGATCCACAGGAGACTATGCATTTGCCAGTTACTCGGCTGTTGCACCCCTCTTCGCGGTTTCCCCTCGAGCTCGTGGGTATAACACAACGCGTATACTCCCGACTCGCTCGTAGTCAAATCGATAATTTTCTTTCTCTATAATTTTCTACAACGCATCATCGTAATAATAACCAGGGGAAAGAGGACGTGGATGTGTACGTAATCTTCTCTGATGAACTAACAAGAGAAGAAGTTTTGTAACAAGTGCACGTTCGAACGTTTCTTTCGAGATAATCCGGTTTCAAACACGGAAGTGGTTGTAATCACTGTGTGGATTCGGATGAACATTAACATCCGTTTGCGCGAGAAGGGAACGGAGAAAAATTCGATGAATTTATTGCACGTTTGCAGTCGGGAAAAACGTTCTCCAGCAGAACACTTTAACTTTTTGCGCTGGAATGACATGCCACGCACGTCGAGAATTTTTTGTCCCAAATTGCAACGCTTTCCCAGTTTTAAGTACATTTAAACCACGTAACCCAGGCAAAACAAATGATAAGTTTATTACTTTTTAATAATTCCTATCCGGTGATATTATACCGACGAGTTCAAAAGAAGAAGAAAGCGAGGAATTTTGTATACGGTTCGGTCTCTCGTTATGGTCCGCGAACCAGTTGCCAGCGCAAGAGGTTAATCGGAGGATTCGAACATCTGGCATATCATATCGTATCATATGTCAATCATTCGTACAAAATTTGATTATTATTGTTATTATTATTAATTTCATTATTTTATTAATAATTTTATTTGTGCTATTAATTTGTAAGACACAGCGTTTATTAATAAAAAGGAATCAGTAATCTTGACTCTTTCGCCGATATCAAATTGATTCAAAAAAGTGGAGGTGACCTTGTATCTCTCCAATTACAAAAAAAAGAAAACTCTTACCGTCATATTGCGACTCTTTCTCTACTGAACAATTAACGAAGAATTATTAACAGCAAAAAAATTTCTCGCAACTTGAAGAAACAACAAGACGATTCAATGTGACTGTGTACTTCTGGTGCAGACTGTACGAGAGGATATCGATCATTCGGGGGAGGCGATGTTTCGAGGTTACGCTCGGTTACTCTTACGATCACGTTTCGAATTCACTGGCGTCCGGCCATGGTATTCGTGCTAAGCATCGCTGGTATGCCGTTCCAGGACGAGACAATTCGAGAGATTCCGTTAGCGAGCAGAAAATGCGCTTATGCCGTACGTACGCATCGAAGCGACGCTGTTTTCCCTGGTCGTGCGCGCCTACGGAATTCTCCGCGAAATTGCGGACACGACGTCAATTCCCGGCTGATTGACGAATTTCGGCGTATTCCGGCCTCGCGTTTCCCTCGCTCGCCAAGATTGAAATTTCGCTACGGCGATATTTCGGGGCTAATAGAACCGGCCCAGTTCTACTTGCGCCCGCGTTTCGCCGATGATGTTACGCTGCCTCGCTGAATGTTGGAGATGGAAGTTGTCGCAACATGGCTGTCGAATTTTAATTTACCGCGTCGCGTTTGAACGCGGGAGAGTCGAAGACGAGTAACTGATGAATTTAGAAATTAACTCTGTGATAAAATTTGGAAATTATCGCAGTATTTTCTGTTATTCCAGCGACTTTCAGAAACTGTAAAAAAATTTGGAAAGTCTACGAGAATGGGCTGAAAGTGAAAGACGAATATCTTTACGAAACAACGATAGAGATAAATCTTTGCTTCAAAAGTTGTACTTTTTTTCTCATCCAGTGCATCAACTTCCCTCTGCGGAAGCGCTTCTGTAGTTAAGTCATTGTAGAAAGTTAATGCAACGTTGACGGAAATCTGTTGCAATAAGTGGTGACTGTGTGAAAAAATAACTATGTAACTTTAAAAAGTCCATTTTTAATACCATTTCATAAAGATGCGTCTACCTGTTCATTTTTTTATTCTATGTTATATTATATTCATTTACCTATTTACCTATTCTATATTATACATATATTTGTATAATTATATGTATATATATATACATATAATTTTTATAAATTTATTTATCATAGAATTATTTTATTTTATTTTATTTTGAAGATGAAACGAATCAGTCCACCATCGTCTGTTACCCAATTAGTTTTTCAAACCGAATCTTCGAAAGGTTCTTGCAGGAACAATAAAAATTCGCTTTACGAGCAAAGTTCCGCCCGAAACGTAAGCAAGGGTTGATAAATATCGCGCGAGATGCGAAACACACCGATTTATCATCGACAAAGACGTTAACTTTGTCTCGAAATTTAACCAACGACGCAAACAAACTGTTGTTTCTTAAACGATTCATGTCTCGTAGGAGGGGGAAGAGAGGGGATCAAGTTACGGTTCGATGGAAGCGAGGACGAAAAATTGATAAATTGAAGTTTCCTCGAGGATGTAGCAATATACCGACGGTAGAAAATAGATATCCTAGCTTCGAAGAATACCAGCGATTTCCTAAGTATCACATATATTTGAAATGAACGTCACGTGAAACGTCGTACAATTTGTACGGGCGGGTGGGTAATACGAGAAACGTCGGGAAGAGCGATGATGTTCCGCGCCGTGACGGATAAAACCTGTATTCTTGTCTATAATAACGATGCAACGACGTCGTTGCGAGATATCCATCTTACTTTCCGATTCCTCCCCTTCGAAATGGAAGGATCGCTCCCCAAGGATCTTGTTCCTCTCCTCTCGAGGAAAAGAAGGAGATCATTGGATTCGCGAGTGTGTTGTCGCGTTGAAAAATGTACTTATTTCCGGCAATTTGTGTTAACTTGTTTCGATAAACTTTTTATTGTTTGATTTTCCTGTAATCAATTTTATTTCCATCTTATTTTAACCAATACCTCCCTAAATCGTTACACCGCCGCCTCCCTCATGGATCGACTATTTCATCACTGAAAGTGATTTTAGCGGGGGTAACCCAGAAAATCGGGCCTCTTCAGGTGCAACGCTGATGCAACGAAAATTAGCGATTGGTTGATTCGTGAGGGGGCGTGGGGTAGACCTCGAGTGGGAGTGGCGTTGTCTCGATTCAAATATTTGCATATCAATAAAATTTTATGACAAATTTTCTAGTCAGAAGAGTTGTTTCTGGGCCTTTCAGTGAGACGAATCGTACTGGGGTGCAAGTCGTGCAGTTTCTTCTTTGAGAACGTCGATCAGAGTGGGGGAATAGTCGATGTTAGCACGGGATTTGTGCGTTAATGGCACGTAACGTTGAAGAAAAAGGATCAATTAACGCGGCGGTGGGGAGGAAAAGGGTAGAAAGAAAGAGACGGCAGAGAAGAAGGATGATTAATGGAAATATAATGCGGCGAAAGAAAGCCACGCGTGTGCAGCAAACCGGAAACGACAATTATGCACACTTTCCATTGCACAACCGAACCAAATTGCATAACAATGGACGAAATCGATTTTCAATCTGGCCCGGCGATGTCCGGCGTGAAAATCGTATCGAGAATGCGGAAAAACACAGTGTGCACGGGCAGGATATGGACACGGTCGTTAATGTTCCCTGAAATTCGCTACTTTCGCGAATATGGAATTCGCTTAATGGATTCCCTCCATTCGTACATAACCGATATATTCCAGTGGATTTCACCTCTGGTCATTCCCACTGGAAAGTTGATAATAAAACGCGCTTTCCGGGATTTCCTAAACCAGTATACAATCGCTTTTCGACCTGCTCCGTTTCGCGTCACCTCTCTCTCTCTCTCTCTCTCTCTTCTCTCTCTCTCTCTCTCTCTCTCTCTCTCTCTCTTTCTCTGCCTTGCTTTTCCACGATTAAAGTAAAATACAGGAAGGATTAATAAGGCGGGAAACTCTCGCGGTTTCTCGGTGAATTTACGAGGACCGCGGCTGGGTTATGCAGAGTTCGGGAAATACGTCGTCTTGATCGTTGGAATCCTCGTTTCCGCGAGGATTACGTTAATTAAACTGTGTCTCTCTCTCGAGTGGATTCTTTGTTCATCGCGGTTATTAACCCTCGGTAGTCGGAAGACTTTATTATCGAAACGTGGAAAGAAATGCGTACAGAAACCTGTACAGTTTAGGAGATATTGAAATATTTGACGATGTCCTGTACGAATAGTTATATGTATACAAGATGTATACAATTAACACGTAATTAACATTAACGTTGGTTAATCTATAAAAAGTATAAAAAGGGAACATAGTTACTTTGACCGGCGACGAAATTTATATAGCGACGTGGCTTGATACTTATTTATTTAGAAATTCACGTTCAATTCACGATGAGAAAAATATATGCAGTTCAATTAAAAAAAAAGAAAAAAAACAAACTTGGAAATTTCGAAACCGCTTGACACGCACAAAAGATTACGCCATACTTTGCCTTCCTCAAAACCACGTAACTTTCAAAGTTATTTCCAAGTTACGTGGATCACCCTGTATATCTCGAACCGCGTGAAAGAAACACTAACGAGACAACGCGCAACCGGGCGGAGCCACTTAATTTCCCTGCAAATTCGTCTACACTTCAGATTCGAGTCGCCGTTTTGTAAACGAGATTACCGAACGCCGGCAGCGTTCGCCAAGGAGTCGGTAACGTCCCGTAGACTTCCGCCCCCGAACGTCACCTCCAACCCTTGCCGGTCCATCTCGCCGTCGCCCGTTTCCTGCGTATCCGGCAGTTTCGCGGTACATAATCCCGTTGAATGCCGGCGAGTTTTCCCAGCGAATGGGGGAAAACGGAACAAAAGCGACCACCCGGAGGCCAGTAGAAGTGTCGCCGTACGTGTTGCTGCCACGCTGAAGAAAGTTTGAGGGGGGTTTCTCCAGGACAACTTTTCCAACCGGTCTGACGCGTCGAGATCGCAATTTTCAACGCGTGTGTTAAAGTACACGTGTCCTAACCGCACGTGGAGGGTGAGCTTAGAAATCGAGGGTAAAGAATACGTGTTCTGTTGAAACTTGGTATGATATAATATTGAAAATAGTAATATATATATATATATATATATATATTACTATTATATAACATTATATATATAATATAAAAAATAATATATATATATATACTAATATATTATATTATATTATATTCAAGTATTATATGATGTTTTTGTATACAGTAGTGAACGACAGTATTTGTACATTCAATGAAAAATTGTCATTGTAATTTCTTTTCACATTGCATTGGCACAGAACCAATTTTTTCACTGTTGTAGATTTACGAAAGATTTATCATCGGTGCAAAGCAAATTGTCATTACTACGGATCTCATTTTCATCGACATTTATACCGGAGTTGTTCATTGTTAGGAACAGTGCAGTTTATCGTTGTCGAAAATACGACGATTGAGAGTACAATGTGGATTTTAAAGAAGTTTGAGAGATATTTTTAAAATTCTAAAAAAGTTTGGCAGTTTTAATTGTTCTCGCGTGTTTCGGTATATAAAGCTTCTCAATTTCAGCACCGGTTCGGAATAATTTATCTCGACGAGAGTCGACGAAACCCCAGTACATCACTGTAGATTTATTTCGAAAATTTTCCCTCGCGTTTGATTTCCGAAAAAAACACGGGAAACACACCTCTCCACTTGTTGACCGTCGAATCCGTAACTTCGCGTTCCGCGAGGAAAAAGGCAAACGAGGACCGCGCGTATCGCCGAAGTGAATTGCACACGCGAGGCAATAATTGATCCAAAACACACAATTAAATCACCGAATAAAAAACATCTACCGCAGGGAAAGGTGGCTATTCTGGCCGCTAGCAACCTTCCAGCCTCGACGCTGGATCCAATTACGCCACCGAAAAAAAACGGGAAAGAAAGAAAAAAGATAAAAAGGGGGGAAAAAAGGTTAGTCCGTAAAAGCGAATCGAATCGAATCGAATCGAATCGAATCCTACGGCCCGAAATTTTCCAGCCAGCGTGTTCGCCCATTAACGGCGTCCTATTTTTTTAAGCGTCAATAAAATGTCGATCGGGTCGACCGACATCGGTGGAAATAACTGCGGTGTGAAACAATCGTCGAGCAATCGTGTATCGAGGCGGAGGCAAGACGGAGGAAATTCGCGGTGAAATTCTCCGAGGAGGAAAAATCTCGTCGTCCCCGCGGCACCTGTTGGTCGTCTAGCCTGCCGTAGTCGTCACACTGCTTGATCTCGCCCTCTCTCTCTCTCTCTCTCTCTCTCTGCTTTGGTTTCCATCGAAACGTCAATTTTAATCGAACGTTATTTTAAATATGACAATCTTCGTCGGCAGTGTCGTTTTCCCTCTCTGTAGAAGGTTTCACGTAAATCTTTTGAACTGTAAATTTTTATCTTCACACTTGTAAACTATCCTTTTCCTTTCACCGTCGTGGATTTACAAACAAATTTATCGTTACATCGTTACACCAGCGATGAAAAGGTTTCCAACGAAATTTTTAACGATCCGGTTCTCGCGGACAATGAACTGTGAAACCGGGTTTCTGAAATTTCGCTCTAATTACGGTGTTGGAATTTCGAAGGGAAATATCAAGAGAGAGAGAAAAAAAGGAGAATACGACGAACCTGATTGCACACTGGAGAGAAAGAGAAAGAGAAAGAGAGAGAGAGAGAAAGAGAGAGAGAATTGTTACTGGCTTTCGTGCAGATGGTACAGAGCAATGCATCAATGGCAAACGTTGTGCGTTTGTCATTCGGGATTCTCGATCGGGCGAAACATCTGTAGAACACGTGTACAGATACGCTGGGGAGAATCGAACGTCAGCAGATATTTTGAATAATGGAATAAGGTGCTATTAGTGTTGCAAATCGCGGTATTATTCAAACGGTGCACGCCGTTCCGTTTACCGCGTGCCGAGAAATTTCCTAACTCGATACCTTCGACTTCCTAATATCCGCTCTAATGTAGGAAAATAAATCCTGCGACTTCAACTATCTACGAGATACTTCCCTTAAACGGGCACTGGATTAAGATCACGTTAGAATTGAAGAAATATTCGATCAGTCGAACGATGAGTTGATTTTTCCATTTCCCAGTTAAGAGGGAAAAATAGTTTCAGAATTTTTCATAGATTGATTTTTATAGACATTCCTCTCGAGACTATAATTTTCTAATGTACATTCTAGTCAGAAAACCAATCCTGCAACTTCAACTATTTATGAAATACTTCCTATAAAAAGGTACTAAATTAAAGTGACATTAAAATTTAAGAAATATTGGCTAGCCGAACGACGAGATTATTTTCTCATTCCCAATTAAGATGGTTAAAAATAGTTTTAGAATTTTTCACATTTTTATAGATCTTTATACATTTTTGTCGAGCCTGTAATTTCTCAATATTCATTCTTGAAAAATAAACCCTGTAATTTCAAATATCTACAAGATACAAGATTAAAATTACATTGAATGCCGAGTGACAGGTTAATTTTTCTATTAACGTGTATAACAATACACACTGACTTTTATGACTTTTACAGATGTTCGTACAGTTCTCTCGAGTTTCATAGATCTTCCGAGACCTGCACGAATATTTATTTACGAGCCTTGAAACATTCACTGAAACGGAAAAAGAAGAATACATTTTCGATCATTCGGGATTATCGATAGATCAGAATTCTACCAGACGAACGGACGTATCGTGGCTGAGGAATTAAATCCGCAGACAGTCGATCGACATGACGTTCTGAGGTGCGACGTTACCAAATTCGCGGCGGCCCGACCCGATGAATCAGCTAAAACGAGTTTCCTCCTGGCTAGCATGCCGTGAAACGATTGAATTCCCACGTAAATGACGGGAATTCACTCGGGTAGGACCGGGTTTACGGCCACTCGGTGCATGTAGGGACAAAGTTCCCGGAAAACTTGCCCTCTCCCGCCCTTTGAAAAGCTGCGATCGACCCGCCATTCTCTGACTCTAGCTCCATTTGTCCAATCTAGATTCATTCGTCTGATCATCTATTACGGGTTATGGAATTAGATATTTCCGACGTGAAAAAGAAAGAAGAAAGAAAATGGAAAAATCGTGACTCTCATGACTGAATCGAAAGTTTCCGAATTTTTCTTCTTAAAATTGTACGATTCATGCAGTTATAAAATTCGACGTTTATTCAAATTATAACAATTATTTAAATTTTATACAATTATAAAATTCGATGTTCATTCGACTCGTTCGATAGCTCGCGTAGAAGCCAATTGATCCACGTTATTTTCGAGCGTCATTTATAGTCTTTAGATAGCACCCTCATTCCTCGTAGGGATTTTGCAGAAGATTCGAGATCATTGAGTCTGTTTTATATGTTTCCTTTAATGTAAATTTTATCGCACTACCGACTTTCTTTACAGTTTTCCATTTCACCGATCTCTGAACTTACGAGCGAAGACTAGAACTATTAAAGTGGTGAACATGATCAATTTCTGTTAAGCACGTTATAGACGTAAAACACATGCATTTTCAAAGATTTAAATAATTTCTCGTAAAACGTATGAATAAAAGCTTGCATTGTTAAAATAAAGTATCCCATTTTATTGTAAAGTTCTCAATTTTTTTTTATCACTGAAAGTGATTTTAGCCCAGAATATCGGGCATCTTCTGATGCAACGAAAATTAGCGATTGGTTGATTTTGGTCACGTGATCAACGGGGGCGTGGGATAGACCTCGAGTAGGCAATTTGTTTCAATTCAATAAAATTTTATGGCAAAAAAATCGTCTTCATTTCCTAGTCAGAACAATTGCTTCTGAGCCTTTCAGTGAGACGAAAAAATCTTCAATATCTCTGATGGAAATTTTATATAATTTGTATAATTTTATATAATAAATATGATAAATACGCCAGTATAATAAATACGCGTCCCTTCTTCCTCCAGATTTCCCGAAGAGAAGAGCAGCTGTCGCTTCAATTCAGACAATAATAAACGAATCATTTTTCGAATACGAAATTCACGCGCGCGGCCAAGATTCTTTGTTCAACCCCGGGGGACGTGAGCGGCGTGCGGTCACGCGCCAACAACACAGCATGGTTCCCCTTACGTCTGATTAATATTCACCGCGAGTGCAGCGTGGTTATTACGATCCACCCTTTGCCAGATTAACATCCAGAGTCTCTCTCTCTCTCGAAAGAGAGAGAGAGAGAAGGGACCTTAAATGCTTATTTCGTCCTCTCAAACGTTAGATAAAATATTACACGGTTAAACGCGGGTAACAAAGTGAAACCACCTCACTTCTACGAAAACAAACGGAGAACAATTCTTCCTCTTCGCTTGCCATCCGTCGCGAGCAATCGCAAACGTTAAACAGTACTTTAATTGCAAATTAGCCGCGAAAAGGGAATCCAGCGAACGCGTAATCATAAGGGAATCAAGCAACGACTCACGTGCGAGCAACAGCACGTAATAACAAATGGACAAAGGAAATCAAGCCGTGTGATTACCGGAGAGGGGGTTATACCGGGTAGTATAGAGGGCGGCGAAATTGTTCAGAGATTTATTGTAATCTCTCAGAAGTGGAGAGAGCGCGCACTCGACGGCCGCGCGGTGTGCACGCGATGTATGCATAATATCACGTAGCACGTAACAATTAGCAACGCCGACGTTCCCGAACGTAAACCGGGGCTGATATTACGAGCAACGTATTCGTCCAACGTTCGTAATATTGGCAGTAATCCCGCAATAACGAGATCACCGATATGGAGCAATATTACGTCGCCGATATTACAAATATCCTTACCTTCGAGCGAGCGTTTACTTGGTAAACGACGGAAGAGGAGTGGGGGGGGGAGCCCGCTACGAGCCGTTTCGCCTGGTCTCGTTTGTTGCTGTTTGTCGTCGTTCCCGACCTGTTACCTTTCCGTTCCTGGGTTAACGTCCCGTTGAATTACCATCGCGGCGTTTATAGCCCCCGCCAACGTTTCAACGTGCGTTCAATGCGCGTCGCGTCACGCGTCGCGTCAACGCTAAATGGCCAAAGTGCACGTTGAATGTATGAATGTATATATTGTAAGTAACGGCGGCGTAACGTTTGATGCCGTGAGTAATGGCCGGCCATTATTTCCAGCCACCATTCTTCCGTCCACAAGAGCGAATGCCAGGTTCAACGCGTTAACGCGACAAAGTTTTATTTCGTAATCGATGCTCGTTGGTTCCGGACCAAGATGGGTTGCAGATGGGTTGTTGATACGACGGGGATTTGACATACCGAAAGAAAAACGCGCCGTCTGAAGTATTACAGCAAATATGTAATAAAGCGTAAATACGCGCTGAAGAACGCAGTGTAATTCCCCGTCGCTGTCGGAATATTACATTCTCCGCGATGGAGGCGCTTTGCTTTATCTTCCGGCGCGTGTTTGTCTTGCCTCTCTTTCGGAGGGGGATTGAAATTTTTACAGCGGGATAAACGCGCGACAGTGGGAAACAGGGAACACGCGTCCGAAGAAAGTATCTAAGACGAATCATGGATAAAAGTTTAAACCCGATGGGACAATTTGATTTTCTAGGGGGATTCTCGCAATTCGAGAAAATCTTTTGTGGATGATTTTGTAAATGGAATGATGGGACGAAGTAATATTAGAAAGTATGTTGAACAAACACAATTAGATACAAAACAGTAAAGCTTTAGATTACTCACTCTCTTCGCTAGTTCGAACTCGCTATTCTCTTTTCTGAGATCCTCACATCACGACTCCTTCTCGACGAATGAATCTTCCCCCGGCGCCGTCCAGAAACAAAACACAACACGCCAGACACGACACGCATCTACACCACAGACTACCCTGTCGCGTTCGTACACGTAAAGCCAACACGCTCACAGATGTCACGTTCTGTGGAAGATTATTCAGACTTTGAGGTTAATTGTCTTTCAGGCTCCTTCCACAAAAGTCAAAAATTTATTCACTTTTTAGGTATTTATTTTAGAGATGCTTAGTGGAGGACCACTTGTTTGAACCAAGAGGAAAGAATTTACAGAGGATTTACGGAGACGAGAGACGAAGGGATGTTGGAAGGACGTTCTGAGCAAGACTCACGCTGGGAGAGGGGGAACGACTCAAGTCGGGAGAGTGAAAGACTCACGCGATACCTGAACGACAAAGCTTCAAAGCAGCTTTGTTCGAAATTTGTTCCCCGATATCGTTAAAACCATTTATCCGACCGCCGACTCTGCTGACAAAGCCCCGGAATCGGCCATTGTTATCAGAGAAATTTGTAAGCTTTTTCATTTAGCCACGTGAAACCCGCCGATTGCCCCCTCTCGAGCGCCGATTTCGCGAAAATCTATGCGCAGTTTTCTCGATTCTGAAACTGTCGTCGGCAAAAACAAAGGGAGGAGAGTAATTCAATCGCCAATTTTTCGATCTCTTCTTAAAAGTACCCAAAATTCACGGCTGTTCTCAATCCTAAAACTGTCGTCAAAAAGAGAAAAAGATAGGAAATAATTCGATCGTCAATATTAACGATTCTAACGATTTTTTCTGCAGCCGAAAAGAAATCGCGGATCCGTCTGTCACTATTGTCAGAGGATATCGTGCCGAACCTTTGTTCAGCATTCAACGACCCGATTCCCAGACCGTGAAGCTTCACTGTCAGCTGAACGCCACGATGCGCGCTCGCTCGGCTCCGAGCGGCAAGAGGCCAGATCCACCGATCGGTGTTTCCTCCCGAATAAACACGACAAGAAGACCAGATTTATCGGGAAGGGTCAGCGCGCGCTGTCACGTCGGAATACCCGGCGAAACCTTCGGAACCGATTCAATGTCGCCAATCGATCGAACGTGAAAAGCGAAAATGGAAAGCAGAATTAACGCCGATATTTCTCAGATGCCGAGCATTCGCTCAATCGAGTATGAAAATAGCAAAGCAAATGCTTTTAACAGTGAGATTTCATTAAGGATGCAATAGTGAAGTGACGGAAACTATATTTTCGACGATGGAATTTTATTAAGTTATAAAATGACTATTATTAAGTGAAACGATGGGAAAATGTTTTCAACGATGAAAATTAATCTTAAGCGTGAGGATTATTCACACTGGAAGAATGATATGACATTTGATGAAAGAATTATTGCTGTTGTAGTAATTGATTAATTAAAGCGAAAACGTAGAATCGATGTCGATATTTCTGAAATATCGAGTTTCACAATTTGATAAAGTATAAAATAGCAAAATAATAGAAACAATATATCTTTAACAGCGAAGTAGGAATAATACAAAATTAACAACGAGGATTGTTTTTAAATGATGAAATGATATTCGATAGAAGAAATTATTACTATTATTATTGTATTACTACTGTTGTAAAGAAGAAAGACAAAATAATTAATTCAATGAATTAATAAAATAATTAGTTAATTAATTAAAGATAAAAAAAGATAAAGTTATTATCGACTTAGAGAATTAATATTTTCAGGACCTTGACACCAAAGAATTCTGTCTTATTCCATCTTATTCCTAAAATCTTTGTTTAGTTCAAAAGAAATATACTATTTTATAGTATATAATGTACCAACAAAATCTCGGTAGGTCTTCATTTGCATTCATTGAATTACTAGCTAATAATTCTAATTCCAAACGCTAATAATTCAACGATTGCAAAAAGTTAAAAAAATTAAAATTCCTCACAGTCAAATATAGATAAGGAAAAGATCGCTTAAAGTACGAACGACGTTACATGGTGCATAAACGTCGTTATATACAGGTTTCTACAAGCCCTCCTCTTATTAGATACGAATGCCAGCTCGTTATCAGGTGTTGGTGGTGCATCGGACGTTTATAGGGACGTTTCTTAATTAGGTTACTCCTAATAAGCACACGGAAACAATTAGGTCCTGTTCTACTAACAGCATCACGAACATGTCAGGAACATTCTCTGCAACAATATTCGCCACTGACACGAACCATTCCTAATTCCGCGAATTTAGCGTGCAAAACCGATCGTTTCGCGTTTACTTAAAATTAAACGAGTAACATTCGCGACTTGCGAATCGACTCCAGCGAATCGCGTTTCTATTTCATATTGGATCGTTTTTTATCACTGAAAGTGATTTTAGCGCTGATGCAACGAAAATTAGCGATTGGTTGATTTGGGTCACGTGATTCGTGAGGGGGCGTGGGGTAGACCTCGAGTGGGAGTGGCGTTGTCTCGATTCAAATGTTTGCATATTAATAAAATTTTATGGGAAAAAAGTCGTCTTCATTTCCTAGTCGGAACAGTTGCTTCTGGGCCTTTCAGTGAAACGAATCGTAGAAGACGGGCAGTTTTATTTTTCAAATTTAATACACATTGCCATCTAGTGACAATAACTTAAATAGAATAAAATTTTGTATCGTCAAAAAACGACTTCCCGTAATTGGCAACGAGAATGAGTAGGAACGCTAATCATCGATAAATTTTACATCGAAATATGACCAACAGTCAGACCGATTTAATTCAGACAAAGAAACACCGGTTCAGGTTAAACGGATCCTCCAGTCGTTTTAAAACTCGTTGGAATATCCGCTCGAAAATGTACCACGGTTCAACGTCCAACTTTTTCCACTCGGATTAGTACAGGTCACTTACAACGCAAGCTTCTTTCTCCCAACTTATTCCAGCTGGTTTTAAAAAAACACGGCGGAGAAGGTTTTTACGCTTTAAAGTTTCCGTATTCTCGACGAAAACTCGCAACGACGATACTCGCGTCAGACGAGACTGCAATTACGAGAGAAATATTCCAAATACGTATAAGAAATACGTTCGTGCATTCCTTAGCTTCAACCAGTTTGGTGAGCTTGCAGCCGTTCGTGCGTGCTCGTTAAAAAAAACAGAGAGGAAGAAGGTTGAAATTAATAACGGTAGAACGTCGAACTAAATGAGAAACAAACGTCTGTTTGAATAATCGGTTTCTCTGGAAGAATGAAATTTGTGACCATAATGTCACGAATCAATTAGAAATGGAACACAGTACACGTCTAATAATCAGTCTATACTGCAAAATTTTCATCGTCTCTTGACCTGGTATGCAATTCAAGAGCTTTCTCTTGAACTAATGCAAGAACCATTTGTACGTAATCAGCTTGATCTAATTATCATCATTTGCTACTGTACAGACGAAAATTCCTCGTATTGTCTAAATTATTTGGAAATACTAACAATATTAACTCGCTAATTGCACATTTTTCTAACATTATATTCTTCGCTTTTTCTCTTAAACATTCAATGATATTTAATTCGTGTTTTAATTTCAGCGCTACTCTTTCCCTTTCGATTTTCCTTTTCGGTTTTCATTATAAAAGGCAATTCGCTTATTGTTAGATGAGGCACTAAAATAGGCGAGGATGCGTGCTTCAAGATGTAGATCTTGTGATAATATCTTAATTAATTACTCTGCTATTATTTACCATGTGTTTGAACGAACAGAAAGAAAATAGCTTTCTATGTAAAAAGCTAAAAATTAGAAACCTCAGTTTCGTGAAAAATATTGCAAACACAAAAAATTGCTATACACTGCTGCGTTGGTTATAGTAAACCGTGCAAACAAAAATCCTCTGCCATTTTTTCCCTTTTTCGGTCGTCAGTGAGCGACAACTCCTATCATGAGCGGTAGATAAATCGTCAAGTGTGGAAATCTACCAGTCAGTCAAAGATTTCGACCACGTCGATATGGGAGAAAACGAATTTTGGGGTTTATTCGAGATCAACGATGATTCGAAAACAACGGCGAGATTCAACCAAGTTGGGGATCGGTTGGATATCGTTTGCGAACTGCGCAATGGCGCGCGGAAATGGCCGTCGGAACGAGTAACGAATCGGCACCGGTCGAAAAAAGCTCCAATTTGTCGATGTTTCCGCTTATATTACGCTCGTTTGTCTAATCGGCAGCCCGGGCCGGGGAATTGTTACGCGCAGATAACGAAGCAATCACCAACAGAGCCGGCCAAAAAAATGACTCACTCGATCGCCCAGGGGGATCGCCGATACCGATAGATACACCCCGGCATCGCTGTGTTTCGTGTGAATTCGACTCGGTCGAAATTTAAGAAATGAATTTTCTGCCTCGCAGAGAAAATTAAATACTACTTTCAAATCGGACAAATCCTTCAAAGAGGACGTGAAAGTGGAAATGTGGACGAGTGGAATTCGCGAATTGGAGAATCGAGATTGGAATCGTCGAGCCTTTTCTTAAAATCTAGCGCCAGATTCAGGAAATACAAGATGGTAGTCTAAGAAACGGAACACGTATCATTTAAAATCGTATTACGTTGTAAATTAACCCAATAAATTCATAAATTCATAAATATATCACATGATATATTTAATATATATTATAAATTAAATTAATACACTAATATAGTAGTAAATTAAATTGTACTGCGAATTAACTGTATCCAGAAACCCATCAGATCCTCGAAAAAGATCAGGATATATATATCCAAGATCAGAAACTAAAAAAAATTTTCTCCGCAGCAGAAAATTTCAATCTTCAAATCGCGAACAAAATTTTTAATATTTTCAGGCCCGTTTGAATTTTTAAGAACAAAAAATCCTAACCTTCCCATTTTCGCTGTACGATTTAGAATCGTACATATTTTACTGTCAAAGTTGAAGCTTTGAAACGTTTTAAAACGAGTTCAAACGTGGATCGTTACACGATCTTTCCTTACAAATTTCCACGAAGGGCATCAGTGCAACGCTGGTGCAACGAAAATTAGCGATTGGTTGATTTGGGTCACGTGATTCGCGAGGGAGCGTGGGGTAGACCTCCAGTAGGAGTGGCGATCGCGTCTGTAATTTGTTTTGTATCGATTCAAATGTTTGCACATCAATAAAATTTTGTCGGGAAAAAAGTCGTCTTCATTTCCCAGTCAGAGCAGTTGCATCTGGGCCTTTCAATGAGACGAATCGTACTGTGGTACAAATCGTGCAGTTTTTAGTTGTACTCTTCACTCTGTTAATCCTGGCGAGTATCTCAACAATCTCAATCTTCATTGTCATTTAATTTGCTGTGATCTTCGTTGTCTTTCGACGACACACACACGCATACACATACTTGCAGAGAAATCTACACGTTTCACCGGTAGAAATTGCGCGGGAGTACTATATCGACAGACAACGGGAAACCCTAATAACAAACGAGCAGAAACGTCGGAGAGAGGGTACACACGCATGATCGCGACAGACGCGGACATATTGCACGCACACAGGTCGCGCGTGGCGTGGAGGCGCACGGAGGAATTCGATTCGGTGTAGGGCACTTGCACGTCGTCGTCGGTGATCGATCGGCAGGAACGAAAGCCCCGGATGCACCGATCGGACCAGCCGACCGGCCACCGCATTTAATTTATTCCCATGCTTCCGTTTCACCTCGCCGATGGTGAATCTAGCCGACGAATTTCGACGTCGATGCATGTACAAGCCGCCCGGTCCTGTCCCGTCCCATTCGTTACTCTCTCGGTAATCTTGAGCTTTGCCGCGCGAACCCGGGCTCCATTGAAATTTGTCACCAGCGTCGCGAAAGCCGTCAAAATCATTCTGTGATTATTTTTTCGTAATTCCTGTTTTTTTTTTTTTTCAATTTTCGTTAAAGACAAGTCTGACCACACTCTACTAATGGCATTTTGGTAAATTTTTATTTAAATGCAGACTTAAAAATTTCAATGTAGGCTTAAATTTCGTTGAAATTGTGCCGTGATTATTTCTTGCGCGTAATCTTCGTTAAAGACAAGTTTGATCACACTCGACTTTGCAGCATTTTGGTAAATTTTTATTTAATCGTAGAAAATTTGTTTCTTTCTTCTATTTTTTCATGTTTGTGCAAGATGCTACAACCAAACAGAAAAAATACACAATGAAACTTGTCCCTTAGAGTCTTCGATTTTTCGAGAAAATCGAGTTTAACAGTTGATCAAGAAGCAACCGACAGGTCAAAGAAAGTTGTTCTCGTTTGATGAAAAGAAACCAAATGCTTCTTTTTCTTATCGCTTTATATTCATTTCCCCTAATTTCTGTAAGCGATACATCGCGTCGGCTGCTGCTGCGTGATTCCATCACGCGAAATGCACGACATCGAGGAAAACTATCGCGCGAGAAACGAAGAGGAACGAAGATAACGAGCGTTTCGGCGAAATTTTGAAGATTCTCGGGAATAAACGGGGGATCTTTATTGAAGAGCCTGGGGCTAAACGAGGGCACGGATTACCGTGTAATCGCTTTCGTTCGCGTATTTTCGAGCGGAAAAAGATGCCGACCGTAATCTCCGCGCGTTTCCATTCTGCTTCTCCCTCGGCCAAAGACAGACGGAGAGAGAGAGAGAGAGAGAGACCGGCAAAAGTTCGCCCAGTGAAGGGGCATTAAGAAAGGCGAGAGCATTGTATTGAAATTGGACCCATCCAGATAATCCGAACTTACGCTCGCCCCGAGACTTCTTCTCGGAGTTTTTCCAGCTCGTTACAACGATCGCTTTCTGTTCTTCAGTTCGCGACGGGGTGGCGAGGGGGTGGCGCGCGGCCGCGGCGAATTTACGGCGTTCGCAAATCTATTTCGAGTCGCTGATCACGCTCACGAGCGGCGTTAAAGCGACTCGCGAGAGGAAAAAAAAAAGTATCTCGCGAACCTTCCGCGCTTCGATTTAGTCGCGTTCTAATTTCATTTCTACTGTGACTAATGAAATTGTATCGGCCACCCTCGCCTCGCTGGCTTCCCTCGAATTTCAATCTACGACTGAACGTAGATTCTTTCCGGGAAGACTCGCTCACACTTCTTTCTCTCTTCCTTTCAACGCCAAACAACGCGAAAATTTCATTTCTTCGATTCTGCCGTTCCTCCGATTCCCGCTGATAAAAAAAAGAAATAAAAATACAGAGGTAGCTTTACTTTAATTTCTCACTGTCTAAAAAGTTATTTTAGATTGCGTTGTTTTAATTTTTATTTCACAAAGAGATTTGTTTTTTTTTTTTTATTTACTTCTCCTAGAGAAATATAAGCGAACACGACGCGATACAGTGAAACGAAAGTGTAATTTATTTTAACCCACACGACGATGATTTGTCTGGGTGAACTGAATCTACGGTGTGGTTCGGGAAGGAGATGGATCGAGAAAGAAATAGGAGACAAAAAGAGACAGCTCTATAGGGCAGCTGAAAACTTGTCCTGCGAGATAACTAGAAAATTCAGGAAATAAAAGTACCCAGAGAAGAAAATGCAGAAGGGAAGATGCTGAAGTGATTAGAGCGGTTGATTGCAAATCGAGCAGCAGAGTTTCTCATCGTCGAGCCTTCTTTCTTTCGTTTGATTATCCTATTTTTCAGATATTCCCTTCCAATGACGATGATTTATAAACGAAGAATATTAATGAAAAGTTGGACTTGGATCTTTTTCCACGTCCTCGAAATTGCTTCGAGAATGCTTCTTCTTCTTCTTCACTGCGAGGGAAAAGGAGAAAGAATTCCAGGAACCTTCGGTTTCCAGCGGACTTTAATCAATTAAGAAGTTCTTCGATAGGAGGAAAGCTCTCTCCGAGCGCAACGAAAAGAACGAAAAAATGGAAATGAGAAATTCCTCCGACGAATTTTCTAGAGCGTGCTTAATCCTTTGGCTCGCTGGAGGGACCTCGTTCTCACCTGTGTGCGAAAAGTTGCGTTCGAAAAAGCTACATCAATCACGAGACATCCAATCACGGTGGCACGGTCGAACGGTATGAAAGAAGTCTTCGAGAGTGCTCTTTTCTCGCTCGCGGAGAAAAAAAAGAGAAAGAGTAGTTTCTGAATTTAAAAACTCCAACCTGCATTCCATTGAGCACTTCCGACAAGACGCCCATATATCTTCAAACGCGTTCAATCGAGAAAGAAACGTATAACATTATTGAGTCATTCCTCGTCCGCGAAGAACAAAACCTTGGTGGTTTTTAATTGAAAAAAAAAACCCAATCCCTATTTCGTTGAAACGTGCATATTTATTAGTCTAATTATTATTTAGTAACTGAGCAAATGTATTTTCATATTATATATTATATATAATGTAATATATAATTATATATAATGCAATATTATAGTGTCATACTATAATAAAATGAGAAATAATGAGAAATAAGAAATATTTGATCCAATTATTACGTCAAAGTAACTTTATATCATGTTAAACAATTTTTATCTAAACTCTCCAATAGTTGTCCGTTTTTGCTAAAAAAAATTTGTACAATGTACGAATTACAAATTTAGAATACATATACACAACTTTTGATTAACTTAATATTTAATCTTTATCGCGGAGAATAAAATTTTTCAATTGCACGTGTATTTTATAACACAAGTGTTAAGTGAAATATCATTTAAATAATTGTTTCAGTTCTGAAAAGAGAATATATCATTTATCCAGTTCCACGTGTATTATCACTGAAAGTGATTTTAGAGGATAACCCAGAAAATCGGGCCTCTTCAGATGCAACGCTGATGCAACGAAAATTAGCGATTGGTTGATTTGGGTCACGTGATTCGCTAGGGGGCGTGGGATAGATTCCGAGTAGGAGTGGCGTTGTCTCGATTCAAATGTTTGCGTATCAATAAAATTTTATGGCAGAAGAGTTGCTTTTGGACCTTTCAGTGAGACGAATCGTACTGGGGTACAAGTCGTGCAGTTTTTTTACAACACGATCGTTGAAGAAAGTATCAGTTAAATAACATAGCTCCAGTTTCGAAAGAAAAACATAACACTTGATCTCTTTCTCGACGTGAATATACACAATGATAATAAATTTAAAGAGAAAAGAAAATTTTATAATACGACTACCGAACGATAGAGTATCGTTCAAATTTTGAAAATAAAACCGTATTATTTGCTGTCGTTCAAATTTTGAAAATGAAACCGTATTATTTGCTGCCGTGGGCATTCAACACGGATGATACGCAATGATAATAAACCGTGAAGAGAGATTCTCTGGAAAAATTGACTCATAACCGTTGGTCCAAGGCGGTATTTCACGATATTTCAACGAAGAGAATAAACTCGATAGTAAACCGACGCTGAAGCACCGATGAACCGGGCGATGTCTCGGCCAAATAACGTCGTCTGGAGAGGTGAAAAGACTGCAAACAACCCGGGGTGTGACGTCGGTGTATACCGTATAAAGCGGGAGAAACCCGGCCGCGTTTGGGGTAATGTAATCGAGTGGACCAACTATACTGCTCGGAGGTGGGAATGGAAAGATGGCCATTGTAGCGGAACGCAACCGACTCCGAGATCAAAGTTTGGTCTCTCGATATAATAGAAAGAGAGAGAAAGAGAGAGAGAGAGAGAAAGGAAGAGACAGAGTGTCGCCATGAACATCGAGAGACGGTCTCTCGTCCTTTATCCCATTTCCAGTCTGGCTCTTCCTCGCTCGAATGGCCACGAATCTGGCTAAGACCGAATTGGCGAATTCTACCGGTAGAATACCGTGGCTGATCGCGTCGATCAATGCCTCCCTTTTGTCTCCTCTTCCTTCCCTCTTCGTTTGTACAGTCGAAAGGAATCGGAGAGTTGAGACGGCGAACGATATCAGCGGCCACGAGCGAAGAGTAAAGAGAAAGCGAGTTTTCGTTCTTTTCCTTTCTCGACAAGTTTGCCAATTAAACCGCGGCGTTTGACATTTTGAAAAATTATACCAATGTAGCTCGACTGATAGTCAAGGATTTGTTAAATTAGGGATTATTGGCACTTTCTGAAGTGAAGTTGGCACGTGTTTGGCTCATAAGAAAGCCAAAATAAATGATTCCAATGCTTGCAATGTTTGTAACTGTTTGTAACTGTTTGTGACAGTGAGTTTCGTTCGATGCTACCTTGTTGTTAAATCGTTTCGAAAAAATTGTTTTCTCGCTAATTGTACGAAAATTACTTTCTTATTATTTTCGTACTCTTCTAAAATTACGCTAAATATCGTGGACCATTCAAACAGTATACATATGAGTATACAATCAACATTTTAACGTCCTAAACATATATATATGTTGGATTAATATATATATATATTGATTGTTTTCAAGTATGATAAGGCCTTCAGGAACCTCGAAACATTGCCGACAAATATATGTATGTCTTTTTAGAAACGATCTACCGATCGCAATTCTCATTGATGGCGACTGGACAAATGACTCCGAGCAAGAGGCCTTTTGAATAATGGAGAAATGTTGCTGAAGATTCGCCGATGCGTTCGAAGTACACATTCATTAATTCGTCAATCCTTTATAAACGGTGTCAGTGACGCGGGAACTAGTTAATCGGCCGGGTTGTCCCGATCGGGCTTGATGAATGGCGCGACGCTGCTGCAAATTGGGGATTTAATTAGACGAATTGTTATCTACCGCGTCACTGGTGACGGAATACGTTTCGATCGAACGGTTCGGATAATGAAGCATTATATTACACTGTGCATTAAATTTTGAATGCCCGACCGGTCCTTTCTTTCAGCCACCGATCGATCGATTCAAAGAATTTCTGTTCTTATTAAAAAATAATGCGCGCGACCGATTCTTTAGAAAATTGGATTAATTTTAAATCAGCGACAGCTTAAATTCCCGTTCCACTGAAATGAGTCTTCCTTTCGAAAATTAGATTAATTCTGAATGAACAATAGATTGCTTAAATTTCTGTTCTTCCTCTGAGAAGTCGCATTGATTTTTAATGTCTGGGTTACTTAAATTTCCGTTCGTACTTAAAACAAGCACAAGCGATAGCTTTTCCTCTTTTCCGTAAATTGAATTAATTTCGAACGAGCGGGTCGTCGAAATTTCTATCTTCGTTTAAAATGAAAATAATAATAAATGCTTCGAATCACTTTGCTCTGAATATTTTACCTTCTGTCCCGCGACGCTTTTGGATCGTGTTTGAACTTACTGCGCCACAATTTCAGCGATATTCGCCCGGACCTCGCGATGAAGGGGGAAAGAAAAGAAAATTTCAGATATACCGCGGGAAGAAGCAATCCGAAGAGAAACACTTCGTACGTGTGCGGTTGGTCTAGTCGTGTGCCTCGCCGTCTGGCTTCTTTCATTTCGCGTTATTGCGAGGTGAAAGCGACAAACTTCCATTTCAGTTGCCGACGAACGATCCCCCGGTTACCCCGGGAAATTTACAGCAGGTCCAGCGCGGTTCGCGCGGCTCGTAAATACATCGGACGATACAAAGCTCGTTCGATCTTTCATAAATCGCCGACTGTACAAACTTCATTAACCACGGTGACTGAGTTGTGCGTGAAATTTCGTTTCGCAAAGGAAAGTTTCTAACAATGATCAGTGTGGATATTTCAGGATAAATTCTGCAAATTCGCGCGTAACTTGAACAACAAATTGTACGCGTGCGTGCTAACGGCGACTTTCATCGTTCTTATCGGAATTAGGCTTCATTAACGTTTGATTTGTCACAGTTGTATATAACATATATAGACATCCAGAACTATAAAGTCGCTGCTAGGAAGAATTAATCGCACGCACGCTTGACTCTCTGAAGCTTTTTATTTGATTGATATCAATCCCTTATACATATACAGTAGTTCGAGTCGTGGATAGATACGACAGCAATTCTTTCTGTACGTATATTTTGGGTACAACACTTCTGTTTATAGATAGACGTTATACATAAAGTTATTAATTAAATTAATTATTATTGTTTAATAATTTTTTACAGAATGACATACTTCGAAACAATGCGATGCAACGAGACATTACATACTTTACATCTCGAAACTTTGATAAAGAATATTTTTTCTTATATTTGTTATCACACTCGCGAAACAGCGCCTAGTATATCTAGAAATAGTATCTGTCGCCGTTCTTCTTCCCCCGTTCGTTACGAAAGACGAGCCTCTAGGTGAAAGCGGACGGATCTCGCCGCAACGCGGAATTAATTATTGGCCGAGGATCGGTTGCCGTACCGAATCCACGATAACTGAACGCACGCTAATTATACCGCGATCACGTTGCAAAGACGCGACACAATTTCACCAAGCCGAAGCCATTTGAAACCGAGTTATTCGCGGTTGAGCATCCACTAGCTACCGATTAACCGGTTCAACAGGAATCTGACAATTAATTTCGCAAAATTCACTGCCGGCTGTATTATCGTTCGTCGGATTAAACAAAACTTTAAACTCACGTGATTCACAATAATAAATGATTTATTAGTATTTCAGCAATTAGGAGGAAAAAACTGAATACGACGATGAGAAAAATATATTAAGCTCTCGCTATACTTGCACGATACTTTATCCTCAAATCTGCGTACACACGCAGAACCATACTCTCGTGTTTTACGTCAGAGTCGGCTAAGACTCTACTCTCCTGATCGCTAGCGCTATCCCCTCCACTGCGTCGATGTCTACAGTGGAGGGGGGAAAGTAGGAGCAAGGGCTCGCGGGCCGCCAGTTAGCCAGCTCTGTTTTACGTCTCAAGACTTGCGCGGTAAAAACAATTCCAAATCTGGTCTTTCAAGTACAAGTCGTGCAGTATTTTTACCTTTCTTTCTTTCTTTTCCATTCTGTTCTTTACGGGCAAATGAATCAACAAATTAGATATCGTAATATATTTACAGAGTCCATTTTAACAATGGTTAATTATTGCAATTCGGCAAACGTTTAATGGTTAATGGTCAATGGTTAATTACTGCAATTTGGACAAACGTTGGCACTTCGCGACTATTCAAAAATTCAAAAAACAGAGAAGCAGCAAACGTTCCTTCGAAGCAAATGGCGCTAGGCCATTGGTTTGGATATTTTAAAGGGCCGAGCTTGCTAATGCGACGAAAGCCCTCGCTGCCAGTGAATCGCGGGCCACCGGTGCGAATGGAGCTTAACGCGGAACCAGCGGAGGAAACGCGCGGCGAAACACGAAGCGGCCGTTTCCATGGACACGCAGTCGGTACTGGCTTAGAATCGGCTTTTCTCCGACTGCGTTTTCATACATCGCGCGTATGCTTTGTCACGTACACGCAGAAGCGATATGCTCAAGCCCCCCGACGTGTGTCTCGAAAACCAAAGTTGCCACGAAAATCAAAGACTCCTGGTTAATTTTGACGCAGAGAAGCAACGTGCTTCTGCAATTGCGATTAGCCGTTGTTTTGTTTAGAAACAGAAATTAGAAAAAGATACCATTTCGAAACGATTCGATCTGTACACTTTTGGCGGGAAGTGTCTTTTAAAAGGCGGCGCTCCGGTCGTAGCGAAAGATGTTGAATTACGTCTGAAATGTCTCGCGACTCCATGTCCAACGATGTTCTGCTCAGTTTACAGAAAAAAGAAAGGAGGATTGCCACGCCAGCGTGTCGCGGCGAAATCCCAGTAAGAAAGTTGGCAGCGTAATCTCGATGAAGCGATCACGCAAGCGGACGTGTTGCGTGAACGCCGCGGAGGAAACTTTGGGAATTTAACGCGAAACGGATATCCCGCCTCGTTTGTTGGTCTCGTTTCGCCGGCACGATGCACAGAGAGAACGAACTGTTAAAGCACATTTGCGATCGTGTAGACACAACGGCTCGAGCGGAGAGTGTTCTCCAAACCGCGCGGATCGGGGTTCGATCTCCCCTGGATCCCGAAGAAATTCCCGAGTTCTCCACGTGTAGTTTCCACTCCGCGCAAACGAGGGAGGAAAAATATCAACCTCCAGAAAAGAGTCTCGCTCGCCGAATTTCTGAGATTTCTCGAAAAACCCCGGTCCACGGGAGGGTAAAATATGTCTTCTACGTACAAGGGTGAGAATGGGAGGAAGAGAAGAGAATGGAAACCCGCCACGCTGAGCTTGGATTTCCTGCAAATTTCCAAAGAGAGAAACGCTACGTAAATTTACCATCAGCAGCCGAGTGTCTTTCTCCGAGAGCGGTGTTGCGCGTCAAAACAAGCTGCAGCTGGAAACCACCCCCCCCCGGTTGCGACGAACAAGATGGAACCCCTTCGCAAATACCAGACAGATCCTCCCTTCTCCTCGTATCTTTCGCGAAGCTCTTTGAAACTTGACGTTCTCGAAGAGAACGAGAGACACACAAATAGATGGATAGATAGATAGAGAAGCTTCCATGAATCCCGACGTCCAAAAACAGGATCGTAAAGCATGTCGCTTGGCCGTACGCTCGAAACAATCGCGGCCACCTGAATTCGAGGATTAATGGGAGCCGATGAAACATCGAAACCGCGCGACAACGGCGCATGAAATATAAATTCCGTATCAACGGGAAGCCAGGAGGAACGGCGGCGGCGAGTGAATCGGAGCGTCTTCGCAACGGGATTATACCGGGGCACAATGAATCGCACGGCGAATTGCGAGAATCCCCCTTTTGAACTTCGTTGCATCGTACGCGAATGCGAGAACAAAGGGACATTTCTGCACAAAGGAGCCTGGTGAGCGGAGAGAGCACCTGAGAGCACCCGGATCTCTTCCTTCTTCTCTATTCTTCCCTCGCTTTCTCGCTTCGTGTCTCTCCTCGTGGTCTCGAGTAGCTTGCGGTGTCTTGCGGCGGAGAAATATTTATCCTCCGTACGCCCCTCCGTATTCCCTTTCCTGCGGAATACGAATGGACGGTCAGAATCGATTAGCACTGGAATTACCGACGACCAAAGCGTGAAATTTCCATCAGAGACGTTAAAATGAAAGAAACAGAAAATCTTTACAGTACACACAGGGTACGCAAGCTTTTTCTTTTTTATGTACTTTTGTGGAGGATCGTTCAAAAATACACCGTTTTACATCGACAAAATATTCGGATGGTCATTTTGACCATTTTGGTAGTTCTAGTGTTAACGAGAACGACCTTTGGCAGTGAATCTTTATGTTTTTTGAACGATTTACCTTCAAGAGAGAACTCCTTGATGGTAAAGATTTGCACGCTTTCGAGTCACTCGGTTTCTCTAAAATGAACATGAAACTCTGCATTTTATACATTGTTCAGATGGAAAGAATAATGGAAAATTATTAAAACGTTATTTGTTTGAATTCGTTTTGTGTGATGGAAAATAATGGAAAGTTAACGCCAAACGTAAAATTTTTGCTGGAGCGTATTCAAAAAACCATTGAATTGTATTATTAATAACTGAAGATGTAGGTTCAACACGCACAACGTCAGTTCGACAATCTATAACGAAGCTAACTCCGCCTCGTTGGAGAACATTTTCCGAATTACATACCAAGCACGTCGTCAAAAACCCACACAAAAATGTTTGAAAAAGAATCTAGATCATTCTGAAAGCATAAATTAAATTTCCAATTTCTTTTCATTTTTGTCCAAATACTTGACTTCCTACTTTTATTCATTTGATGAGAAAATTACGAATGTTTATATTTTGTAAATAATATCAAAATCGTTGATCTTTCAAGAAAAAGAGGTAGCGTTATTTCCTTATTTTGATTCGATTTTACAATTAGCAGCTGCACGTACCCACCGACACGACGTAGATAACTATACATATTTTTAAAAGCGACGTCACAGTCGAGAAGCTAAATCGCGCGAGAAGGAAAATCTACTCCGGAAGCCTGGCTAAAAGTGACTAAAAGTCGAGCGGAAATACGATCTTTTGCAACGCGGAATTCGAAGGATAGAGAAATTGGACGCTTTGAAAATTTAATCCGACGGAAGGACCGGCCACGTCGGCGCGTTTGACGCGGGAAGATACGTGCATCGTAGATCGGATAGCCGAGCATATGTATAATATTTTCGAGCGATTTTCGCCCAAGGGAAAGCAAACGGGATTAAAACGAGCAAGACTCTCCGCGTGGAACGAACATTTCGGAACATTGTTGCCAGCCGCTGGCTGCCAGGCCGCGATATTCCCGGTGTGTATCGCGATATCGAGCAAGAGCGCTCGAGAATTCGCATAAAATACTGCGGACGTTTTATATGAGTTCAGTTATCAAACAGGCGGCGGGGAGATGCTTTAAAAAGATGCACGCCGGTATTGCGGCGAATAAATTCGGGACGCAATAGACGAAAGATAAATACCGTGTATCTCCGCGGTCTATGAAATATCACAAATTTAAGAGAATCTTTCGTAAACTCGAGCAGGAACAAATCCGAGTTCCAAGTATCGCCTTCGAGAAATTCCCTCGCGAATTTCTGTTCTGACTTTCGCGAGTACTTTCGTTTCTTCCCAAAGAAAACATTTTCCACCTCTTTGTTTCTCTGGCTCTCTTGTTTAATTATATTCCGAGATGTACAATCGTTGAACGTAGAAAATTCTTCTTCAGAAAGCTGACCAAGATCTGGAATAACCTAATCTTCCCTTTGTTCGCACTTTTAATTTTTCCACGAACCGGAGTGTTCTTCACTTTGAAACTTGAAAAATTTCAGTGACATCAACGATGGTATATTTTATATGCGTAGTTAGGATTTAAGACAAGGAGAGGTACAAAATCATCCCTTATTATCAACCACCTGTCATTATTACTGTATGTATAGTACTATTAAATGTAATCTAAATCAAATATGTGGTCTGTAACATTTTCATTTTCTTAATTATATGTATAATTATCGAAAAAAGAGAATTCTTTGAAAATTTTTCTTTAAGAAGCTAACGAAGATCATGAATCATGCATAATCTAACCCTCTTTTCGTTTGTATTATTATTACAATTCTTCCACGAATTGGAATCATCACGTTGATACTTTAGAAATTTCAGTATCACCAACGATAATACATATACACATTTTATATGCGCAATTAGAGTTTAAGATGAAGAAGTACAAATCATCCCTCATTGTCAACCATTTTTGATGTCCTGATGTCATTATTATTAGTAATAGTAATGCTCTAAACTTTCTTAATCTCAATGCTCTAACCCAAATATATGTATCTCTGTAACACTCACTTTTCTACCCCTTCGCTTCTCTATCCTTTTTTGCTTCGTTATATTCCTACATACACAATTATTATTGAAAGAAAGAAAATGTTTAGAAGCTAACCAAGATCCTGCATAAATTGATCAAAATTTTTCAGTCGGAATCGTCAAGTGGACAGTTCAAAAAGTGTTACCAACGATGACACATTTTACACGTACAATTAGAGTTGAAGACAAAGAAACATCCAGCTCTAACACCCAACCATTGTCACTTAAACCTCCGACTCAAAATACATGCCACATCGCAGCCACAATAGCTAGCTAAATTCTCGCGCCGAATCACCTAGTACCTGCGCGGTTCCAACGTAGCCAGGAACGACGGGCAGAACGTTTCGCTTAATAACCAACGCTCAACGTCCTTTCCGCGAGGTTTCTTTGGGAAACGTTGAGGATAATGAAAAGAAAAATTATCGCGGGGAAAAATTATCTAGCCAATGAATGGCTGTAAGTTTGAGCGCCAACGTTCCGCAAAACGTTAGTTTCATTCGAGAAAAATGAGGCTACCAGTCGGAAACGCAACTCGGAGCCATGTACGATCGATATACGTACGATAGAGCGCCGATTCGATTCCGATTCCGATTCCGATTCCGAATCTGGGATCTGTCGCGCAGTTATCCGTAATTAACCAATTAAAACTTCCGGACGCGTAATTTCCGAAATAATAACCGGCTGCTCCGCCATGTCCCGCCATTCTATATTCCACCGACAGTTCGATTAGCGCCCCGATTAAGCGGTCAACGATACGTCAAATGTAACGGAGCTGAGAATTCTGGCTCCGTTCCGAGTGAACTGTCTGAAGATCTTCCGCTCGAGTTTCGACTGTTGGTTAGCTTGCGGACGATAGACAGAGGTTGGAGGGCTGGAAAGCTGCAGAGGACCGCTTGAACGTTGAGGTTCCTCCTGAAGGTTAACGAGATTAATTGGATGAGATACTTCACGCCTCGCAGATACTTTTTGTCTTTGTCGCAATCGATCGATCTTCTCACCACTACTTAATTCGAACTGATTTAATTTCGTCAGTTTCTTAAATCACTCGTTATCTAGATCACGCCAAGCTTGAAATCGACGTAGGAAAATCGTTTGGTTCAAAATGAATCTGTGCGTAGATCTCGCAATGATTGCACCTCGTTTGCAAGTTTAGGTTTCACGAAACGATACGTTCACAGATATATCAGAATTGCACGTCACTCGTCGGGAGAAAATAAATTGCGGCGTGGAAGGGACACGGGTCGGAGAGACCAGAAGCAGACCGACCAAAGCCAGTTTATTCGGATATGAGCAATAACCGTGCATTTCCATGGGCCTGGGCCAGCTTTCCTATCATTTTAAATCCGATTGCCTCGTGCCCGCGGTCATGTCGGCCAAGGAAATACCCGGAAGCGCAAATATCATTCGACAGGGGGATCGGATTCCGCGTTTCTCCGGAGAGAGCCGGAGATACGTACGTCCGATACGTACCAGCTTATTCTCCTTTTTATTCGTGCCACGCGAACGCCCCGACCCTCGCGATAAGCCCGGATCATACGCTTCCTCTTTTTTTCTTTCTTCTTTTCGACGAAACACGATAATTTTACGACTTTGCCCGGTCGTCGAGATAGATATCATCGGCGTTCTTACGGGCCGACAAATTCTCCCGTGGTCGATTCTCACATGGGTTTAACCAACGTGGGACGGGAGAGCCGATGGTCGCCGAAAAACGAGCAGTTTTCCGTTGAATTCAACATGTTTAATGCAACAAATGGAAAAAAAGACAACTTGCCTGCGAATAATGACATAAGTTACTTACGAGTATCTGTACTTGATAAAGTATGAAATTAGACTAAAGTACAAGTAGCTTCATCTCCTATTTTTTTTTATTTACGAGTTAAATAAACTTGTACTCTTGCCAGTATTCTTTACCATTATTCAAGAGAACTATCAGGTTGCGATCTATAGTTCCTTGCAAACATTTACGCCCAGTACGATTCATCTTACTGAAAGGCACAGAAGCAACTGTTCTGACTAGGAAATGAAGACGACTTTTTTGCCATAAAATTTTATAGATATGCAAACATTTGAATCGATACGAAACAAATTACAGGCGCGATCGCTCAGTACCAGACAACGCCACTCCTACTCGAGGTCTACACCACGCCCCCTCGCGAGTCACGTGACTCAAATCAACCAATCGCTAATTTTCGTTGCATTAACGTTGCACCTGAAGAGGCCCGATTTTCTGGGTTACCCCCGCTAAAATCACTTTCAGTGAAAAAAAAAAATTTGACCTTGGAATTCAAGGTTAAAGTCAATTTCGCGGTTTTCTACATGTATTTCCATCAAATCGAAGATGTAGAATTCATCTATGATTGCCACGGACGAACTTTTCTTTTCACTCTGTACATTGTCACGATTCATCGTAATAGTTGCGTTTGTCATTTTTGTGACATTTTTGAAAGAAATTGACGTTAAAGTTAACGCTGAATAAATATAACAATAAGTACATTATATTATATTATATACGACGAAAGTATTACGTTTACACTCACTTATACTTGCAGCACCAATGTCGCGCATTCGCGTAGAAAATTCACGACACGGCCACGCGTCGTCGTGTCAGAATTCAAAGCAGAGCGTATCACCCAGCCTCCACAGGCAGCAAGTTCTTTTTTCCCTCCCCTTTTAACGAATATTCCCCTTCGCCCTCGATATTGAGACGAAGTGGGATCGCTTCAATTTCTCCCGATAGCTCTCGCGTATCCGTGACACGCAGAAGAGCCATAAACGCCACGAAGCAGAGCCCGAACGTGCTCGAGTCTCGCGTCGTAGATACATTAACGCCTCGAGTAGAAGCAAAATCTGGTTAGCAACAGTCTGGGTGTAAAAGCAGGGTGGGAACCTGCCGGGAAACTTCTTGCCTCGTTCTGAATAGTTGCCATGATTGTACCAACACGTACGCCTACGTACATACAAATACAAGTGAGGCGATTTTAACGCTGAACGACCAGCGAAAATTTACAGCGTGTCTATCATTAACACGGCCATAGTCGAATGGTTATATTTATTTTATTAGGACGATAATAACGCACGATAACGACGTCGAATTTCTGTGTAATTGTTAATCTTTGATTGAATATTCATATAATAAAATATATATAATAAATAAATGAATTTTGAATTTGAATTTTTCTAAACTTTTAAAGCTTCTTTTCTGTAGAAAAACTTTCAGAGTTAAATTTCCTTTTCTCTTTCTCAGATTTTCTGAAATTCTCGGAAATTTGGGAAATTCTTGCGTCAGAAAGTGTTCAAAATTTTAGAGACAGAGCCTCTGTGATTCTGGCTCATCGCTTGGAGAAGTCAACACATCTTCCGTTGAATTTTAATTTTTTCTAAACGAGTTTCTTTCAGAGTTAACCCTCCCTATTCCGCAGATTTCGATTTCTTCGAAAATTTGGATCGTTCTCAAAAGCCAAGACCTCTTCGAAATCGCCTCTATTTTTCCTTTCTTTCAGAATCGCGTTAGAGGAACATCGTGAACGCAAACGGCGAACACTTCGATCAAACTCAATATCCATAATTTCGAAAAAGTATCCAATATCGAACATCGAAGATAACGTTCAAAAATATTCAATTTTTCGGGATTGAAAAATCCCGAACGTGTACGAGGGAAGATCGGCTGGTCGTTACTATAGAAATAAATCGTTGCCGAGTGAGATTACACGTTACATCGAAAACAGCAGCAGCGTTGCTGCAGGTGCGCGAGCAACGCTTGGAGATTTGGACTTATGAATTCGCTTGGTTTCGTTAGCCAAGTAAATCCCTGTATCGCGACCGATATTCTCGGCGTTCTCGCTAATGCGCCACATGCGAACGAGTGTACACCCACGCGATATACACCCGATATATATACGCCGTGGAAAGCGGGAATGTTGTTATTAAATTACAACTGGTCGAAAAAGCGGGGAAGGCTGGCTAGCAGGTTTCACGTTTGCCGGAATATCGCGCGCATCGTTCGCACAATGCCTCGTGTGATAACGTGTCTCGCGTTATTATGTAATGAATATTTAATAACATTCGAGAGGTGCGAGCGAGGGGATCGCGTCAGTTTCGCGCCGAGTTTCGCGCAGTCGCGAAACGATTTAATTAAGCGAGATCGTATCTCCGACCGGCGACTACTTTCACATAAATTATCGTTGCCGAATTTTCTCCGTTAATCCGTAATAAATAACGTGCTCGAAACAAATAACGGTATTTCGTTCGATTAGCCGCGGCTTCGCGTTTCGTCGGAATTAAAGCGCCAATTTCCCGAGGAAACGCGGCGCGCGTCGGATTTGTTTGTGACGCGGTTTCTGGTCGTTAAATGTTATATGCGTGCTTTGGAAACTTGAGATTACGGGTGATCGTTTGGAGAAAGTTTGCCAAGTTTGCAAATTTTTTAACGCGTTCGCTGTGTTAAGTTTCCTTCTTTGATATTAGTACACGAATATTGCATTTTTCGTGTATTCATCTTCGAGACAAATTATCGTAAAATATCTCCTTAACCTAAACTTTTTTTCTTGTTTCAATATTCTTTCAATTTATGACGAGAAAAATATACATGTTAGGTTAAAAAAAGGTACAACGCCATATTTCGCCTTTCCCACAAAACCATGTAACTTTTGTATTAAACAATTTTATTAACATTAGACGCCTTGTTTAAAAGTTATTCCAGACGTACAAGTTACGTGAATCACTCTGTACAATGATATATTATATGTCGTAATAGATTTTTCATACAATCCGTGCTGAATGAATTTTATTTATAACAACACGCGCTTTGATTGACTTCGTTTGTTAGATTAAGATTTGTTCAATTACGATTATATATTGTTTCTTGAATTTTTTGGAGTGAAATTAACATTCATATTGTAGCGACCTAGGATTTCTCAACTACGAGTTTCGAACACTGACTAGCACAAGCCGCAAGTGGCTGCGCGCCTAGCGTCGAGAGCCTGCCAATCTCCGACGTTTAAGCAAAGCAGTGTACGGAATCCCGCTAGGATGGGTGATCGGGGCCAGCCTAGCGGGTAGTTACAACAACAAAAGCGTCTGGGGTAAGGAATCGCTATCAGCCCCACTGAGATGAGTCTAGGCAGAGTGAGACGAAACGCCATCAACCACTTTCTTCTCCCACTCAATACCCCAAGTCCATTCGTCCTTTCACATCTTTCATTCCCTTCAATATAAATTCATATCCTTGAATGTTATTTTACGTGTTGCTGTTAATTTTAATAAATGAACGACAAGCATACAGACGCTTGTACATCTTGATGAATAAATATTTTAATTCTTTGTGATAAAACATCTGGAATCGGTGTGTGAGTCTAATTATCGTCTGACGAATGTCACTCACAGTCAGGCAATTAATCTCGATTAGGCAGTCTTCCAATTTTCATCTGTTTGAGTCTCGGCCTTTGTTTCAACGAACAAGCCGGCGAAAAGTTGAAACAGAGAGACAGACACTGAGCTTGCAGATCAATGTTCAGAAACAGTGTATCTCTTTATCAAACGCACACCGAGCAGCCTCTGCGTCTGACGAGCGAGGATTACTAGAAACGCTTTAAATTCCCGAGCAGACGTTTTCCGAAAGAAGACACGGCGGGGCGACATGTAGGAAACGGTTAGAATTAGTATACTGTGCAAATTGGCGAGTCAATTTACACTGGTGAAGCGAACTCCGCGGTGTGTACACTCGCTCTCTTGTGTCCGCTTCAAACGAACTGTCGTTTGCTTATTTCCCGTATCGGTGTCGACGGTTCGTTAACCCTTTCAGCAAGTTTTTCTCCCTGTCGTGGATGAAAAAAGCTCGTTGTCAAATCGCGAGATTTATATAACGCGTGTCCGCGTGCTTCGCACGTTCGTTTGTTAAAAACACTCTTATCGACGATTGCGTATTTTTATGAAAATCTGTTTGGAGTTATTCGCGAAAGGATCGTCGCGAAGGGAAACGTCGCTTCGTCGTCACCTCGTTGGTTGATATTATTCTTGGCAGAGATAATCGATAATCGAGTCGTTTTATCTGTGAATCAGATTAGACCGCGTGCGTGAAATTTCAAGCTTTCTTGAACGAATGATATGGCAATGACGGTATAAATCGCGATCACGGAACAACGGAATCGCGTGAAATTTATCGAAACACACCTGAAAGGTCTTGTTTTATGGCCGCGCCGCGACGCGTGCAGTTGAATAAACAGGAGGATCCGGGGAGGAGGAAAAAAAGAATTTATGAAAACCCTCTATTTTACGAGCGTATTAAACGATCCGCCGGTATCGAGTGGCCATCGAAAGAATCGAATTGAAAATATAATGTCGCCGACAATCCTATCGACACGCCCGCGCGTTCGCCGTTTCCGTGTATTTCCTATAGATAAATTCGTAATAAATTCGACGCCGATGATCGATCGCGGCCGGTTTCGCGATGCGTGCAACGTGTGAAACGGAAACGGCCGTAACGGTTACTAAAATTCCCGATTTGCGAGCTGATGCTCGAAAACGCCCGAAGCCCGATTAATTATATCCGCGATGTTTATGTCGCGTTAGAGTCGATTAGTAATGCGTTTCTATGATTTTCGCGCGGTTCGCGGGAGAGGGCGGAGGGAGGAGGGACGAAACGACACGGCCGGAAATATCCCTCGAAACACGCGAATCCACTTTCGAAAATTTATTATAAACGATGCTGGGCGCGCGGTCGTATTGATCGATTCGACGATTTATTTGCGTCTCTCGAATAATGACAATACGAATAATGAAATATTGTAATAATGATAATACGAAAGAAAAAGGAAAGATGAAAAAGTGGGAATTTGCGCACAATGGCGTATAAAAATAGTTGGGAAAATATATATAAGATATTTGGCACGTGAAACGATATTCCATCGAGCTTCTATTTTTTCCGTCATACTCTAAAGGTACGAATTTGCATAAAAAACTGCACGACTTGTACCCCAGTACGATTCGTCTCACTGAAAGGCCCAGAAGCAACTGTTTTGACTAGGAAACGAAGACGACTCTTTTGCCATAAAATTTTATCGATATGCAAACGTTTGAATCGATACAAAACAAATTACAAGCGCGATCGCTCAGTAGACAACGCCACTCCTCACGCCCCCTCGAGAATCACGTGACCCAAATCAACCAATCGCTAATTTTCGTTGCATCAGCGTTGCACCCGAAGAGGCCCGATTTTCTGAGTCACCTCCGCTAAAATCACTTTCAATGATAAAATTACCACACTCCTGTATCATCGATTTATTTACTCAGACTTCTGTTCTTTAAATATCGGTACGAATCTCCTGCGTATTTCGAAAATTCAGAAATTCTAAAAAGCAGATATTTCGTCAAGAGAGAAATACTCTACCAAGAGAACATTAAGTACATTTGGAGTAAGAAAAATCTAGAATCTATATTCGAGGGCGCTAAAAAAATTCAAATTCGAGCCGTAAACTCAGGTCTGTAAATTGTCCAACAACTTTTCCTAAAGATTTCACACACACACACACACTCTCTCTCTCTCAAACAACAATTCCGTAACATCACAAACTAGTCGAGTCTTTTCGTAAAATCCACGGATTCCATAATTCATTAATAAGTTCTCAAATAATAAATTCTATAATTTCTGGGTGATCTTAAGCCATCTCAACAACCATCTCGATTCACGATCCAACAGCAGCTCTCCATCAGAGATCGGAATCATCCGATGACTCGGTGATAGTGGAACACGGCGATCTCCGCGCGGTGCGTTAATCACTCGAGCGCAACTCGCGTCTCTGACACGATAAAATCACAGCTAAGCGGTGGCGTTTCTCTCTCTCTCTCTCTCTCTCTCTCTCGGGCTGATGTTATCGATTCGAGCGACCAGTGGCCGCGCTTCTGGCTGCCACCGCGACAACCGTTTATGTACACGTTTCCCGCGATATGACAAACAGCATGACGCCATGGCGGCCATACTGCACGCGACTCGTTGATACGCGCCGTGAAACGTCAGGCCAGCTTTTCCTCCGTCTGTACGGTAGGCCGCCGCCAAATGAACGAGCTTCGAGGACGTCACACCTCGAGAACACTTGGACGATCGTCGGTTGGATACCTCGTCAGCTAAAGCTGTGAACCGCCATTTTAACCAACGTCGAGCACAGTCGAGAAAAATGTAAATTTGTAGAATAATGGGCGCAGGTTCGAAATTCGCGATAGATTGATCGTGTCTCATCGACACTCCGTCAAACGGAGATGTAAAAGTTTCTCCTTACATCTCTGACGTGTATTATTACAGAATTAGAAAACTGTCGACAATTGAGGTGCACTCTCAATCTTGTTGTGATCTCAGCAGTTGCTAAATATCTCGAAATTTATATATGTACATTTGCACCAAACGTTGATGTAAACATTTTTCCTACGCGTTGTAAATAAAAAACTGTCAACAGCTGCAAGATCCTCAATTGTAACAATTTGCGAAGGTATCTAGCAGTTGCCAAGTTTGCCACCTTATCACCTGTTAAGATGCTTTTCTCGCCATATTGAATAATTTTTGCTACGAAGAAATAATCTTCCCCGGATTAAACTTCGAGGAATCTGGTCGTTCATCACTCCGAACTCATAAAACTCGTCGCTGCACAAAACTTATTGGACAACCCGATGCGTTAGAGATTTAATCAACCGTGAAATTGCCTCGTCTCAGGTCAGCTTCTTGGCAGAACTGAGACGAGTCAGACTAATTGTTTAACACTAATTGTTAACATAGGTTGCAAGTATCTCCGATAATGATGGAGAAACTCGAGGATGGAGAAACACAGTGGTCAATTTCTGTCAAAACGAAACAGAGAAGAATGTATCACAAAGGAATTCCACTGACCTTCATTGTTACTAAAACTGCGATGTCCCTCGAGCGTGGCACTGATTGCGATACCTGAAAAGAAGCGTGACTTTGAATTATTCACATTAAACTAAACAAACCATCCAAATACTATTAACACAATTTTCAAACATATTTTATAATCCACACTCCCCTTTTTTATTATCCGCGAAACCAACGTACGTATCTCTTCCGTTGTTATAATTAATCCACGTAGTTCGAAAAGAAGGGGGAAAAATCCGCGAACGTGAAAGGAGGAACGAGCAAATAGGAAAATACGCGCGGAACGAGCACTCCTGCTAGAAATTACGGAATTATTTTGCGCGAAGGATTTCTCGCTCGTGGCCACGATTCGTACGGCTGAATCGTTTGACGATCGTGGAAAGATTACCTAATATTCTCCCGGATAGTTTAATGAGATTATTTCCCAGCTTCGGGAACGGACTTTGCCGTTGCGGCGCGCTACCACGGGAATATTAATACTCGTACAACGTCGGAAATCGCTGCGAAAATATCTCGAAAGCGAGCAAACCTCTATTCTTTCGCACGGTTTCCTTCTCGTGCTCACGTTCTTTAACGTCTCGTGTATTGTACTGTAATACAACGTCGATCGTTCGAACGCTGATTTTCCAAGTACAGAGCCTATAAAACTATATTTCGAGCAACGTCTATATTTCTAAACACGTATCCTCGTCACAAATTTTAGTATCTAAGCGAACTGCCTTTCGTTTGTATCGTGAAAATATTACTAACCCTTTGGCTACTGTTGGGCGCGTAAAGACGCTTCTAAAGTTTGCTTTCGACGTACCGTTGACGCCTACAGGCTCCTACGTTAACTGTAGAACTGACTTTAAATTGAAATTCAAATACATTCGCCGCCATTTTCTTCTTTATCGACGTCGCCACTGTTCCGATCGGTCAAAAAGTGCACGCACCGCTGCAAGTCGAGAAACGACTCGAAACGACGAGAAAAAAGAAGCAGTGGAATCGCAAAACGGAAAAGCAGCGGGGCCGATTGGTCGAATGGGTGATTCGTGTCGAGTGTCACACGTTGAAATCCCGCGGAACACGCTCGAATATCAATAAAGCGACCGACCGAGCGTAATCATATTTCACCGGATGACAAGGGACGAATTCAAAACGAGGATTCGTTGTTTTCTTCTGTTTCTGCCCGCTCTTGTACAATTCCTTTCATTTTGCTGCTTTGAAGTCCGACAAAGTTCGCGAGGATGACAGACGACAGTCTGGCGATGCGACCGAGTCGCAATCACCTTGTCGATATTCTTCAACCCTTTGCTACGACGGTCCGCTCCACCGGAGCGCCGCCATTAAAAGGGACTTTAAAAGCACGCCAAAAGTATACACATTCATCGAATTACTCTCTGACGCCGTTACTTTTGAAACAGAATCTCCTTTGAATTTCCTCGTAACATATTGGCAAGGACCTAGAACGTTTCTTTTTTTAAATAAACTTAACTCAACCTAACCTAACCTAGCTAAAACTGTAACCTAACCTAAATTTTTAAGAGATTAACAGTTATACCTGTAGCAGATCTCCTTCGAATTGCGATAGATCAAAAAAGACTTTTTGTCGCAATAATTTCTTATCGTGTAAATATTATCACTGTCGAATAGAAAAAGTAGCAAAAGCTCGACGGCTAAAGTGTATCATGCATTTTTAATATGTAATTATTCTAATAATCAATAGATGCCGTATACAGGGTGCTCCATTTAAGCGAGACTATCTAAATATCGTTTCGAATTGTAACGATGCAAAAAATATTATTCTGCCTAATTTTTGAAAGGCTAATAACTGGTAAGAATATTTTCTTCAAAGTCGTTCTTTTCAAAAACTTTTCAAGGTGATTGATGTTTTTTTTCATACAACTTTTTTTTTAACTGTATCGTGTAGTTGGTAAAAAAATACGTTCAGGCGTGCAAAGAACATAACCTTGAAAATGTAAGTTTTACGTATAAATTTACCTCTGTCGGAATCACAGTATTTTAGCTAGAAAGCGACAATTAATCGAGAGATTATAATAACCTATAATAAATGCAAATAAAGATGTTTACTACTTATTACGTCGTCAAACTTGAAATCCGATCACTCGTCGAGATTTATCAGTAATTCGCAATGGAATACTCGACACAAGGAAAGATCGGTATGACATTCGCTTATGAAAGTAAAAGTAAAAGTAGGATGCCGTACATATTCGCTCGTAATGAAAGGATTGAACACACCTTAAAGTTGAATAAAAAGAGAGAGAAGAGAAAGAGACACGAGGAAAATCGAAAAAGGAGAAACGCTCGTCAATTTCCACGGTGGCGAATGTTTCGAATTTCCTCGCGGACGGTGGATTCGAAGAATAGAATATTCGATGGGGTTGAACGGCCTAATTTTCTGCTGAGGGATTCCCTCTGTGGTACAGGCAAGGCGAAATTCATGAATGTTCGATTACTTGATTGGGTCTCGCGGGGAGAGTACAGGAGAGATTACGTGAATCAGAATTTGCAATTTTCTGTCAGAGTGGATTACGTTGCTCCGAAATAATTCAGCTACTCGACGGTATCGTTCGGTCGTTGACGATAACGATACGTTCGAAACTCCTGCTTAATCTTAATTTCACGCGATAAATTGATACACACGACGATGCGGATTAAATTAATCGATGCATTAAATTGTTCTAAGCGCGTTATTAAAAAGAGATAATTCGATAGCGTAAATTGATGGGAATGAGAAGAAATGACAAGTGAAAAATTGCCGATAATTTAATGTACATAAAATTTTGTGAAAAATGATCGTATAACGATCCATCTCCATCTCATTTTAAAGCGCGAAGCTTCTACTTTGACACTCGTGAATTTTTCAAGATGACTTTACATCGTGTAGCGGGTGGAAATGTGAGGATACTTTCTTCTCCAGTATCGTAAAAGTTCGAACATGTATAAAAACATTGAAAAATTTCGTTCGTAACTAGATCCATCATTATTAGACCGAGAAGAAAATCGCGAAACAAGGCCAACTAAAACGAGACCGAGTTGATCGCCACGTGCTCTTTTCTTACGAAAATCACATCAATTTCAATTGTCAATGATTTCCTAATGGCTAATGACCTCCATTTAATCCAAAAAGACGCAAACATTCGTAGATCGCTTACGACTCAACGAACACGAACCAGACTCAAGTCACCGGTGTCTGACCGAAAGCCGCAGTACTCTACCCGCGAGCAAGAAAATCAACGCACCGTGCCGCCAACAACAGTCTGCCCCCGTTCGAGCATGAAAATCCACGCGCCGGATCGCCAGATATGGATCAGCTCTACTTAATCTCCGTAGGCGAGGCGTGTAGCGCACCGCGCCGCTAATTATTGACACGTACCGCTTAATCCACGCCAGAAACCTCTGCGCACACCTGTTAATTACTCGACCCCCGCGCCCCGCGCTTAATTCTCGATATTACACGCATTAAGACGTCGGCCGACTAATTACCGAGTCGCGCGTTACTTGATACGAGAAGTTACGAGACCGCGATCGAATCTGCTGACTAAATGCCGGCCTATGCCACTTAATCCCAGGTATCTTACGCTCGCTAACAGAAGCGTTGCCCCTCCGCCACTTCGTTTCGCCGCTCGAACACGCCCGCCCGCCGCTCTGCAGACGACTCGCGTGGCTCGCGTGTTACCGTCGCGTGCTCATTATCAGTGGTCGCGGCGATTGTGAGAGGAAAAGAAAGCGAGCCCGGGGGGAGTCAGAGAAGGAAACAGAACGTTACGACCGAAAATCTTCGACGGTCGGTGCAGATACGCGTTTGGTTTCGCTGGATACAGGAGCGGACGCAGAGGCTCCTCCTTGCCAAGGAACCTGACCAGGGGGAATAAAAGACTCGGATAACGAATGCTCGGATCTCTGAGTAAAGCGATACCATTATACGCCGATGCGATGGGATCCGTTTCGCGGAAGAGCGCGAAATCGTCGGGTAATGTCATAACGTTGATCGCGAATAATAAACGGGGATTGTGAACGTGATTGCTAGTTGTTAGATTCGCAAGCTGTTAATAAAATACAGGCGCTGCCACGCGATACAAGTTGAAACAAGTGGAACTTGGCTGCTCCCAAATTTTTGCTCCCTTCGCTTCGCGTTTAATCGAAATTTTCAAAGTCAACCCTCTCGCTGCGAGGCAGATGCGTTTAATTGCTAGAAAAATTGCTTTGATCGTGCTTTTTGTGCAAAAAGAAACTTTCCTTTGTCCAGAATAGTGCCAGAGCATTTAGTCGCGACGCGCAATGTACAGAATGGAAGAAACCTATCATAAAATTGACCTTGATCTTGAATTACAAGGTCAAATTCTTTTTGCGTTGCATTCTACTCATCACAGAGGTAAAACTTTTGCAAGGAATCTAATAGTTCCCTTGAAAAATGGCAATAAGCTTTCTCAATCATTTAACGCTGTGAACGCGTACGTGCTAACAGCGACTTTATGATTGCGATTCTGAACACGTGGATGTTTATATTACATAATTTTCGTATTAGGTTTCACTAACATTTGATTTGTCACAGTTGTAACGCCAGTGTCAGTCTAAATAATCAAATGATAAAGCCAACTGTTGATGCTATTCGAAATATAGACATCCACGCGTTCAGAATCATAAAGTCGCTGTTAGGACGTCCGCAGTATTAAATGATTAAAAAACTTTTTTGCCATTTTTCAAAAAGACTGTTAGGTTGCAATGATTGCAATTTATAACTTGTTGATAAATTTTTGTTTGATCGTACATTCTGACTGCTCTGAATAATCTCCATTTCTTCGCTATTTTTGTGGAATATTTTAGAGAAGGAACGAAAATACAATCATGTAAGAAGAAAAAATTAAAATTGTAGATAGAAGAAAAGTTGAATAAAAAGTCGCTTCGACGAGTTTATATCCTGCAGTCGTTGAGACGATGCTCTCGAGACCCGATACGAAATTTGTTTCCTTGACATTGACGAATTGCTTCGCCCGTGAGGAACAATGAAATCGTCATAGCGAAAGGGTTCATAAGTACAATCGTACGCTCGTCGAGGTTCGCTCTGCTCCGCGTAATTAATCTAAATTTTCCAAAAGGGGAAAGAGAGACCAAAAAGTAAGAGAAAAGAAAATTAAAACAGCGCGGAGCAAAAAGTTTCCGATGGCCTACGAAATAGCCTCCGGGACAATCGCCAATCGCGTGTCTGGTGTAAACTAACTTCATCCCCCTCCGGTGTTCTTAACAGGCTCGTCCCAGTTAATCAGAAAATTGGCTGCGAACTGGCGCAGCGTCCGCGCGATTAAAACCATTCACGCGATAAATAACTACGCGTTCAGCGCCAGCCAACAGTTAACCTTTGTTTTCGCGCGTGTCCCACTACCGCTGCGCGACACAATGTCCATTCGTTTCGAAAACACGACTCGAATCGATTCGCGCGCACGCGCGTAAGTACCTGGAGAATACCGCGTAGTTTTAGAAATTATTATAATTTCTGTTTCTGCACGCTCGTCTTTAACAGCGGAAAGTCTGACCGCATCTGGGTCACTGGAGGACGACTCGAGACTGGAGGACGTTTCGTTCCTTTTCTTTTTTGTTTCTGTTATTCGTTCCTCGAAACGACTGGTTAAGTAGAAGCATTTTCATGCGCACGGCGACGCACGGAAAAACGAGGAACCGTACGTTATTACCTCGCCGACGAGAGACGCGTCTGTCTTTCACCTCGGCTCGGGAGAAGTCGATTTCCTGGCCGAACGACGCGATGGAATTTCCGAGAGATTAATGGTCGCGTAACGGATCGTCGAAGAAACGAACGTTCTCGCGAAACTCTGGAGCGAGGGGTGAAAAAATCCTTCGTCCGGTCAGCCTGCAATATCGATCCTTTCCACGTCTGCGGGGCGGGCAGAGAAATGACAGAAAAATAACAGAAAAATGGTGCGAAATAACAGAGCAGAAGTTATGGGCAAACGAAGGGGAAACCGTACGAATGAAAAATATTGGAGAGTTCATGCGCACGCGCGAACGGTTGCATTCAGGTCGAAACGAGGCCTCGAAATAAAATTTTCTCAACTTTTCTCGAAAAAGAGGACAATTGAAGAGCGAATTGAAAATTCGCGAGGTCTCGTTGAAGTTTCAACGCTGTTCTCGGTTTAACACCAAACGTACCAAACGATCGGTTTGAAAATTTGACTTCAACTCCTTTCGTTTGAAAATTCAATTCAACTTCTCGTATGGAAAAAGATGAAAATATATAATTTCTTTTCTTATCTCATCTGTGCGTTGTTTTTTATATTAAAACTTGGCAACTAGCTGCGCTATTTTCTTGAAAGGGCATTTATTTGACGACCGATCGTTTGACCGGTTATAGCAGATAGAAATAGGTATGCGCGATATAAAGCGTTGGTACGTTTAGTGTTAAACTATATAAACGTGTTTCTACAATTGAACTGTAGTCGAAACAAACGGACATAAATCGCGATTATTTCCTCTCGCCGGCCCTTAAGGCGGTACTTTCTCGACCGGTTCTCTGAATTTTGCATGTGACGCGCCGGCACTCAGCCGCATAAACATGCAGGTGCGCATTACGGGGACAGCGGCGGCAGTCGCTGCTCTCGAAGAAGACGGCCCATAAATCTTAAGTTCGTACCTTGATCCGAGTCGAGAGACTCGCGAAATATAAATCACCATTCTGGACAACGTGACTGACATGTTTTCATCAGGAAACTTCTCAGCCTCTCAGCACGCTCCTCACGATACTGTCTCATTGGTATACATCAACGCGCGAAAGTTCACACTCCGCCTCGTTCGTCTGAGACACTTTTATAATTATTGCGAAACGATCTTGTCTCAAAGCGTTGAGAAAGCAACCCGCATCTATCTTTTCGTCCAGCTTTCGCAAATGTAACCGACTTCGTTTTAAACAACGAATTCGTTCTGCGATCTTCGGTTTATTTTAGAAAAGGAAACTTCGTTAATACGAAACGAAAATTCTCCTATCCGAGCACATATCTTTCAATTAATTTATCGAGGTTCCACTTCCGTTTCACTTCAACTGCAGATTGCTGCAGAATTTGAACTTCCGCCAAACGAAATTTTCCTTCCATAATTAAACTCTGCAGTTATCTTTGACAGCAATTAACTATGAAACTTAAATACTTTGCAGTTAACTATGAAACCATGATATTCAATCAGATTGATCATAGATCACTCGCAATATAGATAAATATTTGTGTAACTTGATAATGTTACGTTATATAATTTAATTTAATTTGTATTATATGTAATATAATGTAATATTTAACAATATAGTTATATTATACTATTTAATAACATTTGTAATATAATATTTATAAGTATATACATACTTATAATATAAATATTATATTAATTAAATAATAATTGTAATATAATAGAACATTATATACACTTGTAATGTAATATAATAGTACCACTATAATATTAGTAATATATATATATATAAATAATACAAATGATAATCGATAAATTCCCAAACGCTGATGTCCCTCTTTGTTTCAGTCCCGATATCGCACATCGTGGCGCTGGTCGGGGATCCCACGTACCTTCCCTGCGACATATCAACCACCCACGAAGGGGATTCGGTGCACCTGGTGCTATGGTACCGCGAGGACCTCGGTACATCGGTTTACAGGTAAGAAGCAAATCAATTTGTATCGCGCGACATGCTCGTCCATGTGCGTGCGTGTGTGTGTGTGTGTGTATGTGCACGAGCAAACAGCCGTGAGTCGGTTCTCTATCTGGACAGGACAGCCTGGCAAACCAGTGAACGTCGACGGGACGAAAGATTAGTGTGGCCGATATCGGGCGAGGGCAAGTTGCTACGCCGGTCTCCACGGAAAATTTATTCCGTGTCGAGCGACCAGCCACGGTCAACTGCAGTCTCTCCTACGATTTAGAGTCAAAGTTGTCACTTGCTTAACAGCGTGCCACTAAAATCTTACGAGTTACGAGCTGGCGTCGATAAATCCTCTCGCGTCGACAATGGGGAATTTCTACAAGTCGCGCTGATCATCGTTTTTATCGTCGACGAGACGTACAATTCATACAAAATTTAGGCATCCTTCTTCCTTCCCTCTCGCCTTTTCGCACGCGTATTTTGCAAGTTCCAGTTTTCCCACGTGATTCTCGTTTTTATCAACCCTTGAAATCTCATTTCTGTTAGCGTCCACCTGGTTCCTTTGAGCGAATGATATACCAGCAAAATCTGCTTTCATAAATAGTTCGTACCACGTGCGAAAGTAATAATTTCTAACGATGAGTTATGCAACAATAATATAGAGTAAAAAATATATTGACACACTTGTGATTCTATAGTGTTTAGTCTGCATTTAATAGTAGAATGAAAAATATCCTTTTGTAAATATCGAGTGATACTCCAGAACCGCAAAATCGCATCCGCAATGCGTTAAACAATTCAGAAGAAACTATTAGATTGCGACCCATGATGCCACGGAGAAGTTTTACCTTCGTACAATGCAGAAGAAAAAATAAATTCAATCAAGGTCAATCTTGCGGCGGATCTCCATCAAATTAAGGGTGTAGAATTCATCGATGTACATTGATTCTACAATTTTTATATGTCAAAACGCGAAGAATAAATAAATAGACACAGACACAGACACAGACGTAATTAAATTCAATGCGCATAATGTTTAAAAAAGGAAAGAAGCACGTTGGCCTTGTGATAATATTCATAAATTCGTTTTTTGTCGTGGCTCTCGTTGGCCAGAGCTCGCCGACGCTTTTCAAAACGCTCCATCTTTTGCACGAAACAGCTCGTCGTGCTAACGTCAAAACTAGGCGGGAATCTTGAAACGGTGGCACGCCTGACGTTTGCATTTAAAACCGTCTGATTCATTCGAGCTTCTACCCCCATCCCCCCACACTCCCCACACCCATCACGCCAGTTTAATTTATTCAGCGCACCGCCGAGGGAATACGTCTATCCGCTCGTGAGAACGTCGTTCGCGGCGTTAATTAAAATAATTATGATAAAATTTCGTTTCCTACACTCGTCTCGAGCGCTCGGCAAACTTCTCGTGGAAAATCTAGTGACCCGCGTTTCGCTCGAATAAACGAACCATTGAAGAACAGGTTTTAGATTACGCTTCGTATCGATAGATGTGCGATGATTATCGAAGGTCTAATATCGATCGTTCGAAATTTTACCTTCGACGAAGCGGGATTGCGTGAGAATATATTAACATTCACTGGACATTGAGACTATAATAATTTTGTAAAAAGAAATTGAATGATAATAAATTCTAAAACGCGGATCTTTCAAAATCGATCGTTCGTTTTATTTTAAAGTGTTTTTAGACTACGTAGCAGATGAGAAAGCGAAGACAATGCTATTCTTCTCGAAGATGCTGCGAATTGTCACGGTGTGTAACGACACTGTAGAACGTGCGATGAATTTGTAGAATATAAATTCTTGCCAATTTATTGGAATTTTGAATATCAGGGTTAAAATTCAAGAAATCCTAACGTCTCGTCATCCGATCCCAATCTTCAAAGTTCAATAACGTAACGAAAAAAAAAATCGTAGAGCAAACTTTGAGAGATCAATTTTTTTTCATCAAGTTTTTAAGATCGCGGTCAAGATTTATCGTTAGTCGCGAAAAAATTTTCGAGAACGAAATGATGTTGGATCACTTTTGAGAAAAATGAATTCACTATTGTTAAAACAGAGCTTTCGAAGCAAGACCATACGGATCTCTCTTCACAGAACTATATCAGCTTAAATTATCAACAGTTTCTGTCATCACGAAGAGCTACGCTCTTCACTGTATTTTGTTCCGAAATCGTGATGTCTGAATGCCTCACGTGAAACGTTGCATTCAAACATCACGACGTATATTATTCCGATGTGCGCAAATGTTTCTGACTGACTGACTGACACGGGATCCGTCCGAAACTTTGCACGCTCTCATCTAATACACACTCAGTGCGCAGTGTCCTGGAAACAGAAAGTTAGACCAGAAATTTCTTGTATTTTAAGGATTTCCCGGCGTTTGTCGATTGTTCCAAGGAAATCCTGTCTAAATTTCCAAATTTAGAAAATTTCCACAAAGTTTTATATTTGGAAAATCTCGATCTTCTTTTTCGTCTGCTGGTTTCCTTCAATTCGGAAAAATGGATATTGGAGAATAAATTGAAGAACTGATTCGAAGATTTTGTCGAGGCGTTGATGAAGTATTAGTTATTACAGTGGTATAAATAACTGTAAATGGGATGATTGTTTGTATACTCTTTATCGAAGAGTGTGAAGAAAAAACCAAAAATAACTAAACAAACAGCTAAATATTAAAATATTTAAATAACCAAAAATAGTTAAAAATCCTGAACAATGACAGGAAATTGACTGTTGCTTCGTAAGGCACGAAAAAACCAGTAGGCGAAATATTCGGCTGGCGATAACAGATTTAACGCTAGAACTACCAAAATAGTCAATACTAGAGCAACCATTTGAATATTTTTGTTAGACGCGTATTTATATAGAAACGTATACTTTATAAATATAAAACAATGTATTTTTTTTTATATCGTACTCGAACGATTCTTCGTAAAATACGCAAATAAAAGCGTACTGATAATGTGGTATTGTATTCCACGGATTTTCCGTTTTTCTTTCACTTTAACGTCTCCTCGATGGAATTTTCACGCTCTAGCCTAGTCGTCGGCAGTTCTAACGTGATCGGAGTGTGAGAACGCGAAACATTCGAGATTCGAAAGAGCGAACCCGTGAGAAGAATATTTTTGTATCGTTGCAGCGTTGATGCGAGGGATCGGGATTTTGGTATCGCCGAACGATGGTCGGACGACACGGTCTTCTCGAATCGGGCGTACTTCATGCCGGACAAGAAACCGGCCGAACTCGGCGTCGACCACATAAGGGAAGAGGACGCCGGCATCTACAGGTGTCGCGTCGACTTCCAGATCGGCCAGACGCGAAACTCCAAAGTCAATTTAACGGTGATAGGTGAGTATCCTTTAACTTCCTTCCAATTCTTCGCCTCCTCGATCGTCGAATCGGATTTACGAATCATATCGTTCGCGGTGTATGCTCGAACTCGACGTTTGCGTTAACGCTGGCGACAGAGTTCGCCGAGTGGAATGAAAGAAAAACAAAGACGTGATGAAAATTAACTCGTCAAAGCTCGCGGAGCGGAGGAATTTTTTCCATTCGGTCGGATATTAAGGATCGAAGGAAAAACACAAAGAGAGAGCGGTAAAAAACGCGATCGATCCACGGTTTCTGTTTATTCGCGGGACGTTCCCACGTTCGAAAATTCGCGGACAATCCGCGTTATTCTGCAACAAGGAACGCAATGTTTCTCCATCGACCTCGATATTTCGCGCTTTCCAGAAATCCGCTGATTTTTCGAAACTCTCCAACTCCTGAGACTTGACACTTTAACCCCTGCCAGGCCGTGGTCTAGTCTGTCAACTATGAACGAAAACGCGTCGCTGGTACTTTGTTTCTCATCACTCTGATTCATTGTTCAGAAGGGAGTAACACAAGGGGAGGGGGGAGAGCTTATAACACAATCAGCACAATTTTTCATCTAAATGTAGCGGCCTAGGATTCCTCAACTACGAGTTTCGAACACTGACTAGCACAAGCCGCAAGTGGCTGCGCGTCTAGCAGACGTTAAGCAAAGCAGTGTGCGGAACCCCGCTAGGATGGGTGATCAGGCCAACAAACGTCTGGAGTAAGAAGGAGTCGCTGCCATCAGCAGCCCCACTGATGAATCTAAGCAGTGACTCCGAGACGAAAACACATCCTTCAAAACGCAACCTTTGTTTTCTCTCTTTCAAATCCTCATAAATATCGGAAGAAGCGCGATCGGGGAAAAAACCGTTTCGTCCGCGCGTTTTTCGAGCGTTTCCGCGAAACGCACGCGACAAAGCGGACATATCAAGATGAGAACTGCAGGCAGTCGTGTCGGACAATGGCGTGTCATGCCACGTACCAGCATTCCCCGCGAGTTGGCACGCGTTTTATCTGGCAGACGAATCGCCGGGACACGCGTCGAGCTTTCAACGTTTCTCGCCGCCGGAGCGATTTACGCGCGAAGAGAATCGCCGAATGTTGAGTGAAGAATTGTTACGACAGAGGGGATGCCTCGAAGTGCGATTTATCGCTCTCACCTGGCTCGGGAAAAACTGCGTTTGCACGAGTATCAATAAGAGAGTCAAGGTGAAGCACGTGAAGATGAAACGAATTGGAAATTTATACGCGAACTCCAGAAATTTTGATCGATTTACGCACTCGTTGGATAGATTCTGAACGTGTCGCAAATGACAGTGTCAAGGTCACTCGCGACTGGTGTCGATCGTGCACCTCTGATCATTTCTGTTCCTCTCGGACGACCATCCACCGTGAGAAATGAACTGAATCCTTACTAACTACTGTTTAACTCACGGATTAATGTTTTCAACGCAATGACTAGCTTTTTGTCCGCTATTTTATACGCGAGAGTCAATCACATAATCAGGTATTTGATTACCCTGAGCGTCGATCGGAAATTTACTTTGAACTCTCGAGGTCACAATGTAAAGTAAATGCTCCCGACACAATGGCTTTGAAGGAGCGTATATTAAATGTTACAACTTCTTGTCAATACGAAAAGGAAGACGAGACGAATATACGATAATACAACTTCTTCGTACTGACAATAAGTTCGTTGTTAGTCAGCAAGTAGACAGATTAAGAAACATTTGTTCCTTAACCTCGGGGTATCGTTGCAAGATCGACGATGATTTGAAAGATATCCGATACCCAAAGCTAGCTAATTCGTCAAACAATGGGGAACAAACAGAGTTCGAAAGGCCCGCGAGAACTATTACCGAGAATTTACTATTGTAAAGTTTCGCCGGCAGGGAAGTCTAACTCGGCAAGAACTTGTGAAATTTCAGAGAAGAACCGATCGGCTCTCTGACTTCTGCGCGTAACTCGATGATTTTACTTGTCCGAGCAAACACGATTCTACTTGCTCAGGCCTGTTGCCAACAGTTCTCTCAAATCGACCGTAACGCTCCTCCTACCCCTTGAATCTCCACGGAATTTCTCTGTAATACTTCACGTCCGTGCCGATACGATCTCGTTCCACTGGCGGTTTAACCAAACATGCTCTTATTCTACTCGCCCGAATCCACGGTCAATAACTTAGTCAAATCAACTATTAACTTGCTTCTTTCAATCTCCGATATTCCGTGTGTCCGTGCACGCGAGACCGACGTGTATCTGATACGATCTCGTTCCACTAACGGTCTAACCAAACATGCTCTTATTCTACTCAGCCACGGCTAATAACTTAGTCAAATCTGTTATTAATATTATTGACTTGCTTCCTTCGATCTCCGATATTCCGTGTTTGTGCACACGAGACAGACGTGTGTGTACGTTCGATCCAATACAATCTCATTCCATTAATCAGTCTGAGCAAACACTCTTCTATTATGAAAGTGATTTTAGCGGGGGCAACCCAGAAAATCGGGCCTCTTCAAGTGCAACGCTGATGCAACGAAAATTAGCGATTGGTTGATTTGGGTCACGTGATTCGCGATGGGGCGTGGGGTAGACCTCGAGTAGGAGTGGCGAGTTGTCTGGTACTGAGCGATCGCGCCTGTAATTTGTTTTGTATCGATTCAAATGTTTGCATATCGTACTGGGGTAAAAGTCGTGCAGTTCTTTTTATATTTTGTGTTCGTGGAAAATTTGACACTAGGACTACCAAAATTTTTCAGTTTTATAATATTAGATGTTACGTGTCAATAATTCCGCCAACCTCGTACGGAGAATTATCCCTTATTATCGTTCGTCAATTCGCAAAATTTTTCACTTTCACTCCGATTCCAAAATTCGACTGTTTAGTCAAATCGATTGTCTTTTTATTTATTTATTTCTTTTAATCAAAATATTCGTGCGTTCACGCACGACGTTCATGCACCGTCCGTTCGTGCGTCCGACCAGGCACGATCTGATTCCACTGGTCGGGCTAATTACGCGGCGATGCAGCGAAAAAAAACTCGGCCAGAGATTATCTCTCGCTGTTGAAATCTCCGCGATTGTCCAACGGGCGTATTGCACGGAACAATTCCATTAAAAACGATATTATTTTACCGGTGGCCTGGTTCGAGGTTTATTAACGACTATCCGTTTCCATCGGCCGTGTCCACGGAGATCAAAATCGACCGATTAATGCCCGGCGATACGCCGAACAAAGGAACAATATTTATTTGCTCGGCCGGTTCTGCCGGGAATTTCACGAACGAGCGGCGCCGCGCACAGCTGAAAAAAGATCGCGTTTAAACAAAAACGAGGAAAAGAGAAAAAAAACGCTATCGCGATATCGCGTCGCGCTTTATTGCGCGAATTAGATCGTTAAAATCGTAAATATCAAACTGCAATCGCGTGACTCGTTTGTTTCTCTTTTTTCTTTTTCTTTTTTTTTTCCCCTCGTTCACTCGCGAACCACGCCACACGACTCTTTGTCCCCATGTTTTCAGCGATCATCAACACGAACACACTCGTGGCGAGAACGAGCAATAACGCGGAACGCGCGTGTCCATTTGTAAATTAAAAAATTCCCATCGACGCGTTCTGTTGAAATGTTAATTACATCGGGATTGCGTCGCGAAAGCGCGGAAACGATCGGGAATCGCCGATGATTCGTTCAACGGATCGTCATCGTCGTCGACGTCGAATTAAATCGTCCCCGAAGTTATCATTTATCCACAGGATTCGGAATATTCGGCGACGTGAAAGGTAATCTACGATTCCGCGCCCCGTAATAAATTGCCTCCGTCCTTTATTCATTCGTTTTGATCCGATATCGGGCCGACAAATAAATCTATTTATTCCTTGAATAAAAGATACACCGTGAGAATCGTGCGCGTAATACGATTTCGGGCGTTCACGGTGGAATTATATTTTCCGAACGCTTCGCGTTCGGAAGATTAAACAAAATTAATGCTTTTTGGTTCTCTTTGAAAATGACGAGCGTTGATCGAAGCTCGAGATTTAAAAGAAAAAAGGAAAGAAGTATCATTTGTGTAAACGTTCGAAAATGTGGATAAGTTTTATCCTCTTTCGAAAATTTAAATTTGCCACAAATTCGCGAAACGGGAGGGAAGAGAAAAAACTGTGAAATTAATAAAATTAATAAAAATTAATAAAATCCTAAGATCCCCAGGTGGGATCTTGGGATCTCGGTTGAAACAGTTTCGAAGCATCGATCACTGGCTACGCGATCTTCGCTGACGGATATAAAGTTCCTCGTGACATTAACGAGCTACTTCTCCGCTGATTTCGATTTTCTGCCTGCAGCCAGCGGAGAGGCGCGCGTCGACGCGAATGATTTCCGGGGATGTTCGCGTTTCCCAGGGAGAACGCGTCTCGTCGTCCCGTCTCTAATTCCCTCCCGATTTTTGCTTTGACACTCATTTCCTGAGTCGCAGCCGGATACGAGGGAATCGAAGTGAAGGCAGAGTCAGAAGGGAAAAGGCCGATAACTTTGCTACGTTTTGCTCTAGGAATCGTCTCCTAACCTAAACCTTGCGAATCGTTAGTAAGTCGCGTAAGTCACTTTGAAACCGCGACGATTTCGATTTGGTTCGAGATTACGACGTAAGGGATAACGATTATAGGAATTCCAGAACTTTGCGCTGATTGGCCGATTTGGCGTAAATTCAAGTTGCTTGAGAAGAACGGTGGTCGCTTTGAAGAACAATTGCCAAGTGTTGTGAAATTTAGTACAACTGAATCGTGTTAATGGCGTGCAAATACCATTTGTAGCCTCTGTGATATCAATTAATTAATGTAAAATATATATAATTTTTGGCAAAAATTAAATGACAGGATTGGAAGGGATTGGAATGCTTGAACGAACAAATCGTGTAAAAAATGAATAATCTACGCCGAATAATTAAAAATTTAAGACCACTTGGAACTTGTATAAATGACATTATTAATGAAATTAGTGATATCGATCGGTTAACTGTTAATTATTATTAGAATATTATTTTAATAACATTATATTAGAATATAATTTTAATAATATTTAATAATAATAATAATTTAATATTATTATTAGAATATAATTTTTGACAAAAACGAAACGATAAAATTAGAAAGGATTGGAATGCTCGAATAAAGAAGTTATCACGTCCAAAAAATGAATGATCTACACTGAGTAATCAAGAGTTTAAAATCATTTAGAATTTGTATAAATACTTTTAAATTTGTTACGCAACGAGATAATAATCTTGAACATTCTTCCAAGATCCGCTTGAATGTTGGGAGAGTATACTGTTTAAAAATTTAAATAAATTTAATTAAGGCCTAAAATAGTAAAGATTACATTGGAAAACGAAGGAGGATTTTTTACGCTACAAATAGTTTTTCCAAATTTTTACGTTACAAATTATTTCCAAAAAAATGAAAGCTTTTTTCTTAACATAATATCTAATAGTCTTAAAATAGTGAAAAGTGATAAAAAGAAACAAAATTTCCAGTGATCAGCGCATTGCGCCGAACGGGATGTGGGGAATGAAAATATGAGGGATGCATGGAAAGGATTTGAGGTAGTTGAAAGAGAGAGAAAGAAAGACTCGTCAGTGGGGCTGCTGGCAGCGACTCCTTACCCCAGAACGCTTGTTGTTGTAACTACCCCCGGCTAAGGCTGGCCCGATCACCCACCCCCATTCTTAGCGGGGTTCCGCACACTGCTTTGCTTAACGTCGAAGATCGGCAGGACCTCGACGCTAGGCGCGCAGCCACTTGCGGCTTGTGCTAGTCAGTGTCCGAAACTGTTCGTAGTTGAGGAATTCTAGGCCGCTAGACAGGAGGAATAACGAGAAGCGATGGCGCGTTCCAGAAAGAGAGAAAGAGACACTGAGAATAAAAGCGCGGCGGAAGTTGTGGGTGGAGCGAGCATGAATAAAAAGAAGGTGATGAAAGGGGGCAGCTGTTAAAAGGAAACGGTCGAGGAAAACCGCTATCAAGTGGAATCTACCAGATAAGAGAGAAAGAGAGAGGGGAAGCATCTGCGATGGACAAATAGGTCGAGAAGAGAATCAAAAGGAAGATTGTATGGAGGACCAATGAAAAATGAGAAGACGCGAGAGAAGATGGAAACGGGGGCGGGGATGGGTGATGGGTGCGCGGGGGAGCAAATAGGGCAAAACAATTGCCAAGAGAGAAGACGAGATGAGTAGGGAAGGAGGAGGAGAAAGAGGAAGGTTAAGCGAGAAAGGACGAAGAGGAGTGGGTGCGTTATAACGAAACGACGCGACGTGGCGTGGCGAGGAGAAAAAGAAATCCAATTAACAATCCCGCTCGAGAGTTATGGAGATGCTGCCCGGCCCGGAGAAATGTAGAACATTCGTTGCACGTTGTGCACGTTGCGCACTGTTCCCTCCCTCTTTCAGTACCCCGTGGAATTTTTCCCGCAGGATAATTAGCTTCTCCCCTGCCAGCCATTTCGCACGATCATCCCCTCTGACCTGGCCCGTCTATTCACGAGAGAGAGAGAGAGAGAGAGAGAGAGTCGGTAGTCACGCTGGTGTTGGTAAACCTTTTCCAGATGAACGCCAATTAACATTCTTTTCTCCCAGCGGAGGAAATTACCAGACTCGCTCTCCCTCGTCCTTTCTTCGGAGGACCCTCCACGTCACGAGCACCCAGTCCAGTCGTTTCCACTGCACGTACGCTGGCCACCGGACAGCACGATACCGCCGCGTTTCCGGTCAGGAACGTCAGAATTTTTCGAAACGGGACGCGCGAGCGTCTTCTTCAATTTCCTCCCTTCGAGAGAGCTTACGCTCGTGAGTGTAAACGTCGGTAATTAGATCTCGCGCGGATTGGAAAAAAAAAGTCGGAACTGAAATTTGAGGAAAGCGAAGAAATTGAAAACGTACAGAGACGTAAGAGCGCTGTGAGTGCTGTTAACAGAAATTTGTGTTTGGCAGGGATGAATAGAAGCAGGGGGAGAGATGAGAGATGAAGGAGTGGTGGTAAATAAGATATCCGCCTTTTAAAGGGAGACCTCGACGTGGCTGTACGACTCGTACGGTCGAGTTTGATTTGTTGGGTGTTCAGTGATGAAAATTTAATTGCGACGGTCATAGTTGTAGAGTCTATATAATCAAATGATAAAACTGACTTTTAACATTATTCGAAATGTAAGCATCACGTAATATAGACATCCACGCGTCCAAAACTATAAAGTCGCTGTTAGCGCGTCCGCAGTGTCAACTTTTTTGCCATTTTTCGAAAAGACTATTAGGTTGCAATGGTTCCTTGAAAAAAGGCAAAAAAAAAAATTGGTAAAAATATTTCTTAATTATTTATGGTTCTAAACGCGTTTATATACGTAATGTTTATATTTCGAATAATGTGATAAATCAAGTGTTGGTGGAACCTAATCCAGTTATATAAATGTTCTTTTCCTATTCGAATTGTCAAAAGAATGTGAGAAATACTAATCACTTTACGATGTAATCAGTTCAGTTGATTCGGGGTTTCGTCGAGTTGATATAACTCCGCTGTTTTTTGCGGAGAGGCTACTCGAGACTCGTCCATGATTCTCAATGCAACCGGTATAAACGAGTGGGTGTAAACTAATTACGCCACGATGCTAAATTAATTTTCGCAAGATTCCGATCGTTGCTTCTGACCTTTGTCACGGGCTGAGAGAGAGAGAGAGGTGCCCCCTTTGTGCACGTTTGAGAATGCAAGTTGCTCGAATACACTTCTCTCTGAAACTCCTACGCAGCAGCTTGCCCTTCTCTCTCTCTCTCTCTCTCTCTCTCTCTCTCTTTGTATGTAACATACTCCGTTCCTTTGTGATCCGACGTTTGTTCAAGTTCAAACGCTACCAAACGAGAGCGAACACATCTCGCGGAACTACGATTATACGCAGTGCAAACCGAAACTTCCTTCCCCCACTCGTGCCGGAAGAACAGACAAGAAAGCGACGATCCTCTCGTTCTCGCGATCGGTGTGTACACGCGAGAGATTTAAATCGTCGCGAGTCGTCCCCAGATTGACTTTCGGTCCGATCGTTTGCACATCGAGAACAAAGAGCACTGGACACTGAGCTCGAGGAAGAAATCAGAGAGAGAGAGAGAGAGAGAGAGACAGAGATAAGGAAGAGCAAAGTGTAGAAAGACGGACTAAGAAAGAAACTCGGGTCCTGGTTCGATATACTCGGATCAGCATGTCAAACAAGGACCAAGGAAGAAGAAGGAGAAGGTACAGGGACGAGCGAAAGAGCGGCAAAGATGCTTTTTATGAACATGGCCGACGATTTTTTAAACGAGAGAAAGGAGGATCCGGTTTCACGGAGCATGAATTTTTATTAAACTTTAAACTTTCATAGTTCCTGCCCATGCATAGGGGATAGGGGACGAGATCCAAAGGAATATGCTGGCGAATCGTTTAAACGTACCGATGAATATATGCAGAAACCGCACGGAATTAATCTTACAAGGGAAATACAAACATACTAAAGCGTTAATCATTGACCTGAAAAAATTAAATGTAGTATTTTAATAAAAATACTCGACCCGTATTTTTTTCTACTTTTCTTTCGGCAATCGATGTTGAATGGGTGAAAATCCCCGGGTTCTTTTATCGAAGAGAATGTTACGCCAAGCCTCCTTTATCGAGCATGGATTATTTTCTTGAGCCGAGAGGCGGCAGAGAGCAGGATCGTCCAGGAAATACGAAATGCGTTTCACGAATTTTTCATCGGACACGAAGCGAGCCGAATACCGACGACCGTTCACGCCGTGATTTCTACTGGGAATTTCCACGGGCCAACGGATATCATTCTGATAGTCATTTCGTCGTCGACGTAACGATCGAAAACTCGAGACCTCTTGATCGTTACAAGTACGAGAAACTTGTACAAAATCAGCGCTGTACTCTATCAAAAAGAAAAAAACACTGGCGACTATTTGAGTAGTACTTACTATATTGAAATGAAAATTTATGCCACAAGAGCAATAAAAATGAAAAATTGCCGATAATTTGCGAACTGATGCAGCTTCGTAAAGAATGATCCACGACGACGATTCACTTGGCTTCATTTTGGTACTAGAAATACTCAGCCGGAATGACCAGTTCAGTGATTCCTCGTCGTAGAAATTTTGTAGATTCACGATAGTGCATTATTGGAAATTTAATTGTGTTATTTCTTGTCTTCTTTCTACTCCTTGCATTTTACTTTCTCTGAGCCAAGTTTTACATCTTGTTCTTACAACTTGAGTGAAACTTCTACTTTGATAATTACGAGTTTATTTTCCTCGAAGATAAAGGTACTTTTATTCGCGAAAATTTTCAAAATTCGAGCAAGTTTCTTCATGGTCTTGAAGATTGAAATCTTTACAACCCTTGATATTCGCTATACAATTTCTTCTTCGCCATTTTATTAAACTTGGAACATTAAAGTTGGACGACGAAAAGTCAGAATTTCTTGAATTCTGTCGTTTAATCCCGATATTCAACGTTCAATGATATGATGAAAAGAGATCGTACAATAAGTTTTATTAGGTCGTTGTAAAGGGAAGACTACAATTTCCAAAACGTGAATCTAGTCGCGAAAACACTCTTTCAGTAATTTCACGTTCGAATTTTTACAATTCTAGAGAACGAATATTGCGTCTGCTTCGAAAAAACGAACCTACTGCTGTCAAAGTTGTAAAAGTTACAAAACTTTTGTGACCACGTGTTTCATCGTTACACGATCTTTGTTGTTTCATATTTTTCTATTCAAAAAAACTGCACGACTTGTACCCCAGTACGATTCGTCTCACTGAAAGGCCCAGAAGCAACTGTTCTGACATCGCCACTCCCACTTGAGGTCTACCCCACGCTCCCTCGCGAATCACGTGACCCAAATCAACCAATCGCTAATTTTCGTTGCATCAGCGTTGCATCTGAAGAGGATAAAATCACTTTCAGTGATGATATCGAAAGTTACCCAAATGAAATTCTGTTTCCAACAGGCGCTTTACTTCACGACATTTTGGATAGTTTTGCGTAATAAATTTCCCATAAATTCATAAACATCCACAGCCTATAAAACACAATGTAAGTACACTAGCGTTGTTGTCAAAAATTCTAGATTAAAAAGTTACAAGGAAAGAGAGGGAAGGAGAGAACCTTGATTGCACGATTTAGTTTTCCCATACTCTCGGAAGAAATCGGTTCTAAAACTTGGTAGACGCGCTTGGTGTATGCGACGTCTCCCGTGAAACAGAGGACGGCGTTTTCGTTTTCCGCGAAACTCGACGCAATCTGGTTTCGTCGGGGGAGGGCGAGCTCCCGCAATAAAGCTCGACGTCGCGAGAAAACGTAAAAACCGAGGCTCACGGAACCTCCGTAGAAACGTCGATGGTAGAGGAAACGAGAAACGGGAAAGAATCGGTTGGCGCCGAACCGCGCGCGAGCACGAATGTTCTTTAATGACGATCGGATCTTACTTTAATAGATTTCCGAGTTGCCGCGGTGAATTAAAGTTATTTCTTCCGAGTTTCTACGCGGTCGGAGAACAAAAGAAAGAAAGAAAGAAAGACGAACGACGTGCCGGGCTGGAGATTCTATAAAATCAAAGCTCCCCGCCGCTCGGCAAGCTGAAACTTCGCTACAAGACGCCATTTGTCACTTCGTATTGTCACTTTCGTTCGATCGCCGCTCGAGATCTGGAGCATTTCCTCCGAGAGGAGAAGATAAAAATATCCGGATGACGTCGGAAAGCCTCTTGTAATCTGCAAGATCTGGACCACGTAATTTGTGTGGATTCTGCCCTAACTACTCTCTACGAAATGGGATAACCAGTCAATTAAAAAAACAACAAAAACCACCATACTCGATTGAGAAACTCCCAACAGAGACTCTCTAATCAAACCTCTAAAAGTCACAGACATAGAAAATGGAAAACCAACAACATCGAAATTTGAACGCAAACGGGAAAGAAGAAATCCGAGAAGCTGGATTTCTTTATACCTTTGTACTATTTTTCTTCTGTACACCTTCCATTATCATTTACTTTCTTCTAAACATCTTTTTTCTTCACGTACAAGTTTTACAGCATGTAAGATTACGTATAGGCCTGAAGCTGATGAATGAAATGAAAAAAAGAAAAGAAATACCCGGAATTTTTTTGCTCGTTATTGCCTACTCGGCGTTTCGTGCTTGAAATTCCTTCCTGGATTATTGTGGGATTATTATATCGACGCTGTGATCTCGAGACATCGAGAGCAGGCTCGTTAACTCCTTTGTGTAATTCTGGAAAACTTTCATTAGCCCTGATTAGACGATCCGCGGCTTTGATCCTCCGAGGTCGACCGCTGCTGTTCGGATGGCTGACCAGAGGAGAGGAAAATGAATTATCAAATATAGATTGAAAGGCAAACAGGAGGAGTAAGAAGATTGCATCGGCAAACGAGGTTATACGAAAAGAGACGGAAAGAGAGGGAGAGAGAGATCCGTCTCTGTCTCTGGCGAATTGTCTTTATTATAATACATCAATTGCTCGATCGAGATCGGCTAAATTCATTTCCTTTTCACGAGATAGCTGCGCGTTATCCGCTTGGTCCCGCAACATCCAGGAGGACAGAAACTGGGATGGGGAGAAGGAGAGCTTTCTCCTCGCCTTGCGTCAAAGTTGCTGACTTCGCGAGCGAGTGGCCAGCCTTTCGGGCGTTTCTTTGCCTTTGGAAACTCGCTAGAATTCAATATCGCTTTGGCCAGTCGAGGCTCTCGACCAGCGGGCGGTACATACCGCGGTTAACGATACCATCGACCGAGAAAGTGGAACAAGAACACGGCCAGAGGCGGAAAAAGAGGACGAACCGGGACGAAAGAAGTTTCGCTCCTTCGGAGAGGCCGGCGATTCTCTTTGAATTCGATTAAAAACAAAAATTGCGAAACGCTGTTCGAGCTCAAACACGCGACGTTGCTTAATTAGGCATCAAACGATAAACTGATTATTCTGTCAAGTATTGTCAAGTTACGAAACGTGTTTTTTTTTTTTTTTTTATAGAGAGTAATTCGCGCACTCGATGAAAAAAAGTTGTCTTTACTTTTTTTAAAGTAGTTGCAACTTCGTGAAAGTCGTATGATCCAGTTGACCTCGTTCTAAAGCGTAAAGCCTTCGTTCTAACAGCCCTCTGTCAGTTTCTTTCAAAGATGTTTCTACATTGTGCACCAAGTAGCAAAGCAAGGATGTATTTTGCTTTCGAATGTTGTAAAAGTTGCTCTCTCAAATGCCTCTGGAAATGTTAAAAAAATTTTTTCGTGACTGAACGTGCCATGATATTGAAGACTGAAGTTTCTTCTTTGCAATGAAAGTTAAAAAAACTTGAAACTCACTGTACGATTTATTTTCACTACTTTATCGAACTTTGAAAACTAGGGCCAGGATGACGAAATGTCGGGATTTTTTGAATTTTTGTTTTGATAAAATAGCGGGGGAAAAAATTGCATAAGAAGTTCTTTTAAGGAATATAAAGAGAGAATTTCAATCTTAAAGATTATGGTAAATTTGATCGTGAAGACAATTTTCTGTGCAATAGCTCACGAAAGTGTCGAAACTTTTAAAATTTAAACTTTGAAAGGTGCTACATCGAAACACTATTATGTATCGTAGAATTTCAAACAAATTGATTATGATTGTGTAAAATTTCAAACTATAAATTTGAGGATATATATGAAAGCTAAAAAGATATTTCGTAAGAAATTGGCAGGTAGAGTGAACAGAAATTCCTTTTTATGAAAGAAGAAATGGTAAATTGAGGAATTGCCCGGCGTTTAAATTTCGCGCGAATAAATATCCAGCTCGCGGTTCCTCAGCGGTGAATTATCCGCGACCGGGAGAGGAGATGAAAAATTTCGAAAGGAAAATGAAACGAGACGAGCCGTTTCCCAGACCGAGACTAACTAATTTATCTTCTCGAATAGGAATTTGTCCTCGTTGGATGAGGGGGAAACGAAAACACCGGCTGCCTCGATTTTTCGGAACTCGGTGTCTCGGAACGCGCTGTGTTTATTCGTGAAATTGGACGGAATCTTCCGGCGTGTTATTATCAGTCGTGCGATGATTCAAGAAATTTCGTCCGACGATACGTCACACGAACGCAAGCTGAATCTATCGTAAGAATTTCCGACTCTCAAACGTACAATGGAATTTGTTGAGCTCTCTGTTACTCTTATGGAGAAAATATCTTGTCACTCACTGTCATTCGTGAGATGCTATAAACGAGATAAAACTTATCGAATAATATCGTTCGCGAGATTTCTTATAAAAACTCGATATATCTTGAACATTTGGACAAAAATCATTTAACACACAGCGTTTATGAATATAAAAATAATCTTAATCACTTTGTTATTAAAAATGAGATATCTCATTCATAAATAATTTCTCAATACTTTGATACTACGATAAAGTACTTCGTGAACGACATTGTGCGACGCATCCCATGAACGATATTGATACGACAAGATGTCACTTTTTAAACGATTTTGCGACCTAAAATATTATCACTAAAAGTAATTTTAGCGGGGGTAACCCAGAAAATCGGGCCTCTTCAGATGCAACGCCAATGCAACGAAAATTAGCGATTGGTTGATTTGGGTCACGTGATTCGTGAGTGGGCGTGGGGTAGACCTCGAATAGAAGTGGCATTGTGTACTGAGCGATCGCGCCCCTAATTTGTTATTAAGAATGAAAAGCACTTGTTTCAAGTATCAATAGAGTTGAAAGCCCGTCGATTTTTCCTTGTTTCTCAAAGAACGAAAGTTTGAACGTTTCGAAAAAAGGAAAAAAGACTGTTTTTTCTCGCACATTTGCATGGGTGTTTCGGAGTATATTTAACATTTACCGTTTATCGCACAGTTTTAATGTTTGCGCGCGTGTTTAAGTGTTAAAGTTTGTCAAAGTTTACTGCGGACTACTTTTATTATACTCTTAATGTTCCTGTAAATTCAAAATTTTTGCAAGTGCAGCTGAACGAGCACAGCAGCTGAGTAAAGATTCGTTTCACCCTGCAGGCAGTGTTATTCTGAATATTTTGTGAATCCCTCCCAATTCCTTTACATTCGATAAATTCTATGAATTCTTTTTATATTTTCCCTGTGGAAATATCCATAATCTATACAGGATAAATGCATCGAATATCTTTATTTTTATAAAAATATAAAAAAATTTTGATAACAAAAATTATTTAGCACATAATACAACTAGATCACCTCGAATATCCGCGTTATTTTTAAAGACGGATTTAAAAAAACATTTAGGAGAATTTAAAAATAATTTTAAAGAAGATTTTAAAAATTTTGTTAACAAAAATTGTTTAGTATGGAGAGGGGCATAATATGAGAGTAATAGTTTTTTTTTTTTTATAGCTGAAAGTCACTTCCATTTTTTTAAATGGAATGATATACTTTTTACTCCATTAATCGACGCAACTGGATATTCTCTACGTCGTAAGCCGAAAACGAGTTAATTTAAAAAATATTCAAGGTGGCTCAAAGTTACGTGATTCACCCTATATATATCACGTCTCAAGCAACAAACCGGAAACATTTTCGCAGCTTTCGAATTTCAATTTTCCTTCGGCTGGCACTCGGATTAGTATTCAAATCGAATCTTCCCTGAGCTGAACTTTACAACGCTGCGATTCAACAATCTCCAAAGAGAATTCTCCTGTTACTTCGAATTGTACTAGTATCGTTCGACTTGAACGAGTCACAAATTATCAGTATCGTCCGACTGGACGATAAAACAAACGAGATTTTAGAAGGAAATTTCGACAGTTCGCTGATATCGTCAGTCGGTAAATTATCGCGCGAGGGAAATCGGATCTCGGGAAAACGATCCTCGCGGGGAAGAAACGCTCTCGTGTTTCTCGATGGTTCGATTCGAGATCTCCCGCCGGTGGTCTCGATCAAATGGAGAGGTCGTCGACGCGTCATAGTTGTCGAGAAATATCCCCGGGCGAGGAACGAACGCGAACCGGCCAGCGAGAAACAAAAATAGCTTCGCTTTTAGCAGCGACGCGAAATACCCAACGGGCATCGATCGAGCTGTTGATTTCCAACGGAAATGTAAATTCCCCTCGATATTAACCGCACCGGACCAAACCGTAACCAGTCGTCGAATTTTCCGCCAATTCGATGCGTCGGTTTCCACGTTTCTATCATGGAGAATACTCGAGGCTCGGCAACGTCCGTCTGACGATATATGTATGTACGTGCCACGTTGTTCTCGTTGCCTCCTACTCTTATTCCCTACGGTTTCAAACGGAGTACAGAACGTCCAGATCAGAAACAACAGAACACCACTGTGTAAATCCACGAGTCACCACGGGCGATCCACTTTATTGGACGCTCTAGGTAAACCCCTAGCAATTTGACCGAGCACGAGAGAGGCCGATAGAACGTGTCCCGATCTTTGGCGGTGGACTTGATCACAGTGCTCGGTTCGCGTTGTCCAATCAGCACCCGAGATAGCAGCAACCCCTTCTGTGTCCCCCTCCCCCTACCCCTCTCTCTTTTCAACCCTACGTGAGTCTTGCCTCGTAGGGGTGAATTAATGGCCCATCTTGAGCGAGGAGGGTGTCGCAGGCTGCGGAGTAACAGGTACGTTTACTTTGGAGAGGGCGGTTGAAAGTAAAGGAACCTCGACGTACGAAAAATTCCCCTACTATGTGATTCTGAATTCTTCCGGAGGGGTGGGAAAGTGTAACGATCCTATATTATAATTTTATTACCCCATATAAATTTCTTCCCACGGCTCAATGATAAAACTGAAATATAAATATTGCGGGGGAAAAATCGCAAAATGAAACCCACGTGGTTTGTAATAATAGGGATGCCCATAAGTAACGTCGTTTTTTGATACTGTACAAAATTTTATTTTATTTAAAAGTTTTAATCTACAATATAATTTAACAATAAGCACGCTAAATGTCAATATATTTATAACTAGAATATAGGTTATGTTGTAATAAGTTAAATTATTGTTACTAGATGGCAATGTTTGTTATCTAAAATTTATATTTATATTTTAAATTTGAAGAAAACGACAGTACTTGTGGGTACCTCTAATACAGTTATTAATATAATTTTACAATAAGCACACTAAAACTCAATATATTCAGCTAGAATACATTTAGCTAGAATATAGGTTATGTTCTAACATGTTCAGCTAGAATATAGGTTATGTTTTAATAAGTTAAGTTAGTGTCATTAGACGACAATGTTTATTAAATTTGAAGAGAACGACATTACTTATGGGTACTCCTAACTACAATACGCTCGTATTTTACGTCTCAGATTATATTACGGCGGCTTTCCAAATCTTTTTCGCTGCGACAATCGTATCGGGCACACAGCGGACGACAATTGCCTCGCTCTTAGGCCGCGCAGAAAGAAATTTTGAACAACGAGACTTCACGAAAGCCGTTTGTATCCGTTCGAGGGAACGATCGAACGACACTCCGCTCGAGTCATCGACTTTGGACGGAGTTAAAGATTTCCCACGAGAGTGTGTTTTCAAAGAGAGCAACAACGCTCAAGATGTCCGAACTAGATGTCCCCGTTTTTCTATATAATCTCGTTAATAAGCGGCAGTGAGATTCGAACGGGGATAAACACGCGAGCTCGTGAACAGCGATAAGAATTAACGAGAACATTAAAGAGAGGCGAGATAATGATGATAAAGCGGATCGAGCGGTTTTAAAGGTTTCGCCTCTGGTTTGCAACAATTACCCGAAAACAAACGGCTCCTCCATCTTCTCTCCCGTGTAAATCTGCTCGCTGTCCGTTGGTAATTTGACAGCGTCTCTTCAGAAATAGTTTCCTCCAGTCGCGTTTAACTGGCCTTCGTTTTGTCGGCTCTTTGAAAATCCATCTCAAAGCCCGGGAAATTTCTCCCTTTCCAGTTTTCCGACACTGGACGGCTCTTGCCTCTTCCCGACGTCTCTCCCCAGCGAGACGCGCGGAAAAATGTTACCTCCGTTACCTCGTTTCGTTTCGAAAACCGCGCCAAGTTTTCAAGATTCCTTCGGGAGAGAGAACCTGCGAAGCTCGAGGCCCCCTTTGTGAAGTAACTTTAAAACACCGTCCGCGTAAAATCGTTGCGACTTCAAATCCCGCCTTTGACGGGACGTCGAAAACTCGAAAACTTTCCGCCGTTTTTAATCAGCCTGATTTAAAGCGGACTTCGACTTCAGGGGAATACCCTTTGTAGCGCGACAGAGGGAGAAATATCCGCGCTTTTAATTCAAGATTAAAAGTTCGATCGAATTTCGGGCGAATTCGGTCGCGTTCGGCCGTGTTCGACGCAATTAACCGGTCCAAAGTTATCGGGCAGAAGCCGCTCTATAAGTATCATAATCCGCCCGATAAAATATCCAACTCGGGTCTCGTTCGGAAGTTCCACCGGCAAAATTCACCGTCCCCAATCCTTCTCACAGCCGAATTCCAAGTTCTCGAATTCAACCTTAAAGGCGAATTGTTCTCCCGAAAGGTAATTGATCTGGATTTCCCTCACGACCGTGTCTTCTCGAGTTTTGATAGTGTTTTATCGAAGAGCGGTGAGGGAGAGAGAATCGCACGCGAAATTTCTACCCATCGAATATACTCCGGATATTTTCGTTTTGTCCGTAATTGTACGAAAAGTTGACCAGATTATCAGATCACCTCATCGTTTCATATTGGTCTTGTCGTTCTTTCTCGTTCAATCAACTCTCTCTTTCCAACTTTCCAATTTTCACTCTTTTTCACCGGCGTCTTCTTTGCCAAGCTTTTTCCAGCTTTTGCCAATTTTTTCTTCTTTTTTTTTTATCCTCGTTATTCTGTTCTTTTTTCCCCCCGCCGCGTTTATTTCGTCTGTCAGCTATTTCTAGATTTTTCCCGCTTCTGTCCCGGTCGTGTTCGTTTTCCACTCGCTCGTTTTTGCTCGACCAACTCTTTTAGGTTTTCCGAATTTTATACTCTCTCTCTCTCTCTCTCTCTCTCTCTCTCTCTTCTACTTTGGCCGGCTCTTTTTTCAACTTTTCCTAATTTTTATCCCTTTCCTCGTTCGTGCCAGCCGTTAACTTCCCTTTTTTTTTGGATCTCCCAATTGTTACCCTTCGAAACTCTCTTTTGAACACGCTCTTTCTCCCTTTAGTTTTTTACCTTTCGGTTTATCTCGAACTTTTCCACCCTTGTTCCTTTGTAACCAGCTTCCCCCCGCTCTCCTTTCATTACCAGTAGTCGCCAGTTCTTTCGAAAGTTTTCCCCATTTTTACATAATACGTACGTACGTCCTTCACCGCTGTACGTACGTCTTTTTCCAATGTAATTTTTTTTACCCACCAGGTTCTCTAACTTCTCCCTGTTCCTCTTTGAAAGAAACACACTTTGACCTTTTTCTTTTTTTTTTTTTACGAAAGCCCGACGACTAGAAATTCCTGACGAAAGAAATCTCAGAGAAGGAGTTCCCGTTTCGTTCAAACCAAAGTTCCCAGCCTCGCGAATCGGGGGAAGAACCATCTCCCTATCTCTTAAAAATGGAAACAACGGAGATGTCAAATATAATTCTCCTTCGTCCCCCACAGGGGGACGAAGATAAGAGCGGAAAAACGTATCTCGCAATCCTTCAGCGACGATATCTCGACAATGCCTGCAGCACCACACATCTCATTACCAAGCCCAACCACGCTGAATACCCACTTTGCAACCTAAATTTCCCCGAGCGAACAAGAACCGAAACGAAATTCGGCGAGGAGGCAGCATTTTAACGAAACGTCAACGACCACCGCGCGTGTGCACGTGTGTGTATGTGTGTGCACGTGTGTGTTTAACCACTGCTCTGTGACCGGTGGCAATTGAGTCAGCTCAAAGACACGAACGAACGAACGCGCGATTGCGGAACGCAATCAAGTTTTTGCACGCGGCCAGGTTGTTCGCGCGGCGTTATTTGCCGAACAATCGTGTCGCCTCCCGAGGGAATGCGGGACGGGCGCAAGATGGATGCAGTTAATTACGACGCGTTTTAACGCGGGACAATTTGTTCCGCGGCAACGGAATGCAATAACTGAAACGTTCCTGGGCCCGAGTCTTATCGCGGCCGCGTCTGGAATTTGACCCCCTTGGCCCCGAGTTCTTGCGTGTCCCGGCGATCTTCCAATTGCAAGACGAATCGCGCAACGCGGCTGAGATCTTTCCCTCGCTTTTGCCCGAAGAAACGAGCGAAAAAACGTGAACATAGGAAAGGATAGAGGAGAAAAGAAAGAAAGAAAGCTCGAACAGCGCGGAAAGGAGCTGTTTATTCAGCGGCGTGTTTATTCAACGCTTTGTTCCGAGCGTTGCACGCGGACAATGGCCCGTGTCAACGTTCCGCCGTTGGAAACAAGGGAATAATGATGTTCACGTGGAAAGAAACGAGGAGGGACAGTGGAAAGAAACGGAGCGGAGACGTTACATGTCATAATAACGATACACAGTTGAAAGTTACTCGTCGTTTACGGATAGGCTCGACAGAATTCGAAGAGATACTCTCGTTTGGCATTGTTCGTTGCACGAACAGAATCTTTTATCTTGCTTTTAAATTGTTAAAACAGTGTCGCCGATTAATTTTCGATTCTATCGTGAAATGAAGAGATAAGATACTAGCTTCAACGATGTTGACTGATACTCCAATTTCAGTGTCGAATCGATTACTGAAAAGAAAGTAATCACAAGGTAACGAGTAATTTCAAGTATCTTATTTTTAAATTGTTAAAACAGTGTCGCCGATTAATTTTCGATTCTATCGTGAAATGAAGAGATAAGATACTAGTTTCAACGATGTTGACTGATACTCCAATTTCAGTGTCGAATCGATTACTGAAAGAAAGTAATCACAAGGTAACGAGTAATTTCAAGTATCTTATTTTTAAATTGTTAAAACAGTGTCGCCGATTAATTTTCGATTCTATCGTGAAATGAAGAGATAAGATACTAGTTTCAACGATGTTGACTGATACTCCAATTTCAGTGTCGAATCGATTACTGAAAGAAAGTAATCACAAAATAACGAGTAATTTCAAGTATCTTACTTTTAAATTGTTAAAACAGTGTCGCCGATTAATTTTCGATTCTATCGTGAAATGAAGAGATAAGATACTAGCTTCAACGATGTTGACTGATACTGCAATTTCAGTGTCGAATCGATTACTGAAAGAAAGTAATCACAAGGTAACGAGTAATTTCAAGTATCTTATTTTTTAATTATCGAAACAGCGTCGCCAATTAATTTTTTATTTTACTACGAGATGAAAAGATAACATGTTAGTTTATTGCTAGTTTCAACGATGTTGACCCAAGTAAACGCTAATACCCGCATTGCAGTTCAATTTTAATGTCGGATCGATTCCTGGAGCGAAAGTAATCTCAACGTTACGAAGCAAATAGCTGGCACTTGATGAACGTTCCCTCGCGGATCGATATCTCGAACGAGATTAAATCCAGCATCAAATAAGTCTTAGCGCGCTGCAGGATCCATCAGAATCCATCCTGGGATTTCGCTGTGGAGCAATAATGCCGCGCTGTAACGCTAAGCGCGCGGCTGGAAAGGCAACAATCGACAGGACGGTAAAAGGAATTGCATCTTCCATTCTAAACATTGACCTAAGGCACGTATCACGCTCGAGTGAAGCTAATCCCCTCGCCCTTCTATTTCCAGCCACCGTTTCCGGAGAAGGTGTCGAGGATTCTCTCGAAAATTACCAAAATGTGACGATGCTTCCATGTGAATTGAATTGATCGAACAAGAGAGAGAGAGAGAGAGAGAGAGAGTAGTAGCTAGATAAAATTATTTACAATTGCAATCAATTCTTATAAGCAAGTAAAATTGTACAATTGCAAATAGATGCACATCTATCTGCTGGCACAACTACTGTTTATTATTCAAATATTATTATTATTATTACTATTTATTATTTTTTACTCTACTACTATTTCTACTATTTACATACTATATTCGTTCTGTCTTTATCATTTTCATCTGCTATTACAATCTTCATTTCATTTATATTATTACTTACCACTGTAATTGTGACATTTACGTATTAATACTCTCATTTTGTTCCTGCTTTCTGATATAATTTCTCTTTTTCTTTTATCTTTTACGTCTTTGTTTTCAACGCTCCTGTCCCTTTTTCTCTTTCCTTTCTCGTATAAGAAAGTGGAACAAATGGAAATTAAACTGAATCAAATTAAAAATTTCGGACGAGATCCAGGAGATGAAATTAAACCGAATCGAATTAAAAATTTTGGACGATCCTCGAGACATGTCACGGATAATTCAATTTTCATTTCTCGCCTGAAACCGAAAGATCGAGACGAATCAAACTCTAAAGCATCGCAAACGAATCGAATTCTAAAGCCGAGCAGAATCGGAGTGGAAGTACCGCCTTATCGGTCAATTTCAGCCATCGATGCGATTAATTAGAATGAAGTAAAGGTTTAACGTCGCTATCGAGGCGAATGCGCCGGCTCGCGTTCGTTGATCAGTTGATCAGTGTCCGTGAAGGAAACGTAGTTGGCCGTAATTGCCGATTATCGCCGATACTTCAATTGATAATCATTTCGTGCCCGATCTTCCCGCTTTTAATGTTTTCTATCCCCGTTAATAGGTTAATATCCAGGTTAATATCGCGTAATTGATTCGTACCGGGAATGATCGCGAGCCGAGAAGGGGGAAACGATGCGGTTAAAACCAGACGCGTACGTGTATTCCCTGGCACGGGAATCTCTGCGCGAATTCAATTCCGGTACTCGTTGCGGTATCGATCCGTTCCGATAGCGTTGCGGAAGATTTTCATTTGATTTGATAGCGTTGCACGTTGTTCCGCGGTTGTTGATAAGACCCCGGGAATCCAAAGCGACGTTCCCAAGGAGAACAAACCTTTGATTTTGTTTAATTTCCCCTCTCTTCAACCCTGCAAACGATTCTCGTATCGTTCGACTATCCATTTATCAAGGCTTCTGTTTCTTCGTTCGTTTGAGTATAGTCAGCGTACTGTGAGTATCTTCTTGTTGAAATTAGTCAGGCGGTGAATGTTAACGCGCAAAGGAAAAGAGGAAACGAAAGGAACGACAACGTTTCCTATCTCGCGAAGCAAGCGAAACAACGCGGCCCCGGCCGTGACTGCCTTCGCCGATAAAGCGGACAAGGAAAACGGATTTAGGTTCGCGACTTCATCAAAAGTTCCGCGAAAGTTTCGCGACCGGCTCTGATGAGTTCTCGCCGTAAGTTCCGAGGCGTGCCTTCTTAAAAGCGGGAGACACCGTCCGGATTAACAAAACACGGGAGAGTGGAGAAACGCGTGGTAAATTACCACGGCCGTGGGTCACTGTCTCGTCCGAGACAAGTCGCGGACGATTTTCAGCCGATAAGAACTGTGAATAATTCGGAGCGCTCGCGCCGCGCTCCGTGCTCTATCAAAACTCGCCAACGGGAGGAAACTCGGCCGAGCCTTCGTTGATGAGTTTCCACCCCCTGCCGCGGCGGCTCGGCGCCCTTTGCACCAAGGAGAGAGAGTTACAGGGCTATCGAGACATTCCGCGGAATCCAGGCCACGACGTTCGGCTATCGGCGAGGAAAAGACGCGAACGTCAGCGAAGAGACGACCCCGTTTGTTGTCCGCAAATTACAGAACGCGACCGCGCCGAGGTGGTTCACGACCTCGCGAGTTGCAAAGTCTCTCGAAAAGGGCAACCTCTCGAACGAATGCGTCGGGCGAGCATCGTCGCGGTGAACTTTTCAAGAGGAGCAACGTTGTAGCGAAAAGTCTCGCGGAGTTTCCCGAGCAGGCGGCCGAGATTCTTGTTCTCGGATTACTTTTGCACGAAGACGAGAAGAGGGTAAAGACAATTCTTCTTCTAAGAGTGAATTCTTCTCTCCAGGCCGAGAGGGACAGGGAGGAGCTTCGGAGGAATTGCTCGGATAAAAAATTTAAGCTCCCTCGGACGTTGCGGAGACTTATCGGGGACTTGTTTGCAGGATATTTTTCGCAGGAGTGCGAAAGACAGAGAGAGAGAGAGAGAGAGAGAGAGAGAGAGAGAGAGAGACAGAGGGCTAATCCACGATACGAATGTTCCGGAGACATTAAGGCTTTTATCGAAAGTCGCTTTTCGTTAAAATTACGACCACTTTTGGTTTTGGCTACCGTTTTTGTTACTTTTATTCGTTTGCTTTTATTATTCAATTTTGTTTTTTGTGTGTCACTTTTATTTTCTTATTTTATTTTATCGTTTCTATTATTGGCGTAGAAACAACGCGAACGCTCGTTTTTCATTTTTTTTTTTTTCTCTTTGGTACGTTTAATGTGAAAATTGGATTGAAACAAATGTTTCGAAATACTTTATGTTTGACAGATAATCCATTTTACTTCGCGCCAGAGTCTGAAAACTCTGTGCAATGGTTTTATAAATAACAAACATTCTTATGTTAATTAACAGAAGTCCAGCTTAAATTTTGTTCTTTTTTGATCATCTGTCCTCTGACCTACGTTTGAAACTTTCACAAAAATGTTTATAAAAATCACGGAATACAATGATTACTACCGTTAGACAGAAATGAAACATAAAGGGCAATCTCTGATTAATTAATTCTAAAAATCAAGCTTCTCGATTATTCAACGTAAGCAACGAACGAAATTCTTTTTACGCTTGCGAATGGAATTTGTAATATACCTGCGCAATGTAATGTACGTACAGTTACAAGATTAACGTACTACGTTCGCGTGACCTCAACGCGCTGCAATTTGAAAAAGATCGCCTGTTTGATCGAGCGTTGTCGAGCTGTCCGGCAAGACACGGAGCCATTCCACTTAGGTTGCCCGGTATATTCTAAATATTCGGGCACATCGATTATCCGGCCACACGACGAGCCACGGTATATACGCAAAGAGGTCTGTTAGTTATCCGATTTTACAGCGGACCGTATCATTCTGTCTAGCCGTGCACCAGGGTTATTTTACTCCCGTAACCGTTTATTCGAGAATCGTATTACTTCCCTCTGACCGTGTACCACGCTCGTGCCACTCGCTTGGCCCGTGTACCGGGCATCATACTACTTATTTTGACCGTGCACACAGAGTTATTCCACTTATCTGGCCATGTAGCAGGTTATTCCACTTGTCTAACCATCTACCGGGATTATACACCCTTGTCTGACCAAAGCATGACCTATTTCCCTTGTCTAACCGCGTATCGATCTTCCCCTATCTTCGCGCTATTATACACGAGACACGTATACTCTTTTTTTTCTCTGGATAAATTCCAAATATTTTGCAGTTGGTGGTGGCGGGAATTTTCGCGTTTTGCGGCAGCAAAGCGAATAAAAAGCGAGGTATTAAAGTAACTCGCCACGTATCGATCCTCGAGGAGACGAGTTGCACTTTCGTTTCAAACGGAAACTCACGATATCTGGCGATCCACTTTTATTCGGATCCGCGGTACGAAGAGAAAAGGAAAAAAGAAAACACCGTTGTTTACCGTAAATACGCGAAAGGGATGATCGTTCGTGGCGTAAACAGATCGCAATTTTAGAAAAATGTAGAAGGAACCACTCGGCAGAACGTTCTCACGTCGAGTTTCTACTGTTTCGTTTGATTTGGCACGGACAAACAACTGCGAACGCTGCAAAGAAAAGGAAACGATTCTGATTCTGTTTGACGAAACCGAACCATTTTAACACTGAAGTGATCAACACGACCAATTTGTAATTTCTGTCGGAAACTTTACAAATGTATGATATGTTTTGAGATTCAAATGATCGTTCGTAAAATGTATAAATACACAATAAACGTGTGATGTAAATGTAAAAAAACTGCACCAGAAGCAACTGTTCTGACTAGGAAAATTTGAATCGATACAAAACAAATTACAGTACCAGACAACGCCACTCCTACTCGGAATCTATCCCACGCCCCCTCACGAATCACGTGACCCAAATCAACCAATCGCTAATTTTCGTTGCATCAGCGTTGCACCTGAAGAGGCCCGATTTTCTGGGTTACCCCCGCTAAAATCACTTTCAGTGATAATGCGTATAAATATGAAACGTGTAAACCTTAATCATTAATCTGCGACGAAAATTCTGTTGTTAAAAGTCGAGAGGAATTAGGCACACGTAGCCAGCGATAAAAGAGACGAGCCGAAAGATAGTTCGAAGCGAAAAATATCTTGCCACTGCCGACAGATGGAGAGACATTTTTCCGGAGGAGCCGCATCGTTCGTAGACGCGCACAATACGCTTCCGCCACAAAGCCGCCATTGATAGTCGACCCATGACGTGTGCTGTGAAACACATAAATGCCTTTGTAACTCTATGCAAAGATGCCACAATCCCACCGTATATCCCTTGATACAGGAGCTCCCTATATATGAACTGCCGCGTGCTCAAAGTGCGGCAAAGGGAACAATGTCGTTCCAAATCTCGAATCGTTGATACCGCTCTCAATATCCCTCGCGGAGAATTACGAAATGATTCGCAACGTATATATTTCCAACAGTTTCGCTTTGTCCTCGCAGCGTTGCAGAAAGATTTCTCCTCGATAAGTTCGTTTCTCCAGAAGTGATATTTTGATATATCAGTGACAGTGATGCAAGTCCGACGAGACGCGGAGAATCCAACTTTTCAGGCGATAGTTCGCCGTTCGAATACAGACGAATCTATTGCGAGGGGATTAACTTGCGAGAGGATATTGGCCCCCTCGACGTTTTCTAGATTGCGCCTGCGTCGAGTCGCGTCATAATGGTCATACTTGCCGCTTTGTTGGCTTTGGAATTTCCATCAGGAGAGGGAAGAGAAGCCACGCGGAAGGCAGGCGGAATCTTCCTTGGCCAGCGATAAACTGTAAACAACTTTTAGTCAATCTCGGTATTCCAGGGGCCCTTTCGAGGAAGAAAAAGCAATTTTGCTTAAAGTTCGAAACGTTCTCGCCGGTATAGAGTCGTCTCAATGCTTCGTATTCGGGGATACAGCGGACCCGCGCGCGCGCACTCACCCGTGTACGTACGCGTCCGTGTGTGCATGGAAACTGCTTGAAACTCCCGCCAACTTGGGGCAAACAATTTTTAAGGAAGCTCTGACAAATAAAGATCCTTTCATCGCCCTAATTTCGCCCTCACGAAACTTCGCCCGGCGATTCTTTTACACGCGAGATATGTTGGGTTACTTTGCTTCACTACCACGAACGATACACTTCGCCGCGCACCGGGCACTTTAAAATTAAATTTCCTGGTCGAGTACGAGCTCGAGACATTGTTCAATTTACAGTAAAAAATTGTCGATAATTTAAGCCGATGTAACTTCGTGAGAAAAGATTGTTGATCACGTTTTAAAGCGTAAAGCTTCTTACTTTGATAGTAGCGATAGTTTGTCCTACTCGAAGATGATTTTGTTTTCATCCATGTACTGGGTCGAAAGTTGGAGGTACTTTTTTTTTCAAAAAAAAGTTCAAACGTACACATGTATACACAAATATTAAAAAATTTTTTTTTTACAACTATAACATCCATCGTCATTTTAAAATTCTCCATGGAATTTTTTTTCACTATCTCATTCGAAAACTCAGACGTGCTAAAACATTGAAAGAATTTTCTTCGTGATTGAATCTGTTGTGGTCTTGAAGATTGTAATTTTCTTTCCACAACGAGCCCTTGAAATTCGCCATTTTATTGAACATTACGGTCAAATATTAGGGTTGAAGAACAAGAATTGAAGAATTGAAGAAATCTCAATATTTCGTCTAACCTCGATGTTTAAAATTAAAGCTTTGAAAACTTAAGCTTCGTACTCGTAATAACCGTGAAAATTCAGTCTTGAACAACGCTAAAATAGACTGTGGAATTTCATGCATTTGTAAGGAACTTGAAACTTAACCCAATTCAAGAGATATAAATAAAATATATCCGCAGTATTTTCTGCAACACTTGGTACGTGAAATAATTCTCATTTCAATCCACGATCTAGCAATAATTAGCGACGAGCCAAGTGACAAGAGACAAGACACAAAGGCACCGGAGGAAATTTCACCGGATTATAATCAATGCCAATATTTTCGTAATTACATCTCGTTTTTAATATCTTCGTAATTTATGCTCGCTGAAATTGCCGGTCGTAGTCGATCCAATTAATTACAATCCGGAACGCTTTAGTACTTTGAATTTTGCGAAAGGTTCAAAGGAAGTTTATGATTGAACGCTCAGACAGGCCGTTTACGATTAAAAGTTCTGATTGAGTTACTGCAAAACGGATTTGCAGTTTTGTAGCGATCTCTTTTCTCCCCTCCCCTCCCCCGGTTCGAAACGAACGCGCAGATATTAAAACTGCGCTCGTTGGTAAACTTATTCAACGAAGGGATCAAAAGTTGGACGTTCGAGGATCGATTGGCAATCGAACCGTTCGAAAGAAGCCAAACTCATCCATTCCATCGATTAAAAACTTAATTCGATTATTTCTCCCTCTTCCTTCACTCGATATTAACGGGTTACAACAGCGAGAGCAGACGAAATTTTGCAAGTGATGCAAGTTATTGCAGTCTATCTAATCGTGCTTTTTATTTTTTGACAAACGTGGAAAGAAATTATAGTACATTAATCTTAACTTAACTTACTTCCGCTGAAACTAAAGGCGACTATAAGCGCCCACCAAATGTTATTGACAATAATGTTGCAACATTACTCCACGCCTCCTCACGAATCACGTGACCCAAATCAACCAATCGCTAATTTTCGTTGCATTAGCGTTGCACCTGAAGAGGCCCGATTTTCTGGGTTACCCCCGCTAAAATCACTTTCAGTGATAATATACGGGGGAAGATGCGTAGGAAATGTGACGTAGGATTATGTATTGACCCATGTTTCGAATTTTGCCACGCCTTACTACCAGATTACCAGACATATTACGATTTGAAGCTTAAAGTTAAATTTTTTAGCACGTGCACTAGCAATTCAATACGACTAAATTAATAATATTGGTCTAACGCAGTGCAATTCAGCGTTTTTGATCATTTCGGCATACTTTCTGAAAAATGCACGCCGACGAAAAATTTCTCACAATGAGTGTAGGTCGCGATTGAACTCCTGCCGTAGCCAAGAGTAATTGAACAACCAACATTGCGCAAGTAGAATTCGAAAAATTTCGCCTGCGAGAAACCAGGATGGTTGGAGGGATTTATTTTCGACAGTTAGGCCGGTAACTCGATTATCAATCGTACAAAACGGAGATCGAGCTGCAGCGAAACGAATTTCACGCGATTCGATTTGTCTGATCGCGTGGATGATCCGCGCGCGACGCGGATCGAACCCGAGCTAGGAAACGATTCAATTCATCGCCGCGCCGGCTGAATTTACTTAAACGACACAGAAGGAAGGATTAATCTAATCCGGCTGATTGGTTATGAGACTTATCGCTCGACTCCGCGCGTTCCACGTTTCGCAACACGGCCCTCCGTCATTTGCATATTTGCCGCCGCCGATACGAAGGTACACGTGCCTAGAGCCGTTTCCAGCTCGTGTTTCCCGTCAGGCGCTAAGCCGGCTTGCTTTGCTACCTCCTCCCGTCGTTCATCGAACTTCCGTCAATGTTGTCGCGCACTGTGACGAGCGTAACCGAACCAACAACGGTGAAAAATTCTCGATAATTCAAGCTGCTGCAACTCCGTTGAAAAGGAGTCGTTTTAACTACCGACGACTAAAGTATCAAATTTGTAGCGAAGAAATCGAAGTGCATGAAAAAAAAATACAAGCTTCTATTGATATATTTTATTATAAAAATCACTCGAGTATCTAAAAATAGATATATGGAAAACTATAAATTAGTCCATTTTGACCACTTTGATAACTCTAGTGTTAAAGCAATCCTCTTCGGTGTTTGTTTTCCTTTTTTATCACTGAAAATGATTTTAGCGGTAACCCAGAAAATCGGGCCTCTTCGAGTGCAACGCTAGTGCAACGAAAATTAGCGATTGGTTGATTTGGGTCACGTGATTCGCGAGGGGGCGTGGGGTAGACCTCGAGTAGGAGTGGCGTTGTCTGGTACTGAACGATCGCGCCTGTTATTTGTTTTCTATCGATTCAAATGTTTGCATATCAAAAAATTTCATGGCAAAAAAGTCGTCTTCATTTTCTAGTCGAAACAGTTGCTTTTGAACCTTTCTCGTACTGGGGTACAAGTCGTGCCGTTTTTTTTTTCTTTCAAAGATGATTTTAAATCAGACAGCAAGTATGAAAATGAGAATATCTCGTTTTGTTCGAAAATTCAAAAGTAACTTTCTTTTTTCGCAAATAAATTCGTGCTCGTAAGGAATGAAATCTTTCCTTTGTAAAAATAATTCTTAGTATTTTCTTGAACCATGAATGTTCAATGGAAAGATCAGATAACTTTGGAGTTTCTAGAATTTCTGTCGATATTCAAAGTCGAATAAAATGACAAACGATCATCGTGCGGCACAAGCTTTGAACGATCTCTCTAAAGGACCCTGACAAAATTTTTCTATATCTCACGTGTCAGGAACCCGAGTTCTCAATCTCGAAAATATTACAATCTCTTTACCCAAAAATGGACGTCACGACGAAGATCTTTCCGTAAGTGGGATAATCTGCTGAGCGTGTCGAAAATCTGGCGTTCCGATTAGACGTACCGGGGGATGGAAGTTGACGCAGATCTCCTTAGAGAAGCAAGTAATTCATCGATACGGAGTTTCCCCGAGTCAGAGGTACCCGCTATCCAAAGTACACGGGATCCGCGACGATTTGTATCGAGTATCTCGGCTCTGTGATCGCGTATATCCGAGCTGTGCGAGCGGGCAGGGGCGGAGAGCGATCGTAAGGAGAGTGATCGTAACTTATGCCTGAGTATAATTATTCCAACCTCGGGAAACTCGCTATCAGATACAAAGCCAATCCTGTAATCGAGTATACCTGTATCGTTTAACGCTTTCCAATCTAATCTCGGCAGTCGGGAACTCCGTGCCGGGACAGAAACTCTTGGTTCCCCAAGAACCAGTCCTGGCAGACCGGTAGTCTTGCAAAGGAGCCCGACGACGACGACGACGACGACTTTCTTTCTCCTCCTCGGGAATTCTATTACACGCGGACACACACAGCTCGTGTTCCTTTCACGGACGGTAAGAGACTGGCCCGTTCTATATCCGAGTGCAGTGGCAACCGAATCGAAAAGTAGGTCTCTCGACACGCCGGGACAATCTTATCCGGAGGAGAAAGCTCACGGCGAACGGAAGAAGACACCCACCAGCCTCTGAATGCTGCAGTTGTCCGACCCCTGTAGAACCTCCGCCCTGCAGACGAGTGTATTTTCTGCTGTCAAAGCGAATTTACACCGAGAAAAAAGACATTGGGTTCTAACGTCGTTTCAGATGCCTCGGTGTTTTGCCAGAAAGATGCATACCAGATAAGACAAAGGTAAGACCTTTCCTCTCAACCACCCACCCCTTTATTGGATCTGAACGTAACTTCACGTGCCGAGTTGGATCTTCCGGCAGTGAATTGGCAACGTAATTAATTAATGTATTTCGCCGTGGTCGGTTGAACAGACATCCGGTTACCCGACTTTCCGGTTGCACGACGTAATCTCCGCGCCAGTATCCGGTACCCCGATATCCCGCATCCGATCGATATCGCGTACACGCCTCTTTTTCCTTTGCGTTTCTCGAAATATCGGGACGTGCGCGGAATAGCCGTGAAAAACGAGCCGCGATGGAGAATATCAGCAGTAATATCGATATCGATATATCGGGCGAAGTATGTTACACGAATAAATGAATCCCAACATCTCCTTGAGAGATATCGAAATCACTCGGTCCCATTCTAAGCATTCGCGATGCACGTTTCATAAATATTTCAGTGAGCCTGGGAACGACAAATATAACAGAACGGCACACCCGCACGTTCCTGAAACTTTTATATCGTCGCTCTTGCGTGTCGTCGACATTGTGAATTTGATCGATCGAATTTGGGCATTCGTAGATTGAAAGAGAGACACGAGATAGTCTGGCAATCAAGACGAACTTGCTAAATTTATAGTTGTATGCAAATTTGTCGCTACTACGCGACGAGAAATGTAGAGGAATGTAGAACTTGTTACACATAGAGATTCGATTAGCAACGATTTACAACGAGGAGCGCAATTGTACCACGACTGAATCTATCGTGGTTTCAAAAATTGAAATTTTCTCTCTACAACGACTTACAACCGACGATTTTTGTTGTTCTCGCCATTTTACTGAACGTTGAGTATTCGGGTTAAACGACAAAATTCATTTCGTCGTCTGACCTCAATGTTCAAAGTTGATTAAAATAATGAAAAAAACATCGTACAGTGAAATTTAAAGGAAAACGAAGGTTGTAAAGAGGAAGTTTCAATTTACAAGATTGTAGCGGATTCAGTGACGAAACAAATTCTTTAATTTTGACAATTCTCACTTTCGAAGTCGAAATCATCTTCGAGACGAATTCACGATCGTGAAAAGTGGAGCTTTCCCATTTCAAGCGAGTCCAATTCATTCGTCGTTATATAATCTTCTTTGAATTGTCGACAATTTTTCACTGTCATCTTCTGTTAAAAAAAAAAGAAAAAAAAGAAAAGGAACGAACTCGTAGTTTAAGTTTAATACAAACACCGCGTCGCTTTAATTCGTTGAAAATCATTTACATCAGAGGACAGGTTAATCTCGAACGATCTTCGCAGTATCTCTCGAATTTAGGACGGAAAAGCCGTGCGAAATTCGCGCCATTCCGTTGAATTAACTCCTCCGAGCGTTGAAACCCCAAAGAGCGAAAGATTTTGCAGCGGCGTCCCATTTTACCCGAGATTCGTTCACACCCTATTTCCCTTTCACGACGGAAAGAAGAATCCACCGGTCTCGTCCGATGTCTGACGAACGACTCTCGACAGGATCTTGTCCCCGAGACTTTTGGAACGACGAAGGAAGGGGGAGGAAGGGGATCGACATCTGAAGAAAATCGGTTGTCCCAATCTTACCGAAACTCTCTGCCATCGAACCATCGAAACGTAAAAATGTTACAGAGCTAGTACGTTGTTGAACGGTGCTTAGGGGATATTAACAGTTGAACAAAAGAGTGGGATTTACTGGAGAATTCTAATTTCAGAATTACTTCTTTTTTTATGTATATGTATAAAGAAGCATGAAATTTTTAGCACGTTGCTCTTTCCTGTTTAATCAATTTACAAAGATGTTCAGTTTCTAAAAAAAAAAAGAACATGACAGAATAGAATTAAATCAAATCTATCTTACGTACTGCAATTGCGGAAGATTACGGAGAATAGAAATTTTAATTGAATCTGAAAGTTTAATTGAAAGGAAGATGCAAAATAGTCACCTAAAATTGAACCAAATCTATTCCACACATTATAATCATAAAAGATCGAGAATAGAAATTTTATTTAATTGAAACCCTAAAATCAGATCAAATTTACTTCATGTATTATAACTACGAAAGCTCGAGAATAGAAATTTAATTGAATCCCTGAAAAAAAGTGCAAGAAAGTCACTTAACCTAAAATCAAATCAAATCTATTCAATGTGTTATAATTATAAAAGCTCTAAAATAGAAATTTAATCAGTTGAATCCCTAAATAGAGAACAGTCACCTAATTTAAAATTGAACCAAATCTATTCCACACACTATAATCACAAAAGATCGAGAATAGAAACTTTATTTGATTGAACCCCCAAAAGAAAGACGCACAACAGTCACCTAACCTAAAATCAAATCAAATCTATTCCACGGAAGCTCGAGAACAGAAATTTTATTTAATCGAATCCTTTAAAGAAAGATACAGAACAGTCGTATAATCTAAAATTGAGCCAAATCTACGTGTTATAATTACGAAAGATCAAGAATAGAAATTTTATTGAATTCTTAAAAAAAAAGGAACACGTGACGGAACAACTACTTGAACTTGATCAAAATCTGACCCTACATAATTACGGAGATAGATACCATTCAAAGATAGAAAAAAGAGAAAAAACGATGCCCTGACAGAATTTCGTCGAATTTGTAAAATAAAAAGACGCGACAGAATATAATCAGCGCGCCATTCTGCGTTCGCGAGTCGTAACTGAACGGCAATATTTCGAAGAGGGATATAAACCCAACCTATCCTTTCTGAACGATATTCCGTGAAAAATGGAGTCTGTTCAAAGAAACGGTATTAACGAACGCGACGTGTCGGCTAAATAAACGAACGGACGGGCGAACGGTAGGGAAAGAGACGAGATAGAGAGAGAGAGAGAGAGATAAACAGGGGAGAAAGGATGAGGGAAAGAATGTGGGGCACAACGATGGAATGGAGAAACACGAAACTCGAAACGAATTGAATCACGAGTATTCATCGATGCGGCGTCGACGAAAATCCAGGACGGCCGAGCCGGCTCTTTGGAAAATTCGCGTATACGGGGAACGTGTAGCTCGTAATATGGGCGAATATCGATTCCACCGGTGCTCTTGCAACTGACGCGGAATGCGTAAGAAAGCCGTTTACATTGCTGGCAATAAATGTCCTGTTGCTTCCGCGGGGAAAATATTTTTATTCACGCACCACTCCGTGTATCGGTTGCGCCGGGCGTAATACGGGGATGCTGAAAAATTGACTGCAGAGAAAATGTTTGTTTCGTCGGTTGATGAACTGAAGCTTATCGATTGAAACAGTTCCAAAAAGGGTGACTTTGGTATTTTTAACAACGAAAGGAGAAAAATTTTAGCATATTTCGTGCGCGAGAATACTAATTTGTAGGGAAAGTAGTATCAATAGATTAAATAATATTAAATAAAAATTAATATAATAAATTAAATAACAATGTAATAAAAATAATATCAGAAGACTGCGGACAGACTTTTTAGAAAAATCTGTAGTCTGTTGATTATCGTGAATTTTTGTTCACGCACTATAAATAATATAGGAGGCTAAAGAATTGACTGCAGATTAAATATCAATTTTGATATTTTGATCAATTTTGTGCACGAAAATACTAATTTGTAGGAAAATATCAATCTAGACTGCGACAAATTTTAAATCTGTAGTCTATCGATTGCTGTAATAATCACGAATACGAGCATAATTTACTTTGTGAAAAAGAACATTTAACTAATGCATCACTTTTAGTTATATTCTAAATGACTAAAATTCTATAAAAGCTACGAATGACGAATGTATATTGCTACTTGGACGTTGCTGAAACAGTTCACCCTTATTCTTCGTGCAACGTAAAAGAAGAAGATATTCTTTTCATATTGTAGAATACTTGCAACACAGAGATGAATCAGCGTTTCGCATGTATCATACGACTGCACATTTTTGAAGAAAAGGGGAGAGCAGTCGAGCGAATACAACGATGGAATTCCGTATCGCGAGCAAAGTATTACATCAATAGATTTCGCGTGTATACAGGGTCTTACTGAAGAGATCAAAGCGTTCTAACGTATAACATCCGAGGCAGCAAAAGAACAATAACTCCAAGTCTTCGAAAACACCCGAAAGTCTCTCTACTTCATCCCATACAAGTTACGAGACTACAACCTGTGTAATCCACACAACTCATTTCTAGATCCCGACCGAATAAAGCAGCTCTCGGGCGGAGAATAAAGCAGCTAACGAAGATAAATTTCTGAAAAGACCGAGACGTATGAAACAATCCTATGATAGAAAAATAGACCGATAAATCCAAATCTTGAAGAATACACCGAATATCTATTTTCAATCTCGACCGAGAAAAGAAAATTGTATTGTATAATGTAGAATGTGCCAGAAGAACGATAAATCTTTGGGTCTGCAAAGTCTTTGGAAAACAATTCAACCTTCCGAAGAGATTCGACCCATCGCAACTCTCGAGATAAAATCAAAATTACTATCTATAGAACGTATTTCCGATTAAAATAACTGCTAACGAAAGATTTCATCGTCTCTAAACCTAACCTAAATCTCTTGAAATGATTCGCACAATTCTGAAATAAAATCAAAAATTACAGTCTATACAGTCTACTTCCGATTTAAAGAAAACGTAACTACCAAAAAAAGATTTTTGATAAGACACTCTATATAGTAAACAAAGTGTCTTTAAAAAGAGCACAATCTTAACTAGGGAAGAAAACTGTGCAATGTACGGTGTACACTGCAACGTGCAAACAGGACAAGAACGAATCTTTGAAAAAACATCGTCGTGCTTAAGTTTGTCGGGGAAAAATTCACAAAACTACTACAGGCTGCAGTCCGCAGAAACCCACTTCCAATTTCCAGGCAAACAAAGGAACGGAAAAACAGCTAGCAAAACCAGGAAAAACAGGCGGGGAGACTCGAAGGTTAGTGAAAAGTCGCGCGAGAAACGCGGAGAGAACGAGTGAAACAGCAGCAAGGTCTAAATTGGAGGGGCAGGTAAGAAGACGAAGTGTTCTTCGAAACGAGCCCCGTTGTTTTGCTCGCTGCTAATCCTCCGGATTATGCCGGATGTGTATCTTCCCTCCCTCACGTACGTACGTACATGCATCCAGCAAGCCTGTCACGTAGCGAGTCGAAGCTTCGCGCGTGCATCACCGCTCAAAAGTGTGTGCTGACTTCTGACAAGTAAGATGCACTTTCATCACGGCCAAATCAAACTGCAATCACGCGTTTGTGTATTAATTGTACTAATTAATTCCGATTCTCTTATTTACAAACTGTTCCATTTTATTAATAATTTATTTTGTTATGAATCAATGATTAATAATTTATTGTTTAATTTATGAATTATTTATATCAAAAAGTTTCTCTGCTCACTGGTATTATTTCAGAAATATTTCCTGATTATTATTACCAATAATTATAAATTATATCAATTGAATATATTAAATGTATTAAACGATATATTAATTAATATATTAATATTCTGTTATAGACATTTCTGTTTATTATGTTTATAATGTTACTGCGCTTTTTCATATTTATTGTCTGGAGATTCCATAGAAAGGTTGGTTCTGATCACCAATTCATCACTAATCTGTGTAGTTTGGTAAAGTCGACCAAACTGTCCATGCTACTGTGTACAGTGACACGCTGTACATCCGCGGCTCTTGCGATTTTCCTTTGATAAGAAGGAAACGTAAATGGACGTAACGCGGTTAATCCCCTTTAACGCGTCCGAAAACTGAGCTGCCGAGGCAATTATCGTAACGAGATGGTTCGCTCTGGGACGAATAGCGAAACGAGACAAGCTGTTGTCTGAGTCAGCTCCGCGTTTGGAACTCTCGACTCTTGGTATTCCTCGATGAAGAAAGGACAGGGACGAAGAAGAAGCTGACACGGCCTCGTTTGGTTTAGAAATTCAGATTTAATGGCTCGTCGAGCATAACTGAGGGAGGAAGATCTCGTCATTTTTTTTTTTTTTTTTTTTTTTTTGTGACGAATGAGAAGATGATATCGGGTGTGACGCGTGAATAAATAGAATCTGATGGTGTTTCGGTTCATCGGTTCATCGGTCGGTGTATCCGCGTAACAGGAGGATTATCCTCGCACATTACGCATTCCGGGGATCTCAGAGGGAATATCAACGCCGCCCTTGCGTACTCTTCAAGCTCAAACAATCAAATATTGGCTCGGTGGGTGTACCGCGATTGCCGCTGGAACACCGCCGATACAGTTCAAATAGTCTAAGTTACAAGGGACGGTTAATCGATCCCCCTAATGTCGCCTCGCGTCTTGCGGCCCGTTCGCTCGTCGCGAACCTGTCAAGAAACTCGTTAATGCTGCGATTAAATTACCACTTTCCACCGCTAATCCGACGATTATTCCAACCACGTAACAACCCGACCTACAAAACATCGGGCTGTATATTTATTTCGTTCGCGGAGAGACTTATTGTCTCTCCAAGGATCTAAATTTCTTAATTCCGCTGCCAAGAGATATGATTCAACGGTTCAAACTGCAGCAACGATTCCCGGCTGTCAAATAAATAACCAGGAGCGATCGGAATTGATAGCATTTCGGTCAGCAATTCCCGTTCGCAACTGATAAAACTTGGCGTGCGACGAAGACTCAAACTAGGAGTCACATTATCGTTGTGCGTCATATTTCTTCGATATGCATATATATATATATATAGAATTCGGTAATCTGAAAGAAGTACGGCGTCGTCCGAAACTTTCAGACCGAATTATTTTACGCATTACATTCTGTCGTAAGTATTATCTTCCGTCGTAGATATCGAAATTAGAGCTCCGTCGATTTTCAATTTACGAGCTAAGACAATCAGAAAATCGTTGCAGGGGATGGTCTTCCTCTGGCTTTGTCCCACTTATTGTCAGGACGATAAATTAATATGACGCATCCATAAAGTAATTGTGAAATATACTCTGAATTGTGGGACGATGGAGAAAGACATGAAAGCTGTCAGTAAAGTAATTAACATACGCAACAGTTAAACACTTAGCGAACCACCTTCACCGTGAATTCCCAAAGAAAGTATGTCTCGTCGCGTCCAAGCAATAATCGCTAGTGCTGAAGATTGGACGTGCTATTGTTCGAACGCGTAACAGTATGTTACTCTAGGTGTATTTTCAATCAGTGCAAAATTTTTTACAAAGAGGACATTTCTTCTTATCAAACACACTGTATGTTTTGCAGATTAGTATCCATTAATGACATCGGCGAGGTAAACGGTGTAAGGGTTTGCACAGCGGCGTATAATGCACAACGCGCGACGAACTATGATGCAGTAAGTGCCTAGTAAAGGCTAATGCCGATAAATGGCCTGTTCCACCCATGTCGTTTATCACAATCACGGAGTTAACGTCGCGAGCCACCGACGTTCGTCAACGAGGACGAACGACGACACACGACAGGCGTCGTGGATCGACTCTCCCGCGATGGTAATTTTTCAATTATCCCGCGCTTACCTCGCGATATCGTCGGCCAACAAGGTTGGATCGTCCCTCCTTTTTTTTTCTCCATGCACAAACCGACGGGCGATGAAGGGGAGGGGAGGAGAGCGCGCAGAGTACGCGTCGTATCGATTTCAGATTCCAATTTAATGGCGTCGCGATATCCGAACCACGATCTTCCAATACCAATTTCGCGTTATCGGCCTCCGTTCGACGACGACGACGATGGCTTCCGTCTTGCGACTGCCAGACGCGGCTCGCGCGATCTTCGAACCGTACGGGTGACTCTGCTCGCGATTCTACTCCTCATCTGGGGAATCCTCCCAGCGGGGATTCGACTCGAGGTTCGTGAGATTTTTGGACGGTTTGGACGGTTTGGACGTCGCCGTGTTTCGGCTATTGGAATTTTCGGCGTGATTCTGTGCGTCGAGATCTCGAGATTCAGGACAGATGTCGCTGCAAGTATGCTCGTGGAAGCCATTTTTGACAATCGAGGGAGTTTCATTTTTCTTTTTGCAATAGCCGCGATAGCGTTATTCTGTTCTGTAAACTTTGCTCGGTCCTTCGAACATTGTAGACGGCACTCTTATATCCAGGGTCGACGAGGCGACCACCACAATTGCAGTGATTAAAATCGCAGATTTGCGAAAATGAAGGAAGATCGTGAAGGAAGCTTAGAGTTCTGTAAATGGTTGTATCTGTAATTTCGTCGAATTCAGAGATTAAACAATCAAGTGCTGAGTGCAGCGATAGAATAAATATTTGACTTAATATACGGTTAGACTCAATTAAACTGAGCTAGATGGATTATATACGGCTGTCTATTCAATCCTATGCGATTCTACGCTGCTTTTCTCCACTCAACAAGCAAATGCACACAGTCTGTTCCACTCGACGATTAAATCTCTCTTGCATTCATGTTCTTAATATTATTAAGTGTTATTTTCAAATTATCATAGCAAAATATTGTGCAACATTGTCTGTCTACGTTTGAGCCGTCTTAAGGTCATAAACCCCCATTCATACAATTTTAACACGTTAAAAATTCCACTGGAGATTTTTTCAAATGAACTTTTTCAAATTTACCGATTGAAACGCAGTTTCAAAAAGATGTCTCCGACGTTGTTAACGATTTTAATAGATTTTAATAGATTTTGCGTGTGCAAAAGCAGGTTGCGACAGACTTTAGAAAAATTAGAAAACAATTTTAAACGAGTAAATTTTCACAAAAGCTACGAAAAATGAATACATTGTGGAATATTGCGTAGAATGTCTGCAATATCTTCTATACGCTCGCCATAATTATAATTAAAATCGAAGCCACAGTTACTGCAAGTTCGTGACACAGCGTGACACGATAATAAATTTTCTCTATTTCGTTTCTTGCTCTGTGTTGCAGTTCCGCCGCACAAAATCGTGATCGTCGACGACTCCGGGATCGCACGGAACTCCATGGTGGGACCGAAAGTGGAGGGCGACACACTGCGGCTCTACTGCGACGTGTACGGCGGTGAGTACGACGTGTAACGTCACATCGGAGCGTGGTCCGCGGTCCGCTCGAGAGGAGCAATTCCAAAAACCAGCGCCACGGCTTTCGTGGATCGTCGAGACCTCGTTCGTAACGGGATTTACGTTCGTGACGTAATGGCATTCGTGCGCGTGACAGTGAACGCTGGCCACTGGTCTAGAAATTCATTATCTCATCGCTATTTATACGTCTCATCCTTCAAACAGACAAATACATACAACACACCGCGCCAAGGTCTTTAAACCATCTGTCGAACAAAAGTCGAGAGACAATCGAGACGAATCTCATTTGAAACTTTAATTGTGCCTAAATGTAAAAATAGAAGCGTTCGTAAGCAAAGAGACGATCGTGTCTAACAAGGTAATTTCAGCGCTGCTCTCCTTAAAGAGAGGGATTAAATCTAAAAAACAGACCGCCGTGAGGCGCATGCTGTTTAATTGAGGACAATTAGTGCTCTCGCAAGGCCGTGACAACGTTCTTCTTTGACAACGTTCCTTTCGGATACGCTTGGCAATTCCTTTTCTTCGACGGGAACGATTCTAAACGATTCTAAACGATCGCCTGTTTGCCCAAACTTCCCGAAGAATTTTTGAATTTTAAATTCTTCGAGAGAGCCACGAACGAAGGTGTCCAAGGCAAGGTAGATGGTCTGAGACTTTCGCACGGTACTAAACTTTTTCCGAGGGGGAAAAGAATTGTCGGTGTAATTAAAGAGCGCGCGAAAGTACGCTGTACTCGAGGACTGCTGTAGCGAAGCAAATTAATTCGATTACAGTATTTAGCCGCGCAAAGCTCGGTAAAGGTAGCTATAATCTCGAGAGATCCAAGTATCGAGAAATCGTGAAACGTGTGTAATCACGATAATGTCATTTTCATGCGTAGACGCTTTAAATTTACAAATAACCATAAAATAACCGGGAGTTACCGTGAAGAATCGGTAGTTGTCATCGCGGCAATTTATTTCGATCACATTAAATTTCACGATATTGCGCCACCTACTCTGTAACGTAAACGATTTTTCTGAATTTCTTCGCGCTCTCGCCGTCTGATACACGATAATAAGAAAAAACGAACAGTTCTATGTGTGCATCACAGACGAGATTGTCGGATAAAAGTAATTCATTCAAAAAAAAAATGTCATATTTAGTTATGTTTTTCGTAAAAATATCATATTTCGGTCAGTTGTTTCAAATGTTGAAATAAATTTTTCATCCAAATTCCCATCAATCACTGTTTTAAATCGTCAAACACCTTCATTGATGATTAACAACCATCTCAACTCGAAACAGATCTGGCAACACTGTCCATATTTTTTGATTTTAATTTTCGTCACTAGTGCTAGCACTGCAGTGCAAAAACCTGCCTGAATCGGTACAACAGAATATGACACGAAAATGGTAAAGGGCCTCCTAGGAAGTCGTTGGCCACAAAAGTACATCGTATTTGGTCTACTCGTATACTTCGTCTGTGTCTGTGCATTCTCGTCGAGGGAGGATTGTCAATAAAGTAAAGTCCCGGAAATAAAGGGAAATCAAAGCGTTACCGACCGGGCGAAAATTCTCGGTTGCGAGCGAGCGGTGAAAAGATTCAGAAAATAGTTTGAAAATTGCGTGAAAAAGCAGAAGTGATGCGTTTTTCCGCAGGTAAGCCAGCGCCGACGGTGTCCTGGCACCGCGACGACAAACTCGTCAGCAACAAAACCGTAACCGTGAGGAACGGCGTGACGCGCAACGAGCTCGTTATAAAAAATTTAGGACGGAACGACGTCCGCTCGATGCTAACCTGCAACGCAACGAATAACAATAGGTCCATCCCGCTCTCCTCCACCGTCTACGTCGACATGAATTGTAAGTATCGTCCCGCAGTCTCGCTGCGATAAAAACTCCGAACGGCTCGGGCTTTGTTCGAAACTATCGTCAACTGGGGAAACGTTGGATAATAGTCGCAGATATAACCAGCTCGCGGCTCGTCCCGCGTGATTTTTACACGGTTGACGAGTTGTTCGAAGCTAGCGTAAAGATGATGTACGGCGAGGAGCGTAACTGGACACGATGGAAAATTGTCGATACTTTAAACTTACAGTTAGTTAAAACTTTGTGAAGGAAAATAACGTAAGACTACTTGGTCTCGTTTCAAAGCGTAAAGCTTTTACTTTGACCGTCTTAAGTTCGTTTCTTCCAAAGACATTTCTACGTCGAGAGTATTTTTATTCTGAACGATTGTAGAAACATTGGAAAGTATTTCTCGCAACTTGATTCACCATGATTTTAAAAATTGAAACGTTCTCTTTGCAACGATCCCTCGAAACTTTCTGTTTTCGATTTTCTTTTTCTTTTTCTTTTTTTCCTGCAATTTTATTGAACATTAAGATTACACGACGAAATGTTTGAAGCGAAATTTCTTGAATTTTTGTTGTTTAACTCTAATGTTCAAAGTTTAATAAAATGATGAAGAAAGATGGTACAGCAAGTTTTAAGGACCGTTATGGGTTTAGTCATAAATAAAATTTTTCAGTGTTTTAAAATTACAATTTTTTTTAAAGAACGCTTTTCCATTTGCTACATAGTGTTAAAATATCTTGGTAAAAAGAAAACGAATTCGCAATAGTGAAAACACTTTTAAAATTAAAAATGAGGCTAATTGCAAATAGGTTGTTATCTTTAACAAAGTTATAACAGTTTAAAGTATTAACAATTTCTCGTTTAAATTAATCGTGGTGCAAAACCAACTCCACGAAAGCAATATATATATATATATATCGAGTAACAGAATCTAAAGTTCACATCTCCTCCAAATAATACCAGAAATTCGATCGATTCCTCAGCAAAGTGAATTTCTCCTGAACTTTCAACGTAGGAAAGATCCTTAAATTTTTCCTAAATTTCGCTGCGGAGATCTGGTAAAAATATTCACCGATCCCGCAGTCTGTCCAACGAGGCGAGACGTGTCTAGGACAGGGCCGAATTTCCGGAATCCTGCGAATTAGAAGCCCTGTCGAAGGAATATAGCCTTGCTGTACGAACCCACAGAACAACGGTACCAGTTTGTTCCCGAGGGTCGATCGAGTGACGCTCGATGGCGGCCAATGACAGCAGCTGTCGGTATAATCGAACGTTTTGTTTGTGTCTCGTCTCGCTGGACAGACTATAGCGCGCCTTATTATCAACTCTTGGAACCCCATAATTCCAACCCCTAAATTGAATCATCCCAGACGCGTATCGCCGGTCTATAGCCGAAACAAAACGTACACAGGCTAGGATAGGAGAAGCTCGTTCGCTCGTCATTCAGGTCACGATCAGGCCGGTCTTTTGAAATCTAAATCATCGAGGCTTGAGCTCGTAAAATTGGCAACGTAACGAGAGATAACAACTACATATACGCGTCAGAGGTTGAATAGGATGTTGAAGAGGGCGAGTGATCCTCGGACGTTTCTCTGGGGAATCGTCTTATACTCTTTACAGGACCAAGCACCGTGCTTTTCCAGCCACGGTGCGTGAAGCAAGCGAGAGACAGAGAGGCGTGGCCATTACGGGGTGAATTACGTGCACGTGAGGTTTAGGTTAGCCGATATCCCTCTATATCGTTCTCAACCCTCTATCCTTCCCAACTTCGATTATCTGTACAATGATTTAAAATGTTCTCCGATCAGAAAGTGACCATTTCACTCCCCACTCAACGGCCTCCCCCGATCCCGCTGACTCCTCGGTTTTACCCTCTTGGAAACAAAGCGAGAACTGATAGACCGTTTATGCCGTCATATCGTCCGAGGACACTTAAGGAGGGTGATACTCGAGAATGGCTTGCTTAAAGGGGAGCGACGGCCGATGATCCTCGGCCTGATCGGAGAGACAGATATTTCAGATCTCGCATATTTCTTCTTCTTCTTCTTCTTCTTCTTTTTTTCTTTTTCTTTTTTTCGAACGAACAGAATCGCTTATTCAGGACACGATGTATTCTTCTCTCGGCGGTGAATAGGTCCTCTTGAAATTAACGCTTTGAGCCGTGAACTGGGAAACGAAGACTTTAAACTGCATCCGAGCCCCTAATTAGCGGCTAAGTGGATCCTAAACTAGGTTACCCAAAGTTTTACTTTGTACCTGCTACTTTGTTTGTTTCTTTCTTTTTTCTTTTTGTTTTTGAGAGGAAGGGGAGGTATACTTCTGGTCTCGAGGAAAATACAGAAAAACAACAAAATCCATTTATGCGGCGGATTCCTTGTTTAAAGCTGCTGAATGGATTCCTGAATTTGTCACGGATTCGCGGAACTTGCGAACAATCAATCGGCCGGAATTGCAAACGCTGTCCGAGTACCCAATACCCGAGGACGCTGGTAACAATTATTTCTGACAGGATCCGGCGGGTTCTATCGATGAGCGGAACACTCGGCCACGGACTGTACAAGGTCTGTGTACAACAAATGACTAGACCAGATTACCCTGTCTTTGGCCGCGGCAAGTTCCGCGGGGTCGTGCCGCAATTTAGGATGAATGGTGAAGTTTCGAGGTTGATAGCCTCGTTTCGCGTCGGCCAGTTCTTAAACAAAGTTCAACCCTCGCCAGACTCTGGTCTGGTGGTACTGGATGAATAGGTACTGGATGTCATTCTGCTCGAACGTTGCGTCCTAAAAAGAACGCTCAGCATTCTCGCTGCTCCGAGATTATCGTTCCTCAAACGAATAGAGGAAGTATAACTCTGCCTGCCAATTATCTTTCTTTTCTTTTTCTCTTTCTCTCCGTACACCGAAACAAAAAAGTAGAGAACGGAACGCGTAATTTCGTATTTGCTCCGCTATCGAGCGGCGTAATGAGAGCAGAACACGGACAGCCACTTTCGAAATTGTTTCAATTAGATTTTTACGATGCCGTGACTCGAGCCTTAAACGACTCCTCGTGGTGTTCCTCGACTAACAATAAGCGTCCAAAGCGAAACCATAGGCGAATTATGTTCCTCTACAAATGCGTCGAAACGCAACAGATAAGACTCATCCGATTCGAGGTCGTGGCTGATCATCGTATGTACCGAAGCTTCTCGATTCTCGGACGAGGCTTAAATAATTTAATCGCGTGTAATTTCCAGAAACGGTGCGAGCGCGATGCGAGATTGAAATTTCACGTTGTCGCGTGGCGTAACTTTATGCAATCGGATATATAATGCCGTGTCTCGGTGAAATGTATAATTCACAGCAACGTGTCATTCACGGGCATTCTGTTCGCGAATTAGAGTAATAACTCAATCGACACTTTTCGTAGCGTAGTAACTCTTGAAATTATTATTATATCACGATAACATCGAACTTTTAAAGGGTACAGCGGCACTCCGTTTACACAGGTTTCGTTCATTTCAATCAAATTTTAATCAATCATCCGATTAAATGATTGATCAAATTCTTGATAAGCTGAATTGATAAACTGAGCTTCTATCGACAAACGAAAAATCACTAGCGAAGGAGAGATTAAATTTATTTGGAAAGCGTAAGTCCATTTTCTTTTGTTCCGAGATATCGTAATATTGCGTCGATTACATAACCTCGTTCAGAAAATTCCAATTCATTGAAACAGAATTTAAATATTTCGAGATTTAAATCAGCGATCGTTTATAATTTTTATAATTTTTTTCTTTTTATAATTTCTTGATTTAAAAAGTTGCAACTCAGCCATTGTGACAGTCGATGCATGTAAATTTCCTGTTCCCCCAATTTCTCCAAAAGACTTACACCACTTTCAAAACAAACATGGGTTTACAAACTCTAATTTTATAAATATATTCGTCTTTCAAAAAGTTCATGTAAGTTCCACCATTGTACAATAATTTAAAATTGCTCAATTTTGGAACTTTTCACTCGTCCAATCTGCTGACGCGCTATTACTTATTCCCTGACGGGCAAATTTTGTCTCTCGAGACGCCGATAAATTAATTGTCATTGCTGGTTTCTTACTGATTGCTCGTTTCACTTTTCGAAAATGCCATTCGAAAACAGTGGAAAGTTCATTACGAGATCTCTTCAGGAGGTTTCTCGTCAAGGAGGGGGTGGGCAACTGTACCGATTACAGGGTTAGCATCATTGCGCTTTCAGATCTCTGATGAGACTGGTTGTGAACCGTTCTAACGAATCCGCGACAGCACTGAAATTATAAATTCGCGAATCTCCCGTATCGTTTGTTCCTTCGCCGACGCTTACGCCACTATTTATATGAATTTCTCTTATTACCTGGATTATTTGTCCCTGAAGGGACTCTGTGAAAAATAAAGAGTCTCGGCTAGATACCGGCTGACGAACTAGATGTAAAACTTAGAGTAAGAAAATCTAGATAAAAGTACAATATTAAAAGTAATGTACCAAAAATCGTTGAAATATCTAAAAATTTAGCATCGTCAAAAAATTACTGTAAAAAATAAGCAAGATCATTCTGACCACCATTCTCTGTAACGCTCTGTAAAAAAAAGAAAATTGCAAATTTGTCACTTTGATCGATGGTCAATCGACAAATTGGTAATTCTATTGAATTAAGACGAAAATTCCAGCCAAAAAATGGAATAAAAAAAAGAATTTCTTTGGGGAGAAACTTCACGTACAGGTGGAGGGAGGGAGGAGGGGGAGAATTCCCACGGGGCCGAAAGGCAGTCTGTTACCTCGTTAAATTACCATAACGCCGGGCGGCAAAGAACGCTATTAATTTGCCACCGCGACAAATCGCGCGCTCAAGAGCAGACTGTCTTTAATTGAAGCTTCCGGTGCTCGACGAGGTCACCATTTTCCTCGCGATTCTTCGCCACTCCCGACGAGAAGTCTCTATCCTCCTCCTCCTCCTCAGAGGAGTGTGCAGGCCGTGAATTCAATTTAGAACGATCGATTGAACGAGTAATTGAGATGCACCGAAAATAACGCGTCGAGAACGAAGACGAGGGATAAAGGGAATATTAAGAGGCTTATGAATCTGACCAGAATTGGGAAAATTATTATCTCGAGATGCAATTACTTAAAAAACAAGTGGTTTGACAAGACGATTCTCCACGGAGAGAATTATCGTTCCACGTCGTCGTTTCACTATCTGGGGCAATCCTTTAACGGTGGAATTACCACAGTGTATAATTATTTGAACGTAATCGACGGACGAGTTCTCGTGTCGATTTCAATTCGAAACGTATACAATAGTGCGATGAAAGAAGAGTTTATCGTACGCGTCTTATTTTCAATGAGAATCTATGTTCGTTCCTTCGAAACGAATTTTAACACTGGAACTACCGACGATTCTAGAATAAAATTTTCCACCAGAGACAGTGAAATAAAAGAAATTAAAAAAATTATATACTTTATAATACAGTGAAGCAGACGAGCTTTCGTTTATGCATTTTAAAAAATCATTTAAAAATTTAAAATGCTGCTCTGCATTTGTACAATACGTTTATAAAATTTCTGACAATCATTATAAATTAACCACTTTGAATTTAATGTTAACAATTGAAGAGAGGAATTTCGAAAGAGAAAAGAATTTCCTTTTTCGCATCAGTAAATGCGAAGGAAAGTATAATCAGAATAAATCATACAAGTTCTTTGCATCTCGAACGTGATGTTGGATACATGTTACACGATTTGTTTCCTAAATTAGACCATTGAGTGAACCACCCCCCTGGCGAACTGCGTGTACTAATCATATAATAATATTATTACACTTTCAACCTTTTCAAGTAAACCATATAACGGACTTTCTAAAATTCTTTCCTAAAATACAAAATTCTTTTTGTTGTTGATTAACGAACCTCTGAAATAGTAACAAATAAGTTTCGTTATGTTTTGTTGATAAACGACATTTTTCGTACATTTTGCTTTCTGCCCTTGCAGTCTTACTTGTTCCCTTCAGAAATGAACTTATAGCTAAATAACCAAATAACTTCAGAAGTAACAAATATAGATATATCGTCGTTCTAGCGTTGACTTTTTGTTCCTTTCACTATCTTGGCACGCTAACGAATACGTACGTATCTGGAAAGAAAGACAAAACCACGAAAAGGATTCGTAGCCACCACAAAGAGTCGTTGAAATATCGTACGATCAAGATGTTCAAGATAAACAGCGAAGACAGTGAGATTAGGGTTATTAAGCACGGCAGATCTGCACTATAGATTTCTTGAAACGGCGCAGTTGCGGTTTATAAGAATGTGTTTTCACATTCACACGGCAACGCAATGCTCGTTCGGTGTACGTGTGCGCGAAGCTCGAAACGAACGTTCGAAGCAGCGTGCTCGAAGGGCCGCAAAGTAAATTCCACCGTAACACGCGACGCGCAGTCATAACTAATTATTCCCGATAACGCTGGATTATCCAGTAATTATGCGTATCGCGATGAAAGAAGAGAAAAGAAAGAAAAAGTAAAAGAAAAATAGGTAAAGAAACGAGAACCTGCAAGTATGTGTGCAAGAGAGATGATCAAAATGCGCGAGTCGTTCTCGACCACGTCGATTCCTATCGAAATAATCCACATCGAAAGAATCCGCCGTTCAGACGCTGCAAATTTCATTGTACGCGTTCGAACGTAATTGCCATTTTCGAGGGAATCGAGGTTTATCGAGACGTGTTGCGAATAGCACTCGCAGCGGAGAAGCTCGTGCGGCGCAAAGTGTTGCGAGATGGAATTTACGTTAATTTTTCTGTTTCACTGTTTATGAGTGGAATACTTATGAGCACTTATGAATAATAAGACACGCGTTGACGTAAAGATTTGATATTTAACATTTACAATATCGATATAAAATTAGCGTTCAGACACCTGAATACACGAACGCTAATTTGAAAGTTTGTTACAATTTTGTAAAACGAAAATCGTGCGATAATAAAATGATGAAGCCTCTGCTTTCAACATGCATCCTTCCATTCTAAAATATTTTTAAATCATCTGGCGGTTGGGTGAGCGAGAATAACTTTTCTTCTTTGAATTCTCACAGTACGTAAAAACAGTGAAAAAGTTTTTTCACGACTGAATCTGCAATGGATCTGAAGATTGAAACTTCACTTTTACAACGACCCTCGGAAACTTAATGCATGATTCTTTTTTTCTTTTTTTTTTTTTGCTATTTTATTGAACTCTGAATTTTTATTGAACAATTCACAGCATCTTCGAGAAGAAAAGTGTCTTCACTTCGTCATTTGCTACATAGCGTAAAAACGTCTTAGTAAAATAGAATGAACGACACGCTTTGAAAGTAAAGGCTTCAAGCTTCAACATGAATCGAAGTTTCATTGTCAGAATAATAATGTTTATTACAACAGAATTATAATATTTAATATTTACGTAGGTCATTGCTCTGTGTTCCCAAACAATTTTAATATCGTCGGATTTTCAAGCCACCACGTTGAATGGGACCACGCGCTAAAATCTCTCAATTTATAATCATCATCTAGAAAAGCAATCGTCACAACGACCATCGACGTCCAACGATCGCATTATCCCGAATACGATACGAGAATACAACGAGCCTGCTCAATTTATATTTATAAAATAACAGGGGACAACGCTCGTAGAGCGGATTCGAGCGACATAGTTTATTAGAGGGAATGGCGAAACAAAGGACGGGTCCGTGAATCATGGAACAAAGTTTAAAAAGAACGAAATCCGCGGCGAGAAGCTTCAAATATATCGCTGCTTCATCCCGTAGGGCCGTGGACGCGGTGCTTCAACGACGTTTCCCGTAACCGTGAGAAGGAACAAGCGCCAGATATCCTGTCGCCATTGTCAACCGATTCGCGACTCAACTCGTGAATCCGAGTTGAAAAATTCCGAAAAAATCGACAGAGAGAAAAAAGATCCGATCTAAATACATATGTTCGCCCAAAAGTCTACGCGTTCGACGTTTGTCCATTCTCGCCGATAGGCGAAATTATCGAAAGTAATAAGCGAAATTATATATATATATATATATATATCGGTACGCGATCTCTACTTTAAAGTTTCAGAGAAATATTAACCGCGCAAGCAATTCGCAATCGGAGACATCTGTCTGGCGCGCTGCGAACGATCGTTAGGAGCGAAGCGAAAGAGGAGGGAGAGGGGCAGAAAAGAAAAGAAGAAAGGTGGAAAAATAAAGGGGGGGAAGGGAGGGGGTAAAAGAACAAAATAAGCTATCGAGCCGCTTGTGCGCGGATCTGCGCGCGTGGAAACGAGCTGCGGGTAAGGTGGTGGCACTAGCCAAGTTAATAATACATTTTTCACAGACGCGAGAGTTGCCTACGCGATGCTCAAAAAGGGATCGTCGCGGCTCTGAATGGCGGGCCGAGAGCCTTTCTTGTTTGCCTTTCGGCCACGCGGCACTGGGTGACACGGATTTCCTCCCTGATATATGTGCACGCACCCCTTGCAAATCCTCGTGCAAACGCCGCGTTCCTCGCCATTTTATTCACACAAGCGTGTTCATACGCTCTCACAGGCGTTCTTATCAACCGCGAGACCATTCCATTCGTTCCAGTAATAGCCGTGAAAAAATTGTTCGACGAACGAGCATTGACCATTAAAGACACTCGCCACTAGAGACTCTGTGCTCGAGTCCACGAATTTAGCTAGTTTCTCCGTCATTCCACGTTCGGCGTGGAAAATGTTAGCGGAATAAAAATTGATTGTTCCCTCAATACGCGCGTATAGTGGCAAATATTGTGCTAGCTTCTTTTTTTTTTGAAGAATGATTATCTTTAGTTTCTCTTTAATCCGCACGTGTGACCGAGATTTTCTTCTTCTTGACGCCGGTGTTTTTCGAAAGATCGTAAATAGTACGACACATCTTAGTAAAACATGAAAATATCAATTTCTCTTCGTCCTATGATTAGAAACTTGGCATTATTTTTATATCGTTCTTATTGGAACTTTGTACGCAGAATTAAGTACTCAGATAACACAGCGATAGATTAACATTTATTTCGTCTTTTTTTTTCGAAAATCGAAGAACCTCGAATATCTTTCTCAAACTTTTCCACTTGGCGATCCCCTTTATCCGAGCAAATATTTTCGCGGCTCTGGATATACAGGTATATAAACTAGGAACCCGATAATAAATCGCAAATAAAATTTCTTCAAAAACAATTCTTTGATACACATGTGCGAATGTAATTTTACTAATTTTTCAGTTTTGCTAAAATTTCTGCGACCCCAAATTTAGTTGCTCGACCTCCCACGAGTCCCGATATAGAATAACCAGCGTCTCTCCACAATTCTCGAACACCTTTCACCTTTACAGTCACTCTGCACGCGCATTTATCAGCCCCATCGCGTTCTGCGTTGCTTATTTTCCATTACGGGTTCCAGACGGTGGAACGAACGCGCAGACTTTTCGCCCCGGACATTTGTTACTCGAAGACAATGCCCCTCGTCTTCGGCGAACGACTAAAGCTGGATTTAATCCGCCTGACTAGCATCGCCATTCGCGTTTAACGCAAGGTAAATGGAGCGTGATGCAGCCGAACCCATCCACCAGCCGAGAAATTATGCGACTCTTTGTTTCCGCTTATACCCCGGCCCGGTTGCTCGTAATAGATTCACGCTTAAACTGTACATAAGTACATCCATTTATCGGGGTTTACAGAAGCCTGAGCCCGCCTATACACCGGCCTGGGCGCGGCTGTTTGTTTCGGACGGTCATCGGGGCGACAGAGGGGCGCAAAAGTCGCGTGTAAGCCAGGAACCTGGAATTTTCGCGGTTCGCGGCTTCTCGTTCCAACTCGTCTGCACCGCGACTTTCTGCTCCCCGGAACCGTGCAGCCAGACGTTGGTACGTACGAACGTCGTGCAGTTTCGTCGTCGCTTCGTTTAAAATTAAGGAAATGAAAATTTCGCGCATCGCGAAGTTGCCACCAGCACGCCGCGGCTGAACATTCGCGTTGTTTAAAAATCAAATTTCGGAGTTCCGTTGCCCCGTGGCTAGTTTAATTGGACGAGGAAGTTATTGCGGATTTATTTACATGGCGATTCGAGGAACTTCCCGGCTCATGTAGATACAACTCCTCTACTCTCGATGACGTTGGAGTTGGTTCAATGAGAAATTTATTAAACTCTAGTAAATTGTTTTTTTTTTTTTTAATACGTACTTGTTAGTTTTTCGATATTTGGAGATAATGTTGGAAGTATGTTCAACTCCTTGTGAGTTGAATTATCGCACCAATCTGTCTGACCACTCACCGGGTGTGAGTAATCCCCGAGATCTTGAATTTTAGTGATTTATTTTTGAAATTTAAGAAACCTGACTGCTTCTAGTCTCTGGAGATGTCAGCTAATTCTGTGATTATGGATGAAAAACTATTGACAACCGAGAACTAATAACTTTGACTGAAATCTCTTGATCATTCTGACTGAAGACTAACAACAACTTTGATTGAAAACACTTGACCATCTTCTGATTGAAGATTAATTGACAACTGACTGACAACTCTGAAGACTAACTGAAATTCAGTTTAACTGAAAACTTTTGATCACTCTGATTGGAGACAACTAATTGACAACTGAACGAAGATTAACTGAAGTTCAGTTTGACTGAAAACTCTCGATCATTTTAATTTAAGACCAATTGACAATTGATTGGCAACTCTGAATGGAGACTAACTGGCAACAACTTTGATTGAGATGTCTTGACCACTCTGATCGAAGACTAATTGAAGTTCAGTTTAACTGAAAACTCTTGATCATTTTAATTGAAAACTAATTGACAATTGATTGACAACTCTGAATGAAGATTAACTGATTGACAAATGACTTTCCTCCTCAAAACTTCTTCCAGGAGAAAGACTCTGAAGAATAAGACATGTTAGGATCACTCAGGAAATACGAAATACGAGGAAGGTTTCCAAGATTTCTCGTTATCACCTAACGAGATTGATTCGTACTCTGTTCATGACAATTGACTTTTTTTAGTTACTACTAAACTCGAAACTGACTGAAATTTATTACAAGTCTAAACTACTTAAGGAACATGTAAAAATCTGCAAACTAACTAAAATATCGATATTTTTAAATATCAATGTGACACTTTTATTTAATCATTAATTGTTAAAACTGACTTAAAATTGATGTTGGTTAAAATATCAACATGACTATCTATGACTGTCAATATGAATATTTTTCGCTGCTAGTTAAAAATTCAATGAAATTACCCACGAAAACTCGCAACGCCAAATAAATGAGAAAGCTGTTCCAATCTCGCGAGTCGCGATCGGCCCTCGGAATCGTCGATCCGAGAGTTTCGAGTTCGGACCGGAAGTGCTCCGGGGTTCGCACGAAAATGGAATAAGAGCGATCATACGACGAGGAACGGGAGAATCGTCCCGTTTTCTCGGCTGAATTTCATTATGCCAGGTGAAATTGGATCCCGCCGATCAATTACCCGGGCTCGAGAGAAAGCCCGAGACATTTTCGCGAATCTCCAGCCACTCTCCGATCGGAATGGTTCTCACGGCCGATTAGCGTTCCCCCCGTTCGTCGAAGATCTTGCCTCTCTCTCTTTCTCTCTTAGCTTTCCTACACAGAAGACGGCTCCAGAAGCAAGTACGATGTTTCGTCACGTTTCCCCTTTCGGGAAGCGCTCGGTTAGAATGCCTCGCGAGTCTGTGCACACGAGGGAAAGAGTTCCAACAATTTGCGCGGAAGGTTGGTCGGAGAGTGACGAGCGTGTTGGAAGAGCGACGTCTGTATTTGACTAACGGTTGGATCGAACGAGCTATTCGGTAGCGATACGGGTGTTTGTGGAATCGAACTCACGGACGACTCGCGGAAATGTTCGAGCAATTATCGTGGCAGCTGTTGTATGAAACAGTTTAAAAATTTCATTGACACGGTAGCGAAATATGACTGCGCCGATGCGAAACCACGTACGTATGAAAATACAATGCGCGAATGCGTAATGTTCAATGCACGTTTTTATTTATTCCTCGAATATATAATAACAAACGTTAAAATCGCTCGATTGAATATTCAGGCTTGTTAATGCAACGGATAATTGGCCGATTTAAATGTTCTCGACGAGTTTGTACATTTTGCACGGTGCAGTATATCGACGAGAGGTTTCTCGTGAAAAACTGTGCACGCGTGGGACGAGTGTTTGGCAGAAGTTTGGATTCTTTCTTACTTCGAGTTCTTCCACCGAAGTTGGAAAAGGGACGATGGAGGAAGTGCGACGCGGGGGAAGAACAATAGAATAACTCAGAGGAGAAGTAGAAAAGGACAACAACAGGTCGGCCGCGCTGGACGAGGATGGTCACCGAGGCCATAAACTTTCGCAGATCGTAGATTCGTATTTCGACGCTTCTTCAACTTTTCTTCCCTCTCGAATATTTCTCGAATCCTTCTTGCTACACTGGGCGTCCCATGTGCCAACCAACCACGCGATTTTCTCTTAAATTATTCGCTCTGGAGAAAAATACGTGATTAGCTACATATTAGCTACACCCTGCACGTTGTCAAGCATTTGACGACACATTCCACTTTGTACGTCCAAGTTCGCGACAAACCGCGAGAGGTTTCTTCAGTTTCGAGAGAGGCGAGTACACGCACCATCGGCGATGATATTTCCCCTATTTACGGAGGGACCAGCAGCGCTAGACGCCGGGAGGAACAAGCGGCAAAAAGCAGGAAGCACCCGTGGAAAATAGAGGCGTAGACACGGCGGGGCAACCACGCCGCGATTCCGCCCGTCGCCGACTCCTTATTCACCGAGTTTGGTTTTCATTCGCTTTGCAATTCAATCCGTCGAATCTCGCGGGATATTCCGGCCTGTCTCTCCGCCGTCCCTTTCAACGTTCTCAATCGTCGTCGTTTCACCGGCGACAAGGTTTCAGCCACCGGCGTTCGAGAACGGCAGCACCCGCTCCCGAGACTTACACCGAGCAGCCAGAGGCATCGAATTAATGATTCCGCGCAGCCCTCCGTTCAACCTCTATACACGCATACAGCATCCGAGAGTATGGTAATTCGGGATCTTCCGTGGTATCTCTCGCAGTCGCGAAATGACGGACGAGACAATTGCCTCGCGATTTCATCGGGAAAATGGAAACCGTCGCGTCGCCTCGGGGCAAATGGAGGTCAGGAAGTAAGTTTTCTTTATTTCTTGTAGATATCCTCCCTCTGATTCGTTTGCAATATCTTCCAATCAATTCGTCTCGATTACCTTCTGAGAGTTTTTAACCTTGAAGTAAATTTTTGTTAAATTGTCTGCGGCGATTGGACGGAGTAGCAGCCTTTTGTTTACAACAAGTAGAAGAAGCGATTCGAACCGTGGAATTTTCAACAACGAAATTGTTTAAATCAAACTTGTTTCGCAGGGCCATTGTTCCACGTCGCCGGGGCAACAAGGCCTCGCAAATAAAGGCACGCCGTAAACCTAAAATCCAATGCTGATGAAAGTATAATGAGGTGCACGTCAATGAAATTCCGAGAACAGACACTCCTTTCTCTCACTTTCCATCCGCCTTAGCTTAGCATCCTACCCCGCAAACTCGCGACGCAGCAATTCTCGAAAGTGATTCCATCCCCGTCTCTCTTCTCCAGAGGAGAACCCACGGAATACCCACGGAATACCCACGGTCTTTTACGTACAAATTCTGCATACAAAAGGCGACGTGCCAGCGCCATATTATTCATGACGTTTACGCTATCGTCCGGGTGTTTCAATGCGGGTATCGCAACGACGACTAACGTTTGACGCGTGCGTGAAATCGACTCCCATTCGGTCTGTCAGTTGTTTTGAACAAAAACCTGGAATCACTGCGTTTCGCAGAATCGAAAAATTTATATAAAAATAAATGTGTATCGAACTTGGAATATTCTTTAATCAAAATTCCGTCGTTCCATCTGCTAAATATCGTACTTTGAAATTTTTAATAAATGTAAATAATCCGCGGTCCACCCACAACAGCTGCTTACCTCGTATAATTTTTGACGTTAACGTTAGCATATTTTTGTTTCAAATAAATTTATCGCTATTTCATTTTATTACGTGAATTTATATTATTCATAATTATGAAATATGGATACGGTGAATTTCGATTTAATTCTTCGCTTTAATATTTCGCGCTTTTCGTTGCCGTCTTTATCATTTACTGTTCAATGTACCAAAGTTATATTACAAATTGAATTTTTTTATTTTGGTGATATCGAATATTTTATAATATGTCCTGCAGATAATAGCTAACGTGAGAATTGTTAAAATTGGTAAAAATGTTCGATACAAATATTTCAACGCATAAAAAAAACGCGTGGAATTCACATCAAGTTTGTTCGCGATTCAACGCGACGTGTCTCGGTCATCAGCCGAGTTCCCTCGAATACAGGGGCTGCGAAGGGGTTGAATAGACCGCTGGCTAGGCTGGAGGTTGGCCTAAATTTTCCACGACGAAAACGTCGGCTATGGACGACGCTACTGGCTAGAGAAACCGCGGGGACGAAAAAGAACGTTTGGCTCCGGGCGACAGAAGGTCTAGGATCGGTACTGCACCCGACCGTCCGAGGGAAGAAACTGTACACGGTTCGCTGTACAGAGACTTCCGGGACAGGGAGAGAACGAAAATACCTAGGCGAGCCTCGGGCTACCGAACACCTATCGACGGTCCTTTTCGCCCTCGCGAGAGCGCCTTCCTTCCAACAGCAGCGGCAAATCTCGATTGAAATCTAAAATCCTTCGACGAAAGCAAGTATCACCCGTGCGTGTTTCGACGCGAAGCCATTTGTACATCTCGCGTTTACCTCGCGTCTTCGCGAGTGTTAAAGACGGAGGAAATAGACGGTGGAATGGGAAATATGGTAATATCGTGCGCGATTCAGCTGATGGATCGCCAAGTTGCCAGGCTCGTTGCTCTCGGCGAAATATTCACGCACGGTCTAACATGGAAAATATTGTTTGTGCGAATATTATTATGTGTGTCGTGTGTTAAATATCGGAGTTTTGTTATCGCTGTACATGGCTGTGTCATGATTGTATTCGAAACCAATTTTATGGTTTCTATATATGTTATGTGTGTGATATAACAAATAATATATTATATATATTATATATTAAATACAATATATATTATTTTTATATAAATATGAAGGGAGCTCTGTAAGGTTTTTAAAGGCTCTGGATGCTGCTGGGAAGGAGAGAGGAGATAGAAAGCGAGAATTTGCGTTTCGTCTCGGAGTCACTGCCTAGACTTCATCCAGTGGGGCTGATGGCAGCGACTCCTTACCCCAGACGCTTGTTTGTTGTGTAACTACCCCCCGCTAGGCTGGGTCCGGCACCCTCCTAGCGGGGTTCCGCATGCTGCTTGCTTAACATCGGAGATCGGTAGGACCTCGACGCTAGGCGCGCAGCCACTTGCAGCTTGTGCTAGTCAAGTGTTCGAAACTCGTAGTCGAGGAATCGTAGGGCCGCTATAAATATTTATACACTGTATTTAATATATATCATACATTATAAATGAATATTAAATATATTTAATATATATTCAACATTTCTTACATTTACTATATTATATAAATAATATATATATAATGTACTTAAATTAAATATATATTAAATACAGTGTATAAATATAACAAATGTTGAAGACGATTCCGCGCAGTATTGACTTCTACGAATGTTAATATTTTGTAACTTCTACATTTTCAAATTCCCTCCAAAATAATACGCATAATAACATACTCGCGAAATGAAAATGTTTCTGAAAATATTTCTAATACGAGGTGATACTTTGCCTGTTGGAACAGTCACGTTTTATAATGTAATAAATAATCGAGCGGGAGGAAAAACGACGAGGAGGAAAGACAACGAAGATTAAAAAACGTCGTCCTCGTCCTGTCTGTTCTCGTTAGGTGTGCTTAAGCTTACGTATACACCGATATATTATCGAACCGGGTCTCTCTGGCAAGAACCTTTCGGATCCCGCGGGGAAAATTTAGGAAAAACTGGAGCACAGTTTGATCCCTCGTAACGTCTTCGCCGGTGATGAAGAAAATCCGTGGTGGTTTCGAGGATCTCCGAAATGCGGTCAATTTTTTCTCCGCGAATCCTCCAATAATGTTTGCGTAATGTACGTGATAAATCCCGCTCGTTTCGATCCTGGATTAACGAGCGAGCAGTGAAAACGACACTGCTTGTTTGTTCAACGCTCTCTATCCATCCTCGCGGTCGACAATCGCTTCCGTGCCGATCGAAAACTGCGATCGTGAGCAAATATCGAAAGGAAGACGTAAATTTTTCGAAAAAATTATATTCCGAGATCGATATTTTTTTTTCGTGGTGTCGTGCGATTAAACGCAGACGTTTTAATTCTTTCCTTTTTTTTATTTCCTTCTTTCTATCGTTTATCGAGAGAAAGAGTGAGAAAGAGGGATGACAAATAGGCAAAGATCCAGAGTAAGATATACGACCTTCGAGGGTTGTCGGGTTTGAACACTTGATTTAAGATTCTGATCCAACATCTATCCGGGAGTACAATACCTTCGGTGATTCTGATGTGCTAACAGGTGCCTATACACGTAGCAAGCTCGTCCATCAACCATCGTGACTGAATACTTTCTGATCCTCTTTTCGAGCACGATTTTTACTCGTCCTTTTACGGATCGCATGCTGATGGACCTATACAGCGAAAAACTCGATCGGATTCTTAACAAGAACGGATTCCTTTCAACGGACCACCTTTCCAGGACGGTTCACATTGAAAAATTCTATTCTATTTCGCGCTTAAATCGACAAAGGCTGACTTCGATGAATAGAGCCAGGGAAACTTTATCTCTGCGCTCTCACTCGTAACTCGTTCGATTTTTCCCAATGATCGTCTCTATATTTTCATCAGTTTCGACAGGTTAAGTAACCTGCGACGTTCCTGTGAAATAGCTATAATAGCCAAATGTAGGATACATGAAAATCCTAAACGTACTCGAAACGTTCGAAAAATAACGTTATTTTTACTCTCTAGCGTATTTCACACTTAAATTGAAATTATTCCCAGTTTTATTAGATGTATACGAAGATACAAGTAAACGCCAAGTCCGAGCTCGTATCCTTTTCTTTTACGAGCGAAAGCAATAACCTGGCCACGCAATCCCACGTAACGCACGAACCCTTGTAAAAATAACGTTTTCGTTCTGTTTCCTTAAACTCGGCCACTTTTCCAGCCGTCGTTAGCCACGACGGCTTTCATCCAATTTTCTCTTGTCTCGAAGAGAATCCCCGACTCGCGACACGACTCGCGACCACCACTTAAATCGAAGTGCTCGTTCGTGCGACGTCCGACACCCACGAGGAGGCCCCTTCTACCTTCAGCTCTGGCCCCCCGAATCGACAGCACCACCCTGTCCGTCGTCGCTGATTTTCTTTCGCCCCTCTCAGAAACCGTGTCAACCACCGTTCGCGATCCCTCGGTCCTCTTCGAGCAATTCAATTAGAGTTTTAGAGGATATTCAACTTGGCACGGTTTGATTTGCGACTCGAAGCGATTTCGTGATTTGAAACGAAATGAATTTGATCTACGACGAATTGGATTAATCTTCTGACTGTGAATAACTAGTATACTCGTTGTGAAGAAATGACGATTCTTTCGTGTGATATACTATATACGTCGAGTGTACAATTTGATGAAATTGTAAATGTACACGCGAGAAAAGTGATTGTAAGTTAAATTTCACGTGGGAAAATCAAAAATACATTTGTAAATTTTAGACATTTCAGAATATTTTGAGCGACTAGACTCGACTGGTTCTTTTTACGTCGTTTCAAAATATTTTCTTGCTATTAATATTAATTATTGTTAATTAATTAATTAATATTAGAAGTGATTTCCAAGTCACTTTCAAAAATTTGCAAATTCCCGTCGAGGAACAACCATCGCGGGTTGCTATTCCGAAACGTGAAGAATGTGTGGCAACGTTGAGTTCGCTCTGCCCCCGTACGAAGCAAACAAAGAAAAAAAAAAGAACGAACGTTAAATAGTAAGCGGCCTCGCGGCAAATGAAAAAGTGCAGCATCGCAGTTTCGGAATGGCGCGAAATGGAACGGAGAAGGGGGAGGAAACTTCTGTCGGGGAAACTGTGGCGCACGTACTTAAATAACAACGATACAACGAGATCTCGTGTTTCAAAGAGTATCTACATTTCAACGAGCACGGTCGCGTTAACGCGACGAGCGTGCACGAGCAGCCGAAATTGCGGTATTAAATTTATTTTGGTCTCGTAACTCGGGCAAACCGCAACGAGAGCAGAGCGGGACAGTCGCAGCGATGGTGGCTGGTAGCAGAGAGAGAGTGGGGGGGGGGAAAGAATCAGCTGATTAAATTTAAATGGCTCTCGGCACCGGAGGTCAATCGAGATTGCGTTTGAGAGATAAAATATTTCCAGATAAACAGAGAGAGAGAGAGAGAGAAATTGAAAAAATATGCAACAACACAGAGAAGAGAAAAGAAAAAAAGAAGAATAATAACAATTTTTGACACTCGAGAAGATTCTCGACGCGGTCCGCGTCGGTTGTCGATGCTGCACTTTACACGCTCGGCTCTTGACCGAGCTTTTCATAAAATTCGCATTCTCGTTTGTTTTACAGCGCGAACGCGCTGACGGATTTTTCTGCACGATCGAGTCGCAGCGTCACTTCAAACGGAATGAAACGCGTTCGGCCCTTTGTTTCATTAAATTCGATGCGTTAAAAGTGGCGTTGCGTCGTCTGTTTCCGAACATTTTTCCGACAAGATTTTCATCAATTTTTCAATTCTGATTCTGTCCATATGCTGCATAATCTACCTGTATCTGTACCTGACCTGACTAAAAGTAAAAACGTACCATAGTGTAATAGTAATAAGCCAAATATACGGGAGAACTACTAAATTTCACCTCCGTAGAATAATTTTATATTTTACATTTTAGACACTTACTCAACGATGACTAAAATTAATATGATCGCAATGAAAATTGTTTCGAGAATTGTCAATTGTTTAAGTACTAAATATTTAAAAATAAAACATTTAAAAATTAAATGTTCAATTGTTCCACGAGCTTCTTATCAATATCTCGGATCTGGAATAAATTTCATTCGTTGCTCCCTAATGTGCCGGTGTTCTCATCGAGAGAGGAGAATGGATGTTAAAACATTATATCTTTTCGTCGCTAAGGATGACAGAGTGTCCCTTCCACCGTAATTGGCCTCAATCATGAAACCGAGCGTCTCTAATCTTCCATCATCGCGTATTTCATAAATTTGTCACGGCCACCGGAAGGCATTCGTTTTAATAAACCACGTATATGGGTATACGTCAAAAAGCAAAATACAACGGAGTAATTTATCATTTACCGCGTTTGGGAAAATGTCGTCAACTTTAACGAGAAGAAAACTAAATAACTTCCGTTCGTGGGTTCTTCGAAACTTGCGTAATTTCAAAATTTCAATGTCAGAATGGCGTTTAATTTTTCAGAAATAACTCTGAAATCACCTTTGATTGGAGATTGATCTGTTTGGTTTCTACGTACAGCGTGTGTACATGCATCCGGGCATCTCGATACACGTACCCAGTAGAACGAATCAATATCTAGTCACACAGCCAAAGGATATTCACCGCCTATTTACATTTCACGTTTGTTTGTTTGTATTCGAGGCTCCTTTGTCTACACTCTCCGCTTGTTTATCCGCATTCTCGTTTTATCTCGTCGCTATTTCTCGTTCGTTCGATCTTTACGTAAGACCCGCGCACCACGTACTCCAAACACTTTTTACGCCACTGTACGAACATTCGAATTTCAAGTAGCAATAGAACTGATATCATATACGCATTACTAGATTGCGTTTCGTGTCTCCGCGAAACTGAACTGAGGGAACATGCAACTGTCTGTGTAAATTTGTGGAAGCGAAATAACACCGAGAAAAGAAACATTAGAACTAACAAAATAGTCAAAATGATCAATTTATAATTTTTGTATTGGAATGTTTTGAAACAGTGTTTAAATGAGATTTTTCGTGAGATATAATAAATAAAAGCTTGTATACGCTACTTGTATTGTAAAGTTTCCTATCTTTTTCTCTTTTTTTAATTTTAATCTAGCATTAAAGATCTGAGACGTAGTAAAGTGAATATTTCGTGAAAAAGTTGTACGTACGGTCGTTCGCTCGAATGTTTTCATCGCTGCGATCGAGTGGAAAGGGGGGGAGGGAGGAAGGGGAGAGAGAGCTTTCGTCTCTCAAGCGGCCATCACGCGGCCGAAGAGAGAGTTAGCCGAACAAAAAGGGGTTTGGTTAACCGCACGAATGTGACGAGAGACGCAGCTGGACCGATGCAGCTGATATTTCAAATATTCCATTCTGTGACAACCACCGAGGGAGTAGGCTTCTGTCCCTCGGTGAGTTGCGGCCGTGGCTAATTTACATGACTTGCATCGGGCTAATTCGAGGGACGGTCGATAGCGTCGGCTAAAGGGGTTGAAACGATGTTTACTTTATTATGTAATCACAGGGAAATTCAATATTGACGGAGGCACGCCGAAAGCCGCTTTAAAAGTCGTCTTACGGCTCTTTTAAACGTTCGGCTGCCCTCTTCTCGCTCCCCTTGTTCTCCTTCGTTACGTTCGAGATCGTCCGAAATGTTACCTCGCGTTCGCCAAATTGGCAATTACTTTTTGATTTTCATACCAATTTTTTCCGTGTATCCGAAAAAGTTTTTCGAAAATTAAAGGAATGCATTCTTGTTTTAAAACGTGAAGCTTTTCTCGATTGTAACTTGTAAAGCAATAGTTTTTTGGCAATAACTGAACAATAATTTTTCCCACTTGTAAAAACTCGTTGTCAATCGGAGAAATCTCTGGAGTCGCGATCAACAAAAGTCAGCAAGAACATTTCCTAATATATATGGGTTGACGGAAGAGTTTTTAATTCATTAGAACCAAGAACGTCGTCGGAGGAGGAATGCTAACAGAAAGATCGTTCGATCGCTGATTCAAGTAAGACTGTTGTCAGAAAACTTTCCGAATGATTACAGCCAAGACCGTTGTTGGAAAAATTCACGGGCAAACAAGATTATTGGCAGAAACATTCTTGATTCCCTGCAAACGAGATTTGCCGTCGGCAAACTTCTTCGAATCGTTGCAAACAGGATTGCGAGTATAATTTGTCTTGTTCATTTGCTCGGACAATTCCGCTGCCTTTGCTTTTCATTTGCCATAAACAAGAAAGATTAACGAGAAATAAGACGCTGCATTCAAACCTATTTATTAAATAAGATAAATTAATACTCTCCAGAGGAGGAGGACCGTCTCGAGACTCCATTAAGAAAGTCTGAAAGGACTCTCCAACTCCTTAGGTGTCTTTACCTTTCCAGGAAAGAACAACTTTCCGGTCTCTCTGTGAACGAATGGAACAGGTTTATGAACGCGAAACTCTTGCTTCCGTGTTGTAACGTTCAACCGGCTGCTCTCAAACTCGCTCAATAACTCGCGCGGTCTGGACATTGATCTACAAAGTTCTCGCCACGCGTAAAATTTTGATACTTTCTTCTATCGGTTCTGCACGTCCTCGCTCCTCTCTGTCTCGAACGTCTAGACAACTTTGTCTACAAAATTATTTTCTCACTCAAGTCTGTGACGTACGAGGTGTTACAAAATGTACGAACACAAGAATGAGCATTTGACAAGTTGCTTATTCTTGACAAGGCGATAATGCATCATGATACACTGCGACCCAACAAAATCAATTTTTAAACGTCTACTAGAAAGTGTAACAATCAGGATAATTTTACTAAAAAGAAAAAGAAATAGAATCTAGAAAAAATTTACTACTTTGGACATTTTATGTACATGCACTTTGCAACCTGCAGTTTTCCACAAACGCGTAAAATCCGTATCCCAACAAACAATAATAAATGTTTTAAACAAATAATTGAAAACCTTACAGGACTCTGCGTCGATAGAACAGATAATCAAATTTCTAACATTTCTGATTCGTTCAAGATCGATGTGCTTGGACGAAATTCAGAAAAAGGCGTCTCGACAAAGGGACGCGCTTTGCGCGTGCACGCCCTGGCTCTCGCGGAAACGGCGGCGCACGAAGCCACAAAAGGAAAAGTTGAACGCGAAATGTCACGGGGCGACCGCGATACGAGCCGCTGCGTGAAGCAAATTTCCTCGCCTCTGTCGAGGACAACGGCTCCGGCCTTTATGCCATCGGCCATGGCAACGTTTCGCCGGAACAATGCCCGTTATACGTCTCGATTTCGCCGCTTTGTCGATTCTACGCGTTTCCGCGCGAGCAGATACAGCATCTGCACGGAAAATCGTGGATGCCTGTCCCACGCTTCGCGACATCTCTCGCGAGGGCTGGACCTCTTGCGAAATTTCGATCGTCGATTTTTTCGCGTGTTTACCTTTTGACTCTTGCGCAGTTTCAACAATAAATTTTTTTTTATTTTCAAAACTCTAAAATTCTTTCCGATTGAAATTAAAGTGTAAAAATTCAGTAAATTCTTGGATTTTTCTCTAATTTGAAGTTAACTGCAGGATAAGACTTTGTGTTTGTTTCTTTTCTCTTTTTTTTATCTTCGAAGCTCCAAAATTCTTTCCGATTGAAATTGGAATGGAAAAATTGCAGGATTAAATTCTTCGATTTTGATTCTAGTTTGAAATTAACTGCGGGATAAGGCTTCGTTTCAATCTCGTATTTTTCTTTTTTTTTTTTCTCTCTCTCTCTTTTATTTTCAAAACTCCAAAATTCTTTCTGCTTGAAGTTAGAATGTAAAAATTCGAAGTTAAATTCTTGGATTTTAGTTCTAAGTTTGAAGTTAGCTTTTTAATATATAGCCAGAGTATCAAAAATGTACATATTTATCAACAAATACGGAACAGTGAGCGGTTCCACGGCAGTTGGACAATCAAAGGGAAACCTATCGGTTCACGCGTGTATATCCAAACGTATCCCGTTGTTATCTGCGACAAACAGTAGCAAACGGCGTTTACGGTTGATCGGTCGCGCGAAAGAAAATCGAAGAGTAAAGTGGATTAAGAATATTTCCGAATAACTCGAACGGCGATCTAGACGTCGATGACGTATCGCTTTGTAACAAAGCGAATTTATCAACGTCAATTCGTCGCGCTGCTGACTCGCCTTTAGCAGCGAGCAGTGTCGCGCGTGGGAAGGAAAATGAAAAAAGAAAAACGGAAGAAGAAGGGGAAGAAAAAGTGAAAAAGAAAGAAAGAAAGAAAAAAGCGAGACTTGATTCTTGGCGCGCCAGCGTTATCGTACAATTATGCGGGAGCATAATGGAACGGGGATTAATTATAGATCTTTCACCCGTCCGTTTCGAAATCCGCCGAGCGCGCGTGAAATTATATCATTCTCCGATCTGTGACTCGAACGGGATCTTTTGCCACGCCGCAAAGTGACGAGCAAAGCTACTTTGTACGTACACAATGGAATCGTTTCAGCAATCTGTTTTCTTTTATCGGAACGAAAGAAAGCGGAATGAAAAAAAGCTACACGCTTCGCGTTACCGTAGTGAGAGCTACGCGTTACTTTCAATTTCAGGCGACTTGAAAACTTGCGTGATGTACGCAACGTGACAAGAGGCGAGATTGATTAAGCTTAAATTGAGTTATTACGTTATCCGTACTCCGGCGTTCCGTAGTGCATCTAGGGCATAATAAAGGGGCTCAAAGCTGAGGAGAAAAATAATAAAGCACGACGAGGGGAATGAAAAATCGATGCCTCGATAAAGCATAAACAATTATCCGTGTAAAAAAAAAACAACAACAGTGATTCGAAGGGAGTCCGGTATATATAAATAGAACTCTGCTAGCTCCGAGAACTTGGAGCGAACTGCTCGAATCGCGTTGCTTGCTTTTAGAGCGAAAGTTTACCAGAGCTCCTTCGCGGAAGATTAAACGAAAATTCATTATCACTGATAATCCAAGCGATTATTTTACTTGTCTGCCCAGCTGCTATCCCATTCTACTCGTTCGTCCAGACACACTCTCGCTGTCTCGTCAACACAAACACACTCGTATTCTCCACACTGTCGCTCGCGGTCCTATTATACTCGGCTGGCCAGCCACCGTTTCTACTCCTTCCGTCTGATAAGATACCGTGCCATTCTTCTTCTCCGCCTAGCGAAGACAGCGCGTTCCGTTCCACTTTTCCACTCTTCCGCGTAACCCAGTAAACTTATCTCGCTAAATCTAAATCATCCTTCATACACACGTCTTCATACCAGCGTCCGTCAATCGAAACTCGGATTAATCTCGAAAATTGGACCTGAATAATTCTTCGAACGTGACGCGTTATTTATGCACGTTTTGTTTGTCGATGGTTTGAACAATTTGTGCAATTTGACGGAGAGAAAATAATATTTCCCTTAATCGACGGAGATCGAAAATATGTCATCTTGAGATTTTTTTCGAGAAAAAAATTTGAAATTTTTACACTGCAATTTTTGTTAACATTTTGCTCTTCTACCACGATTGAAAGCACCTGGGGGAAAAAATCGTAGCGACCGTTAGGTGCACGCTATACATCCCCGCAGATCGATCCCGCAGACGTTCCATCCGAAACATTTTCCTAACTGGTACACGGTCTGATACAGAATGCAAAACCAGCCATTACATCCTCTTCTTACGCGAAGCGCATGAAATACGCTCCTTACGATACTAATACCGTGCAAACTGCCCGTACTTGCAGTCCCGCCGCTGGAAGTGAAGATAATCGGGTCGAACCAGCCGTTGTCGGCGGGCAAGAGGTACGAGCTAATGTGCACCACTTCCGGCTCCAGGCCGCCGGCCACCGTTACCTGGTGGAGGAACGATCAGCATTTGCTGGAGACGAAGGAGACGGTAAGTACCAACCAGCACCCGGACACTAGCAAAACAATATGGATCGTTGGCGGGGCGATTCGGTTGGCTATTCCCTGGCCGGGCGTAAATCGAAGTCAACGCTCTTAAATCAGTGAAATATCTCGCGGAAATATATACTTGTCGAGAGAGAAGCCAAGGGGGAACCACGTCGCGATGAAACAAATCTCAGGGCAGCGTCGTCCATACGTATCCGAAGTGGAATCATATTTCAAACGAAACTTTTTAATCCAATTTTCGCTCCCTAGCGTTCGCCCGAAGGCAGTCGCGGTTATATTGATATAACGTCTATTATATCCGTGTTAATGTTCAAACCTTTCATATTAGCGCCGGATATATCTGTTGACGTATTAGAGTAATTGCATATTGAGAATATATAATACACTTTAGCCAACTCGAGACGAGCTTTTTCTATTCGACAGTGGAATATTTATACGACAAAGAATTATTGTGACAGAAAAATCTTTCTTAATCTATTGCAATTCAATAAAAATCGCTTGTAGGTAATAACTGTTGACCTCTTAAAACTTTTGAGGTTAGATTTTAGAAAAATTAAGTTACGTTAGGTTGTGTTAGGTTAGATTTGAGAAATTGAAGTTTGTTTAAAAAAGAAAGCATTCTAGACCCTTGTTAAAATGTTACCGGAAAATTGAGAAAGAATTCTATTTCAAAACGAACTCGGAAAATCTTTTTTAATCTATTGCAATTCGGAAAAGATCGGCTATAGATAGTAACTGTTAAGCTCTTAAAAATTTAAGGTTAGATTTGAAAAATTAAATTAGGTTAAGTTTGAGAAATTAAAGTTTGTTTAAAAAAACAGCATTCTAGGCTCTTGTCAAAACGTTGCCAGAAAATTGAAAAAAGGTTCTATTTCAAAACGGACGAACGGACTCGAAAAATGATTCGATCAATGCGTGTTTTGGCGTGAGGGTTCCGTTCAGTAACGGCGCTCCGGCTAAGAAGTAGGATAATACAAATTTAATTATCAAAGTACCAACAAAATAGAATATTGATATACTTGACTTTCCGATCGAGCCAGCACACTTACGATGTATCCAAACACACTTACAGACGCCAGCTGGAGAAATGGTCACGCGGAAACTCGGGTGGAGAAAAGCAAACAGGGTGGCAAAAAAGGGCGGTCGTAAGATTCGGTTCACAATAGTGCACTCAGCATAATTCGCCATCCTCGCTTTGCGCGGCTCCTCTCAAAGGAGCCAAGTAAAATATGTTGTTCTCCCCGCGGTGCGTGCAGCAGGTCGATTCGCGATAGCGTGCCGGGATATCGTTATCGCGGGTTCACGTGGGCCACGGCTTAAGCCACGTTAAAAGCGCCATTAGACGGCAAATAATTTAAATCGAAAGCGAGCTAGCGACGTGATAACGCTGCTCCTGCCCTCGCGCGAGACTCCATGGCTCTCGTTACGGCCGCGTAATTAAGGGAAATCGACCGGGCAACGGGAATCGGGAATACGCAACGACCCTGGCGATTAATTAGTCTCGGACGGGAGATGTCCTTCGACGAAAAACAATGGCCAGCCTTGGGGATTTGGGGACGCGATTTAAGGGACGTTTCGAATACGAACACTCGATCGGGCCAGGGCCAGGGATTCCCTCGAAGCGATTAGCCAATCGAAATTTATCGACGCTTTGGCGCGGACGACAATTTTTTGCAAGAAACGGAGAAGAAGATAGCGAAAGGTTTAAAAGGATAACGAGTTAACGAGTTATAGCTTTTTGTACGTAGAATACACGCGCGTAGAATAATGTGACGAATTATTGTAACTTTCTGTATATATATATATATATATATATATATATATAACAAACTGTTGCTTTTGTTTGGCCGCGAAGATTTGTTTGGTCAGTTGAAAACTCTTGAGTGTCTTTCTTGATGAGACGATACATTTGAATATTATTTCAATGAAAATTTACAAATTGCAGTCTAGGTAAAACTCTGTCGTATAATATAATTTTGAAATACGCTACAATCCACGGTGTACGCGCGGGTAACGATGGCCAGGTAATAAAGTAACTGGCCGCATGTTCGCGGAAGAGATTATTCGAAATACTCGATTGATTCGAGCGGAAAATATTGACGCGGAACGATACGAGACGTAAGCGTGTTAGCGGGGAGCGAAAGCGGCCGGGACGAAAGTTTCCGTGCTGCGAGATTACAGGAAGATGAAGAAAAAGAGGAGGAAGAAGAACGATCTCGTTTCCTCCGATGTACTCCTATAGATTATACTTCCCTCTCGTATTTCTTCTTACGCCTCATCCTCTTTTGTTTAACTTTCCTACATAGGCGGCGGAGGAAAGTCGGCGGGAAATGAGAAGCGTCGACTTTGGAACAATATTTTCTCTGTTTTCTTCCTGCCCAATGTCCTTTTTTTTTTTTGTTTCTTTTTTTTTCCTTATCTCGTTCGGTCTACTCAATCTCCGCGTCTCAAATATTTATATCCTGATCGGACGAAACGCGGCAGAAAATTGCGGATGAAAATTAAAATTTATAACTCGAACGAGGCTCGCGATCGAAATCTCGCTTGCGGGATTGGAGATTGAAAATATCGCAATCGCGATATTAGGTTCCGAAGCTGATGGGTTGGCAAAGAACGCTTGTTTAAAAATTACTTTACGTGCGAAAAAACGAATTAACTGAATTAACGTAACAGAGCCGAAGATTTAACGAGGAAGCTTGTTCAAAGACACACATTCAAAGTTGACACTCGACTTATTCGTCTCTTACTTTTCCTCCCAGAGTGTCTGTCGATGGAAATTTCACATTCATTAGCATCGCTGGTTAATTGTACATGTAATTCTGGAAAGATGGTAACAGAAGAGGGAATTTAATAAACGCGACGCTGAAGTTGGAAACTTTGATTCGAAAGCAAACAGAGGAAATATTAGCAAGTGCAGAGAGGCAAGTAAAGTTTTAACAAACATTCGAGAACCTGAAGATATATATGTATATATGTATATATATATATAGGTTCTTCAATAAGTCGGAAATAAGATAACAATGGGAGAGCTCCTCCTCCGCCTCTACAACGATATATCTCGCGCAAGTCAATTTCAGAGTTCAACGTCGTAAAGTTTACCATAAAACTAAACAGACCCGCGAACTATCTAAGTCTATGGACACTTTAGACTACGAAAACTCCGAACTGGGCTACTTCTGGCCGGAATAACGTGCTCGAAACGTCCCTTTCTAAGCCTATAACTGTAGACTGGCCGTTACATTGGCATAGCAATTCAAAGTTTACCGCAAGAATGGTCAAGGATGTACGACTAACAAGGGAGAACACGATCGCCCGAGAACACCCTCTACGAAAATAACTCGGGAAAATAACTTTAACTCGTTTTTGAGCAAACCACGTTCACGTTAACGAATGAATGTCCTCTCGTTGCCAAACATTTAATCACGACATTCGATTTAATTTAACTACGTTTGTCCATGTTTTAAAAAAAAAAAGCCTTGCATTTCTCAATTTTATCATCAACTGTCGTTTGCTTTGCAATCGTCGTGAAAACGGAGAGGGTGAACGTTGCGTCTTTCCTTTTTCCTTCTTACGTCTCGAGCTCGCCTCGGTTCGAGTAAAAAATAAAAGAGAAAGAAAAAGAAAGAAGCGTAAAATCGAGCCAAACGTAAGAAAGAGGATGAAAGGGAGAGAGGCAAAAGGGAAAAAGTAGATAAACGCGCAAAGGGAAGTTATGATAACGCTGTTACAGACATCGAGCGACGGGAACACGACCACCAGCATCTTATCTTTCATGGCGACCAAAGCAGATGCTGGTAGACAATTGTCGTGCCGGGCTGAAAATCGAATCATGGGAACCGAGTCGATAAAGGACGACTGGGTGCTCGAAATACAGTGTAAGCGCATTAAAGACACACGCCTCTGCGTGTGGGGCTGCTGCTGGTGCTGGTGCTGCTGCTGGTGCTGCGCCGTCTCGGCGGAAGCCCCCGGTGTCGATCAGTTACGATTATTCACCGCGGCGCGCCATCGACATATTGACGTTTTCAATTTGCAGACACGCCGGAAACCCGGATACAGCTGGGCACCTCGTTGAACCCGAACGCGATCCGCGAGGGAACCGACGTCTACTTCGATTGTCTGATCCACGCCGAGCCGCCCGTTTACAAGGTTGAATGGCGACACTTGGTAAGCAATTTTCCAATTTCGCTCAGACCATCAGATTCTTACATGTTTCGCATTGATCGTGACCGTGATCGTGATAAAATCGTACAATGTACGTATATAGCTCAGTGCAATTAATAAACACGTAGTTTTTATCGCTGAAAGTGATTTTAGCCTCTTCAGGTGCAACGCTGATGCAACGAAAATTAGCGATTGGTTGATTTGGGTCACGTGATTCGTGAGAGGGCGTGGGGTAAACCTCGAGTAGGAGTGGCGTTGCCTGGTACTGAGCGATCGCCCCTAATTTGTCTTCTATTTTCTTCGATTCAAATATTTGCGTATCGATAAAATTTTATGGCAAAAAAATCGTCTTCATTTCCTAGTCAGAACAGTGGCTTGCTTCTGGGCCTTTCAGTGAGACGAATCGTACTGGGGTACAAGTCGTGCAGTTTTTTCGAGCAACTTGTATTTCAGTACGTAGCAATTATAAATAGTATGTGCAATTTATAAATACGTAGCTTCGTACAATTTACAGTCTACAACAACCGACACCTAAGTAGTCCAAGTTCTAACAACTCTCTTTGTTGCAGGGAAAAACTCTTCATCTCAACATCACGCAGGGTATTATAATCAGTAATCAAAGCCTGGTGTTGCAAGGCGTCGACCGTAAAAGCGCAGGCAATTACACTTGCGTCGGATACAACACGGAAGGAGACGGGGAAAGCTCTCCGTTTTATTTGAACGTAATGTGTACGTGTCACCCTCCTAAATAAATGATCAGGCGAGGTCCCCGAGGCAATCTCCTGGCTCTTGCCAGCTAGGACAATTACACGCGAAACGTTTACGTTTCGCAACAAATTAAAACATTTCTATTAACAGTAGAACGATCGTTGTAAATTTCGAGGCGGGCTTAAGAGGTGTACCCATTTCGAGAAACAGGCCGAAATTTGATGCCTGTTATTAAAAACTTTTCATTTTCCAGCTCGATATTTCTCCGATTGTTTGTGTAAAAAAGAAGAAGAAAATCTCTCGATCAACGTTTTTTTTCGATAAATTCGATAGATTCGCGCGTTCGTAAGACTGAAACGACTTTCCAATCTTGATTATTCCAGTCGCGCCCACCTGCAAGCCGAATCAGACGAAGGTTCACGGGGTGGCGAAACAAGAAAAGGCAAACATATCTTGCCAAGTGGACGCGAACCCGCCGGAGGTTCAATTCCGCTGGACGTTCAACAATTCCGCCGAGAGCATCGACGTAGCCGCCAGTCATATCGCCAGATCCGGCACATCCTCCATCGTCTCGTACACGCCCATGACCGAATTGGATTATGGCACGTTGCTCTGCTGGGCCACCAATCGAATTGGACATCAACAAGTGCCCTGCGTCTATCACATCATACCGGCCGGTGAGGTATCTTTACGTGGAAATTCCTCTCGATCGTGAAACTCGACTTCGAACAACGTAACGTGGCGCGCGATTTTCTTGTTTCGACGTTCGGTTCCGATTTTCACCGAAAGTCGAAAGAAATCGAAGAATTTTTTTTACTTTATTTTGAGCAGAAGCTTTTTCGTTCGTACGTCAAGAGACGAGAAAATTCATCGCCGTGCGTGTTTCGAGGCAAAGTCGCGAATTTTCGTGGTTCAAGCAAATTTAAAGACGAAATTTCACAAGACATGAATTATGATATTACACGGACGAACGGGTCAACTCATTTGAATAGAAGCACCTGCGTAATTTACAGTAGCCAAGTGTCGACCGGCCAACCGTGCATTAAGCGAAGAAAGAAACCTGAATTCTCGTTACCTGTTTTTTCCTCACCGTGGAACTTGTAAATTATCATACAAGAGGAGAACCGGCGTGTGAAACGCGAATAATTCTTCGGCACGTGTTGAAAAAGTTGCGCGCCCGACAAATGTAAAATATTTTGAATTTCTTTGCGCTGGTTGCGATATTGCGTGCATCAATACGCTTGTAAAGTATCACGTATAATTCGTAGCACGGTCGTTCTTCTTAAAAATTGTAAAACATCGTGATATTACCGTGGAAACGACCGCAGAGAATTCCGTGACACGTTTCGCGTATAATGATGAAAAATTGTCGATACTTTGAACTGTTATAACTTCGTAAAAGAAAGTCATATAAGAATCTACTTGGTCTTGTTTTAAAGCGTAAAGTTTTTACTCCGATCGCCTAAAGTTCGTTTTATTCCAAAGATATTTTTACTTCAAGAGTGCTTTTATTCTCAAAAATTGTAAAAACTCAAACATCCGTAAAGATATTGAAAACTTTGTTTTTCGCAACTTGATCCAACGTTGAATTTAAAAATTGAAATTTTCTCTTTACAACGGCCCCTTAAAACTTTCTGTACGATTTTCTTTTTCTTTTTCTTTTTTTTTTGCAATTTTATTGAGCTTTGAACATTAAGATTAGATGATTTTTTTCATTTTTGTTGTCAAACTCTAATGTTCAAAGTTCAATGAAATGATGAAAAAGAATCGCATAATTTTTTTATATGTACGAATTTTTACAGTATTTTTTAAAGGAAAAAACATCTTTCCATTTGCTGCATGGTGTTAAAAAAGAAACAAATTCAGAGCGGTGAAAACAGAAGCTTACAAAAATAAGACTAAATGGATTGTTACATGATCTTTTTTATTACACGAAATTTTAACAGTTCAAAGTATCGACAGTTTTTCATTTAAATTAATTGTGATGCAAAACTGACTTTGCGAAAACGATGGAAAGCCAAAAGATCCTACCTATTTTGCTTTTTTGCATATTACTGATGTTAAAATTTATCAAAATTATTAATATCGATAAATAAAAATATTATTAATGTTAAAGTAATCGACGAGATATTAATGTTAAAAATCCACATGTGTGTTCAGTTTTGTTCATCACTGTACATAATGCATTGCCGAACTCGTAAGTCAACACACCGTGTCGAAAGACTGCGTCGAGAAATGCAAATTGTTTAAAACGTTACGTCGGAATAAGCCTGCTCCATTCTACTTGGCTGACCAAACACGGTCTCGTTTCACGATACGATACCGTCTCGAGCTACTTGCTCGATCGGATAGACCGCGCCGGTCCATTCGTCTGGACAGATAGCGTCCGATTTCACTTGTCAGCCAAGTCGTCGTTCCACCCCTACTCCTCGCTATAATAACTAGCATAAATTTCCTACAGCTACGTCTTTCCGCCACCGTAATCTCTCGGCCGAAACGTTAACTGTAAATCCCTCTGCACCGACGAGTCGCTATTTTCGAAATGTGAACGGCACGTGCGTGAGTTCGTCGATCGAGAAAAAGTTTGCACGCTGAAAATGAACGAGCGAAACATGGAATGCCGGTACAGAGAAAAAAAATGAAACGTTCTCGCGGTCGATGGTAATTACAAAAAAAAAAGAGAGAGGGAGGAGAGAGAAAAAAAATCCTTGCCTGGCGCTATGCTGACTTTTCAAAAACGACAATCCCACCGTGGAAAATCGAGGAGTTCCGGGATTAAAACGGAAGTTCGTTATCACGTCTGTGTATGCGTGGGAATCTGTGCATAGACGGCCCTTTTTTTTTTTTGCGACGAACGTGGCCGTCGAACTACTGAAACGATCCAATTGTTGCGTGACAAAAAAGAATGGTCACGAACGGCCTCGAATGTTCATTAGTTCGTAAATCACCAAACAACGGAAGCGCTTAATTCCCGGCTACTACTTCGCGAAAGGTTCGCGATCGTTGCCGGAGAATCGTTTAACCGCTGATAGAAACCGCTGGGAACTTTTTAATCCGGAGAGCAGAGAATTAATTTCCATATTCAAAGGGAAAACTTGGCCGGTTTTCGACAGCAGGGGGAGAGGAGGATGCTCTGCTCGGAGGATAGACAGACGAGATATTTCGAGAAATTAAAAGCAAAGGCACCAAATGGAAATTCGCGCCGCGTGATTACAGCAAGTTGCGTTGCCTTTTCCTTCCCTCCTTCCTTCTCTTCCCTTTCTTCTTTCCTTTTCGCAACTGCGAATAACCGGCCAACTTTTCCAGCATTCTCCTTTGACGCTATTTTTGTCCGCTATTTCAGCCACGTCTCGCCGCGTTTCCCCTCGATCCTTTTCCTTCCCCTCGCTAATTATTCTTTACGGCCAGCGAAATGCCGCGGATTTCGCGGCAAAGTGTCCAGCTATCTAATATTTGCATAAACGTCTCGCGCGTATTACGTTCGTAATCGCGCGGCTGCTTTATCCACTCGTGCGGAACAATGGCTGGAAGTAAAAGTTTCAAAGTATTTGAAAGATAGCGCGTTTTACGTGCGTTCCGTTTAACGAGAACACGATAATTCGCCGGGGTTGGGGGGGAGAGTCAGCGGAGATGTTTCCTTCGTTTACGCGCACGCGCGCGGCAGTTATCGAACATTGTTTTTGCGACGCTGTTGGTTGGTAAAACACTCGTACTATATTCTAAAACAAAGAACCATAGCCGGAAGCTCTGGTAAATAAGTTTAAACAGGGAGCGAGGCGGTTCCGTGTTTACGTTGCCATAGGGAAAATGTGTTTCTAGTTGCGGAACGAAACGTAAAGTGCTTTCTCTCTCTCTCTCTCTCTCCCTTTCTTTTTATCAAATCTAATATCTCGCGAACGAAATTATTCTTTACTGTATTCACCGCAACACGACGCCTCTCTCCTCTCTCTTTCTCTTTCTACCTCTTTTTTGTCCTTTCTTGTTGCTTTCTTTTTAGTATTTTTAATTATCTCTCCATTAAAGTACACTGTATCTATCCATTGCTTCGCTCCATTTACCGATATTAAGCATCTTTAATGCAATAGCTTCCTATTATGGCAATAGACCGGGCTAAAGCGAATCTCACCCGTTCTCGCGCCCTCCACCCCCACCCCCTGTTAATTAATCTTTGAACGTAGGTATGAAAATATAGCAGGTGGAACGTGATTAATCGTTCCTAATCTAGAGAGTAATTGCGAGAAAGAAAAAATTGTGGTAAATGCAACGAAAGTAAAGGAGGAAGTAAGTAATTCAATTTCGTATACGAAAGGGGTAAATCATAATTGAGGAGAGTACGGATCGTATGGAATTTTGTTGAGTTCGCTGCTACTGCTAGCGGTATAATTCACCTTCTAGCTGGTGAAAGTCGGCTCGGACGTGTCACGAAATTAAAACACAGCAGCCACGTTAGTTACACGTTGCTTCGTCGTCACACAGGAAATTTCTAACAATCGTTGAAAAATCCCCAAACTCGTGAATTAATATAAAATTAATTCTTTCGTGCTTTAGTCAAAATTCAGTTACGAGTAAACGAGTCAAACGTATCGAGGTCAAAGACCCGACGATGATCATTTACGGATTATTAAAAACACACAACGATAGGATAATCTGTGTAAAGAGTACGTTACCGGTCTCTGCATCAGGTCGGCCAGATATGGTTCACAATTGCACCACCTCGAACACGTCGACGAACTCGTTCTCGGTGCGATGCGCGGAGGGGTTCAACGGAGGCCTGCCGCAGTCCTTCCTTCTGGAAGTAAGAGAGAGCAATAGCCAGGAATTGCGTGCTAATCTGACATCGCCGGTGCCGCGTTTCAGTGTTACTCACCTGGATTCAGGCGCCCTTTACCAGGCCTGCATATACGCGTACAATGATAAGGGCCGCAGCGAAGCGATGGTAGTTCAGGCTGGAACCCTCAGGCAACCTGAAAAACAATTAACGTCCGAGTCAGGTGGGTGAAAATTCACACACGCTCTCTGGGCTGTATCTCTGCTCCACCACTTTTTTTATCTATCTCTCTGTCACCCGTGTTTTCTTTCGCACGACACCTTACGCTGAAGCGATCCTTTTTCCTCGCTTCGTAAAATTAACGAGCTTTCAATCTTACTCTCTAAGATTTCTTGAAAATCTTGGCCAGTTCTTTAACCAAGCTTTTTTACGATTTTACTTGCATTCTAATCTCGTTCCTTTAATTGAAAACGAGTTTCGAGTTTTACTCGAGCGTGCGAAAGATTCTTGAAACTTTTTTTATAAAATGTTCGTCTCGCTTTTATATACGTTTCGAGCTTAAAGACCGCGCGTGATGAGTTTTTCGAGTTTGCCAGCTCCCGCGGATGGAAATAAAAGCGGACCGAAAATTTTTCGGCAATTCGTACGAACCACGCGAACGGACAAATGAATCGAACTGCGACTTTGAACCAATCTCATCGAACAAAAGAGACAGGGAATGGAGAGGATAAATTTCAATTCGTGTACGCGATCAGATCTTTGTAAAGCGAAATAATTCATCCACTGCAGCGGGAAATTGTTTCATTGTGCCGTGGAACTGGTTCGTTCGCTTTGTTGCGACGGTGACTTTGCATCCATTTCGATTAATCATAATGATGATTATCTGCCCTTCCCGTATTTCTCCCTTTCCTATTTAAAAATCGACAAAATTAAGGACTGACATTCGATATTAGATTCTAAATGTGCAGTTAAAACTAAAAACTGGAACCTTGAAAATACCTTGTCCAATCCCTTCTCGCGTAAAACTCCAAAAAAAAGGGAAAAAATTGTATTTCGAATATAATAATTTTAGAGAGACCAAGGCAGAACATGAGACTGATGCCGATGCTGAGCGTGATGATCGGCGTGGTAGCCGCTTTAATCATCGTCGCGGTGATAGTGATGGTCGTGCTCAGAATTCAGCACACGCAGGTGGACGAGCAGAGCAAGTCTCAGATGGAGGATCATGGCAAACAAACGAAAACGATTCCCATCCAACGGGAGCTGAGGTTTCGCGAGGGAAGCAGTCTGCTCACGGATGAAAAACATCCTAGCAGTCCGTTCAGGAAGCTCGAGAGTAGTGGTGACATAAGCGAAAACGATGAGAAGAATCCGGACATCATACCTCAGCAAATCACAGGTTTGTATGCTTTCCCTTTATCGTGCCACTCAATCAGATCTACTGCGTATATTTACAAGTCGACCTAAAATTTATTCTTTCTTTACTACATGTAAAGCGTAGTACGTTGTCTTTGACTTCAACATTGCAACATTTTTCTTTCATAATTTAGACGCTGAAGAATTCATTTCGTGATTAATTTAACTTTTCGGACGATTTATTCCGAGTAGAAATCGAAATTGGGTCACAATCACGATTTATAAATTCTCATTTAAAATGTAAAATCTGTTGTTGAAATATCTCACAATCTCGACTGCAAATGCTTATGCATTTATAAGAAATTTTAAACTGTTAAAATGCACGCAACCTGCAAAGATATCTAAAATATTGTACTCGTTATAATATTTAACGGATGAAATAATTCTCCGTTTAAATTCCATTTCTTCGTTTAACTATACGAATTTGCATAAATATCTGCAGTCCACTCATTGGAGAATAAATTTACTCTCACTTCATCGTACCGATTAAGAAGACCAAGATAAAGAATTTAAAAGTAATTTGAAACTATATATATATATGTACACGCAGGCGACGAGCCATCGGAGTACCTGAGAAAGAGACGGCTCGTGTCGACGATCGAAACGTCGCCGTCGAGAAGTTTGCTGGAGCACTCGACGGTTACTTCCGTCAGCGGCCACGGTAGTTACGTAGGCTACTGTACTATTCGTAACGGCATGCCGTTACATGAATTCTCAAATCTGACGACGAAACATAAAAGCGTAAGTTCAATTTCTACTAATGCGTTCCTCGATTGCACCTTTGCTTTCACTCTTCGATTCCAACTACCATAAAACTAAAACTTTTAACGTTTCAATTCCTTCCTTGCTTCAAGCATCTACAAAGTAAGCGCGTCAAAATGCGAATGGACGAGAAGCCATTCTTGAAAATGAGTCGAGAATTGGTTCGTTTGAAACGCTATTTTCAACGAAATTTAAAGACTCACTGAATACACGCGTGTGCTGAGCTTCCGTTTAATTAAATCCATAATTAAATCAAAGTCAACTTTTTCGAAATCAACGGTTTAAATCAACAAATTTCGTTCTATTATTTTTTCTTACTTTTGCACCCTTCTGTTCGTTCGCGTATATTTCACGAGCTTTCGAACTCGATTCTTTCGATCAACAAGACTCGCAACGAAAATATTTTATTCTACTGTTTTAGCATCAGCACTGTTTTGCAAATAGACTAACGGCAAGATTGTCACCCTCTATACGATTAACTCCGACAATCGGCTCCGTTATAAATGACAGTATAAATGACAGTAGAAACGATCACTACCCCATCCATTCTTAATGACAATTTCTAAAACTAAAACATTCAAAAGGCATCGATCACCCACCAAGCGTGAACTACAGTTTCAGCCGATAGTGGGCGACGACTATCAAAGCGGCGTTTGCACTTTGCCGAGGCAACACTGGCCAAGCCAAAGCGTTCAATCAATGTCGATGACGATGAGCCCACCGATGCTCTACACTGGCCTTGGTGTCGTCAGCAGGACTTGTCCAAGCGGCACCTTGTTAACCAAGGACGTGGAGGCGAGGATCCCGGCGCAGTGTTGCATCCAGTCGCAGAAAGACGGCAAGATTAGCACACCGATCGTGATGGCCAAACGGGAGAGCTCCGTGTGACACTTTTGTCGCTCGCAGACCAGTCACGTGTGAACAAACATCGTTCGGCGTGTTGTTTCTCGAGCCGCGTATCAGTCGCTGAATGCTTTCTGATAGAAGGTACAGGAGGTCAGGTGTGACCATCGTTGGGAATGTATGGATGGATAATAAAAGTAGTTTCGCGTCGAATGTGTTCTTTGTTGTAGTAATTGGTAAAACTACGAGTACAAAGTTCAGATGGACTGCTCGATGATCCTTTGGTTTGGATTTCCATTGCCCCGGACGAATCATTTCGACGAGTCTGGCCATTATTGATCTTTTTCCTTCTACTATCCGTGTACTGTAAACAAAGAAATCCTGTATAAATAATGGGTGGAGAAAGATGCAGCCAAATGACGGAGAGAATTGCGCGACGTTGATAGTATAATAATAATGAAAAAAGAAAACTACTATCTAGTATAACAGAGTACTTAACAAAGATCGTTAATTTTGGAGAGACAGATCGGGTATAAATTACGGCAACTTCCCTCGACGGTTAACGAGTAAGAAGTACGGTCGTTTTATTGTATGTATCGATCGCTTAAAAGAAACAGACCCTGTACATTCCTCGATCGAGCGTCGTTCGTTGGTTCGAGAGAGATTCGACAGTCGCGTGTTACGGAAACGATGCGAGCGAAAAACGAAGCTGATACGTACAGAGCCGCACGCAAATCGAAAACGAGGCCGGTTGTATTTCGAACGAATTTATTTCCTCCCCGTCGCGATAGCATCGCGTTTACGTCTCTCTGTTCGATCAAGTGCCCTTTTTACATTGAACGGACGATTCTCGAGCCACCGTGTGTGAATATATTTAAACAAAAGAGAGAAAAAAGAAGAAAAACAGAGTTAAAAAAAAAAAAAAAAAGAAAAAGAAAAACAAGAGAGATTATCGTACGTTGTAAAAAGGCGTGCGTGTGCAACCGGGAACGAATTATTGATAGGGAATATACTTATACATATGCACGAGTTTCGCGCGTGCTGTACATATACCTTGAATACGGAGGATATTTTATACAGATTGCTATAGTATAAAGATGAAACAAACAAAAAAAAAAATATGAGAGAGCGAGAATGAGAGAGAGAGAGAGAGAGAGAGAGAGAGAGAGAGTGAAAGAGAACGATTTATTCCCACTTTTTAATTTATGATTTTAAAAAAAAAGGAGAGGGAGAGAAGAGAGAAAAATAAGGGAGAAGAAAATACACATTGTACAATTCGTTTAGTCGTTGTAAGTATAAATAATGTATATGCGTAATAAAAAAAAAAATCGATCGAGACAGCCAGAATAACGTACACTGAGGATGTCCTACGACGTGACGGAGATAGAGAAATTAAAGCAGTCAATGGGAACAAGAATTTCGCGTGCGTGCATGTTCGATGATGAGCAGAAAGAAACGGAAACGAGGACACAGAAGACATATCGTACAGCTTTCCATCATCGAAAAAATTAACGATGAAACGATAGAAAGGAGTTGCATCGAACCCGAAAGAGGAAAGAAAAATGTAAAAAAAGAAGCTTAAAAAAAGCAGGAGAGAGGAAAAGCGAACGTAAAGAAATTCCCCGGTTGCTTTCGTCAGTATGCAGTATTCTGGATTTTATTGTAATATTACGTATCTGTATGATGTATAAAGTAACGATTCTCCTTCTGCGTAATGGTTCGAAGCTGAGGATAGAACGAGGGGAAAAACGGATATGGGTCCTCGTCTTGCTCTTAAAAAAAAAAAATGTACTGTCGTCTGTTTCGGTACTTGAAGAGAAATTCAAGTCGCTTCTTCTTTCGAAAATTCAGCCGACAATTATTTGTGTAACGTGTATTCGTAAAGTTTCGAAAAAATTTACTTCTGTGTGTGAGATCGAAGCGGAGGAGTAGCTTCTTTTTTCGACATTGATGCCTTAATATTTCTAGTATCACAAACAATTGGTAAATTACTTTACAAAAGAATTTCGTTGCAAAACTTTCTGGCTAATAAGTTGCACCGCAGCAAGATTCAAGAACAGAACGAACACCTTGACAATTGTCAGTGGGAAACGTGTCACAAGGGTGGCTTCTATCCACGGTTGGCAACTAGAAGCTCGCGAGAGTGAAGAGAAGACGAGAGAGAAGAGTCTGTATAGCTTCCTTGGTTGTTAAGCTGTTGAAAACTGCAGAGGTGAGAAAGAGAGAGCTTTCCGCTCCGTTCTCCGAATGTCTCTATCCTTTCCCTATATAATATAACAATGAAACAGAGAAATCGCAGGAATGGAATGGATAGAGACAGGGAAGAGACGCGGAAAGGATATCTGGATACTTAGTATAAATAATTCGGTGTAATAATGCAGTGATAGGAAATGGCGGACAGTGGTTTTCTCACGAGTCGCTCGTGTAAATATTATCGAGAATTAGACGTTCTTTCGAGTCCTCTAGATGAATGTGTTCTTTCGATCGCTAGTCGTTAAGTTTTATCCTCGAAGACACGGTGTCTGACTGTAATATTTAAAACGATTAAAAAGAAAAAAAAAAAACAGATGAATATGCCTCGCGCCGGAGAAGAGACCGCGCGAATCTCGCTATTCATTATTGCCATTGATGGAATTGATGTCGGCGCATAGCCAGTGTACTAAGGGAAACTTTACTAACCATTGCGAAAAACGCCTATTTCATCTTCACGTATTAAAACGTTCAAATGCTGAAAGGCTGAGCAGAAGAAATCATCCTGACACGGTAGTGGCGCGCTGGTATCGTTTCGACGACAAACGATCCTGGGTCCTTAACGAGTTTCCCTAGCAGCATTAATAAATCTTCAACACAAACTGCCAATAAATCTTTTGATAATTTATTCAAGTGTAATTCTCTATATTTACATCAACGAAACGGTCTAAATCAGACGGCATTGGTGTCGATTGAAATTTTATTTCATCGTCATGCTCCATCGTTTCGACAAAACGTGTTGCTACAAATAAATCGCCATCTTTTTCTCTTCGTTTCTTTTCTTTCTCTGTTTTCTTTCTCGAGTATCAACCGACACGAGTGCTGCGCTATTTAGAAAACAGGCGATTCCAAGTCAATAATCAGGTGAATTTTTAACGGGTGTCGCGCCTTTGGTTCGTCAAATCGACACCTTTACAATCCTCTTTCTCAAACTCGGCACAGAATATCAAGTCGCGTGGTGCCGGCCAGATGGTGTCTGCAAGATAATCATCGTCATTTTGAATGTTTAAAGACGTTTCACGATCTCGCGTGAAGCTACACTTCTAATGCAGAATGCGAAACATATTGTGGTCCTTGTGTATGCAAATTGTATAAATGGAAGATCGTTGAAAAAGTAGCTCCCTCGAAATGACTGAGTAATATATCGTTCAGTTAGAAATTTCAGTCTTTCTTTCAAATTGTCAATTCGTTGTGCTGTCTGTTGTTTATTCGTTATTGAACCGAAAAATAGTAAAAAATGAATACTCGCGTTGTACGGTTCTCTTGTTGATTTGCGCTTAACTGTGTGTTATACAGGATGGGAAGTAATTCGATCGGTAGCAAAATCCAAAAAAAAAAAAAAATAATATCTCGAACAATGATTGATTAAAAAACGTTGAATTTGAAGAAAAATCCACCGTAAAAATCCAAGTATATGTGTATCTAACGACTCGATTTGAGTCCACGTGTACTTGGTAAATTTTCGAATATTTAAAAACAATCTTAGATTTAGCGTAAAAATTGTTTATTTCAGAAACTCTGTACGGAATGTCGTCTACTCCCACCACGAATCATATCCCATTCTCTTGCACGGATAAGGAATATATTTATGCTCTAAGAGATATCTATATTACACGTTGAATGTTACTTTATACCTGTTAAAACGGTTAAAACGACCCGTTTGAAATAAAAAGAATTTGCGTATCATTTATTAGTTAATATATGAAAGTTTAATTGCGTTGAAATGTACATTGACATTCGCGTGGCGACCACAAAAATATCCAATAATACCGACCAGCGTTTACACACCAATTTGCTTCGTTACTATGTATCTTACAGTAGTCAGGGATAAGAGCCAAAGAAATCTTTTTAGACTAATAAGAAATACATGGAAGCACCGTTTCAGCTGTATACCGCCTGTACTATACATCTTTAACAATTGAGTCTGACCAGCTGCTTTTGCGAAAGGAAACCAAAAGAAAAAAAAAAGAATGAAACCATTTGAATGAAGTTTGTATATGTAATTAGTTTAGCGATATCTGACACAAATTTCATGTACCCCATAAAAAGAGACGTTTTTTTGATATTGTAAATACTCTGAAATAAATAATCGTTTTTATTCAATCGCCGTTTCTTTCTCTTTTTTCAATAAAAGAACTTTTCGTTAAAAACTATGCTAAAAATTTTACACGTAAATTATTAATAAGGACATATTTACAGAAATAACGTTATTATTACCTGAATACAGATTAATAAGCGGAACCGAAGCGTACATGTCCAAATACTTTTCAACGGTTAAAAGCACAGGGCTCTTTGCATTCAATAAATATTCTAACAACGTGCTCTCGGGGTAAAGTCGCGCAAGCTTGTCACCCAACGATCTTATAACTTCTTGCATCGGAACTAACTTTATCAGAAAAAAATTTTCTATTAATTTTCAATTAAACCTAATCATCGAATCTATGAAATTCCATTTATTGGTTCACTAGGGAAAAAACTTACATGATCGCGATCCGTATTCGAGATATGATCACACAACGTATATATCTTTTTGAAACAAATTGACATTTGGTGCTGAATATCACTCAATTCGTACGACTTTAATGGCTGTAGCAAAGTGGGTGGTACTATATACGCGTGGTACCATCTCGTAAAGAATCTCTGCAAATTCCAACCGAAAAAATGTCGCTTCTATCTTTTTTCATTCCATATAAAAATCTCACCTGATGAACATGATGATAAGTTGGAAGAAAAATTGCTTTCCCTATTTTCCAATCCTCGCTCTCGTTACTGTACAACAATTTGAAATGTCTATAAATTATATCCTCTGGTGCCTATGTTACAACAAAACATTCAGTTTCATTCTATTACAATTAAAATTACTAGTCAAATTCAAAGTTTGAACTTTTATAATTTATGGATTGAAAATCCATTCACACACCTCCAATACATGAATATAATAATCCGGATAAACCAGGAATAATCCACTGATGGAATTATTCACATAATCTGCTTGTAAGTCCTCTATTATAGATTCCATTTTCTGGAAATTATGTTTTTCAAATGAGTAGTAGGAAAATCTTTGGCTCTCACGAATTACTTTAATTTACACTAACTCTATTAACTCTATACCTTTTCTATGTTCCAATTTGCACCAGTATATTCTCCGATATATACCACGCGTGTTATATACGAAACCTGTAAATAAATACATCATTTTTATACATCGTTTCAATACGCGTAGATACAAAAATTTGAATTATATAACGATTCATCGTGCCACGGAGTAGATGGCGCTTTGGTATAAATTGGCATTTTCTAGCAAAGTAATGAAAATATTCAATTTATTCGCACTTTGATAAAATAGTATTGATACATTAAATAAACAATAATAAAATTAAATTATATTCTTACTTTACCGGCAGCACGAATATTTTTTCTGATCACGTCTAACAGGCTCTTTCGAACAGGTTCAGTTACGCGTTTCATCATGTATAATGTTTTAAGTGAATTCTTTACGCTGTTTTATATACCGTGGAAAAAATCAAGTAACTTTATAAATATTTGGTACAGACAAAACTACTTTTAACTGATAAAATTTTTGCACGTGTAATAATCTCGTGACAAAGCTACCGAATACTTCGAAGTTAACGGACGGATGCTCGTAATTACTACGTTCATCGTTCAACTACGATTAAATTGCTATTTTTCAACAGTATTATTTTATTAAGAAACGTAGTCTAACTTAAATAACAAGTAAATTAAATAACAAATTTCTAGATAGACAATTAATGTACATAATACGCAAATGTGTAAAAATTTTTGAAACGTTAGCTTCTGATTTGATCAACATTGTCGTTCCTCTTTTTAAATGCAATTTTATTTAAATTCATGCATTCATTATATTTTATATAACATTTAGAAGAAAAATTGAATAGTGCAAACTCTTTTCTCTCTGTTGGATATATTTTATTTTATTTAAATACAAATATGTTACGTAATGATGAAGAGTAAATTACGTCAAATTACAATTTGTTAAAATCAAAATAGTAAGTATGCAAGTTTCATGTACTTACATGTACAAAACGTTAAACAGCAGTAACAGTGATACTTACGCATAATTAACTATTGCTGTTTATTATCACATCATTATATATGTCTGGAAATGTTTTATTTCTACAAACACTTTTTCAAATAAAAATATTACTCTCAAGTGCATAAAACAGTGTATCCTTTTAATTAATCAATTTATCAAACGCAAGTCGTTTGTCGCTGTATTTTTTTTTTTTTTTAATGTTGTTGAAAATTAAATAACTGTGTTATTTTTTAGCCTTTGGATATTCTAAGATTGGAGGTGGAGGTGGGGTTGATTCACTGGGATTTCCCAACCATACAGATTTACTAAAACGACCTTTAATAACAGGTGCCTGCCATTTATTGCTGCACATAACTGTAACTGTAGGCTTCTCTGCAGTGACAGTTGCTATTGTTACTGCTCTGAAAGCGAAATAAAATTTATTTAAATATACATATATTAGCTATAAATATACAGTAAAAATGTCTTACAAAAAGAACATAAATTTTGACCAAAATAACAGTGCAAAACTTACTACAAGATGATCTATTATTGTCAAAAAAAGTAAAAGAATTCTTATCGATAATCTTTTTTTTTTGTAAATTATTTGATACTTCAAGGTAGGTAAAAATAAAAAGGTGTATTGTACTATACATTCAGCATTTATTAATGAAAAAATGCATTACAAATTGAATGAAATATATGCTTTTTGTAAAATAGTTTTCAAAGTGTATATTCGTACGTACATATATATAATAATTTGATATCTACAATAATTTTAACGCTGAGCAAAAATATGTATGTAATTTGTGCAATTAATACACGTAAACATTTAATAAATTTTGTTATATTACAAGATATAAAATATTCTCAGTTAATCATCTCATCAACAATATATTCCTTACTAATTTCAAATAGCAAGGTACCGCTTTTTTGAAGTAGCAATTTAAAACGGATATGAATAGACAATAAATTTATTGTAAAAATATGTTTTTAGTAAAACATACACTTTATACTTATTTTATTTAACAAAAAGATACAAATTATTAAATCAATGGGATAGTGTGCAGTACTACGAAATTATAATTAATACAAATCGATCTGACTACGAAAAATAAAAGATTTAATGCTTTCATCATATATGAATATAGATTTAATGCTTTTATCATATATGAATATAAATTTAATATTTTTCACGCAAGATGAGCACACCGTATGAAATAATAAACAGTATGAAACGACCAAGTATGTTAAAAAATAAATCATTTTCTTTAATGCCAAGGCACTTGGTTTGGATGACTGATGGAACCCAATTTGTAGTACCTTGTTGTAGAAGATGTTTGTTGTATCCCTGTTGAATGATTAGGTGGTGTTGCCGCCGTAGATGTTTCAGCACTTTGAGCAGAAGTACCATCACCTTTCAAAACAGCAACACATTTCCAATTATTAATATAATTATCTTTCCATAATCGAACGCAACCATCATCTCCCGAACTTGCTAGAATAGTTCCCATAATATTCCAACACACTCGCCATACAGTGGAGTCATGGTCGGAAAATTGTGCTGCTACATTGATTTCAAAACGTGATGAAGCACTTTGTATATTATCCCTATATTAAGAACATTTTCATGTAATTTCTCATAAATTTAATGTTAATTATACAAATTTTAGAACTTATACTCACAACACAGGTTTTAATGTGATTACTTGCACATCTTTCGATGCAATAGCTAATGTGTGAAAACTTCTACCTAAATTTGGAGCAAATGCTATATCGTGAATAGGATCAACAATATTTAATGTTTGTGTTTTCGTCCATCTTCTACTAGTCTCAGAATATTCATATATGAAAACTTTTCCATCTGACGATGGATTTGAATCATCACTTCCAACTGCTATCATTGGAGGATGTAACCTAGTGTGAAATAATTGATAAAACATCCAATGTCTACATTTATCACAAATATTAATATTCGATTAGCAATTTTATTATACCTTGAAAGAGATGGATTCCATGAAAGACAACTACATTGAAGTTTACAACTAATGTCATGCTGTAGAGTCCACTGACTTAGATTCATAACATCAGGTGCTTCGTATATCCTAATTACTCCATCTTCGCTACAAGTAGCTAACAAGAGACCTAAGGTTTTAGGTGCGAATTTCACATCTGTAACAGACTTTCTAGAATCTACCAAGTTTGTTCTTCTAACCCAGTGTCTCATACCACGTTCTCCTGGTCCTGATCCTTCTCCAACTAGATAAAATTAATAATATGATTATTTATTAATTAATTAATTATAAAAATAATAGTTTTACCTATCTCTTCCCACACAGCTGCTGTTCTATCAGAAGAGCATGTTGCTAAAACTTGACCAAATTCTGGATGTGCCCATGTTACTTTCCATACAGGCCCACTGTGTGCTTTCCAAGATGCAGATAAATGCCAATTTCCATGTTCATCTTCATCCCAGACCTATGTAAATTTCACAATCATCACATATGACTATAACAACGCACAAACGATAAGTACAAAAATCTTACTTTCACGTAGTGATCACTGGAACATGTTGCCATTCGTTGTCCATAAAAATCATAAGCAATATCATGAATTAAATCTTTATGTTCGGCATTAATACTGTGTGCTTCGAACATCTTTCATATATTTCAATATTACAGATTAAAATAAACTTCGATAAGTATTTATGCTTATGTTGATACCCGTAGAGGTTAGGAGGTAAAATTGAAAAACTTTTCTATAAAAAGAGTCACATGTCAAAATATAAAAAAAAAATTTTTTTTAGTATGTAAATGAAACATCACAAATTCAATTTATTCATATTTTTATAATATTTTATCTATTTGTATTATTGGAGAAAAGAGAAAACACCGTAGAATACAACTAATATTACTAACATTCTTTATAATTATTCTAATTACATAAATAAAAAATGTATTTAAAATTTTTTAATAAAATCATTAACAATAAGTTATTCAAAAAACTTTTTCCGCTTTTTAAACTTTATTATTTGAATACATTTCAATAAACCGCATAAAAGCACGTTGTTACTAGTTATAGTCCTTTGATATGTTTCCCCTTGATGTATTTAGGAATACTGAAAAATTGAGTAAATGTATTTATTAAGCTAATAAAACATAATAATATATCACAATGGTATAAATATATTTTATTCTGACAAAAATTAGAATTATCTTACATACACACATTGCTAATTACATTTAATTTCCATTAGTAATATTATCAATTTAGAAGATATATAGAATAATATACTCTACATTTTCTTGTCAAATGTAATTTGGAATGTTATCTCATAATGTTTTATTATTTCACATTTTTATTTCATAAACTTCGAGATAATAAGACTTCCGGAAGTTTCTATAAACAGGTAGAGATTCACGATAGATTGTCAATTGCAGCGTGTAACGTGTCAGAACACGTATGTTATTTAAACATATTCAACTGTATATTATAAAATAATTCTTCAAGGTAATTGTATTGTTTCTAATTTCTATTAATTTAGTCTAAGTATTTTTTTTCTATTTAATTTTAAATATTTTCTTTGTTAAATCGAAGATACAAACCGGTAAAAATTAATCTCGTAACATTTCAGATGATCACAGATGTACAGTTAGCTGTATTCTGCAACATCCTTGGAGCGACATTGTTTTGCTTAGTATTTCTTTTTCACTACGTATATTCAAATTACTCGAAATAAAGAAGTAACATGTTCGTAAACATAACCTTAATTCGCTTCATCAAACGCTGACAATGGAGTTGTCCATCTATGTATTGTATTTAATACTGATAAATATGGTTACTTAAAGTAAATAATTTCAAAATAATTGATAAATATATTCTTTATAGAATAACAAATATTTATTTTCTTTATTCCCTACATAAATGGTATATATATATATAACATTAATAAATATATAATCATTACACTATATATAATAAAACCAGTAACTATGTATGATATATTTCTTTTTTAAGTGAAATATAAAAATTTTAAGTGAAGTTTTTTGCTCATACATAATAAATACATACATAATATGAAAAAACATATTAGTTCCTATGTTCAGTGTTTTTCAAGACGATGAAGTTGGTCACTTGCAGCGCATAATTGTGTATACATAGTCAATGTATGCATTATATCTTTTGCATACATAACTGCATATAGAAAATTCACAATATAGTTTTGGACATTTAACGTGTAAATTTGGAACAGTTTTTTAGCAATGACCGACGATTCCAATGGAGAATCCACGTTCGAATTTGTTGAAAGGAAGACAGACGAATCGTCTACATCTGGAGAAATCGTAAAAACTGGTAAGAATAAACGGCAAAACATAAACACCTGCGTATCTGTCAAATTCTTTCACACAAGTAAAAAGGTTTATCTTCGGATTAATTGTTTGTCGCAGTTTTTCGTAAAACGCAAAAAATTTTAGAAATAAATTGCAATGAATAAATTAATTAATTTTTTAATGATATAGAAGACAAAAACATAATACGAAATAAACTATACCTTATAGTATAAAACGTTTTATATAATTTTAAAGGAAAATAAATTTACTTAGGAAAAAAGATTCTACTTGAAGATCTTCCTATTTATTCGAATAAATTAATATATTGGGACAATGTGTCACCTAATAAAAATAATGTAATTTTCAGATTCTTTTAGCAGTTTGTCTTCATCAACATCTTTATTAATGCCATTAGGCATATCAACATCCACAGGAAATTTATTATCAAATGTAGCACCACCCACTGCTTTGCCTAGTTTTATTTCAAATCCTGGAACATTGTTATCAGAAAGGCCTAATAATTTGGAACCACCTAGCCAGAAAATACTTCATGAACATGAACCTACTAAATCAATGTTAAATACTATTATTCAATCTAAACCGTTACAGCAAGAAACACATCAAGCGACTACAACTCCCATTGTTACTCCGTCCATACAAAATGTACAAACCACAGTGCCATCAGAAGTCCAAGATTCAGGAATGGTTGGGGGTGGTCTGCTATCGTGGGTTAAAGAAACAGTAGTAAATAGTAATGTATTGATCAAAGTTGCAGAAAAAGCAAAAAACAGTGTTAATACTATGATCACAACATTAGATCCTCAGATGCGTGAGTTCATTTGTAAGTAAGAAAGCTACTAATCCTGACATGCAAGTAAACGTAATTTAATCCTCTTCTATTTTGTAAATTTCTTAATCATTTCTCTTTCCTTGTTTGATATTCTATTTTGTCAGTTTCCTACTGAAATGTATGTCATTGTGTGTGTTAAATTATGTTATTGCATCATATCTGTGAGGTGTATATATACACACACACACACACACACATATATATATGTACCTGTACATGTGTGTTATTTTTGGATGATCTGAAAACTAAATTTCACTCAATGAAGTATGCTGTACAGTTTAACTGTCATTTACAAAAAATTTTCTACTTAGATTTTATTTATTAAATAGCCGAAATTATAAAATTCATTTGTGCGTAACAATTATATAAATTGCACATAAAACAAAGTAATTTCATAATTTGCATTACAAATAAAATGATAATTTAAGATTGTATTTTAAGTAACCTCATAAGCAAAATTTTCATCAACATTTGCCTGTGCTCAGTGATGTGAGAAAGTTACTAACAACAATTTGTAATATGTTGCCCCACTGTGTTTTAACAAAACGGCAATAAAAAATTGAGGAACAATATATAGATTCCGTATTTATATGTAAATAGCAGCATTGTGACTGTGCAACATGTTAGTTCACTTACAAACATATATACAGGCTCTGTGGAAAATATACTTTTCAGATTCTGGTGGTGATATGGAGATTGTAGTTGCATCAGATAAAGATATTAAAATAAGTCCTGTGCGTCAGGCTTTTCAAACAGTTTTTGGAAAGGCAACAGTAACGTAAGTAATGATTATAAAATTACATTTATTTATTTCTTTATATATTTATAATGATATATCTTCATTAAAATAATTAATTATTTTGTAGTGGTGTATCAGTAGAAAGTTCAGCTGTAGCTGCTCAACCAGTTGGTTTTGCTGCTGGCGTAAAAGGAGCAGAAGAAAGAATTAATTCTGCTCGAAATATTTCAACACTTCCAAAAGATATACCTATAATTGCAGTAGAAAATTTTTTGTTAGAAGTTGGAGAAGATAAGTGGTATGATTTGGGAGTGATAGTTCTTAATGATCCGAAACGTAACGTGAATTTGCAAACATTCACTCAAATGACTCCGGTGCCAAGTCAAATAGTAACAATGGCACAAGAAGCCACACCTGAAGATTATCCTCTTAAATGGTCTGGTTTATCAATTACTGTTGGTAGTTTAATGGCAAGCAACTTACAGGTTAGTTTTCAACAAAGTAATTACAGTAATTTTATATTCACAATTGTAATAAAATAATTTATATCACTGAAGGTTCCTCATAATGAATGGCATCACGCACTTACTGGAATTTCCAGAAGGGATATTATACTTTTAGCAGTTCAATCGCTAGCTGGCATCTACAAGAACACAATTAATCCCATCTAAATTTTTATGAATACATCGACGCAATTTATCAACAAATTGCGTTTTTGTAAATACAGTTCTAATAATTTATGCTATACTTGAATCAATTATCAAAATTTATTTCTTAGAATATTTCTTATCTTTAACAAGTACCTAACATTTCATCACATTATTGGAATAAAAGTTATTTTAATGTGACATTCTTATTAAATTAATATTTATAAATTAAGAAAATGTATTTTAATTATATGTGGTAATATGTACAAAAAATTAATGAAAGGTAAAATATATAAAAAAAATAGGTTTGGTATGTTGAATGTGATTATTTCATCACATATCGATTATTAATATTAGACTTATTAACGCGATAGTATATTTTATTAAAATAAAATAATTTATAATTTATATACAATTTGATGTAATTTTCTGACGTGTCCTATTCCTGTCAGATTTCGAGATGGTTGGGTATTTTTTAACAAAGGCAACAAAAACTCTGTTTCACAATTTGATCTTTAATTTCTTGCTTTTTGTTTCAATGAGTACATTGCTGTTGCAGATTTTTTGTTATCAATAATTTCAAAATTTGTCCAATTGTTGAAAAATATTAACACAAAAATTAAAATTATGATAAAAAAGCAATGTAAAAAATTACAACTTTTTCTTTTTTCGTACGAAATTGGTAATAAGTTTCCACCGTAATAAAAATAACAATCGATTCTTATTTGATGTTAATACACTAAAAACATAAAGCCACTAGATCTTGATGATGTGGCACTGCTTAATTAAATAAATGTATAAAATATTTCTCCCTGATACTAATATGTGTACTTTCCATTATAATTACAATTTATTATTTTTTTTTTCATATTTATAATCATGTATTTCTCACGGATCTTTGCACAAAACAAAGTTCATAATAAACCGATGTAGATTGTATACGGTTCGAGCAATATTAATTGAATTACAATATTTAAATAGATATTTAAATATGGTGCGCGAATCTAAGGTTACAATTTGTCAAGGTATGCATTCAAATCTGGGAGACCTTCCTTCAATCCTTTTCTTTTACGTGTTTCCTGTAAGAATAAACATTATAGTTAATAGCTAAATAGATTGAGCCTGTGGAAAGAAAAATTTGTACGTTTCCCTATCCAGGTAAACCAGAATATATTACCAGGATACCAAAACAAAAAAACAATTCCTTTACCACGAGATTAAAAATGGTAATGTATTGACATCTATTCATTACCATCAGTTATGACCGTGGATAGTTATAAATTTCAAAACAAAGAAATTACCTGCACAACTTGATAAGGTCTAGAGTTAGGTTCCATTGGATCACCTGGCAAGATCTGCCAATGATCGAATACACATTGTGGGAAAGCTTGTCCTCCGGTATTAGAACGCAAGTCGGCAGTAAAACCAAAAGACTCATTGACTGGAAGATATGCTTTAACTACGAACATAGGTGTACCAGCAATTTGTTGTTCTTCAAATACGTGACCTCTTCTTCGATTAAGCACACCATAGATACCACCAACAGCTATTTCAGGGCACTATACAATTTTATTTCATTAGAATGCAAAAAAAATTAACGCGTTAGTTTAAGTTCATTAACAAATTACAAAATTAAATTTACCTGAATTTCACATAAATAAACTGGTTCCATAAGTCGAGGAGAGGCAGTGAGGAGACAAGCATAAAGGCAACGTCTTGTAGTTGGTATTATTTGACCACCACCTCTATGAATAGCATCAGCGTGTAACGTTACATCGTGAATATTGAAGCGTACACCTCTCAAATTTTCTTCCGAAAGAACACCCTGTCAATAAATTATCAATAAAAAAAACATTCTCAAATATTCTTTTCCTATAATCTATGATACCATACCTCTTTTGTGGCCCATTGGAACCCAGCTACAACAGAATCCTTAATTTCGTTAAGATATTGTACTCCTTTCGTACAATCTACAAGAATATTGGGTCCAGTTCCATCAGGACCAAAGCACCAAATCTTTCTAGCCTCTGTCACATCATAATCATATTTTTCGTTCAAATAACGAGCACGCACTTTGAAGTCATCCCTTGGATTAACTTCACCCTAGAAAATTATAAAAATTAAGTGAAAATAAAATACAAATATTAGTTGTAAATTTCTACAGAATTGAAACATACACTATCAATATCCTCAGCAAGACCATCAGGCATTGGACACGCCATCATAAACAAACGATTATGTTTATTAGGTGATTTCGAAAGACACATTTGATTCGATTGTTCTGAAATTGTTTCTCTATAAGAAACAACGGGATCCGATTTCTTAATAGGTATACAAGCATGATCTTCTTCCAAATCCTTTAAACAAATTTCAAGATGAAGCTCTCCGGCACCAGCAATAATGTGCTCTCCTGACTCTTCAATAATACACTGTACCATAGGATCTGATTTCGCCAAACGTTTGAGACCTGAATGTGAATTACTTTGTTAAAACATATTAAGACTTTTATAAAATAAAATTCAAATAACAACCACTTTCAGATTTTTAATTAAAATCATGGTTTATCATAACCCAATGCTCAAAATAAAGTTTCATCCTTATTTAAATATTACACAAAATTATAATAAATTATATATAAGAAATATACCTTCAACTAATTTGGGTAAATCGGCTGGATTTTTTTGGCTCAACTGCGACGCGAACGACAGGTGAAACCGAAAATTTCATAACTTTCATGTTGTGTGCATCCTTAAACGTAGTAATGGTACCAGTCTTTACTAAGAATTGATCAACGCCAACAAGTCCACAAATATTACCTATTTTAAATAATAAAACAATTTGTTGTAATTATATTCGCACAAAATAATATTTTAATATCATCAATTTAAACGTCAGTTGGCCGTTCTATTGTCACTCAGAAAATAGTCAGAACAGGTCTGTAAGAACAGTCATCATTGTTACTTAACACATTAAACGCTACGTAGGTCACTAATAACTGATGGTCACAAAATAAAAGAAATGGCATCCCAATATCAAAAATAAAAATTTTAAGGTTTTAAAGAACAAAAATATGAGGCTCGGCATTCAACAAGATTTGAAACCAAATGGAGAATTCACTAACCAGAAGGCACATCTTCAATCGCTTCGACATAACGACCCATCATCAAAATTGTACGCTGGATAGCTTTCTCGTAAAGATCTTCTTTTTTACCCGGTTGGAAATTAGGTCCCATAATACGTGCTTTCATTCCAGTGCTTACTTTTCCGGAGAATACACGACCGAAAGCATAGAAACGACCTTTATCGGAAGTTGGTACCATCTTCGAAACATACATCATAAGTGGTCCATTCGGATCACAGTTCTGTAAAACAGAATTTTAATTGAGCATGAAATGAACGAGTTCAATTTGAAATTAAGTTAAAAATAATTATGCAAACATTAATCAGTTATTATTCATATCTACCATAGACATACAAATAAGTCAGAACAGGTCTGAGAAAAAGTCATCATATATAACAAACTTAATTAATATGCATCTTAAAATTATTTCAAGTATACATACCTTGATTCCAATTGCAGCTTCATCATCAAGAGGCCCTTCATACAACATTTCCATACGATATTTCTGAGCAGTAACAGGGGATGGTAAGTGAATAGCAATCATCTGAAGCAAAGCTTCTCCAGCTGGTAACCATGTTCTCATGACAACCTAAAACGTAATGTTATACTGATATATAATCATATATAGTATTAATTATTTAGTTGTTTAAAATTAAAATACCATCAGATATTAAAGCTTATTATCGGTCAAAGAAATTCTGAAGAGATGTCAGAAAAAAAGGTAAAAATCATCATGTATACTTCCAAAATGTTGGAAAAAATTAAAATGATAGTTCAATATAGAAAAATTACCTTAAGAAGAGCTTTGCCATCCTTATCTTTATCTTCTGGTTTTAAAACAATTCCTAATTTTTGTAGTAAGTTGTCCGCTTCATCTTTTTTATAATTCATTATACTATCAAATACCTGTTAATTTTATTTTGGTATTAATAAAAAAAATTAATATCTTTTTGTTACAAATAGATAATAATTAACATACCTTATAAATTGGATCTAAGACGTACATGCAGAAAGATCGTTTATTGTCTGCTTCCTTCTGCTTGCTCCATTTTTTGGTTTTGGGATTGAAGAAAGATTCACCCCATAATCTATTCATGAGTTTTACAACATCAATTTTGAACTTCTCTGCATACATTTCAGAAAACTGCTTCAGAGTAAATGCCCAACCATGAAGGCCAGAACCAAATCCGACTGAACCTTTACTAGGATCTACCTATTTACAATAAATATAAAATAAAGATATTAATATAAAAGCGAAAAATAATGTTACATAACAATAAATATTTACTTACTCTAACTTCACCCATGGGACCATCATCGTCCGAGTATGTTGCAATAATAACGTTAACGTTTTCAACGATACGCTGGAAAGTTTGATAAAGATCTTCACTATCAAGTTGAAGTTCTAAAAGTGCCCTGTCCATCTTGTTCATAAACAAGACAGGTTTTATACGTTCGGCAATAGCTTGCCGAAGTACAGTTTCCGTTTGTACACAGACACCTTAAAAAATGATAAAAAAAAAGTTATAATTTGTAAAAACAAAAAAAAAAAAAGAAAAGAAAATTGTAGCAATTGTGTCGTAGCGTGTTAGTCTTGAACATAAGAATAGAGGTCCACAAACAGCGTTTAAACACAGTTGCTATCATTTTAATCTTCTTCCATTAGATACACCATCAACACTGTCCATGTGCATCAGTCAGTTAAACCAACTGATACACTACAGAGTAACGCTTTTTGTGCTGGAAGAAACTTAATCATATTACTTAAAGTACGCACCAGATACACAGTCAACAACCACAAGGGCTCCATCAGTTACACGAAGTGCAGCTGTTACTTCACTAGAGAAATCAACATGACCAGGTGAATCAATAAGATTAATCAAGAATCCTTTCTCATCTTTGTCACGTTGATCAGGGTTTGTAATGAAAACTAAATCTTTCTCTTCAAGTGCAAAGTACATAGAAATAGCCCTGAAATAAAATTAAAAATATTACTTGCAATGAAGCAATTGAAAATAATAACTGATATGATTAAATAGATTAAATAGATTAAACTTACGTGGATTTAATAGTAATACAACGTTCCTGCTCGTCCTTGCGAGTATCTGTAAACCTGGTCTCACCAGCTTTAGCACCAGCAATAATACCGGCCTTGGACACAAGGGAGTCTGTCAAAGTTGACTTTCCATGATCAACATGCGCAATGACGGACATATTTCTGATGTTCTTCTTCTTGTCCATCATAGCACGTATCTCGTCTACCGTAAAATTCACCTGTAACAAATAAAACATTTTATGAACACTAGGTAATACATACGATTAACACAAGCTGACAACACACCACTCGAAATTTTACAAATATAAAATAACATATCGTTTTTAAACTCTGATACTAGATATATTACATTCTGAATATGCTTTCAATAGTGTCGCAAAATATGGAATATAGAATTTCAAAAAATAATTTTTACTTTAAGTAAAGGTAAAATGATTTTCATACTGACCATATTGCAATCAAAGCTTCACAAATCTTGACAAATATGATCAATATTATTTAGAATAAAGAGAATTACATTCCACTTTTTGTTAGAGTTCTGTTTAGAGAAGTTCTTAAAGTGTCACAACTTCCTTTTTTCTATATGCAGTGTGCGAGGTATTCGACGTGTTTCTCTGTACAATACTCGTGGATCATATTCCAATTCACCAGAAACCGTCGAGAACATTTCTTGAAGACTCACGATGTTCCGAGAACATGCTGCTAGATTCGTAACAAGAGCCTTTATAAAACTCCATGACACGTTGCCTCTTGAACAACGAGACGAACATATTTGAACTTCGAACATAGCGTAACTCTGAAGCTTTGTGTCGGAAAATTTTTCAGGAATATTTCGTCAGAATTTTTGCTGAACCATCAGAGATTTTAACCCCGGCATATCCATCGCGAGCCTCAAAATTTATCTTCAAAGAGAGTTGCGCAATCCCAAGTAATCCACCAGTTTTCAATTTTTCCGAACCCAGGTGACATTCGGTCTTTAAAAATATTCATACCTCTGCACTCCACACATCGTACAGATTTACACGTTCGCGATACTTTAGAAACATTATACATACCATTTTGGATGTTAGCCGATTTCCGTTGTCCCGATCAGAAATATACGTGCACCAACAATGGCGGACTCCCTAGGAAAGAACAGGAGTTCTGTGAAAGGGACGAACGTACCGTACGCGATAGAGGGCACCCCTCGTCACGCGTATTTCGTGTTACGCACAGGGCCAATTGGAATTTTGTAATCCCTACCACGTGGCTTCGTTTGCGCGCGCAGCTTACAATCCATTGTAAGTACGTAAGTTTCAAATGCAATTCGCTGCAGTAATGTATATTGTTACGCTTAGTGCTGCCATCTTAATAATAATTTAAATTAAAATTGAAGCAAAAGAAATTGACGATGAAACGAGTTTTCTTCTAATTCATCTTTTTGTTTTTTCTCGTTTGTGCAAAGAGTATTGAGATAAAATAATTTCATTGGATGAACGAATTTTCGTATGAAGGGTGATGGAGGGGAGAGAAGAAAAAGGAAAAATAGTTTAAAGGTTACGAAAAGAGTATCTTTACGTTACGATATAAATATGAACATTTATCGTGGACTATTAGTTTTTATTTTGTCGTAGATACGTACTCATATAAAATACTATACTAATTCAACAATGAAAATTATACAATCTATTATATCATATGTAGACAAGTGTAGAAAAACATATTAAGTACACACGTACTAATTACATGTACATATTAAAAGAATAGTAACGATTGTGCGTTTTCTTGTAAAATAATTACTGTTAGAAATACGTCAATGTCGGTGCAGTGTACATCACATTGGTATACTTACATGTATATAATGTAATATTTCACTTTTTACTAAATACATACGTGTTTATATACGCTTATAAATTTAAAAATTATATATGCATATAAAATCTATGTGCCAAATCAATTGAAATAACAAAAATCGATCTTAATTAATTCCCAGTGTATGCATTCGTGCATTTGTTTTCCACGATATATTAAATTATTACTATTTTTTTGAATAAAGAAAACAGTTTTATTTACAGTTGTTAAGGTACGTACTATTTATGGACATGGACATGCTTCAGACTTAGCGTGTCGAATTAAGAATTTTTCACATTCTTCAGGTATAGACCATTTAGAGAATTTACAATCAGACTACCCACAAAGTCTCAGTTAGTTTCGGGTGCCAAAAATTTTTTCCGCACAATAGCCAGAAGTATCGTACAAGTAACGGGATAGTTCTCAGAAACTGATGACCGTTTTCCAGACCAATACCCCCCAATGCGAGTCGTTCTCGTAGTACCGAGAAATTCTGGAGATCTCTCCCATATTTTTTAATTGGTCTTGACTCTTCCACGACTCCTCAAAGTACTTTGAAAAAGATAGACAAAGATCTTTTTGTATAAAAGGACTCTGAGGAGATGATAAGTTTAGTAATTAAGTTTTAAAAACATTTTACATTTTAGTTTAGAATAAATTCAAGTTTAAGTTATTGACTAATCATTCAAGGATCAAATTCAGTCAAGTTCAATAGTCAGTCAAGTCCACTCAGTTCTAAGTCAATATTCAGCTAAGTAAATTCAAACTCGGTCGTCGGTAGCTTAGTTATTCAAACAGAACGAGCTGTCTGAATCGGGCAGAAGCGACCAGGTTCCTCGCGTAATAAAATCAGTATTAATTCAAGTCAAAATTATTCATTTCTCACGTCAGTGGGTAGTCCTTCGGCACCAAATGACGTAACCAAAGGCACGCGACCGACACCAGTCATCCATGTCCTTAACAACCAGTTTAAAATAATCAGATCACGTATTTACAACTTCATTAATTGATAAAAATATTCCAATTCTGTTTAATGAAATATCGATAAAACTATTATTAAAATAAACTAATTATTTCTTTTTACATTGCGTACGTTTAACGAATCCCTTTGCAGCTTCTCTCGTGAACGCTTACGCGGTCAGGGTTGAAAGTCCTTCCACAGTGTTTACACGGGACCAATTGACTCAAGTGAGATTTCCAATTAGCCTCAGCCATTGCGGCCAAGTCAATTGTCACATCTCCTGTCTCTGAATCACCTGGACACAAATTACCATTGTAAATTAAAAGTAACATAACATGCTACAACAAATTATTGCATTCGTTCTTCGTATGTATATTTAAAAACAACATAAGTTTTTGTTAAGCCTACGTAATTGTTATTATCAGTTGCAGATCAGTTCATCTTGTGCAGTGAACCAACAGCAATACGGATTATTTGCTTGATAAAGCTCGACTTTCGGTCACGACTTCCGGTCCCCAACCGGTGCCTCCTACTAATCGATATATGTACTTACACTGACCTTAAGTTCACTGATAAAACACGGGATCATGCGACTGATATTTAATTCTCTCGCATGCGTTTGGCTATTTATTACTATAAAAATCATGACTATGAAAGTGAAAAAAAGTCGTGCCCCTATGCTTCGAATAAAAGGCGTTTGGGTAGATCGATCACGAGGGTTGTTCAACTCTTGACATCAATTAAACGGAAGTGCAGTTTTTGCGCTAATTGAAGTGATTGCGTTTTGAAAACAAACGTAATGGCATGCAAGGAAATTGACTCACGAGTGTAGATAATTTCAGGCCTCTCTGGCTCTTTTCTCCTTTGACCTGGTGGCAACTTTTGATTCTCCACGTGCCATTTTTTCAAGCATTGTGGCTCGTGAATGGCTATACTAGTGGACCCGAAATCTTTGCCACATATGTAGCACGTGATCGTCTTCTTTTGTATATTATCCTAAAATCAATTTTCTTTAGGTAACTATCTTGCTGAACAACTTTATCGACTAATAACACTCAAAAATGTAAAAACGATGCTTTTTATTCACAACAATCGACAAAAAATTTGTACATAAAATTTAACTCGTGTAATAGGATATCTCGTGGATGATCGCGTGGGAACGCTTATGCAAACTGGATGATATAAGCGTGCCTTCCGACACGACTCACCCCCATTGGGCTGCTTAGATTTTCTTGCACGATCATTATTTCTGATTTTTGTTGTCGGTTCGTATCCTTTTTTCGTGACTGTGCCGCCTGTTTATTCTTTTCTACCTGCATTCGCTTTATGCATTGAGGCTCGTGTATTTTTATACTTTTCGTGCCGAAGTTCTTGCCACATGATTGACAAGTAACCATAGGAGGTCCTGCTCGTAACGTGTTGGGAGACTTTTCACTAAGCAAGCTTTCTATTTTCTCTGGTTCGGTATTCTACAGATTAGAGAATTATAAATAATAAGAAGTAAGTAATGAATTATATACAATTCTATAAAAAAATATATGACAAGCATTCTATGAAAAAAATTAATGCTGAATGATCATTTTCACCTTTGTAGAAGCTTTACAGCTTTTCTGATGGACTGTTAATCGTTCCGGAAGAAACGTTCTTCCACATTTCGAGCAAGGAATCAATTGCGCCTGAAATACAATTTGCCTTCGTCATTACCTTGCCCTGTGCTATCATTTACGCTTTACAATTTATGGATTAACATTCCAGTCGACACGAGAATTTTCAAAGAGAGAAATTTTTTCCATGAAATCTTGAACTTAATGAGTCGCAATGCGGCTCTCAGTTTTTAGATCAAACATGCCGTTGCTCTTAAACAACATAGGCTGTGTGATAAATGTAGGGCAACACCTTGAACACGATAGGGCTGGGATATTACAGTGCGTGACACACTCTCTATGTGAAACCAGAGACATTACACACGGATTCCATTGACTGCACTGGTATTTGAGTTTCTACATGTGCATGAAGAACGTGCAAGGGTGAGCCTTAATGTCACTTTACTATTACGTTTATTATAATCGATTTACCCACTGGGCAGCATGTTTTCCCATGAAAATATTTGCATATTTCAAATTAACAAATTAATGAAATTTTCTAGTTTTCGTCTATTTTCTTTCTTTTTATCTTTTCATAAGGTAAGAAAATTTTTAAAAATGAAGTGCGAATATATATATATAAAAAAAAAGAGTAAAAAATAAAAATTTGGAATATAGATAAGCAATATATAATAAATAAAACATTTTGATATTAGCATTTTTGACCATCCATGACTTTTGTCCTTCATTCGTTATGACGACATTACAAGAAGTCATGCAATAACATTACATCACCGTCTGGGAGAGACTAGTCGTCAGTTGTGACAAACGTAATAGTAGAGTGAGTCATTCTAACTTATTGTAATCGAAGCGGTATTAGACAAATACGGAAGCGTTTAACAGAAACATTCAGACAGCCTGAACTTTTTTGATCAAACTAGATAAAATTTTAATCGATTAGTTTAATCGATTTGATAAAAAAAAAAACTAGTTCAAGGACGCTACATTTACAAAATGTGGAGATCCACATGTTTAAGAAACTATTTAAATCACAGGATTATACCTGGCTTTCTTCCCATGCTGCTGCATTCCATTCCGAATGATTGATGGCAGTGTCGGGCCTCTGAGGTGTCGGACGTCTTTGGTTCACGGGCAAAGAATTATTTTCCCGTTCCCACTTCTAGCATCATTAATATTCATCAATTATTCGATCAGGTTATAACTTTATACATCACTGATGAATGGTGATCATGCTGACTGATAATTACACTAAATCATTTCCTTAAGAAAAATTTATAAATCTATCGTACGATCTTCTAGGAATAAATAATATCTTCAGAGAAATTAATGCCAATTAATTCATACTAATGGTTCTAACTTTCTTTACATACTTGTTATTTTTATTTTCAGAAGTTTGTTTAAATATTATAGCAAAATTTCCAATGTTTCAGATGCCTGGCTTTTAATTAATAAAGAATTCATGAGACGTAATAAATATCAAATTGGAAATAGATATGAATTTCTAAATAATCTACTCTAAAACAATATAGTGGATGCGATCTCTGATCTAATGTCCTTTGACAAATAGCCTAAATCCACAGATATAGACTTAGTGTAGGTAGGTAGTGTGTAAAATCGAACAAAATGTATAGATATAGGTACTCATAAACTGCAGTTCACGTGTAAATTACACAGCAGTAATCGCTTCGCGCCAGTGTTCGACTATAGCAAATGAAAATGTATGTATGAATGTTGCTCATATCAACTAGATAGAACTAGATATGATCGTGTACCTGTGTGCGTATCGATCTTGTAAAGAGCCTTGACGTATTACGTGTCTCTAGAGATATCCAATAATATTCATGCATTGTATTTCATACGATTATGAAAATGAATAATACATACAGTTCAAGTTCAATGTAAAATTAGATGCTCCTCTTGCAAAAACGCACCGGAGTACAAATTTTATCTACTTATAAATAAGCATGCAATTCTTTTTTAACAATATAAGTAGATCATGTAAATTTTAATCCAGCAAAATGAGACCTGACGTATCGATAAAACGATTTGAGGCTGAGTAAACATGTGATAGGAAAAATATTAGCATAGAAACTACTTGTATCTTAAATGTGATAAAAAAAAAATCACAAGATTTAAAGGCACGAAAAAGAAGAATTAGAATCATGCATTCATTACCTGCATGCACCTGGGCTCGTGAATAGGAAAGCTGGCAGTACCAAATTCCCGGCCACATATGTAACAAGTAACAGTCCTTGGTCCCTTCTTAATTAGCGTTGACGAAGATTTATTCGATGCATTGGATTTTTCGTGGAAATTGCTCGAATTATTCTGAGCAACTATTTCCTCCACTTTGTTTTTGTTCTTATCACTACGAAAATTCAGAGCAACAGGTTTCTGAACAGTCTTCGGTACTGTGGTCTTTGATTTCGAATTCGTAGGATTGTCCTTCGGTTTGAGTTGGCTACTCTTCGGATGACTGTGAAACCGCTCCGGTTGGTCTGGTTTTCCACAGCTTTTGCAAGGCTCCGGAGCACTCTTTGTTGAAGAGGCTGTAAACACCTCCAGATCGTTTTGTACGATGGGTCTTGAACTCTTCTTCTTCAACGTCGACAAGGAAAGTATCTTATGGCTGGCTGTTCCATTTCTAATTAATAGATGAGTTTATCTTTATTTTTTATTTAATTTTACTTTTTTTTTTTTTTATGTTTAGCTTTAAATTCATTTTGCTTTTCGAAATTTTTCTCGCGTATGATTTTTATCATTATTATAAGCAAACGTTCCTATACACTTTGATCTTTAAATTTTCACCAACCTATTGTTATTGTCATCCAGTTTTGTATTATCCAAACTCCTCCTCGTAGAAGCCGCATCCTGTCCATTTACGCGCGCTTGCTTCTGCATCCTGGATGATACCAGAGACACGTCGATGTGACCAAGCCTCGAGTCAAGAATTTGTTCGAAGCTATGCCGTTTGTGACGTATGGAGAAGGGACCCCTGCACCACGTCGCCTCACCATTCGATGCTGGGCTATATTGTCGTTGTCGGTCGGCACCGATAATGTTTTGTCGGTACCTTGACGACGGAGGGAACGACGACGTACCCCCACTAATTGCTTTCGCCAAACGAAATCGCATTATCGAGTCAACAAGCAACTCCTTGCTGAGAAGAGACATGTCTAGCTTGTCGACGAGATCGGGATCTAACACACTTGGTTTCTCGAGGTTTGCAGTCTTTGGCCTTTCTGGTTCGTTGTGTAGGGAAGCACCACGTTTCATCTTCGGTGGCCAGGTGCTTGTATCCGGTGTCTTTGATTTCCCTCGCTGCTTTCCTTTCTCTAGATCATTTTCGCGATCTTAAATTTTCGAATATGTAAGACACCAGATGACTATTTTAAATGATGGTTTGGTGGTAAAAATCAATGAACGTTATAATATAGTATATATAAAATGATTACTACCTATGGATCGGTCAAGCCTAATAAACGAAACTATAATGTAGTATGACACATCATATTTAAAGTTCAAGGTAAATTCTATTTTTAAAAAACGATACGTTTTTTAAATCGTCCAGAATTAGAAATCTCTATTTCTACTGCTAATTTAGAAGAAATTATTGCTTACATTTGTTCTGGTTTTTACTCTCTTATTTTTTTAATTAGTTATGCTAACTAATTAATCACTTTTTTCCTATTATTATTTTCTAAAATTCAGTTGATACGTGATATATTTAATTAAAATCTTTGTTTTCTAATATATATATGAAATGAAATTGAAATATTGTTTATTTCACTGTTTGATGAAAATATAATAATCTCTACTTACTTTCCAACATATTCAAATCATCCTTAAGCACTAGGAACGTTTTCTCGGATAGAAACTCCGTCGGACTCTTTTTCCATTTCATGATTTTTGCAGTTGACGTCGTGATTGTAATGAATAATCACTTTGAATTTACAAACAACGTTACAAACAATTGGAAATATTACGTTATTTCGATAGCACTGACATAAAAAAAAAACGACTTTTTATTTAAAAAATAAGTAAACGCGTATTTGAAATTTCATAACAGATTTTCATATAAATTTATCGTGTTTTAAGATGATAAAAAACATTGACGATACTAGGACACACTTGAATTTTCATCATTCTTTCAATCGAATACTAATAAAAATTTCTGTCTCTTCGACATTTATGGTTATCGTGATCGTAAATTAATTTGTCTTCAGTTTTTAAATTGTTCTTTCTCACTGCCAGTTCACTGAATTTAGCTTCCAACAAAATATTCATGATGTCACACAAATTATTGCGTAATTCTTTTCGATCCCCATAAAGAAATTTACAATTCCAATGATATATTTACATATGTATTTATCTACATAAATATCAACTCGACCACACAATATAGGCACACCGCCGAAAGTTGCACGTTTTCAAAATGATCAACAAAAGTAAAATCAGTAAAAATATATATATATATGTGAACTTAAATATAATATTCTACACACGAAACAATTGTGAATTTCTAAAATAAAATATAACATATATCCACATGTCTTCTTCTTTAAATATTGTACAATGGATAGGGGTGTTACACAAACATTTTTAAGCAACCAATAAGAATATCGTATCTACGTTAACTGGCTCACGAAGATCATTAAAACAGATTTTATCTTGTTTTCTTCAATCAAGAAACTTCATTGTATTGATTTGAATTGTGCGCGACTTTTGTGGAGGAAATTGAACGCGTAGCCCTTTGACAGCGAAACAGCCGGTACACTGAGCTTCAGTTTACCTTGCCATTGGCTACATATAGCTTTTACCTTTCGTATTGTGGTCGACTGTGTGAGAATACAGGTGGCTACGAAAATCGATTCAACTACTATTAAACAACTATATCGTTGTTCGTTTGTGTATGTTCACGTCATTAGATGAAAGTTTGTTAACTACACTGACATTTTGAACATGGATACGTATAAAGAATCATTTCGAGTATAGATGAGTAATGTTTTTTTTTATTAACATGTCAAACGTTAGTACCGTTTATAATTAATTGTTGCATTGGCATTTATTGAATTAATTAGTAAACTATATAGGCGGTAAAGTGAAAAATAAAACGTTGTTTGCGTAATGCCTTCAATTGTGTAATACTTTATTTAACAGCGTGCGGGCACGTTGCTTCTGCGCAAATAATTGCGCAACTTGATTCATATATGTATTGAAAATATGGGTTTATAATAAAATTTCTATAAAAAGTAAATATCTTCTATTTACAATAAGTATATAATATATATATACATACACACACACATACAATATTAATATATTATCGTCGGTATCGATAACGCTTGAAGTGAAACCACAACTGGAAAATGTTATTGTGGAATTGGCATCTAAATCCGCGTTTATATGAATATTCCCATTCTCTATTAACAATTTTAAATGCGATATCTTCATAAGGTGGGCCTGCATGAAATCGCAATATAGCGAAGTCTTTATTATCTGCACAAGGTGTCTGAAATGATAACTTTTATTAATTAAATATTCGAATCATTAACAACAGGATAAAATTAGTTTAAAGTACAGTATATCTCACCAAGAAATATTCAGGAGTTGTGTTTTTATCTATTAGATCTGGATAAAATATATTAAATTTGTATCCTTGAACGATTTTTGGTGGTGGATTATCCATATCATAATGAGTTTGATTATATTTATTCCATTCAAAACCGGTATGAACACGATTGAAATATCTTGGTTTTCTGGGCCTATATTTATCAGACCAAAGATAAATTTGTGCTTCTAAAGACGATTCGACACTAAATTGTGCTTCGTCAGAACTCATGTTCTTCCGTGCTTCTCTATGCATTGCTTGTTCTTCAACAGTCATAACATTCTGGATTTTCCGACCCGTACTGAGTACTTGATTTCTTGCATATTCTAATCGTTGATTGTCATCCTCTTCTAAAGTTACTAAGGTTCCTGGTTCAAGTTGAGAATAAGGTATATATTTTGGAGAATAACCTCCTGATTCATATTCACAGAAAGACTCTGACAAAAGATCATCAGCTGCATTACTAACTTCTTGATCATCGCTGTAACATATAAAAGATATTTAAAATATAAATTTGTAAATTCTTCACATGCGCATGTATGGGAAAAATAACACATACTCTGACTGACTTTCTTCACTTTTTTCTGCAACTGCACTGGTGGTTTGTTCTTCTTGTTTCTCTGACTGCTCACCAACTGCTTGTGAACTCTCCGCTTCATTTTCCGTTCTAGCCACACCTTGTTCGGCAATTAAAACTTCCAATTTTTTACGCAAATTTTCTTGGTGTCGATCTCTTAACCGTGCTCTCGCCATATGCGCTGAAGAGAATAAATAACTAGTACAAACGTGCGAGTTAAATAAGATAATTTAAAGTACATGTAGATAATTTTTAACGTTTACCTTTGAGTTGGGATAAAAGACTTTCCCAATATCCTATATCAACACCTTCAGGTTTTCCTGTAATTTTTGCTTCAATTTGTAATTGCAAGGCTTCTAATTGCGCTGCCGTTTTTCCTTTGAAAATAGCAGTTACATCTTTAGCAACTGATTCATGTATTCCCTCTCTTCTACCAACAGCTAGAAGAATATACCAAATTTTTAAGGAAAGTTAAACAGATTTTCACTTAGACATGTAATAAAAAATACCTACCAACTTCATACTCTGATCTCTCTAATTTTCTTAATTTATGCAGTTCATCCTCAACAATTACTGTAATATCATTCCAATAATCTAAATTTTTTCCACGTTCTAATTCTTTATAAACCTTAATATCTTCAATGAGGTCTTCTAAATCCTTCACATGTAATCCACGTAAATAAGTGTAAGGCTCATGCATTTCCACAGCATCAACTTCTTCCTCTGCACTAATGTATTTAGCAAGAAGATCAATGGGTTTTGCGCGACCATCTTGTATTCGAATACGTGATCTTAATCTTGCTTGCTCTAAATGAAACTGATCTTCTTGTCTCGCCCATTGTTCCAGTTGAGCAGCTTCTTTTCCTCTTTGTAGCATTGTCATCTCTTCCTCTCTTTGTTGCCTTTCTAATTCCCTCTCTTGCCTTCTTTTCTTAACTTTTTCTAATTCTCTTTTATTTTCTTCTTGTTTGTGCCTATTTCTAATTTCTAATTCTTCCCTGCTTACGCCAAGCAAGCCTTCTTTTTCAAGTTTTTTAGACCATACAAATGTGGAAAGTAAATTTCCATCACCAAATGGATTATCCGTATTTGTATAATGTAAATAATCATTGTCCCAGCCCATTCTCTCTTTTCTTTTACGTTCTTTGGCTTCTTTCTTTTTTAAACGACGTAATCTTTTTTCTTCTGGTGTTTCTGTAGCTTTCATCAATTCTTTTTGACGTTTCCTGTCCTCAATTTGTTTCTGACGTTGTTTCTGAAGCTTTTCTAAGAGTTTTGTAGAATCTGATGAAGAATTGGAAGAAGATGAATTGCTAGAATCACTTTGACTTGTTGACGATGATGAGGATGATGACCTAAAATAAAAGAAAATAGAAAAAATATTAATAATAAACTCTTAACTCATAACCTCATGACCATTTGAAAGTGTTTACTAACCTTCTTCTGCTTTTATGTTTCGAAGATTTTTTATGAGATTCACGCGATTCACTGCGTCCAGATTTTTTATATTTCTGATTTGAACTTTTCGAATGTTTACGCCTTGATTTTGATCTCTTAGAATGGCTATCATAGTCACTATCACTGTCCCTACGTGAAATTCTGTCTTTGTATTTACGCCGATCTCTATCATCTTTCTTAAATCTTTCATAATATTTCTTATGAGAATGCGTTTCCATTTTTTAATAAAAGTATAATTATTATATTTATTTACAAAAGTTTGATTTTACCACTTTGACATTTAACCTCAAAAAAGACACTCTTCCAACATATTGACCGCCATTACTGAATTTAGGACAGCTGATTTCAGTGTACTATACGTATATAATTTCCGTTTATATTTAATGAAATAATAATACACAATAAATATTAAATATCCTTGTAAACTTATAAAAATATAATAAATTAATAAAAATTGTTCGACTGCCGCTTCTATTTTTTACGCGATCTGGTTTTTAATTGACTGTCAACGATTAGAGAGTAGTTTTCGTCCACTTTTCTTAATATTACATCCGTTAAACTTTCAAATTTGTCAGCATACGTTGTTGAAGGTAGGTTTTCGAAAATACTCGGCTCTGATTGATAGTGTTTAGTGGTGAATTGCCTCAAGAATTTGTGACAATTGATATTAAATCAATATGTCGAACAAGATGTATTATTCGGATAAATACTACGACGACAAATACGAATACAGGTTGGTATGAATAGCACCAGCATTAATGCCTTTCTTTAGATTTCGATTTTGCCCAATTGTGCCATTTTGAATCCTTGTTATATATACAAGTATTCTTTGATTATATATTCATGCTGATGTTTTTTTAACAATACTGTTCGAAGGTTTTCTTGTAACAAAGAACCTGCATTGTAACATTTTGTATGCCTAATTCGGTAGCTTTGTTAAATTTTTAGACGTAAATGTAACGTTTTGTTTAAATGGCCGCTTGGCTATGGTCTTTTTATTTGTTTTATTAGCCTTTTGATTCTTAAGTAACATTGAAATTGAGATTAAGAGAAGAGGTAGATAAAATATTAAATAATAGTAGTACAGTCGTGAAAATTGCATGATTTTATATATTGATTGTGATTTTATTTATTGAAATACGTATATTTTTTAGTTAAATAAGAGTATTTTTTTATTTTTCAATTTGACACATTTTACGTTATACTATTATTTCCTTTTGCATTATTATTTTAATTTAAATTTATCTGTTTTAAAATAACTGTTTATTAAAATTTATCGTTTAAAAAATATACTAAAATATATTAAAAATATAGATTCCAGTAAAAATATAATATTTTTAGTAATAGAGATATTGCAAATATGATTCTTTTTATTAGGCATGTAGTGTTGCCAAAAGAAATGATTAAATTGGTTCCAACTACTCATCTCCTCTCGGAACAAGAATGGAGAGCTATTGGTGTTCAACAAAGTCAAGGATGGGTTCATTACATGATTCATAAGCCAGGTATGCCAACTTGTTTAATTCTTTTTATATTATTCGAGTTTTACTATCTTTTGCTTTGAATTACATTTACAGAATAAGTTTTTAACATAAAATCAATGTTTTAATTTCAGAACCTCATATTTTACTCTTTAAAAGGAAAATAACATCCCCGCCACCAGAGAATTAATTGTACTGACAACATTGTAACAATTTGTAAATAATGCACTAGATCACTAGTAATATCCATGAAATAATTCAGCAAACCATTCGATTGGCTTGAAAATCACTGTTAATACAATGACAAATTGATTCACATAGATTCACATTTAAAATTTACTGATTCTAAGAAACAGAGTGACAATTTTGTTTCTCCTAACTTCATTTGTGACGTATTCATTCATACAATCTGCTTGCCTGAACTTTTTCTTTCAAAATGTCATCTCAAAAAGTGAACAAAGGAATTCTGTATATATGTCTATAAACTCCCTTAGTTCTTAATTACAATTTAAATAGTACTTATATTTTGGATTTACCATAACAGCTTGGTATTTCATTTAATAAATAAAATCTGAGTATTTTGATTGTTTTCTGAAAATCATACTTCTATGGCAGAACCAATTATTCTGTTCAGGATTTTTTGAGTAAAGAAAATTGTCATAACTTGGTGATTAAAGTGCCTTAAATAAATATGCTAATTATCAAGATATAATTTTAGTATAACACATCTAAAGTGGTCATTCCTTATGTTTAACAAGAATGATATAACAAAAGTGTGCGTTCAAATTTTCCAACAATGGCATAAGTATTAATTTGAAATTCGAATCTTAGTAATTAAGTATTAAATTCTACATTCATTATTTATTTTGTCGTGTTATCTTTTACATCATTTAGAATTGCATATTATGTTTATTTTACATATAATGTTATTCAGAATTAGCTCTCTATGTATTTTTTTCAACGTATTGTATCAGTATGTCTAAGAGGTAATTTTTATGTCTAAAGTATTAAATGACTCATTTATTTTTAATAAATTTCTTTCTTGAATAAACGTTTGTAACAAATACATATTAGTTGTCATTTTACAATAATTTTATATATTGAGAATAAGTTTTTATACAGTAATTTTATGTATATTTTATATATATTAACACGAGAATTTATAATAACTTTGTAAATGATTTTTTAACAAAGAATTACACAAACAAAAACGAAATTGCGTTGATACAAGTTATTTCTTAATTTTTATTCTTGGATGATAAAAAAGAGCGAAACAAATTTAGCCGAATATGTGAGAAAGGAGGGGCAGAATAATTAAAACAATCACGTGACTGACCTCAATCCAATTATACAAAATACACATCATCTAGCGGTCAAGTAATTCTCACACTAATTTTTGTAAATTGTACATTAATTAAATCATCGTTTATGGACTGACGTATTGCGTGCTACAGTTCGTTTCACTTTCATTACATAATTTCGTTACCATTTGTAATAAGGAAGCAAGCGATTAACGAAATCCGTCAAGATTAGAAAAAAAGTTCATTTGTAAGGTATGTATAATCGTACCGAGTAATCGAATGTAACATTTAGGAATCGACTGAAACAATTCTACACCATGTACAGTGACGTGTTTATTCGAAACGTAAAATATCAAACCAAGTGTTGATATCAGTCAAAAAAACACCGCGTATTTTCATCTTTAAAAAATTTCGCAACACTCGTGATTCAACTTAACGCGTGTGCCAATTATCGAACTGTCTGCTATATAAGGCATAACTATTCATTCAAGTTTCGAATACGTATGCCTGTTTGCCGAGGCACACGCGGTTTCGTAAACCGCGTGTATGTTCGTGCGCGCGCAAGCACGCGCTCGCCGTAGGATTCCCAGCTACATGGCAAAGGTACACACATAAGAAAAACGACGAAGAGGGAGGACAGCGTTCGGAGATCGGTGAAAGGGGGCAAAAGAATGGCGGGGCATAGAGAAAGAGAAAAACACGGCGGCAGAAAGAGAGACGGAACACCGAAAGCAAAGGGTGATGGAGAGGGAAAGAGATAGTTGATTCCTGACGCACACATGTTGTATTCGTGCGAAGGGCTCTTGTTCTCATGGGTACACCCGGCACTCCACGAGAACAGAGCGCACCGATAGTACGACGATCGCGCTCGCGGGAAGAACAACTTTTCGCGTACTCTAAATTGAAACGTGCTCGGCAACTCGATTCAAAAATTAGTACGCGCGCAGCGTGATTCGATCGCATTGTTGCGCGCACTGTTTCTTCCATCAATCGATCATCGATTCGATTCATCGGGTAAGTCGATTTTTTTTTTTTTTTGTTTAAGCAAATCTACAAAGCGAATATTTACAAAATAGATGTAACATAGAACTTTCGAGAAAGTGAAAGGCTTTCGAAGTTGAAAATTTGAATTGAAAGAAAGAAATCATTGCAATTCGACGATACGGTAAATCTCGAAGAATCTAATTGCGATAATTTCGTTCATTTATCGCGCAGATAACTATTCGAACAATGTGACAAAAATCAAAAGGTAAACAATGTCGTGTCGCGACGCACTCATCTTTGCCCAGACTGTAATTATAATCTACGTTACATTTATAACTTTTCTCATATTGTTAGATGTATTTATTCCGCTAATAAGAAGGGTCGAACGACTTGATACAGTGGATATCTCGCGTTTGTGATATGACAGAGAAGTTGGAATTGATCGTGCAAAAATATGGCCAACCAAATTTTTTGTTTCAAGATTGCTTCGAAATGCGTTGTATGTCAGAAAAAAAAAGATACGTATTTAAACAATCAAGGAAAAATTTATCTTCAAAAAAAAAGTCTGTGGGAAATTACAAGTAATTATTACGATGTAACAAGCTTTTTGCAAACATTTCGTTTCGCACGTAATCTTTCTTGTTTTCTTTTTTTTTTTTAATACGTAACATCAGTGTTATCTATGCATTGAACATCTTTATATAGTCTTACTCATAGATGCGCACAGTGAATCCACGATTACTATTACTTCTTTGTTCATTTGATGCATAATAAATCAAGTGTGTTTCAAATTTTTAGAATGGCGCGCGTTCCTCGTCGAACGATTGCTATTGCCGTGCACAGTTTAAACAAGAATAGCACGTGTATTTGGTTCCTGTCGTCTACTTTCATTTGCCCTCGCCCGGAGGCACACGTAAATTGAATCTTCAGTCGGACTTAATAATCATGTCAATACGAAATCAATTTCGATTACATTTCTCTACTCAATTTCTTCTACTTTTTTTTTTTTTTTTTCTCGTACACGTGAGACCAGCGTAAAGGCCTTACGCCGCGCGAGAACAAAACAATGGCAAATTTTTCTGCAATATACAATTTTGTTAGTGGATGGAACGCAAAGGCAGATTTCCAGGACAGTTTGAACCGGTTAATACCAGTTTCTGCGAGATATACATACATGTCATGTATATATAGCACAGACGAGAAAATTCGTTGTCTTAATTTATATTTTAAATTTATATTTTTTTTAATTAATTTTATCGATCGAACACTTTTTAACATGAACGTATATGCACTTTTTACAGTAAAATTTGGATAGATTTAATTACTGCGGTTTTTACGATGGGAGTATTTGATACCGGATGCTGCGGAATTAGGAAATAAATACGAACTCAACACCGTGTACTTCAGGATTAATTGATGCTGTCAGATAATGGATGTGCATGCATGAGAGGTGTCGTGGGCAATATTTTAAATGGGCAGTTAACATTTATGAATATTTCATACTGTTTGTGTTATATAATATGTTATATTATGCATCATCCAATATGATTGTTTTGCGCGCAGGATCAACAAAGTCTCCTAAGACGCCTTGATGATTGTTTTCGTGTTCACTTTTGCAATTATGTAGATAAATATGGTTACATTCCATCGACAGAATATTTTGTATGATCAAGGACATGATTGCAACACCATAACAGTATCGGTTCCAAAATTATGAATGATTTGATATGTTTTCAACGATAGTAAAAAAATTAAGGTTCTCAAAAGTTGCAAAAATATAATAATAATTCAATCTAAGCAATTCTAAGTAAGTCGAGCCATCTAAGTTAAAAACTTGAGGAAATCGATTGTTTGCGAGCGACTACAAAAACAATGGAGAATGTAAATAAATTAATTGCATTATGGGACAATACCTCGCGCAAGATAGATACTGTAATTACGGTAGTAAAGTAATAGGGGCACGGAGCACGATCGCGTTCAGAGACGCTTATTAATACAAAACTAATCAGCCTGTTGATTGTCTGAAAAATCTCAACCTGCGTTGGTTGTTTGCGAATCTCGCGAGTTTAAATCTAGAATTCTCTGCTTTGACAGTGTCTTATATTTATCCATTACTTCACTCTCACACGTCAGTCTTATCACGGTCTTCCACACATGTGCAAATATTACAAGATTAACATTAGATTACAACAGACTGACATAAAAAGATAGGAGCGTAATTAGGATGCTATCTCTGTCTTATATACATATATATCACAATTCGATGTTTCGTATATCGTGCCTGAGGCAATGTCTTAGTAGTATCTGAAAATTATTGCATTGATCTTAATCGATTATCGATATAGATTGATTTTAATCAGTTCCATGGTAAGAAAAACATCGTTGTTTCTTTTCTAGAGTTGAAAAAACGACGATGGCTCATCCGAAAAAATGGAGAAGTTGCATGTCAGAAAACATGCTGACGATGCTTACAGTATTCGCTGTAGTGGCAGGAACCATTCTGGGATTCATCTTAAGGAACGTCAAAGAGGAATCGTGGACAAAGCGCGAAATCATGTACATTCAATTTCCAGGAGACATATTTCTCCGAATGCTAAAAGCACTTATACTACCATTAATCGTCGCTAGCATCATTAGCGCAATCGGCGGTTTAGATCTTAATTTATCTGGTAATTGAAAAAAAGCATGCATATGTCTTTTGCGGAAAAATAATTTTTTTAAATGACCGACTCTTCGTAACAAATGAATCGTGTGGGCATACGAACTTGTTTACACGAAGGCGCTTGGTTTGCTAAAGTGAGAATTACCAGTATTTTCTGGTAGAACTTAGTTTAATCAGAGAAAAAAAAATTTCGATAATGAATGTTCATTCTTTATCTTCAACTCGCAAGCATTAATGATCTGAGAAGAAACAGAATCAGAAATATAATCGAAAAAAAACGAACCAGCATTCGTTCGTATTTCGTTTTTCATTGTTCGAACAATTTAAAATTGATTATTTATTTCACGACAATAATTACGGTTATACTCGCATTTTGTAAAAATTTTAAAACGTGTTCAATTTATAGGAAAGATTGGCATGCGATCAATTTATTATTACGCATCAACGACGATCTCTGCTGTAATTCTTGGTATAATCTTGGTCTTGATTATTAGACCTGGGGAATACAGTGCGAGTGATATGGCTCTAAAGGATAATATAAAGCCAACTAGAGATATTACAACCACAGATACAATATTAGATTTAATCAGGTATATAGCAATAAAATATTTTCGTTAGAATGAGGTTCCGATCTTTTTACGAAATTTTATTTTCAGGAATGTATTTCCACCGAATCTCGTACAAGCGTGTATTGCTCAGGTAAATCAACTTTGTTATATATATTATTAAAATAAATATTAAAATAAAAATTTATTAATAATAATTTATTAATATTAATTTTTCTTGATAAAATTAATTAATATTATGTTTTAGTATCGCACGATACTAATAGAGCCTGAAAATAAAACAGGGGGTAAATATTACATTTAAGATGAATTTGTTTATACTCATTATTTATGTACCTTACAAATAATTCAATGTTTTTTTTTAGTGACTATACAAGATTGGGAGATATCTCATAAATATGGAGATGGTACAAATACTTTGGGCTTAGTTATATTTGGAATTGTGTTTGGAATAGCTCTTAGTAAAATGGGTGAACAAGGAAAACCTCTCTTATCTTTCTTTGACACTTTATCTGAAGCATCAATGCTTATTACTAAATGGGTTATATGGTGAACAAAGGATATAATATATTAATCTACTAGTTTAAGCTATGTGAAGCTATTCGAATATTTTATTTCTTTATAGGGTATCTCCAATTGGTGTGCTCTTTCTTGTTATCTCAAAGCTCTTAGAAATTGAGGATATTGGTGCTATTGCTGGACAATTAAGTTTATATTTCGTTACAGTATTATTAGGTTTGTTTATCCATGGTTTAGGAACACTTTCTCTTATATTTTTCATTTGCACTAAAAAGTTGCCATTTAAAATGATGGGCAAGATGACTCAAGTTTTAGCCACAGCATTTGGTACCTCATCGAGGTAAATTGCAGAATAATAATTGTAGAATTAATTCTAGAGAATGTATCAGAAAAAGATTTATGAATAATTTATTTTTGTGAATACAGCACAGCCACACTTCCAGTAACGATACAATGTCTGGATAATATAGGTGTCGATCCGAGAATTACGAGATTTGTTGTTCCAATTGGTGCTACTATTAACATGGATGGAACTGCATTATACGAAGCAGTCGCTGCAATTTTTATAGCTCAAGTTAGAGGAGTTCCATTGTCTCTCGGCAATGTCATTGGTGTTAGGTACTTGTTACATTAAATAAATTGAATTTTTTAATTTAAAATTTTGATAAGTTTGATGGTTTAATATATTTTTATAGTATAACGGCAACTGCTGCAAGTATTGGAGCTGCTGGTATTCCACAAGCTGGTCTTGTTACAATGGTTATGGTATTGGATACTGTAGGACTACCTGCTGAAGATGTAACACTTATCATTGCTGTAGATTGGCTCTTGTGAGTTATCCGTAGTAGCAGCATTAGTTATTCAAAATATGTTATTACGTATTACAAATAATTACTAAATTCATTTATAGGGATCGTTTCCGAACAACGATAAACGTTGTGTGCGATGCACTCGGAGCTTATGTAGTTGAACATTTAAGTAAAAAAGAACTGGAAGCAAGCGCGAATCTCCAGGAGGAAACAATCGAACTCGCCAGAGTGAGGAAAACAGAAGCATAATTTTATAGCTTTTTTGTTATAAATTTGCCACGATATTATATGAACACAATTTTACTGTGTTCATGACATTTTTTATTTTACTTTATGGTCAATAATTTGTACTAATGTATATTAATGTTGACTCTAATTTTTATTTATATGATAATCTATGTATAATTATGTAATTGCCAAGTATTTCAATTAACAGAATGTTGTTAAATACTTAAAAAAAAAACTGTTACTGTTACATACTTAAAGAAAAAAAGTGATTGAACATTAATGTACTTTAAAAGATCTAATCTTGACTTATTTATATTCATAAATATATTAAATACATGGTTATTGTTTTTTATTTTAAAAAAATATTTTATTGTAATTACTTTTCTGCGTGAAATTTAAAATATTACAGATTCTATAATATTAAAACATTCCACATATTTGTAGAATATTACAAATATAAAAATGATGTTTAATACTTTAATAATTTATTATATTTCACTTCTGTACATATATATTTATTGTAGACTTTATTAATATAATCTTAAAAATACTCTCTTGTAATCATAGAAATGTACTTTTTGAATTTTTTTAATAATTTAACGTACTTCAATTATGTGAATTTTCTTAAAATTTGCTGTTTAATTATATCTTTAAAAATGCTTATTTAACTATATACATATACTTTGAAAATAGTAAAAATTCGTGTTTACTTTCTCAAAACAATGTATTTAAAAGAATTTGACACCTTGATTATCATCAAATAAAATTAGCTCTGCTTTCTTATTTGCTTCTAGTGTTCTAAGTGCTCTGATTAATACTTCTGTATCAAGTCCATAAAATTCTAAAAGTAAAAAGAGTTTATTTTAGATAATTTTGTTTAATCTAGTCTTAAATACAATTGTTACAAAATTACATACCCTGATCTGTTGTGTCTTCTCCTTGTGTTAATTCAAATAAAGTACACACAGAACCTATAAATCCATTATCTTGTGCCCAGTTATAAATAATTTCACCCCATTCTTCCAAAGTATGCCAATAAATTAGCCATCTTTGTTTTGTCTTATCTAGTGGACTTGCATTTTCTGATTTTGCTAATTCTTCCAATATTAATAAGATAGCCTCTGATGGTAATTTGCCTGTTTGATGTATTAAGGAAAAAAATTTATAAATAAGTAACAAATTTGTCATTTTACCATTATCTTGTCTGAAAAGGATACGATTAATTGCATTATTGTTAAATAATGGGCTTGAATGAACTTCTCTTATATCTACAACAGCTTGTTTTGTAATACGATAATATTCTAGTATTAAGCTTTTCCATGCTGCTAATTGTTTAGCTCTAGTATCTGAATGAGGTTGAAGTCTGAAAAAAAATCAAATATTAATGATTTCATTAATATTGCTCTTGTTTATGTAAATATTCTCATTATTAATAAACGAATTTCTTAATTTCATAATGATACAAATATGTAGTTTTCATCAAATTTTTAAATGTAAAACGTGTCAAAAGTTAAATCACAATTTAAAATAGAAAATCAACCTAACCTATTAACACTTACGTAAAAAATGGAGGAAAACTGTATTGCCATGGCCATTCAATTTCTGCCATTATTATTATACTATCAGAAAATTTATACGACGATACAAGTAGTATTATATTTTTGAAATATTCTCATAGCATTAAAACATACTTCAACAAAGTAAAAGTATTTATGAATATGACATCACCCGAATCTGGGTAGGATTGATTACCTTATTATTCTGAAATTGTTTGCTTAGAATTAAAATCAAGTTATCAAAAAAATCAGTTGGTTATAAAACAAAGAAAATAAATGTAAAAAAGCAAATATTAATTAACAAAATTCGAAAATAAATTTTACATTTATTTAACAATAAATTTATACAAACAATGTATATATCAAATTGAGTACAAAATACATTTTTTTTTTATGAATTATAAATTTAATCCATGAATATTAATTGCTGTGTATTTAAATTTTTATAAATGATTATGTACTGATTTTGATAACACTCCGTCATTTTCAAAATCTCTGTGTGGTCTTAAACTGTAAAATAGATTTCTTCCAAAATATGTACACTTTATACGATTGTTTAAAATTTCATTGAATCTGATTTGTTTTTGCTTTGCTTTAGTTGAAATATAAGATGTTAGAATCAATTTTGTACAGCTACTATCTCTAAAGATTGTCTCCACGAATAATTTTCAGATGTAAGATCTGCATTATATCCAATAATAAACTTTGGTTTTACATATGAGTCATTGTTTGTATAGTTGTCATAAAACATGCTACATATTTGGATTGAACATTTTTTGTTGTTATATTGACATTCCTTACACAAATTTGTTGATATGGAATCTACATATAATTCAGGTCCTATAAAAAAATGTTAACTGTTGTTATGTATGGTAACCAATGTAATAAAATTTTCCAAAGTTCTATACTAGCGATATCTATCATATTCATAGCTGCAATAACATAAACAATGATACTATTACCATTCAAAAGATATTGTAATTTTTCTATCGCATAAAGAAATGTTAAAAGTCGTGTAAGATATTCTGAATTAATCATTGTTTCTTCTACCATTGATATCTGTGAAGCCTTCTGTGGCTCGATATAAGATTTATGAAGTCTTGCATGTTCCATGACAAATATACGTAATTTATATGACATGGTACTTTAGTTTTTGGTATCATTTTTTTGTTTATTATCGAGATTGTCTAGATTGAAACATAGTTTTATCAGATTACAATACTTCTTATGTACAATATCATCCTTGTGCTTTGTGCAAAAACTAGCATTGGGACAATCTTCAAGAACTTTTGCATTTTGATCATGACATATAACACATAATCTAAGGAATTCGAACATTTGTTCTTCATAGTATTCTAATTTTCTATTAATTTTTATTGCTACTAGTAACATGAAATTCATTTTCATTTGAACTCAAGTTTCTGAGTTAACATGTTTGTCATTTAAAAAGGTTGAAAGCGTGTTATATACTAAAATACTGCGTATTGCATTGCATAAATCTTTGTGCTGTGGCCAATGTAGTTTTTGATATTCTTTAGAATAGGAGATCATGGCGCAGTTACCACATCTTTTTAAAAAGATTCGTCCACTAAATTTTTTACAAACGTGGCATGCATTTGCGTAAAAGAAATAGTTATACTTGGGTAGCATTTTACGTGCAAAATTTTATATAAAAGTACATATAAAAATACAGAGAATAAAAAAAATCTTAAATATAAAATCTCAAAGTGTAATAAAAATGGTTTTCTTTTTTTGTATAGAGTGGCGATGCATGCGATTGAGTATCATTTTGAACAAAATTTCTCTAGTTTAATCATTGTATGTCTCACATTTATTATGTAAGAGATCATGTAAGATCTGTAATATTTAGAAAGATGTACTTGATTTATAAATATGTCATACAGTATATTATTATTTCTGACTAAATGGAAACATTTCACTGATAATTTATTTGTTATATTCGTTTCAATGAAAGCGACATTGCGTATAAACAACAAATAGATCTTGCTATGTAATAAACAAACTTTCAACTTAGAACCGATAGAAGCAATAGTATTGCCATCTGCAGTATGAAATTTAGACTTTCAGTGCACTTAAATATTTACTATTTGTTTTTAAATGTTTAGTGATTAAAGGACCTTAAGGTGAAAATTAACAAAATGCAGAGTCACTGAATTGAATGTGAAAGAAATTATATATTATTATATTACTATATTTATAGTTTAAGGTAAAATTTAATAAAACGTACCGTATTGTATAGTTCTAACCTTAAAATCGTGTTATTCAATAAGAAATGTCATAAACGATTATAAACGGACAGTATAACTTCTCGAATTTTCATAAAAAGTATTTTGGATATTATAAGTTGTAACGTAAACTATGAACAACTATTTCTGAAACTAATGAAATATTTCGTTGTCTCTAATGTTTATCGAAATAGTGTTATCAAATAAATACGTACAACGTCCCGATTTGTAATGATTGTTCTCTACGATTGACGTAACGTAATACATATAATGTAATGATGATTGTTCTTAAATGATTAATGCAATTGTTACTATGATAGATTGTCTATGCTTTTATTGATCTTTTTCTACTTTTCAATGTTCCACGGTTTATTAAATTGTCTATTGTTCTAATGTTTGTTGTTTTCTTTTCAGAATTGTTGAAAATATGATTACTTTGAGAGGGAAATTGAAAAAGGACAATGACATAGCAAACTCAAAAAACCGAGATTATAATAAACGCGCGTCAGTCCGTGATAAACTGTTAATAAAAGAGGTATGAAATTTCCTTGAAATTGCTAAGACCAGTACCATAACTATTTGTTTTAGTTCCTCCTTTCATTTAGGTTCAGGAAATGCAACAAACTTTACCTAGTACGTGTCAAGTGAAGTTTCAAGATCCTGATTGTTTGCATGAATTTATTCTCTTGATTGTTCCTGATGAAGGATATTGGATTGGAGGTAGATTTCATTTTCAAATATATATTCCTGAAGAATATAATATGGCTGTGAGTATATTGAAAAATTGAAATTTTATTTGAAAATTTGCGATCAGTGCAACATTAACAAAATTATTTCAGCCACCAAAAGTTAAGTGCTTAACAAAGTTATGGCATCCTAACATTAGTGAGGATGGTAACGTATGCCTTTCGATTTTGAGACAAAGTAGCATAGATGAAATGGGATGGGCACCAACTCGTAAACTTAAAGATGTTGTATGGGGTTTGAATTCACTTTTCACTGTACGTTCAAAACTTTTTTAAGATTATATCATTTTATATTATATAAGATTAATCACGTTATTTGTAGGATCTCTTAAATTTCGATGATCCTTTGAATCGAGAAGCAGCTGATCTATTTATAAAAGATAAAGAGTCCTTTCGAAATAAAGTCAAAGATTATGTCATGCAATATGCAAAAAGATGATTCACACCACTGGGTAATGCTATAAAAGTGTAATTGTACATTTATGGAATCATTTTTTTATTTTGGTGAAAACTTCAAGTTTGATTAAAAAGTACTTTCTCAAATTAATACAAAATAATTTGTATTTAATTATCATTTGCCTACTAGTCTTCTTATTTTAGGGAGATTGTATTTGTTATCTTTAAATTCGTTAATCACATGCAGCTTATGATGCTTCATTGCAGTTAAATTTGTGTAATTAATGATACAGGGAATGAGAACAGAGGACGTCATCTGTACAATATACTTATCCTTTTTATAGAGCATTGTAATGACTGATCGTAATTTGTAAATAAAGTCGATATTTAATAATAAAGTTTGCTTTAATTATTTAGCATTTATTGGCGAATATAATCATCATTTTTGTACAATTTAAGAGAATTTGGTTTGTACCTTGATTCGTTAAAATGTGATTTTATCTTACAATCGATCGGTCGATTTTTTCTTTCTTACTCGTAAGAGTAATGATATGAGTAGATGGTGATATTTCGTTAAAATAATTAAACGTAACAAATAAATAATAACAAAAAAGAGAACAAGGAAAGAAGGTTCTTACATTTCGATATTATCCCCCTTTTTTTAATTGCTCTTCCTTGTTTTTTAAGAGACTGACTAGATGCGTACATGAAATCTTATAATCACGTAAAGAAAATTGGAAAATCGCGTTACTTAATAATATTTTATTCGTTAGAACGTGGTGAGCAGCTCATCTTGTATGCTAGTCGATCTAATAAGTTTTTGAGTGGAACCTAACAGGCTTTCACTTGCTAGGCTTTGGTTTTCAGATGCTATTTTCGATTTTTCTTCGTGATACTCTTCGCTATATTCTTTCAGTCTGTTACCTAAGAACACGGCTCTCTCGCGTTTCTTGATCATAAAATCTGATAACTGTAGCCATCTGTGTTCGTGACACTCTTCCACCATTGGTCTTTTACTAAAATCAAAGTCAAATGTAGAAAAACTTCCATTTATATAATAAAAATGAAACAGGAAATACAAACCTTGGTGCCCGTTTAAAGACCAACATAAGGAATCTAGTAGCCTCCTGACTTAATTCCTTGTACAAATGTTCGAATCGATATCTCACAAACAAGATGTTCTGTCTCGTCTCATCGGGATCGTTGCCACGGAACGGCGAAACACCGGAGAGCAGCACGTACATAAGTACACCAACCATCCAAATGTCTGTTTGAGGATGAGCCGCTTCCTCGTTGTATACCTCTGGTGCTCTATACTCGGGATGGCCAGCTTTCGGTACTAACGTACCCAATTTACTAACAAGTCGAGCAGAACCCATGTCAACCAGTTTCACTTGGACCGATCTGACATTGGACATCACTATATTGTCAGGCTGAATGTCAAGATGACAATATCCACGCCAGTGAAGATATTGCAAACCGTCTAGGATTTGTGTCATGGCAATTGCCACGCAATTTTCCGTATATTCATGTTTACTAGAGAAATATGTGAGAATGTCAGCTCCCTGAAGCTTTTCTAAAATGAACACTGCAATTGGAGAACCTTGTGCTTTGTACGCTGCTTCCAGCAACGCTATCCTCTCGTGTCTCAACGAACGAAGAGCCTCAAACTCCCTGTTCACCTGCTTTTCCGTTTGCGTATTCAGCTCCAAAATCTTGGCGACTATCACACGGTCTGAGCTCTTGTCAACACCCTTTAATACAACGGAGAACTGGCCTCTGTGTATCTCAGAGATAAAACTATACTTGTTGGAGAGATTCGTATCAGTCGACCACTCGATAGGATGCTCTTCGATGGAGTAATCCATATGTGGCTTGTCTTCATCGAGAGTTATTTCTTGACCTGACTCGGTCAGTTCCTGGAGGTGCCTCATTGCTCGCGTGATCTGAACCTTTGGACATCCTGGTAGTTTAGTCTTGATAAGCTTCGACGGGACACACTTCTCACTCCAACCGATGCGATTCCGCGCTGCTAAACGGAAGTTATAGCTCGTGTCCGGTTTCAAGTTTCTTATCAGATAGAACTCGTGATCGATGTTTGAGGCAATGTCTATCCAATCGACCGAGTCACCTTCTTTATACTGGAGACTGTAACACAATACTGGCGAGTTGCCATCGCGCTTAGGTTGCTTCCATCGTACGAGTATTTCTGTATCAGAGACCTCAGCGACCTGAAATACAATTTATCCGTTATATTTTGTAAATATTTTCATTTTAATTTTTTAATTCAACGTCAAAAGTCGTTGTAAAAATAAAACAAAACTTTCGCGTACCTCAGGAGAATCTAGACCTGAAGGTACGACAGCTTCTACTAATCTTGCTCTGACAGCGGTCTGTCCAATGGAGTTTCTGGCGACAACCTTGTAGCTGCCAACATCGTGTTCCTTCGTTGGATTGAAGCTAAGTATAGATCTGCCATCTTCATCTTCGGTGACTTTCACTCTATTGGTCTCTTGAATCATCAAGTCGTTTTTGTACCACTGAATCGCTGGTTTAGGTTTCCCAACAGCCAGACAAGCCAGATAAGCAGGTTTCCCCTCTTCGATGGGTTTGATTTGCGGCTTTTCACGGAAGAATGGCAGGTGTCCTTCTTTCTTTGACTCTAACATTGCCTCTGCCTCGGCGTAACTGTCCAATCGAGTGCCCAATTCGTGTTTTAAACGTCTCAGAGTGAAGGTATCCGGTGAACCGTATCTACTGATCCTTGCTCGCCTTTCGTCGTCAATTTCTTCGTCCATAATGTCCGTGAAGCGACGACGTTCTCTTATAATAGGTGCCTAAAATATTATCGTATGATAAACATTCGAATTCACAGTATGAAACTTCAATACAATTTTAAATTACCCTCCAGTCGAAGTTATCCTCGGCGATGGTACGAGAGAATCCAGGACTGCGATTGCATGCAACCTTCATATATTCACGTAAACGCACAGGGAAGTCTGTGTCACGTAATTGAAGAAGATACGTGTCCGGACCATTTTGATAACTATATAAAAATTTTATATTTTTAATTTATCTCATTACTCTCACGCGAGAATCTGTGAATTTTTACTAGTGTCGTATACTCACTGGCTCTCGCTCTTAATGATTCCAATCTCCGTATCAAGCGGTTCCCCGTAAGAAAGTTGATCTTCCCAAGGCTTAACCGGAGGTCTCTTTATCGGTGTGTACGGTCTTTCCTCAGGCTCGGGGGTGTATTTATGGGCAGGTGGATAGATCATTTTGGAGGGATGTTCGAAGGCTGTGCTCAATTTGCGTCTGCGGAACCATGTGCGGCAGGAAGCGTTGTTGTACCAGTCGCTGAGGAAAACATTTTCACACTTATCATGTCAAGACAAAGAAAGAAGAATTTCTCCTTTCATGACTTTATAATATTTTTAAGATAACCAATTACTGACCGATATAGTTTGTAATAATTCTTCAAGTTCTCCGACGGAATCTTGTACAAATCAAGCGGAGACCTATCAGCGTAATTCAACCAAGGATGCTTAAGGGCAGTTACGACATCCATTCTTTTGTCAACGTCGTACAGTAACAGAGAACGAATAAAATCTTTGGCTTCTTCCGAGATGTTCTTCCAACGATCATCAAACTCCCAGTGTCCTTTCCTGACCTTCAGTATCGTCTCCATGTCGTTGTTACCTCTGAAGGGTGAAATTCCAGAGAGAAGGATGTACGTAATGATACCAACGGACCACATATCTGCACCGAAGGACACTCCCTCGTTGTTGGTAATTTCCGGCGCCACGTATTCGGGCATACCATATGTCAAGGTCATTAATTTCGACGACACGATTTTCCTGGTAAGGCCAAAGTCGCAGATCTTCAGATCGTCACCTCCTGTGTGTGAGATCAAGAGATCTCCAAGCTGTAGGAAAAATTTATAAAATAAAAGATGTACCAATTAATATTATTACAATTATGTATCTTTATAATTAATATAAGTTAAACGAATCGTTCTTCGTGAAGATTTATTGCAATAAACCTTCCGTTATTAAGGATAAATAAAATTAACCGTTAAGCCAAGATGAGCAAAATAATTATCGTGCATGTAGTCCAATCCCCATAGCAACTGCCTAATGTAACCAGCAATTTCTGCTTCGGTGTAGTAAGCCTGTTTCGTTAAAATATCTACTAGCTCACCGCCAGCAGCTCTGTTTTTATTAGTTAAGAAATATTTCAATTTGAAAGATTACTCTAGTACTTTTTTTTTTTTTAAAGAAAAGAAATAATTAATAGATCATTTGTCAAAGGATACAGTTCTATGACTAGCGTGACAGATTTATCAGTTTCATAGGCGTCGTGCAGTCTCAATAATTTCCTATGGTTCAAACAGTTCATCATTTCTATCTCGTTGTACATGTACGGTCTGAGCTCTCCTTTTCCATGCATAACTTTAGCCGCGTAATTCTTTCCGGTGCTTCTTTCTACGGCGTGGTAAGTGACACCTTGGGTGCCACGACCAAGCTCGTCACCAAGATCGTAGAGGTCGTCGAGAAGCTTATCGTGACGAGGTCTAATGTCTGACTTCCTTCTGTACGTTCTGTATCCGTATTCCTGCTCGTTCTCCTCCACGTGCAACATCACGGAACAAGATATGCACCCGGCTACGTTTCTCGCGCTCACTGAGTATAAACCTTCGTCCTTTGCGATGGTGTCACTGATGACCAGAAGCGTTGTGTCTGGCTCGACAAACTCGATCTGGAATTAATTGTAATTTAATCATTCGTCATAATCTAAGATTTTTAGATTTTTGAAAATGACACCGTCGTAAATAACTTGCCCTTATTCTCGAAGAAGTGGTAAGAGGTTTCCAATCTTTGTACCACTTGATCTCCGGATAAGGCACGCCGGTGATCTTAGCCATCAGTTGTCCAACTCTCCTGATCATAACAATAGTTTCTTCCGGTCTCTGAATGAACGTCGGATACTCGGCAATTCGCAGTCGAACTCGCTGCCTGGCTTCACCGTGCTCGTTAGTCGCGACAGCTTCGTACATTCCTTCATCTCTCTCGAGCATTCTATTGATGAACAAGGTAGCTTGCCCGTTTCTTGTGTAACTCTGATCGTATCTTCCACCAGACTCTATCAGTTCATCGTTGAAATAATACGTCATCTTTGGCTTTGGATAGCCATAAACGAACCAGAACAGGTTGCAATTGTGATTCTTTACGCCATATTGAGTGTCGTGTTCTTGACGAAGAAATCTGGGTGCTTGAGCATAATTGTCGTGAGGTGGTCTCTCGATGTCGAAGTCCTTGGGGAAGTAGGGGCTGGTTTCAGGACGGAAATCGATACCAGGTGGCAAGTAAGGGAAGAATTTCGGTGGATCTGGCTCCAATTTCGCGCGATACGTTTGCGCGAACGGCGATGGATCGCTGATCCCGTATTTGTTCTCCACGCGGATACGGAACTTGTAATCTCTGAAAGGTTCCAAATTGCGAATGTCGCAGACGCAGCTACGAATACCTGTGCGAGCAGTGAACCAATCGCCATCCGGGAGCTCGCACATTTCTACTTGATACGTCACTGGGATACGAGGCCCAATGGGGATGGATGGCTTCCAGGAGAGAGTCAGATGACGATCCATCATTCTGCTGATAATTGGACGATCGGCCAACGGTAATGGAACGCCAGACTTGCGGTACTTGTCGAAGTCTGTATATTGATCTCCTAAGGCTCTCTTTGCTCGCGGCTCTAATGCTGTTAGAATTAAAAAAAATAAACGTTACAAAATTAAAAATATATTAGTTGTATATTACAAACACTTCGAAAACTCCTGTGGTATTTACACTCGTAAATTAAATCCGCTGTGCAGGAATCTTCGCCGTGAGGATTTGTTATTTTTAACGTATATTTCCCGGCATCTAATTCATCGGCATTATGTATAATTAAGCGTAACAGGCTGCCTTCTTGTTCTGTCCTGATCCTATCAGTCTGCCACAATTTGACACCATTCTGGAACCATTCGAAAGTAGGTTCCGGGATGCCTGTGATGCAGGCTGTGAATTTAGCTGGCATTCCCTTGTAGATCTCACAATCACCGATTTTCTTCAGGAATGACGGTGGTTCAGCCTTTTCTATCTTTCCACTAAAATCGACAAGTCCAATGCTCTTAATGCCAATCACTTAACGCTTAATCAGTGATACAAAGCGTCAACAATGATAGAAAATATTTACTTACATTTTATCAACCACTGCCAAATTAGCCGCGCATTCAGCTTCTCCGCCTCTGTTCACTGCTTTGCATTTGTACGTTCCCGCATCATCGTAAGTACAATCTTTCACGTACAAGCAGCAAGCATCACCGTCACGTTTAATCTTGTATTTGTCATCATCGTGCGAGATCAATCTATCATTGAAGTACCAGGTAATATCTGGCTGTGGAACACCAGTGACACGAGCTAGGAACTTCGCGTCGAACGAAGGCAATTGTTGCAGATCCTTGAACGTCTGCATGAAGCTCGGTGGCTGTGAAGTCTTTTTGACGTTGGCTGTAGATTTGGTAGAGTCCTCGCCGAGTGGATTCGATACACGACATTCGTATACGCCAGCATCTTTAGGCTCGCAAGGATTAATTTCCAGCTCTGTTTTCTTTCCGTCGCAAGACACGGACAAACGATCCGATGGCTGTAGAGGAGCACCATCCTTAGACCAACTGATCTCTGGGATGGGATTGCCAGTGAAATAAGCAGACAGATTTAATGGTTGACCTTCCTCCACGTAAACGTCTCGCATTGGACTAACGAAACCAGGTTTTTCTTCTGGTTGGTCAGGCAGTAGTTTGCCAAGAACGCTGATCGTTCCTTTACAAGACGAAGTGCCTTCTGTATTGCCTGCAATCACTTGATACTCTCCTGCGTCTTCTGGCGTTACTTTGTCGATGATCAATGCCTGAGTTCCATCTGGTAAGGTGACAGTCTTTATATGATTTCCATCAGGTATGATCTAGAAACAAAAGAGTTAATAAAAAAGGCGAACATGAGACACTTTTGATTTTTAAGATTGTAGATGATTAATTAAGGAACCTCTTCGCCGTTCTTGAACCACTGGAGCTGTGGCGTCGGTTTCCCTAGAACTTTAACTGCCAATTTTGCCGGGAAGCCTTCTACTATAGATAATGGTTGAAGCGTAGTTGTGAATTCTGGTCGTTTCTCTTTCTCTTCGATTTCTACTTTGGCGGAGCCAGTAATTTCACCGAGAGAATTGGAGACGGTCATCGAGTACACGCCAGCATCTTCTGGACGAACGTGATCAATCCTCAGACCGATAACGCCATTAGGTTCGTTCATGAAGTATATTTCTTTCGAGTGTCGCAGTGGTATGCCATCTTTAAACCACTGAACCTGTGGATTCGGGAAAGCAACCACTTGAGCTTCCAGTTTTAGTAGTTGTCCTACGACAGCCTTGGTGTCTTCCAATGATTTTGAGAAAGACGGTTTTCTTCTTGCAGCTGAAATTATATTTATTATTTTATTATTTGCATTTCGCTATGATATTTGACTTTTGATTTTGAAAATATCACTCACGTTTAATAGCCACGGCACACAACGACGACTGTTCGCCACTAGGATTAGAAATCACGAGTTTATAAGCTCCACAATCTGTCGGTTTTACGCAATCGATCGTCAGTTTAGTGTTACCATCCGGAAGCGTCTCGATTTTTATGTATTCATTCGGAACGATCTTCTCTCCGTCTTTATACCAAACTATTTCAGGTACAGGACTACCATCGATCTTCACTTTAAGCTCCAGAGGATCACCTTCGTCCACTTCTGTCGATTTAGGTAGCAGGTTGCTAAAGCTAGGAGCGATCAATTGCATCGTCAAGTTACAAGTAGTTTGTGCGCTTCCAGCAACATTGGTAGCTTGACATTTAATTCGTCCAATATCGCTTTGAGAGAATGTCGTGATGGAATAGATGCTATCCACGATGCCATCCACGTGCGTAGTGATTCTGTGACGATCGTCTTCTTTGATCTCCTCGTCGTCTTTTAGCCAGGTTATTCTTGGCTTGGGGATACCGTTTACACGAATCTTCAGTTCTAGGTCGTTGCGATGTTTGCACGCTACGTTGGCCAAATTTTTGAGGAAGTTTGGTGTCTCGGCTGGAAAGTGGAATCGCGCAATTAGAAATTCTTCTTCTACGACAGAGTCTACAGCTTCTTTAAATACTATAAGCCTTATAGGATACGTACAGATAAATTCTTGTACTTACTGTGTGGAGTTAAAGTTGCTTGTCCATTCGCTTCATCTAGATAATTCTTCGCTGTAAGATGATAAATTCCTTTGTCTTCGACTGCCACGTCTTTAATGATGAGTCTGAACCTGTTATTTCTCTTATCCTCGCTAAAGTCGAACCTATCTCCTTGTTCCAGGACCGCGCCATCCTTGGTCCACGTCACATCTGGTTTTGGATTTCCCTTAATAATGGCCTCCCAGGTAAATGATTCTCCAACAGACGGAGCGACATCTTTGAATTCTTGAATTTCGGGAACCCGTAGAAGATTCAGGATAGCCTGACAATAGTGACAAATACTTATATATTTACAAGTACAAATGAGTATTTTTTTTTTAACGAGATTTAGTCGATACAAACGTTAGCTTCAGCTTCACCATATTTGTTGATCAGTTTCAGCGTGTATTCTCCAGTGTCGTCTTTCGAGCATTTCGGCACGCTCAAAGTGACTGTAGTTTCGGTCAGTTTGTCATTTGCTGGCTTATGATCTACGGTAGACTTTAGTCGCCTGTCATCAGCTGGAATTTCTTCACCTCTGAAGTACCTTTTCGAAAGAATAGCATAGACAAAAACAAAAATATGGGAAGAAATAGCGAGATGTTTAATTTTTCCCGTTAAATTTTCGTCTTCGTTTAACAACGTACTCAGAAATTTCTATTATTACGCAACAGCAAGAGAGAAAAAGAATAATACAAATAATATTAAAAATTTAAAAATTTATTAAAAGTCAGCGATGAAATTTACCATGTAATTTCAGGAATAGGATCGGCAGTGAACGTAGCCTTGAACATTCCGTCTTTCCCTTTGGCTACATCCACATCGTTCAAAGGTTCGATAAACTTGGGTCTTCGAAGTTCATCCACGGTTTCAACTGTCAAATATCCTTCTGCGCTATCTTCGCCAAGTTTGTTCGTGAACATACACGTGTACACGCCCTCGTCCTCGGTAATGGCTTTCTTCAGTTCCAAAGAAAAATGTTCACCGGTACTACCAATTTTGATACGATCTCCGGTTCGAAGCGGTTTCCCATTCTTGAACCATTTTCCATCGGCTCTTGGCAAACTGGTCGCGGTGATGTCGAACACGATAGACTGAGTTTCGTAAATCGTCCGATCGGTGAGAGTCGATTTGATGATGTGAGGAGGCGCTAATTAGGAAATACCAAGATCAGAATGTTTGTGTGTCTCTTTTTTTTTTTTATGAATAATCGAGGATTTTGAATGGTCAGATCTAAAAGTTCGGTTTCGTTTGCCGTGCATCTAGAGCGTCCTTGCGCTTGCGCCACGTGCTGCTTTGTTACTTTATACATTTCTTATCTCAAATTCTAGACAATTTTTTTTATCTTTAACTTTGTATTACAAGAAACACGTATTTTCAAATTTTTGGCTGTATTCGTAATTAAAAATTGTCTAGCATTTTTATTGTCGTTGCTTACCTCGAGAAAAACGAAGAACACCGTTCTAGCCAGATTCGACTGATCACTCTTTACACTCTGTACAAGCGGTAAGTGTCTGGATTGAGCGTAGAAGCGCCAACAAAATTTAATGCTTCCTCTTACGTTATAATTTTAGCGTAACGAAGATCGTAAATGATAAAATGAAAAAATAGAAAACGATATTAAATGATTCTCGTGAAGGATTAAACTTTGTTACACGCTTAACACGTCAGATGTTAACATGCAAAAGCGACATAAATACGATGATACGATATATGGTTGACATAAAACTTAAAATAGACAGAGACAAACAAGGAAAACGCAGAAGTATTAGACGTCGGGACACGTGCCTTAAAGACGAAAGAACACTGCGAATTATTGATACTTTAGACCCTATCGACCTGCAAGAACAGACGCGTTCGAGCAGCCGATGGAGCAATCAGGTCGTACCTGAATCCCTGGAGGATTCCTTTTCAAGGATATCGTCCAAAACGCTGCGCTGTCGTTTAACGCGATCTAGAAGGGCCTCTAACTCTTCGTCGACCTCTTCGTCACCGCTTTGAGCAGCCTTCAACGCGCTCTCCCTCGATACCGATCTTTCGAATGTCTTTCTCGACTCTATCGAGTCCATCCTCTCTATTTTCGAACTCTGTCTCGAGAATCCATTCTCCACGGAGCCTCGACGTTCCTCCACGTTCGTCTCGACGATCTTCTCCGCGATTGAGTTCGCTCGCTCGATTTTCTGTTTCGTCAATTTGCTCTCCTCGATCGTTGGTGTCTGCGGTTGCTCCAGATCCACGGAGGATACTTTCCTCGCGAAAGAGTCACCGTTCTCAAGAATGGCGGATTGAGGTAGCTTTACGCTTTCCTGCTTCGACTTCTCCGACAGCGACTCTTGCACGGATCGTTCCTCCATGATAGTCTCCGTGATTATGGAACCTTTGTAGGGTTTTACATCGTCTAGGATCTTTTCCTCGGTCAAATGTTCATTTCCATTGAACTCCTCGTAGGATCCGTTTGTCAACTTCGCGTAATTGTCTTCGGATAATTCAGCGTGCTGCATATCTTCCGTGCTGACGTCTCTCGAAATGGCCTTCAGAGTCGACTCGTCGTCCGAAACGGACACGATCGACACGCCACGGTTTATCTGAAGCCTTGACTTGTTATCCTCGCTGTTCTCCGAGAATTCCTCGATCAACACGCCGTTTTGCGGCTTTTGAACGGACTCCTCTTGCACGTTGTAGCTATAGGTGGCAATCTCTTCGACGCCAGGGCTGTCCGTGTTCATCTCCTGGCACTCGACCTTTGTTACGGTCATCTTGCTGATCGTGTGGCTCTCGTCAGGACCTGTGAACGCTTGGGCTGGTCACAACAGCTTTTGTTTTGACTACTACCTACTAGAGAGAGAGAGAGAGAGAGAGAGAGAGCAGAGACGATCCGTGACGACTCGATGACTTTCGCGACCGCGATCTGTCTCCTCTGATCTGTAGCTACAGTAGCGAAAGCTAATTCTCACTTCGATCGAGGCTCGTGAAAGCTTTGGTCGGCGTGGCGTTATTTGTGCTCTCGTGCGTACAGATTTTGTGACTGATTTGTGGAAAATTTAGATCGAAATTGAAACTGACTCTGCATATTGATTGATTTTATTCGAAACTTTTAAATGGCAAATGGAAACTTGTCCAGGTTCTTTCTTAATTTTTTGTGAATTAATTCAGTCACAAAATTCATCTTCTACGACGATGGCTACGTGAATGTGAAAATGAGCGAGTCGTTGTTCAGCGTGTGCGAAATTTACCTGTGAGTATAGCTTCGTGGGTCGTCGTTGAGGCCACGGAGATCGTGATTGTGTCACCCTGGCCCCGCGTTACTTGGACACTTTGTTTCTCCAGTTTCACTCGACCTGAATTATTTATCAGACATGTTTTTTCGGCTACAATTCTACTTCTACGATTAATCAGCCATCGCTTCAATATCAATTAGCTTATCAGGCAAGGCCATTTGTGTCTTTTTCTATTCTTGCCTTCATCAATCGTGTCAGCGTTGCAATGTTAAGTTTCGATCGGCAAGGCTCTCGATGAATTATAAAAACGAGAAAAAAAAAGAAAAAAAAGAGAAAAATGATATGAACAGATGTACATGATGTTAAGAAGTGTATGCTCAAACACAAATTGCACAATTTTCTATCTTTGTACTTCCTTCAATTAATGAAAAAGGAAAAAAGAGCGACCAAAAATCGCGACACATTCCCTTGGAACGTTTCAAAAGTCTTACCAAAATCTTGCGACATCGCGTTGATCGGCGGATCAAGGATTTTTTAGAGCTTTCAAGCGTTTCAGTAGTAAACTGACAATATAAAATATCTTTCTTTCCCTGTTACGCTCGTTGTCACAATGATATCAACGATCGTTTGCCTTCGTTTCGTTTCGGCGATAGTTAGATTACCTTCGGGTCCGGATTCTTCTGCGCGTTCTTTCTTCGTTTCGATCTCCGTCTCCTCCGCTTTCTGCGCTTTCGTTTCCTCTTCCTCGACGCTGATCTTCTCAACGGTTTCCTTCTTCATTTCCGTTTTCTCCTCCACGCTTTCTTCCGTTTTCGCTATAGAATTCACACATTTTGGGACCGTTTCAGAACACAATGACGATGAACATAGGTAAACGCGAAGAAAGTGTGAAAAGGATTAACCAACACGTGATAGTGACAATTGTGACATTGACTTTGGATTTTTCCATAAAAGAAAAAAGAAGACAAAGAAAGAAACACGAAAACCGTGTGACACATGTTTAAAGAGACAGAAACAAGAGGGAAAAGACACGAACAAATGGTTCACGTCAATGTCGGATCTGTGACGCGAGACTGTGCTTCAGAGATTATGCTTCTTACGTTATTCTGTGTTCTCATGTTGGAAAAGAGTCACATTTCTCATAGGTTTCGTTCGTGAAACCTTGCCAACAACTGTCCGTGAATCTTTGAACGAACAAGTGCGTCACATCGATAAACGACGAGCAACAAACCGAAAAAGGGAACCGTACCTTTTCCTCAGTACTTACTGAACAAGTGGGCAAAATCGAACGCACGATGATTCGCTGGCGAGTTTCTCAGAAATTAAGAGTGTGTACGGGCACGTTAGGCGTTTGGAGAGCTGCTCCATCAATTCTGTTAATTCTGCAAAATCCTACCGTCAGTAAGGTAGAACGCGACGATCGTATCTCTTAATTGTTTTCTCTTTAACAACGAATACAGAACAGGAATGATGGAGCAGCGCAACAATTGAATCCCTATTTTATTTGTAGAAGAAGAACAACTGTTTGGATTCTTACTCAATATCATAACTTTGCTCTTGCTAGTCACAAAGCCTAGCTCGTTTTCTGCTCGAACCTCGTAGATGCCAGCGTCTGAACCCTTTACTAAAGTCACCGTCAGATTGTAGCTTTCCTGTCGCTTGCTGTCCCTCGTAATTTTAATTCTCGCGTCCGTTGAAACTTCCTGGCCATCTTTAAACCATTTCACCTCAGGATCTGGCGTACCGCCCACTTCGAAGATCAATTTCAAGGTATCGCCTTCGTTGATTCTTTGATCGCTTAGCTTTTTCAGTAGTCTCGGTCTGGTGTGCACGATTAACGTCGAACTGTTCTCGACTTCGCCAAATTCGTTTTTCAACTTGCAAGTATACTTTCCTTTCATTTCACCTTTAACATCAGAAATGAACAACTTGACGAAATTGTCTTCTTCCGTACGAACGTAGTCTTTGTGCTTCTCTGTAATCTCCACGTCGCCAATGTACCACCGGATGCTCGGTTTCGGACATCCATCGATTTCTACTTTGAACTCGACATTCTTTTCACCTTCGTTCACCGTGATGTCGTGCAGTTTAGTTTTGAATCGTGGAAGTCCTCTTACCTGGGGTGAATCAAATATTAAAAGTAGTAGCTTTGAAACAAAGAGATTAATATTAATATTACCAAGTTAACTTTATTTAAGATACATTATTATATTTAATGTATCTTTAATTAATATTAAAACCAAGGCGTACCTGAGTTTATAAATTTAAAAACGACACCGTTTTATTTACCTGAATTTTAGTTTCATCAGTAACGACTCCATGATCGGAGGAAACTTCTGCTTTGTAAATTCCTGTGTCCTCGGTCACTATACCGGATATCTTCAGAATGAATTTCTTACCCTCTCGAGTCATTTTTATGCGACTATCTTCAACGAACAGTTCTCCATCTCTGTACCATTTAATACTAGGCGGCATCAGTGAGTCAACTTCGACGAACAAAGTGAGAACGTTTCCTTGATCCAGAATTTGTGATTCGCCCAATCTCTTTGTGATCTTTGGCGGACTTAATACTTTCAACTTCCAAATTTCTGTCGTCTGGTTGACTTCGTTTCGCGCGACAATCGAGTACGAGCCAGAATCATCTAAACGAGTGTTTCGTAATATTAACTTATATGTTTCGCTGCCTTCTTTAACGATGCTTATGCGACTGTCTTCTTGAAGTTCTTGACCATCTTTGTACCACTTAACTTCCGGCGCGGGCGTGGCTTCGATTTGCACGATCATCGTCGACGTTTCGCTGATATTGACAGTTGTGTCAGTTTGCTTTTTCGTGACCTTTGGCGCAGATTTCACGATCAACTCGATTTGAGTTGTATCTTCGCCCAATTCGTTCTTCGCTCTGATTGTGTAGGTACCAGCATCCTTGGCAGTGACATTCTTGATTACCAAGGACATTGATTCTTCATCTTCCCAGAGGTACTTGTATTTTCCACCAGCGACAATTTCTTCTCCATCTTTGCTCCATTTGATATCTGGTTTTGGATATCCTCTGATCTGTAATTCCAGCATAGCTGATCCACCAGCGCTCACTTCCGAATGCCTGCTTTCTGAACACAGTTTCGGTCTTTCTGGTTCTTTCAGTAGCTGGTGTACTGCACCTTGGACCGTCAGTTCTGCGCTGCAGCTGATGTTACCTACAATTTGAGTTTTTTCTTAGTTTAGTCCAAAAACTTATAAAATTGTCAAGCATTAATTATTACCTGTACTCGTCTGCGCGACGCAGGTATAAAGGCCAGCATCCTCAGGTTTGACATGTTGGAACACTAAAGCCAAAGTGTCTTCGTCATCCTGGAACAACACTTTAAAGCGTTCTTCAGGATCGAATGGTTTTCCATCGCGCAGCCAGGTGAGCTTGGGTTCCATGCCTGGCTCGAGGAAATCTTCAGGAAGGTACAACATTTTCTCATCTGACACCGTTACGATTGCTTCGCAAGAAGCTTCTCCAAATCGATTCTTCGCCGTGCACGAGTACTTGCCAGCGTCTTGCTTTTGAACATCGGAAATTACTAGCTCGTAGAAACCTGTATCTGCTTGTTCAGTGACGACCTTTACGCGTGGATGATTTTCATCAATTAAAACATCGTCTTTGAAGCTGTATTAAAAAGGAATCAAAAGATATGAATTAAATACACTCGTCTAACATTAAAATTGACGACATATAGCTTACAATTTCATTTCAGGATTAGGGTCTCCTTTCACTTTCACCATGAAACGCAAGTAAGTGTTCTCCAAGAGTTCCGTGTCCTTCAGTCTCACCAAGAAGATTGGTGCATTAGCTTCTGCTCTCGCTTGCTTCTCTTCGGGAGTTACTAATTGAATGAAAAATGGAGAAATTTTTGTATTCTTCATTTGTTATAACATATAAACTTTATGAACTCACGTTGTTGTACAATAAGTTGGGCAGTACAAGTAGCTTGGCCTTCGCTGTTCATAGCTCGAGCGATGTAAATGCCAGAGTCCGACTCGAGTACATTTTGAAGTTGAAGTCTGAAAGTCTTTCCAGTTGCAGAAGCTGTCAGACGATCTGCTAATCTATCCTCTAACGGTTTGTTGTCTTTTAGCCATTGTACTCTCGTTGTCGCATCGGTGTGCAATAGAGTACACTCGAAGACGGTCATTTCTCCAGCTATGTAAAGGAATGATTGGTAAAATCATTAAAAAAATATTGACGAATGGAATACGGAGCAAATTGTTATAGTACATCTAATTGAAAAATTTATATACAATGTTGTACAGTCAAAAATACTTTATCTTACTATACAAGAGAATTGAAGGGAATTCCCATTGGATATAACAGTGTCTAGAACTGAAGTAATTCTTGTTTTTGTTCATCTACAAGAACGAAAGGGATAGGTGCAAATGTACTACAAAATTTACAACAACTAAATTTGAAATACCGAATATATTGGTATTTATTTGTATATCATTATGTTCAACTGATGATGAGAAACGTGTCGCGTGTGAAATGTTCTTTATTTGTATAAAATGGGACAGCTAATAAAATATCTATAAAAATGTAGATATATACCAACCATGGAAACAGTAGCATATTTGAAAAATGTAGATAATAGTAAAGCAAATCGTGTGTCAGAGTTTTAAAATATAAAAAAAATGACATGAAAATGTAAAGTGTGATGTGAGTATCTGGTGTATTTTCGTGAGTGACAGACAACATCTAGGATTAATTTAAAGCTTGAGACCAACCGCCTAGTGGAATGCGTAGAAGCAATTTTTACTCAGCTGGCTAGAAGAAAAAATATAAGAAGTAGAAACGATTCTTGATACAGTATTACAGAAGATTGATAGGAAAAAATGCGCAGCACAGTGAATGATCAGATAGTAGACAAATTTTGTGTCACTTTACCTACGGCATGTATCAATTCCACGTTATTTTCTGGTATCGCTAGAACAGTAAAAATTGATCTTATGTCACCTGCTTTACTTGTAATCATGAGCCATTGACATTACTGTCTATCAATTGCACTCAAGTGAATTGTTTTTAAACTAGTATTATGTTCGTGATGTTTTCGTATGTTTCTCAGTTTTTAATTACTCCATATTCTCTACTCCATATCTTGATTATGTCCCAATTTCCACATTTTATTACTTACGTTCAACACTGGATCCCTGGAGAGTCTTGACGAACACAGGTTTTCCTATTCCACTGCCACCCTCGATTCTCGCCGTATTCGATCTAGTTTCTATCGAATTTCCAGCTTGGTAAGAGCTGGATTCCACTCTTACTGCACTGCTCTGACTCACGGATGACTCCATGTATGCTGCACTGCTAGATACTGAAGAATACTCTTCAGAGATAATTAAAAAGCAAACAATTAATTTCTTTGATCTTTCAATTAGAATGTTTATATTCATGAATTTTATCCCTACCTTCGACAACTTTCGAAGAGCTGCTGTATCGACTGGAAGAATATCTTCGAGACATATCTGCACCCTCTTTTTCAACTTGTTTAGAATCTGGATTTCCCGGATTATCTTTTCTTTTCTCCGCGGATTCTCCGGGATTCGGTTCCGGATTTTCTTTCTCTGGCCCTGGATTTCCTTCTGCCTTCTTTGGCTCTGGATTACCCTCTGCCTTTGGTCCTGGGTTTCCTGTTGCTTTCTGAGGAGGAGTTCCTGGATTTCTTTTAATTTCTTCCTTGGTCTCTATAACTTCTGTCAACTGCAGGTCGTCCGCAGCGTGTTCAGCGAGCGCTACTACGTCACTCGCGTATTGTCGAATTTCTTTCAGCCAGTAGGCTTTCACTGGATCCTTATGCGCTACTAAAGTAATAGGGTAGGCTGGGCTTGCTGGATTGTGTAGTTCGAAAGACCGTATGTCGTCTGGGTGGTCCTTTACTTCCACATCTGGCAACTGAAACGAATATCAGTGTTATGAACTACTGCTTAATTATCAAGTATACTTTTTATTATGTAAGATATTACTTTTTATTATATATAAGATAATATCATCACTTACTCGAATAATGTCTTTGAGAATGAAGACGGATCTGTCTTCGGATATTCGTCTGACTTTGCAAATGAGTATGCGAGCTTTAAAGAGAAACAGATACCTTTCTTTGCTCTTACCGTCCTTGTCAATCACCGTGTACCACTCCTGTCAATCGCACATCATATATATTAATAATGCCAATATAATCACGATCTATGAGAGACCACATTAAATATACTGACGTGTGTGAGTAATCTGCCTAACTTGTGGATATTCCCTTTGTAACCTTCGATATTGCTTATGAATTTGTTGTCCGTCGCCCTATGAGGGATACCTAGCATCAACTCCAAAGCCTTTTGGAGGTCGTCGCAGTTTTCGCCTAGTCGGGTCGAATACTTCACCAGCTCCTACGAAAATCATTCGAATGATCTGAAAATTTGCTGAAAATTTTCTTTCAACTTTCAAGGATTAACAATAACGAAAGGATGAAAAATATTTGCAAGACGAGCACGGAACTTCATTAAAGTTGGAATCATCAGCATTGGAGTTCGAATCGCGAATGATCGAAGATCAATTTTTTTTGATTTTCCCAATCGATAGATTTCGCATGCGATAGATTTTTCTATGACAGAGAGACGACGAGGTAACACGTTGCGAAGATGACCCGTTTTTAGCTTGCTAAATCCGTACAGCGCCCACTCGTCCGCACACCACGATAAAATACTCTGTCGCGGCACTGCAACTATACCACAACGAACTTTGTGACTATCCCTTGATCTATATCTACGCGAGCCGTACCGTGGAAATAAAACGATTCAGGGTGATGGAATACCTTTAAGTAATGTTACTCGTTCTTGAATTACACTGTCTCGAACGTGCTTGAAGATATTTGAAAAATGTCTTGACTTAATTTTCTTCAACACCTCTCGCCACTGTTTTATTATATATATACATTATATATATATATATTATTATACATTATATATATACATATATATATTCCGGGCAACTGGCCCAAGCCAATTTGTGTCTTAAGCCAAAGATTTACAGATAACAAACCAAGATTATATAGCATTAACATGATCGTTACCAATCACGTGCGATCTATTTTCCATGTCATTCCACACCAACATTTATTCAAAGTTTAAGTTTAGATCTTATCTGATCTTCTCTCGTTAAGCGTACGCAAAATATTATTTAAATTTGATGAAATCACGGCCGATATAACAATTAATCGTTTGAAGTACGTTCTCAAGGCGAACCGGGAAGTATTTTAGCGCCGGGCTAATTTTATCTGACAGAATGAAATTTCAACGGGGATATAGGTCACGTGTCTCGCGGATTCTACAGGTCGCCGTGTCTCGCCGCTATCAGATCAGTTTCGTCTGTTTAAATACCAACGATTGTTTCCTCTTCCTCGAATTTTCTATTTCAATGAAAACAAAATAGAACTATGAAAAGAGAAATTGGAAGCACGACATAGGAATTCGATGATTCACTTTTCTAAGAAAATAAAAAACGATACAACACGCTCGTGGTAACTTTTGGTTAATTTCATTGTCTCAATTACAATTTGGTTAATTTCATTGTCTCAATTACAATTTGGTTAAATTTCACTGTCTCAATTGTCTATCAAATGTGTTGAATTGAAGCGTACACTGTTGAGCAAGTTTGTTCAAATGCGATCGTATATGTTCAAATATATATATGTCTAAAGCAAAATCATGCAAATGAGATCGATATTGATCTTGCCTACAAAGCATCTAGCATCCTATCAAATTTCAATGACAATTTTGTGCGAAAGTTAATACCGCGGGCAGTTTGTGCATAACTGCTGGAATGTTTTCAAAAGATTTATACTCTAGTCGTGTTATATTTCTGTCATAACACCCTTGAAATGTATTTTCGATCCGCGTTAAAAATTTCTCCACGATATAGAGCGCGAGATTTCGTAAAGAATGATGAGTGAAAATGTGGGTTAAATAGTTACATAAGCAATAAATAACATAGTGGATTAAATAGTTACCTTGAGCAGGAGCTGGTAGTCGTTTATGCGTTGTATCGGAAGTTTCAAATGTTCCGATAGACTTTTGTCGTCACGGAGAGTCTGGCTCAGCTCCTATAAACAATAATTATATTTCTCAGAATATTTCATATTATTCGAAATGAAATTAATATTAACATCGCTAAAAATATGAAGACTGTTTATTATAAGAGGAAGTGAAAGTGAAACGCGAATTGAAAATTGGCAATCGGAATTTTCCTTTAGAGAATAGCGGATTGTTTGACGCTGTAATTCGACACCAGGATGAAGAGACGCGTATTTTTGGATACGACTGGATTTTCCACGCGATTATTTCCTATCGATCAGCCTAGACAATTTGAACAATATCACAAGAGACTACCTACTAACAGGAGGAAATTTTTTAATTAACAACTGATTAATAGTTACCGCAAACTTTTGCTACTCTCTCCAAAACTTCGTGACTCGCGTATTTGTCTCTTATTGTTCAAAATTCCATATAAATCGTCTGTCACAAGTATCACTGTATCACTGTAAACCAATCTCGCAACAAAATTATATTGATCTTCACAAAACTGAATCAATTAGAAAACCAATTCCAAGAATCATTGTGAGTACACTAAATATTTCCAAAAATTAAGAAAGATTCTCGTAAAAGAATTTAAACAAAAATTTTGTTCACTAGAAAAATGAAGTTCTAACAATGCTGCGTGCAAAAGTAGATCGATGAGAAAGTTGGAATATCCACGATGGAAGAAGATGATTGGAGGGATGGTGGAAGGACTGACGCACCTTAACGGAGGTCAAGGGAGGTAAACACCGTTGTTCGTGTTTCGGGTGGTTGGTTCGAAGAGGATACCGTGGCTGGTCGCAGACTGGACCAGGTCTCTGCTCTTCCACCGATTCTCTTCCTCGAGGGGGATCTACAGTCGGTGGTTACCGAAAAACATTAGTCCGGAGGCCAATACAGCCACGGCTATACTTAGATGCCGGACGAACTCGTGGACTGACCACGCACAAAAACAACATGAATCGTTCTATGGATCGTGGAGATCTTTCGCTAGGCGCGCGCTGGTCTTCCAGAAACGTGGAGGAAGATAGAAAATAACATATTCGATGTAAATCGAATAAGAAAGAGAAATGTGTGGACAGATTCAAGTATTCATAAATGCTCGTAATCTACGAGAAATTCTAATGCATTTAGAACGTTCACTTTGAAACTGGACACATTCAACAAAGTAATATCGTACGATCTAATTTTAATTTCGGGTCATTAAATAAATTTATGATACCGGTTGTATCGTGTGAAAATCACGCAGTGGTCTTGAGTCAAGTTCTAGAAATAACAGGACGAATCACGAGAAGAAAGCGAGCAACATAAATTGTTCAAATAACAAAATATTATTTCTGGTATATTATGTATATTGAACCACGCTTCGCACTGGATCAGCATTCTCTTGTTAATTTCGAATCTTTCGAAACTTTCTTTCGGCGAAGTTTTATTCTCTTCTTTTCAAAATATTCAACAACATTTGGACTGCAGATATTTGTTCCTCTCATCATCTAAATCATTTTTTAATTGCTATCGTTAAACAGCTGTTAAATGTACAGAGGGAAAGGCACGCTAATAAATTTTGAAACATAAAGTACAATTCGAAGAGGTGTGCGTTTCGTTTTTTCGTCGCGCAGAAATTATACTGGCTACTGTCATCGTGTAATGACAGTGACGATGACGTTGCCATCCGATAACACGGTTGCTTTCTTCCTTTTCTTTGGTGGCACGCGCATCGTCGCGAGTCTGTCGCGCATAAGTAAGAGAAGCGAAAGATATTCTGTCCGTTAAGAATAAACCAAGCTATTTCGGTAGCTGGACAGACGCCCGCTTACCCCCGCTAGTTATGTAATTTCGAAATTTCCTTCAATTCGTGCAAACGTGTGTGTTTCAATTACAATTTCATCCTCCAACTTTCCATTACGATTATGTTATCCTCCATTAAAAATTATCTATAAAAAATAATTGTCCTCGTTTAAAAAGGAGGGATGAAAATAAATAGAATACAAAAGGCAAAAAAGAGCAGGACGAGGTTTCATAAATACTGTCTATATCCTTAGTAATGAAAATAATCTTGAATTCTCGAAATAAATATAAAACTATGTATAGAATAAGCTAATAAAATTGTCATAACCGAATTATATACTTGGAGCAAGCGTTATTATCGACATTGGCGTCGCGACGCCAAACTACGAAGACGATGGACAGAAATCTTTCTTACCATCTGGTTTCTTACTGAGTAAAGACGTTGAGTAATTTCTGCTCTTGAGTTAACAATAACCGAATTACATCTAATAATCAAAATTATTTTATTAGTACAGGGTTATTTTAATAGGAACGATTAATCAAGTGACTCACCTCAAAGTATTCTCGTACTGCGTCGTTCATCTGGAGGAACTCTTGGGCCGCCGGTTCGTCTCTACAGTAGGCCACGTGTTTGTCGAAGTCCCTTTCCTGAAACCACGAGATTTGAGATATGGAAGAATTCGAGGCAATAGGATTAAGATTAATACTTCGAGCTTGCTAGGACTCACCAATCGTAGGAAAGTTTTCCCCAGCATACGTGGTTGATCCGCATAGTACTTAACACCCTCGATCAACACCCTACCGAACGATCTAAGTGAGATACTGATTATTTTTCATGCTAAAAACACACCATGCCTACGTGCTGAAGGCTGCATCCTTCTTGACTTCTTTTTTCAGTGCGACATATAGGGTGCAACGATGATATTAAGTTACGATGATATGATATGCCAATTTCTTCTACGCTGATTAATCCACGAAGAATTACGTCCAATGGAAGGCCGTGAAATTATGATTAATTAATATTGGGACGGGGCATGAGCAAATCAGATCATATTTTAACTTTTAACTGGGCTAGCAAGGATAAAAATCAAATACTTTTTAACAAGAAACGCTATGATTAGAGACAGCCATTTAGTGAAATCATTCTTCCCTTACACAGTTTGATCGTGTACAGAGTACTCTACTACTGAGAAGAAAAATATGTTCGGAATCATTCTTCTTATATTGACTGACTATGTACAGAGTGTTCTACTGAGACGTTGGTTCAAGCAGAATACTGCACGTTTTTATAGTAATACACATTTCTATGACAAAATATACGTTTGGAAGAATGAATTTACCTTGGCAGAGTCAATCGAAGCGTGCTTATAAAAACAATGACAGGAGGGCGCTCAAAACTTTCGGAAAAACAATACCAGTTAAATACCACGAAACACACGATCACACAGTCGTTATCGGACTTACGTTGCTCACGCGTTTTATTAAAGAGAAAATAATGTGCTTGATGTAAATTTAACAGTGACCATGTGTGGCGTGCGTGTCTTTCTTTTCGCTTTGATTCTAATAAAGAATAGTCGTGATTTGTTACTGTTGTTTGTGAATAAGTGCTCGAATAACACGCGTTATTTACTTGGACAACAACAAATTAACAAATTGATATACTGTGAAAAAGTTCGTAGAAAAAGAAAGTCATGTTTCGTGTGGAGTATCCTAATGTCCGGTGGATTGTGTCGCAGTGAATTTCTCCTCTTGGTTCATCGAGTATACGTACGTGTTGTGAAAGTCGGCAATCTGTTTCAGGTTCGTGAAGATGATGTCTTTGTTGTCACGTACGATCCGCGGGACATCTGGATTGTCGAGGTGTTTTAAGTAACGTTCAACGACCTGTTGAAGGTCTCTGCCAAATTCTTCCTCGGTTTCCACTAGTTCTTTCACTACAGCTCTAGAGGAATCAGTGGGTCAGTATAGGTGGAGAAAGACTTCAAGAGGAAAAGGAATTACTTACTCTCGTCGGTATTGTGAGTCTTCCGGCCGATGTCCAAGTGCCGAGTCCTCGCTGAGAGCCGTTTGCATCAAAATGGACATGGGCAGCCATCCTTCTCTTGAATCAGCTGTACGAACATACACTCTGTAGAAATGAATTTTTCATTTAAAACATAATCCTGCAACTGCTCTCTTAATGTACTAAAATAAATTATTGCCAATATATGATTACGAGTAAATAGCAAACAATGCTTCTGCATAATGTATACTTTGTTCTATCAATATAAGATATTTCTTATCAACTGGATATTTTAATTACTTCTAACAATTTTATCTATGTTAGACGCATTGGACTAATTGGATTACCAAGAAAATTTTGAATTCGGCATTAAATTTAGTTGAAACATATTTTCATTGGTAGTAATATATAATTGGTTTACTTTAAATGGCACTAGCAAATTCAAGGTTTAATTGGCCAGACAAATCGCCAACAGATTTTGCGTTTTGTTGAATGAACGACGAATACGCGTACAAAGAGGCTTGCCGCGTCGCCTTAGTCACTAAACTTAAATATAACTTTCCAACACCCACACATCTCTATACTTGTCTATTCTTTGTAATATAACCAAGTATATTTTATGTGTACAAAATCTCCTTTAACTAATCAATCTTTCGTCTATTTCCATCGTAGAAATAAGGAACGTCTGCAAATTTCAGTTGTTTGTACTGAAATATATTTTCGAAAATATATTTAATTTTTATCCTCTAGTGTTCATATTTGAGAAGATCTTAAATTTGAGAATAAAATATGTAATTTTTCAGCAAGCTTTGAGTCGATTCGATTTCCTCGAAACACACTTTGCTATTTTACCAAAGTGTTAAAAAATTCACAAGAACGATACAATGAAAAAACGGCTCACGGCTTCGTCGGTTAAATGTATTGAATAATTTATATTTAATGTATGTATTTAATATAAAATAATTTACAATCCATTGAACGAGATCGCCGCCAAAGTGGCAAATCAAAATTTCAGATTGAACCTCACCTTCATGCGGATTTATTTTTAGAACTGGCTGGTATTTCACCTTCTGTAGAATCAAGCATTTCTGGCAATCTAGAAGAAGCCAGGCGTTTACCATTGCATTATGCAATTTGAATTTATTTAGACGTGATATTTAATATCAAGTCGATAGCATATGTCTTTAAACCTGACAGATATTGTAAACGTGACAAACGAAAGCTTTTGATCTCGTTGGACAGAACGTTCTCGTAATTAGTCTAACAATATAACGTTACAATTTTTCACACTGAACTATTGAATTATTTTGAACTTATTCTGAACAGCAACCAATCATCAGCATTCTTCTGACATCTTTGCTTTTCACGACATTCATAAACGCTTCATTTTCGTTCAATCGTAAATTACAACAATTTGTAGGTAGAAGATGCAACAAAATAAGATACAAATGAAAATTTAAGTTAAAAAAAAAACACCACATGAAAAGATAATTTTGATAATTCATGTCTGCTGAGATCAAGGATTTCCAAGTGAAAAATGGTTTTATCGTTTTTTTGCGATAAGGAACACGTTTGCACATCAATAAAGTCAAATAATTCATACTCGATAATGTGTCCTAACTACTCAACTGGTTCAGTATAATCTCGGGGGATAAAATACGACGAGTTCATTGGCTTCGCCGGTAACATAATGTTTGGAGTCTAATGTTTGACCGGAGCACCTGTCGTTGCTATATTTTGCGCACGCATTTAGTTGTCCGCGCAACTGATTCTTTGTTTTGGACATATCTCGTTCAATAGAAAACATCCGCTTTCTATGTGTTTCATTTGTCTCGTTGCTTCGTCGTTTGCAGTATCATCTTGAAATTGATGTTCCTAAGCAATCGGACTACGTTACACACGAAGAAACGAAATTTATTGAACAGACTGCAGCTGCGTCTCTCCGAGTTGTAAGATGCAGAGTGTAGAATTTATGATGATCCAAGAGTTGACGATTTCTCTAACATGTCTTCTTAGATTTCCCTTCTTTATTTAACCAAGCTTCTTTACAGTTCTTCTCCTTCGTTATTCAATTGGCATTCTTTAGATAGGATTTTCCCGCATTTGTTGACGACCACGAGACAATCACTTTCTAAACTGTTCATTCCTGAATTTCTAGTTTCACGACGCTTGTCAAAGGATTCGTACTTTACCTCTGGATGCTGCTGTCCGAGGAGGACCTCGGGATGCTTCTAGCACGGGGATCTGCGTATTTTCGACGCGGCCGAACCGACAGTTTGTGCCAAGCAGCAGAATTGTCCAACGTTTCGCCAATCTCACCACCGATTTCCAAATCAGGATCCAGCTTGATCTTTCTACAACACGTTCAACCGTGTATACAACATAGAGAAATACACACACACTTATCCATCCTTGCTTTCTTTTCCATTTCACTTGGAGCTTCATGCAGACTAAACATTATTCTCCATTAATCGAAGCGAGTTAGCGTGTTCGTTAAATGAAAAGCGGCGTTTCGTTGCAAGCAGTTCACCAGCTTCCTTCACACCGTCGGAGATTTGCAGTTTCTTTGTTACTTGGTTTGCTCAGCGTATTTATACAGCTGTGTACAAGCGAAGACAATTCAAGATCGCGTTTTTACCGTCAAAAGTATCTTGATTGAAGGAAGGCGGCTATTTTTTTCTTTTTTTTTTTAAGAACAATTCATTTTTACTTCGAATTTTATATCTCCGAGGCTTCGTACAGTACAGAGGGACATGCATTGCAGTGGGAAAACTGTGCAATTCAATAGCTTTGTATTTCTAATGATACAGACGCGCAAAATCTTTCACATAAAGCTGCTGAATCGCAACAATACATCATTCGTCTGCATAGAGCATTATTCTCGTCCTATGACCCGTCGAAAGGCGAAACTTTCCATTTGTTTCGCGTTCAAGGCACTCGGGAGTTCCGTCGACGTATTTTATAAACGTGGTCCCGGCGAAAACGTGATTCTCGTAAAAATATCATCGCGAGAATAAACAAAGGGTAGACGGTCCACGTTTGACACGTAAATTGAACGTGCCTTGATTTCGGGTGCATTCGGATGCATTTCTGTTAATACATAGAGTCAACGTTTGATCGTGCATTCTGCAGGAAAATCCTACGACAAACATTTCTAGTTTACGATTAGAACACTATTAAATCTCACTTTGTTCTTCGCGAGAAGATCTGTTTATTCTCACAGCTATTTTCGTCGATCAATATTAATTTCCTTCGTGAGAATCACAGGAGAAGAGTTGTAGCAGCTCTTACTTGGTCAGTTACTTAGTATTATCGAAGCGATGACATGCTCTTGTTCGTGAGTTTGACGAGTTTAGGAGTTTGCATCAGTCATATTAAAGAAACTAGAAAATATATTAATAACCTCTAATAATAAGAAAGGTAGTATAGTATTAGATACGAGCACTTAGCAGGCGTAACAACTTACAAAGCTGCAGTTAATTGCAATCGCTTTGTATCGCCACACGCCCCTATATATCGTTTGTCATTAATTAGAACGGAGCGAGCTACTACTTGATAAGAGTGACAGATTGTACACTGTATCGGCATGGTCTGAACGTGTTAGACTATGTAGGACCTGCGGCGATGATTATTTTCAGCCCAGGCACACGTTGCGTACACAGAAATAGATTTTAAACGCGAACGAACGGTCGGACTTCGCGCGAAGTCAACGTTCCGCCATCGTGAAACGATCGCGCGGAAATTTGTTTGCCCGGCGAGCTTTTACGGGGTTGAAAGTTTCTCTTACTTGGCTGGATCGGCGTATTCGAGCGCCTCGACGATGTCGCCAACGTTCACGGAGAATCCATCGGTCTCGTTTTTATAATCCTTCACCACGATGTAGTTGTCCAATGATTTCTACAACAATGCAGAGCAACAACGAATTTATTGAGTGACCACAGCGTGTTTTCTGCAGTTTGATCGTGATATTTTGATATACGAGATGTCTGGAAATTTCAGGAGGGAAAGAAAGTAAACTTTTGTAGGGGTAGAAATTTTCAAACGATCGTGTTTGCGTGGTGATTCGAAATAGAATATATTATATTTGTCTTATCATTCTCTGTTTGATATTCGCAACATTACCCGTTCAAAGTAATTATCCTGAAAGTTGCTCAATCTTCTCAAACTCGGCGTGTTCTCTCTGCTGCCGGACTGTCCAAACGACTTGTCAGACTTCGACAACACAATACCATTGCATTCTTGTCTCTGATAGGTCCCAGTACCAGACCCGTCAAGACTGCTAGCTATCGAGGTGGTCCCCGTGAACGTGGACATTATTTCAACGTCCACGTCTTCTTCCTTCGCAACGGGGCAACAGTACATAGAAAATCGATGCGCGGTTGGACGAGTGAGTTGGAGCGCGGAGAAAACGTGGAGCGGTTCAAAATGATGGATTCCATCCTCGTCAAGAACCGTGTAAGCCACTTCTCCAGTTAGAACGGACCTGGACGCTTCTCTGGGCACCACGGCTTGCATGCCTTGCTTCAGAATCATAAAAATCGTGGATGGCTTGTGGTTTCTTCTCAAAAGGAATTCTTCCATGGCTAAACTGTTGTCAGACTGGAGCAAGATCGACGGTACGTCAGTTGACGATTGCAGAGGGCCTTCTTCGGGTACAATCATTAGAGCTGCGCTTTCTCTAACGAGAGTTCTCAATCGTGGATCAGTCCGGGCCAATTCTGGATCGCTGCATAATTGTGTCAAAGCGTTCATGAACGATGGACGTTCCTCGGCTAATTTCCTCATCACTGTCAGTCGTTTTAAAACGTCCAACGTTACCCTGTCACCGGCTAGGACTTGCGTTGACTTTTCATCGCTGATCACTGCCAATAAAGTGCTGGCAATGTTAGACATACCTAAAGCTCTGGCTAATCCTACAGCTTGCAGAAGCATCTCCCGAACGTTTCCACCCTCGTCGTTTAACAATTCTTGCACGTGAATTTCGCTCGATTCTCTAACTGCTTGAACGATGGCCTTGTGAACGGTCTCGGCTGCTTCTTTCTCGGTAACGATAGTGGAAACCTCTTCGGATACCTTCCGGAGAACTCGAGAGACCAGTTCTGGGTCGTTTCTTGAGACTGTCCTGAAAGCCGGACCGATTAAATCCGTACCGTGTTCTTCTTCGAGGACCATGGATAATCTGTCGAGTACTACGTCTTCCTTCAGAGACTGGCTGCCTACGGTGGATTTTAAAATGTTCACTTTATTATTTCTACTCTCTAGTAAATCTAACAGAGCCGACTGACACAAGTTACTTCGATTCTGGGGGATTAGAAGTATCTGCAGGATTTCTTCCACTGATTGATCGACACTGCTATCCCTTTGACGCAAAAGGACATTGAATGCTTCGCTAATGGACGAATAAATGAAATCTTGCTTAGAATCGTTGCCATTTTCCACAGAGTGACTCATAATCGCCAAAACGGCGCTTGTCATTGCTATCTTCACTGCGTCTTTTAACCAATAATCATTTTCATCGTTCTCTTGTTCTTCTTCGTTTCTATTATCGTTTATAACAGGAGACTTTGCACCATTCATAAACTTTGATTCGATACAATTTTCCTCCAGTTGTTGCTCCTGTTGAATCACAATGTTTCTCGCTAGCTGAGCGACAGTTGACACTATTTGCGCCATTTTCACTGCAGTGGTACCACGTAAACCGAGCTTCTCCGCCATTACAAGTGCATGTTCCAAAGCCACCGCCTTTGGATCTACGTCCACATCTACAGCTGGCAAATCTGTGGTCACTTTTCTCCCCACAGACAGACCAGCTTCTGACAACTGTCTAAGCATCCTTGCATCTATGCTGGTTTCTCCTTGATGCTGAACATGAGGATTATAATGTAAATTCTGCGGCCTCAGTAATTTTAATTCCTCAGGGGTGACCTCGAATCCTTGAACAGAGAATTCTAATTCTCCTTCAGGCGTGTCAGTAAGATCTGGAGCTACGAAACGCGGCCCTTCTTCGGTCTGAACTATCTGGCCAGGCACGAAGGTCACTCCCAGTTCTCCAGATTCTACGACACGACCTGGTACGAATCTTGGTCCATCAGGTGTATCTACTACTTGTCCAGGTACGAATCTAGAACCTTCGTCGTCGGTGGAAATTACCTGACCAGGAATAAAAGTGGGACCAGCTTTGGTCTCGACGATTTGACCTGGTACGAAACGTGGTCCATCCGCAGTGTCCACGGTTTGACCAGGAACGAATTTTGTGCCTGTTCTAGTCTCTACCATTTGACCAGGAACGAATTTAGGACCAGTACTAGTGTCGATCACTTGACCTGGAACGAATTGCTCACCTTTCTCTGTCATCACTATCTGACCAGGCAAAAAACCATCCTCTGTCATCACACCAGGCACGAATCGAGGTCCGTCTTTCCCTCCCTTGACTAACTGGCCTGGAACTATCCTTTTCCCTTCTGGTAATTTTTTTTCACCCTCTGGGAAGAATTCTACTCCTTTCTCAGTTTGCACCATGTGACCGAAGATTTCGCTCTGCTGAATGGAAACGGTGGCGGTCTTTGGGTCAACCGGCATACCAACAGGTCCAGCGTCGTAAAACACAACCTCGTCAAACGTACTAGCTGCGGCAAACTCGATCCCCTTATCTGTTATCCTAGTTCTTCCTGGAAGGAATTTTTCACCCATTGGCGTCCTCACTACTTGACCTTCCACGAACTTTTGTCCTTTCGGAGTATCCAGAGTCATGCCAGGAACGAAAGTCGAACCACTCTCGGTATCTTTAACTATACCAGGCATAAAGTAATTTTCCCCAGAATTTGAAACCACGTACTGCCCCGGTACAAACTGTAATCCCTGACAAGTTGGAATCGTCTGGCCTGAAACAAACTTCATTTCCCCAGTTGGAGTTTCGATCGACTGTCCAGGAATGAATTCCCAGGTTTCATTGATCCGTACGCTCTGTCCTGGAACGAATATCTGTTCTCCATGATTGTCAGTGATAGTTTGACCAGGCATAAATCGAGGTCCGTCAGGAGTGTGAATGGTTTGACCAGGAATGAAAGTTCCATCTTTAGTCACTTGGCCGGCGACGAATTTTGGACCGTCGTCTGTAAGAACGGTTTGACCTTGAACAAATCTGGCTCCTTCGTTAGTGTGGAAGGTTTGACCCTGAAGGAATCGATGACCCTGTTCCGTGGCCAACGTTTGTCCAGCTATAAATACAGGTGTTTCCTTGTTATCTTGCTCTTTCAAGTTGAGTATCTGTCCAGCAACGAGGAGAGGACCGTCAGGAGTGTTCACGGTTAAGCCAGGAACGAACGCAGGACCCTGAGGTGTTTGCAGCGTCTGGCCAGGTACAAAAATAGGTCCGTTCGGCGTCTGCATCGTCTGGCCGGTGATAAATCTCTGCGCGGATTTTATGTCTAATTTCAGACCTTTAACGTTGTGTTGAGTCGTCACCTTACCCTTGCCCAGCTTCTGCACCAACTCTGGAATCTCTTCCACTCTTGGCAGCTGTTCTATTGCCTCCTCACCTGCTTGCAGAAGCTTCATGTTTACATTGGACACCTCTTTCAAGCCGCTCGCTGGAATATCCCGTATGGCGGACTGAAGAGCGGCGTCCGGTTCTATTCTCAGCGGCGTCAATGGCTTTACGATTGATATCGCCTCGAATCCTCCTGTGCTCTCTGAGATAGGACTGGTGCACGACGTTGTAGCACTTTGCTCGACAATCTGAGGCTCCACTTTGATAGGAGTGGGTAATTTGTCGACGATTGGTTGCATCGATGGTTCTTTGGTATCCTGAAACGAGTTCCAATCCAAAGTTTCTGGCAGAGACTTCTCTGCGCCCTTCAAAGGTTTCGTTACAGAGATGAAGTTACACGCTCTGGTTCTAGCCTGTTTCAAATTCACGTTCTTCCACGTTTCTTCCTTCGTTTCTTCCTGCGTTTCTTCCTTGACGCTTCGAAGTTTTAACTGTTTCGTCTGTCTTAGCTCCTCTTCTTCGGCAGCCCTCTCTTTCTCCTCGAAAATCCTCTTGGCATAGCTTAAACCAGCCTGTCGTTTCCTCTTGCGTCGTTTAGCCTCAGCTTCCAGCCTCTCTCTCTCCTTCAACACCTCCTGACTCGGTCCAAGCCCATCGTAAAGATTCTCGAAGTCTTCCAAATTCTTGAAATCAACCGAAACGTTTTTCCCTTGTTTCAACCTGAACAAAACTGTATCGCAGTCCCTGGACAACATCACGTCCTTCACGTCCCCGTCCCTGACCGCGGCCTCCAATCTGGATGGAAATACCAAGCTGCATCTTTTCTCTTCTACCGTGTATACGAACTTTGCCTGTTCCTCCTCGACGAGAGGATGTTTCTTGCTCAACAAATCTCTCAAAGCTCTTTGCTGTTCTCCTTCTCCTTCCAGAACTGGAAACACGTAACGGTAGTCCTTGAGGACCACGTGTTTCTTCTTCTCGCCCAGGACGAAGCCAGCTGTATAATGGTGCGGCCCTAGACCGGAAGCATTCGTTATCTTGCATTTCGATTTGTCGTGGCTGTGAATACCCAATAAGACTGGAATGTAATGATGAGTAGGCAGACCGTACGATTTGCCGGTGATCCGGCAGAAACGTTTCGCATCAGCCGGGCTGATCGGTGGTAAAAGAGGGAAGTAATTTGGCTTAGGGAGGCCCCTGCTTCTTCCTGTTATCCTGCAAAAGGACATTGTTCGTCTCCACCCGCGGAGTTTCTTAAAGATTCATTTACTCTATCTCCTTTATTACTCCTCGTCGGCTAATCTCAATTTCGTTCAAAACATTCGGAGGTATTTTCGCAGTTCAAGTGCAATGTTGTTGATTATGAATAGAATGGTACACAAAGATCTCTTTCGTACGAAAATGTTGTAGGAAGTCTCTGTCATTTACGATTGCTAAAAGCTTGGCATCCTATCCACGAAGAGAACCACGAATTCTTGTGCGTGATCATTCTATCGCGACTCCCTCCTAGCGTTCACCTTGCTCGCGTCAGTTAACAAGTCCAATGTCGACACGTGAATCAACGATTCATATTGTTCCCTCCTCGCCATAATTCGTGAAATCTCCTGTAAGTCTGGCCGCGTGGCACATGACTGGCAAACTTTATGAATGACTGTTTCCAATTTCGCTCTAATTATCCTTCGCCCTTCGCGAGCTTCGAACGACTAAATCTAACATTTCCACGGCGTCAAGATATCTTTGAAAATGTCGCGGTCTTCTTGCCAGTGAACTATGACGAAAATATACTATTTTTCTCCGGCTCCAATTACGGTGATCCTCTAGAGGTTTCTTAAAATAAAGTCTCTGCTTACTTGCAAAGGTCATTTACGCGAATTCTGCGTTCAGTTTCTTCTCGAGGATGAGTCATTTGACTCGTCTGGCAAACTTAACGATTTGATCCACGACGATTCGTTCGATTCATCTAGTAAATATCGATATTCGTAGGGCGATTCGAATAAAGATAGTCCTTGAGAATTAGTAAAATAATCTTCCGTAGTTATCTTGAGGCGACGCAGTTATCAGTGTCGACAGGCACATTTTTTACCGTAATTTCTCGTCTCGATGTTTCCACATTGTTTTCATCGCGTGCTCGTTAAAAAGAGTTTCGTCGAACCCGAAGTCGGTAGCTCGTGCCTCGTCGACGAGGCACAGTTTATTTTTACGTACGGGATGCCTACGAGGATTCCGTGGGAGCTGTTCGTTCGTTCGTTTCGTCCCTGGTAACTGGCCAATTTGACGATTTCCTCGTCGTAGAAAAGAGTCTCTTTCTTTTCTTTTTTTTCTCTCGTCTCGGCTGCTTTCGAAGCTCACCAAAGAAGCGACCTCTTTGTGTAATAGTTCATCTTCTTCATCCGCTAGCAGCTTCCACATTGACGAATGGATCGTCAGCTTCGGCGATGACGAAACATTAGCTCGACATATTTTCTTATCCGATATTTGTCACACGATGTCGTGCCTCATTCATGAATCTCGTTCTTGACTCAGGTTGTAGGATTCTCGTTCTAGGATTTTCTGTTTCATTCTCTTTGTCGCGGAACTTTCTTACCAGTCGTTTCGCGATTTTACTTTGAACTTATTTTCAGTTCTACGAGTAGTGGTTCTACGAGTGGTAGTAGTTCTATCGTCGTTCGCCTAGCTTACACCGATATTAATGAAGGCGTTAATTGTCCCGTAGCACCGTTCAAAGTCAGCCGCTAAACGCCGAGCTGTTCACGGTTCCCATTCATTTGCGATAACCACGGATGGCAAGTCCTATCTGTCTTCCCTCCGGCAAGAGATTCAGCGCGGCAAACTATTTCCACCTCGTCACTTTCACCAACCGATCTTCACCAACCACCAACCATCTATTTTCACGCCGGTGTACCGCACTCGGTATTGGTTGTCAGACACGTCGTTCCACGACAATCAACCGTAGACACCTTTGCTTCAAACAAAAGACAAAATAATTCCCGACAGATGTTCTAAGAGCGCGTTAACTTTAAGGTCTTAGAATACTTAGAATGTTATCAATTTTCTTGAGATTAGCGATTCTCCTGGACCCACACGTTTCTTCGTCGTATCGTCAATTTTCCGCAATCCAACGACGTTAATCACAGAGAAATCTCGTTTCTAAACAAACAACGAAAGCCAATTTCTCAGAACTCTTCGATGGATCAGTTATAACTCGACAGATCATTCGTCTCTCGCCAATGACGAACATATCATTTCATATCATTTCCAGAGAGTCGACGGGTTCCACGTTTCTTCGAGCTCCAATACACTCGTTCACCAAACGATTGCTCTCAAATTGCCCCCGATCCCTATTCCAACGATCACTGTCTCTCTGAATCAGACTCGCGTGTCATGCAGAGTTCCCGGTGCTGTTCCCTACGAAAAGTGTATTGCGATACGCGGCGTGCGCCAGACTAGCCGATGTACCAAGTGGCTGAGAGCGCCGTTTGCGCGACGGGTCTCTCGGCTCCCCACGACCAGAAATAGCTACCCTTCTTACACTTCTCCAATACATCTTTAGAACGGGGAGTACACGGGCCCGAATCTGTACGTGTCGCGTGTCCAAAGGGTGTACACACGCATCGCATCCGCGGACACGGTGACACGGTCGTTTTTCCCGCGTCACCGAGGGAATTCCCCGCGACGGGGAAACCTCTGTCTTCGGAATTCTAATTTACCAACATTATCGGATGTAGCGTAAATCCTGGACGAGGTAAAATGAAGAAACGATGGAGATCAGCAGTCGAGCCGAAGTGAAAATGGTATTTTATGAGAACGGCAAGGGAAATATCGTTAAATAGAATACAGGGGAATCGTATCGATGAAATCTTCGAATTCTCGTCCACTTTCTCATTGAAGAAACAGTTGCAGTTGGTGCTTGACGGCGGTTGAAAGGTTTGTTCAACAAACAAGCTGGGAAAAGGGCAATGTTGATGCCGGTTATTTAAAGCCGATCCGATTGTTGCCACAAACGCCTACCGCAGGCCCAATTTCTTTCTTTAGGACCGTTGCGTCATTATCTGATATAAATCGCGCTGCATTTCGTACGCCTGTACGTATGAGAAACTATTCTCGCGACCTACTTACGATCACGATATGAAATTCGTTTCGTTCGTCGGAACTCGATTGTCTAAAATTATCAAAGCACGTCGAATTGTTCCACGAAACTGCGAAACGTAAGGGGGGAATTAATTGAAAATGAATGTCTATTTACGATTTACGTCGAAGTAGACCAGATTTTTTGTTTGAAATTTCTTTTTCCCGCATTCTGCGTGATATGATTATTTACTTACGAGGCGCGAATGCATACAATCCATTGAGCGATAAAATCTGGCGCGTGAAAGCGTCAAAAACTGAAGCCACAGAAGATGAAGAAGACACCTGTTACCATGTTTTGGTTGAATTCTTCCGTTCAAGCCAATAAATTTCGGTGCGAACGATATATTGCGACAACAGGTGACAACGAATCCAAAACTGTTTAGACGTTGAGAAGTATCGAAATGAAATTGACACCTTGCCATGCAACTAAATTTATGACAATAGCTTATACGTAAATGTACGTGAATAAGATGGTACAATTAACGATATTTTCATATATTTAAAAAATTTATGTATTTAAAAAAGTTAAAAAAAGGAATGTGGAATGTAAATAAAGAATGAGACTGAACCGTTCTGGTTGTCAACTTTCTGACCATAGCATTAACTTTGGCAATCATCACTGCATCAATAATAATGATATTTACATTGAAAAATGAGCGTAAAATGTTCCTAAGACTTCAAAATTGCGACGAACGAAACGGCGCCTAAAGTGCAGCTATATTTAAAGATTTGTACTTGCAGTACAAAACCAAAAAATTGTTCTACTCCATTCTGACTGATAATAATAAGTAATATTACTACTATATTATTAATTTGTTATATTGTTCTACTAAAGTTACAACTCTTCACAAATGAAAAAATAATGATTCTGCACATTTGCCAAACGTTTCATAACTTCACAAAAGCAGGCAATGGTTCAGAATCATTTTATTCGAGACGATTTACGATAACGCTTGAACTTGCAGCCAAACAATTGTTGGATCTTCCAAGGTTCGTTTTGATTTACGAGAAATTTCTTGTGCATTGAATTTTGGCCGATTCGACGGTGATAATTTATACAGAGGTGACAAGGAATTTTAACTTGAAACATACTGTAAAAACCACATTTTATCATCCATTTCATATCGATGAACCATTAAATAAATTTGTTTTACATAAACAAAGTGAACTGCACGTGCTATTTGTTCCATCATTGAGAATTTCAGAAGTTTGTTTTTATTGACAATAACGCGTTATTATGAAGAAAGCCATTAAATTCCACTCAAAGTAGTAGCGCCGCTTCTATTGGTGTTTGTCTTAATGTATGATTTTGATTGTCTGCCAAACTCTTCACTGGATGAGATTGAAGATGTCAACGCCACTGCGTTGTGATTCATTGAACTGGCGTTCAGTTATCGACAAAGAAACTATTTATGACAGCTATTCCTCTTCCATAAATGAAATTTATACGACGGATTTCGGAAGTATTTTAGATCGCGTAAATCGTTTAACAAGTCATAAAAGAGTAACGCAGGATTATTTAGACTGAGATGCTCTAAAGATGCAGTTGATAGAATTATTTAACAGTTAAGTGAAATTACAAATTAAGTCACCTTGGAAGCTATTTCGAAGATTTTATCCGAGCAAGAGATAACTGCGTATAGTATCATATACGTAAATTTCTTACCGATTTAACGAATGATTTATGATTAAAGAAAAGCCAAATCTAAACATAACTCGGTTATGAACGATTAGATTCTTTGGGTATGTATGTATGTCACTTGACTCAACTAACTTTGATTTTGAAATAGGTGACGAAATTGAAGGACGGTGCTTCTATATTTTCAGAATTAAATTATTCTCCAAGTTAAAATATCTTCTCTTTAACTTATTTTAAAGAGGAACCGATCTTCTCTAAATATATAAGAAATATGAGATCAAATTAATATGCACTATTTGTTAAATAGAAATGAATGATAGAATTCATTCATTCAGAAGAAGAGAAATTTGCAGATTGTTTGTTTTACATTTGCAACGATTTTGTATTTCATCAGCTGTCAGAGAGAGAGAGAGAGAGAGAGAAATAGAGAGTGAGAAGTATCAACAAATATCTTTCCCCGTGAAGCTCGAGTCAGATGATGAGCGACCACTGATACGAATTTTCTATTTTGATGTTCTGCCAAAATCTCCTAAATGTAAATGAGAAGCAAAAGATAAGTCAGATATCTTCACTTTATCGTGGAAAAAGAACAACTCGAAATGCCAGGAAAAAAGTGAAAGTTTGTACTCTTGAAAGAGCAAGTAATAGAAAAAAAGAGCAAATCCACATTTGGAAAGTAAATGATATATCTGTATAATCTATCTTTCAATCGTCAATACTTGTTATTAACAACCAGCATCGAATCAAATCAAACGAAACAATCTCAAGTATTTTATAATTAATTAAGGCCTAATTAAGGATGGAAACGAGACGTTTCGAAATCGAGAGGCATACGCGCCGTTGACCAGGACCGGCATGCTAACAAATTGGGCTTCCAGGAAGTGTGAAACACCGACAGAATGCGTTTCGTATAAATCATGACGGCTGCAGCGAAGACGGTAGAGAAAAAAATTAAATTAATTAAGGGGCGAGATAGAAACTGAAGAGAAAAGCTGAAGAGGGGAGAGGCAGGTCGTCGAGAAGAATGAGATACGTATTCGTGCGTTGCGGGAGTAGTTGGAATGGCGGTGAGTTCTTGGTTGTCTTCAGTCTTTGGCATCGAACCAGATATTCTATCTACCTTCGTGCGGTGCGCCTTGGTTTTAGTTTAATTTAGATGGCGGTATCGTGACGTAACGTATTTAGCGTGGAGGCATATACGTCTTGTTAGTTGCCGTTTAGCCAATTACTCAAAAACGTTTGATGTTTCGATCTTTGTCTGTTTCCTTTGAGAACGCGCGATTAATGAGCATGTAGACCCGTGATGCCGGTTTATGCGCCATACGTCACTTTGATAGAAGAAAGCAATCTCTGATAATAAGGACGGGATAGTCATTTGCTGTATAAGATTATTTGAAATTTGATGAAAGTACAACTCACCCTGCCTGATGACTCGACTGTGACTCCCTCTCGCCTGATAACTCGAGTTACCTCCGTTGAAATTTCTGAACACAGATTTAACAATACGATGTTATCAAAACTTTACTTCTTTTACTGCGATATATATATATATATATATAGAATTTTAAATCTGAATGTTTAAACTGAGACACTTGGCCGTGTAACTTACCTTGTTTCGTTTTGGAAGTAATTGAAGTATTGGAAGCCATTGCAGAGAATTCCACATTACACCATCATTCTAGAAAAAAAAAACACGAAATTTACTTTGAGCCCTTTGTGTTGCGATAACGAATTTACACGTTTGTTTCAAATTTGCATTTTTGACAATAGTGCTGCCACCTTAGTTTAAATGGCAGCGATTCAAATATCGGATTTCAGTAAAGACATAAACTCTTTTTCAATCGGTAACTTATCGACATCATCAAACTATTTTTTAATTAAATATCTCCTAGTTATTAACGATGCTATATTTTCTAGCCAAAGTAATTGATCAGTAATTTATAACCTTTACATTTACCATTTGCTTCTTGTTGAATGTCGAACGACTCCTTTTTTTCGATCGAAATTCGATCTAAATTTACTTTAATTTTCTTAAATTTTACTTCAAATCCGATCTCAAGTGCTTGAAAATATACAATAATTGTTATATTTCCCCTCACAATATCTTTCCACCTGTTTTACGCGATTTAAACGGACAAAAATGCAACGAAATTTATATCATGTACAACGCATGCGCATTGGTTTGTGCGCAATTCTCTTCAGCGCGTAATTTTGATTTCACCCTTGTATTTTTCTTTATTTTGTTATTTAAAAAGATCATATATTTGAACAGAAAACGTTACTATCAAATCTCAAACAATTGTTTAATAAATGCAGCTATACAACAATGCTATAAACACCAGTATACATGATACAGGTGTCGTTTCTGTATTCGCGCGGTAAATTTAAATATTTCACGAAAAGCGTGACCGGTCATGCCGAGATTTCGACTTCATGGTGTATAAATCAAACGTTGTAGATGGTTAAAGTGGCGTCGGTGGATCAACCTTTAGTTTAAGCGAAATCTATTTCCGACACGCGGCACCCGTATTCGTTCGTCTGATTGGCTGGCCACCTAGCACCGCACGATGTTGGCCGCATTTTCTTGTATTTCACTGCTAATCGGGTCACTTCCGCCATTGATTTCGACGTCGAAATCCATGCGATAGTAGCGTAAAGTTACGAACAAATAAATACCGCGCATTACGACTTAAGCCGGTTCATGCAACGCGAACTAGTATTATTGGAGCAGCTTGATAAATAATCTGAACCGATTGTTTCAATACCACTCAATGAGAATATACTCGTTTTATGGACCTAATCGAATAGAAATTTGACTGAAATAAACTAAAAATGATTTGAATCATAACTTTTTTTTTTTTACTTGAAGTATAATCGATGAATCAATAAATTTCCATAATCTGAGAAACAAAGTTTCTAACTTTCTGGTAATCATCTAACTTGCGAATTTTTTGATAACTTTTTAAGACAAACAACGAAAAACAAGTAAAGCATCGAAATATATCCCATCATATTTTTGGTACAATCAAATGAAGATAAACTTGTTTCTGTTTACCCAGTTAAACCACCAAGCATCGATGTTACCGCGTAGATCCGATTGAACTCTTTTTTGGTCGAGACCAGGCGGTCGAATGGTTCAGAAGGGGAAAACGGAATTTTATACATTAAATGATAAAAATGATTGCTAATAAATGTCATATCGTAAAATTGACTCGTATCATCGAAGGTGTGTACTGCAGCAATTTGTTGTGTCACAACAAGACATATCGCAGCCAGATATTTCGAGTGCTGCACCTTGGAAACGCGTGGGCGAGCACCTTCTTCGCGGCCACGCTCGTTTAGTCATCTTTCCGCGAAGCTAAAAACTTGGCCTTCGACTGGACCGTTCACGGTTTAATTCACTGGATGAGCCGTGTCGCAGAGGAAACTGTGTCAGCAAAATAGCGCAGCTATTTTACGAGACACCTTGGACATGCAATACAGAATTTCATTTCATCGCGAGTTTTACGACGTCATTGATAGGTCAGGATCACCGTTCTGCTAAAAAGATTCTGATGTTTCGGCTCCAGTAATACAGCTTTGTCTTCTCCTTAATAATTCGTCTGAGTGCAAAGAAAAAAAGAAGAAAGATAAAATTAAATAGATTTAATCTGTCCCTACGAAAGATGAGTCAAGAAAACAAACGATCTGTTACTTCGATTTGAGAGAAAGATAGCTATTAATCACGGAAGTGAGTTTTCACAGTAAACGAAGGATCAGTGGAAGATTTGTTATACCGTATGCTTCCGCGTGGCAAGTTGACAGCATTTCATATCTGTCATTCCGATGACTTCGTCGGTGTATGAATATTACGATTTACCATCGATAGGATCGAGACGTTGGAAATAATTTTTGATCAATTGCTTTCTTGATGTCTGAATGTTTCAATCCAACTTCTTCAACTTTCCTATCTGTCATCAAAATAATCATCAAAATGCATTATTTTCTATTCAGACTGCAATTAGTAATTTTATTTTAACATAATTCTCTTTGAAAAAGAGAAGAATTATCCGATGTGCAATAGAGAAGTTCAACAACAACAAGACAAGGCTGTGCTCGCATAAATTTCGTAATGTACCAGTTCTCTTGTGTGATAACTGTTTTTCAATTATTCAATTATCAATAATTCACGTCACTGACATCCTGAAGGTGTTGCGATACTCCTGAAAGAAGAATCGGTCCCAAAATAATCGGTCGAAATTCAACGAGCACAGACAACATTGTCCAAGGCCAGCCACGATTGTGACGAAAAATCTGTCGATGACAGTGAGAGAGAAAACACTAGATTCTGCGTAGGAGAAGGTGGATAAACGAGGAAGTCGAAGAGCTGCGGAATGGGGTTCGAACAGTGGATCGAAACGCGAAGCCAACACGCTGTTCGCGTACCGCTTGAATGCGAGATCGACACTTGCACAACACTCACGAAAATAGCACGACGACGAGCTGACGCGATGGCCAGCGGAAAGAGGAAAGAACGAACGTACGAAAAAGAAGTTGATGAAAATGCTAAACGAACTCACCTTCAGTTAAACACGTTCAGAGCCGGCGAGTGTCGAAATTTTTATTATCGACGAGAGAAGAACGGAGGTAGATTGCGCGGCTCTTGTCACCACGCTGATCACTGGATGTACGCAATGGATCGATAGATCAGCCACTGGATATATCGTTCACCACTTCACGCTCGGAATCCCCGAATAAATCCCCCGAGGCGGTGAGGAAGCCAGCCGGCGGCTATCTCGAGACTGCTACCAATGCCAGCCGCAAGGCGCCCCGATACCCTCCACACTTCTCTTCTGTCTCTTCTTCTTCTTCTTCTTCTTCTTCTTCGTCTTCTTTCTTTCCTTCGCTTCTTTTACTTATATCCACACGTTGTGCATTGGCATTGCTCTGGCATCATCCTAATCGTCATCATTGTTCATCCACTCTTCTTGAGCTCGTTCATGGAACAACGCACCTGTTGTCCGATGAACCGGTTTTACCGACTTACTGAATTTTGTTTATCGATTTGTGTTGTTATAAGGATTGCTAAAAATAGTATATTTATATAAAATCACGGAAATATAGAATTAAAGGTGAAGAACCAACGATCTTACATCGAACAAGTTGAAGATTTCAAGTATTTTTGCACTGAATTTTAAAAGATAATCATGCTAATAATACAATAGAAAAGCATTCGTTTGAAGAAATGGCGACCTTTGGTATTCCCCTCGTAGTATTCTCGCGTCGCTGTACGCGAGCCAAGGGTTCCTCCGAGTAATTAACGAGGGATCGTTGCACAATTGTGAATTATCGACGAACAATGGCCATTAACGTCCATCGAAAAGTCTGCCGCTTTCTGCCATAAATATTAACTTCCTCTTCCTTAAGCAATTAATTTCTTATCGCTTTGCGTTCCGAATTACGTTCGTCGAAGCGGCTGTACGCGCGCCAAGGTTCGATTAAATAATTAGAAATACTCGATTACGCAATTGACGGACATCGATCGATTTAAAAATACTGTCCATTTCACAAGTAATAATAATATTGCGAGTCCGATTCAATGCAGTCATCAATGTTTTATGATTTTCTCACGGTGTTATGCAATTATTTTACAGCTATCACAAACCGTGTATGTACCGTTCGTAAACAGAATTGTTTTGCTGTGACCAGCGCTTTGTCATCGTCATAGCGTGCGCAGAATTCGATCAATCGCATTCACGCACCTAGCAAGCTAGTCCATCATTGAATAAATTTTATTAATTATTTTATAGTACATTTAATATTCGGTGGAAAGTAATAAAAAGCGCAGTTAAAACTTTTGAGTTGCTCCAGAGAGCGCAGTGATGCGAATTATCTCCACTATTAAATGTGCTTGCAATATCGCCGACGTACGAACGAAGATCAGTTGCTTTGGCTGGTTCTAATAATAATCGACGTTTAACGTGTCTCCAGGGATTTCTCTTTTGGTCCACAGCCGACATGTACATTATATTTACGATGCGTTATACCAACTGTAATTTCTACGACAGCTAGCTTTTAGCTTCAGTCACTCGTCCTTTTTCCTGCTCGCAGTCGTCTTCTGTTCAGCGTCGATGGTGCTTCAATGGATCTATTTGTGTTCTGACTTGGTTTTACTATCGTTATACTTCGACGATCAGCAAGCCATATTCAGTTACCTGTCACCTATCATTTAATCGAAATAAATCGCAGTTAACTTCTTTTAGACTCGATGCAAATAAATTCGTTTATGATATAATATACTCAGAACTTCTTTGTGCGTATTTTTATTTTACCGCACCAATATTTCACTGCACAATTGTGTTGAAAATGTGTCGCACGAAGCGGTAGTAGATGGAACAGAACGGTAAAAGGATTGAAGAATTATGCGGCGACAAAGTGCGCCTATAAGTTCATATCCGTGTTATTAATGCAAAGTTGCCGCGTGTAGGACATTCGTACGTAATATTTGACTAATTGAGGCCGGCGCGTGTAGTTGGCAATTTCCCAACTCGCTTTGATCGTACCTAGATCAACCCTTGTGAAAGCAACACGCGTATAAGCACCTATACATCCGCGTGGAACATGTTTTTGTAAATTTAAGTACACGCGTGTGCTGTCCGAAACGAGCAAATGGATTGAACTGAGCCTCGTAGCCTTCTCACGTCGCTCAAAGGCCACTTGAGACTTTCTTTAAAGAAGGAAAAACAGAAATACGTACGATCGTCTTAGATTCAAAGAAACATTTTAATGATTTCAAGGCAAAGAAATCGGTCTGAGATAGAAACTTTAAAGTAGAAAGTTATTAATTATTCGATTATTTGGCAGTTTACATTTTGAACCCTTTTTCAGTGACATTTTTTTAAATGATATTAATAATTTTACTAAATATTAAATCATCACGCGCCATCCATCGTAGAAAATATTTTTACTTTCGTAGTTAATTTTCGCAGATATTTCAAAAATCGGCATTCTTTGAAATATGACACAAATCAGCGATAACAACATGACAAAAGTTGGTCGTGGAGAAACGAGCATCGAAAGCCGCGCGAGCGTTTCCTGCGAACCTTTTTCGGAGACATGTCAACGTGTCGAAAGAAGAATACGTGACCGACCATTTTTCTTACTATTTATTAACGACTATAATAACAACGTTGACACTGAGAAAGGCAGAATTCGAAGGGACAATAACTGTCATGAATCGACGTGGCGAAGTACGAGCTTGAAGGATCCATCCAGTGATTACGCCGATTCAATGGCATCAGCACTAATTTTTCGATCGATCTACTTCGTGGAGGAATGCTGCTAACTTTCAGGTATGGAGCAAAGATAATGTCAGATAGAAATGACATATTATCAATGTTTTTATAAGAACAAAGAACGAGAATATTTGTTAACAAAAAGAAAAAAAAAACAGGTTGACCATGATCGTTCCGCTACTAATCAGCGCAGTTTGCGTCGAAAGCAATTCCAAAAAATTATCGTTCGTACCATCGGAAGAAAACAAAGCATTAGCTCAATCGCATCGACAAAGTTCCTTCTTGAAGGAAAAGTCTGTTCACGATGGAGATTCAGAAGTCGTAGAGAAACGGCACTCAAACAAGAACAACGATCAAGATTCGAGGCTACGTCGTGGTAGTATGAATTCTTTAGAAAACAGACTTTCAAGAACAGATGGCGGAGGATTAGCTCACAAAATGGCGAAAGACGCGCTGAAATCTCCGAAGATGCAAGAAACTATAAGGAAACTTTCGCGTGTTGGGCCCAAAGGAACTTTTCGTGCGAGTGTTAAAGTGCCAGGAATATCGAGAACTGGAGCGAAAGCAGCTGAAGAGAGAAGACACCAGAAAAGGATGAGACAAAACGGGCGAAGAAAGAAGAAGAGAAAAAGGTACCGAAACATCATTCTACTAAAGTTTAGATCCATTGAGCTATATCATACTTTTCTGTTTCTCAGACACTATCGAAGGCACAAGAAACAGCGTCCTGGTTTGTTAAAGAGGGGATCCTTTAAGGTAGGTAAGCTTCGTTCAGCAATTTTCCACTAATTCTTACCATCTCCCCAAGCGGTCAGTTTTACTACGCACTGGATAAACGTTTGAAAAATATTCCTTTACTCAGAGAACGTTGGACGGCGAAAGGGACGTTAACGCGTTAACACAGAAATCAGACGGAAGGGGGAATTCTATGATTAAGCGTAATCCAGTTACTCACGACGAAAACTCACGCGACAAATCGTCCACCTCAAAATCGACCGTTAAAGTTACCGGTGTAAAAGTCGACGAAAACGATTACATTGATTTCACTTCGGCTATGAGTATCAAGTCCACTCGAAAGTCTCAAAAGACTGAAAGTCTTCCTGCAAAACAGCAGGAGAACGGGAAAATGATCGAAGGTTTGATGAGAACAACCACGAAGAACCCGTCGAAAAAGAATCCAGGCGACCAAGGGGTCGAGTATTCTGATTATTACAGCGACGACGAAGTACTCCAGGATATCGCGGCGAATAAAATCCCGATGCAGCTGGTAGATTCGAAAAATCCAAACGATCGATTCGCACGACAAGCAATAAATTTTACATCGTACCGTGACAACCAGATCGATAGAAACTTGCAATCTCACTATCCGGATTACAATGCTCGTAGAAAAGAGTTCAGGTACAAGGATGACAATGGTGTCAATTATCTTAATGATTTTCAGAATTATCCGACAATCGAGCATTCCTCGACACTAAATCGGAACTCTCGCCTCTTTGGAGCAGATGATCCTTCCCTCAGTTACGCGACCAATTACAAACCTTTGGAACATCGAAGTGGAAACCTCGACGCGCCGTATTCAGCCAACGTGGCGGCAATCCCGAAACAATCGCAAGTACTCGAGGAGAATAATCTTGATACGTTCGATCCGAGTAAATTAAACGACAAACAACAACTTGTTGTCGAAGCACAGAATCCAAATCGATTTCATTATTTGAATCAATACGAAACTCCTCTAGAACATTTCCATAGCTCAAATTCAAACGAACTTCAGAGTCTAAATCTAAACGAGCCTGGTGAACCACAAATTCCTCAAGTTCAAAATACAAATAATTATCAGCAGATAGAGTCGAATTTACCACGGGAAGAGAGCCTTAATCAGAGTGTAATGAATCAATCTCAAATAGACAATGCGGGGATTCCAAAAGAGAAAAATACGGAAGTTCATACTCAATTCAATTACTCTCCGCATCAATTGTACAATCCGAAAGATCAACAAGAGTTGAAAAATTTCCCAGCACAGTCTATGTACAATATTCCGGCAATGAACGTTCCCAATGTGATGGATCAGCCTCTTGGAAAGATTCTGGAATCGCTGGGAATTCATGTGAACGGTGGTTTAAATAATGTCAATCGAAATGAAAATTTGAACGAAAATATTAATCATCAAGTGTTGCCTTATTCGGATACATACGCGAATGGAATACCAATGGAACATTTCATAAGTCCTAGTTACTTAAAGAAGAAACAAAATAATGGGCAAAGTAATTTTTACGAGGATGGTAATACGAGAGAATTGGAATATCCAGGAATTAAATCTAGAAACAGAAATAAGGTGAGAGAAGGATATTCGAGACAGTCGAATAAAAATGGAATACACAACAATGATATCTTGTCGCACATGGACGATTATAAGGACTCTAGTGATAACACGAACGTTTCCATTGCGGTGCACGATACGAAAGAGGTCGCCAATCAAATACTCGATACCATAATGGAGGAATTGGAGGAATTGAAAGAAGATCGATCGAAGAAGAACAAAAGAGAAGGTAAAATCGAAGGAATTGCATATAACGTGTAAAATAATCAAACGAGACGGTAATTGGCTTGAAGCTTGACTTGACTATCTCTGATATATGAAACGAGTGATATTTTTAGGCTTACCTTGCCGTTTGTCAGGGTCCTGGTCAACGGCCCAGACCGGAATGAAATTGGATATGAGGGTCGTGAATCGTACTATAATCGTGACTCTTTCCGATCTCGCGTCACCGCATCTACACGAAAGTTTCCTGAATGGAACGTGGAACGTATCTGGTCACGCCCCATTCAAACGTGGCTCGCCGTTCACCCTCATCGCCACTAATAACTACACCAATTCTATAGCTGTCTTTGTTGGTATGTAATTCCTTATTTTACAAATCATTGTATTTTCTTGCCTTAGCAATTTAAATCTCGAGCAGAGAAAATCGAGAGAGATTTGTGTTGATAAATCTCTGTTTAGGTGCTTGCAGAGTCTGCCAGGGTATCGACACCATAGCAGGTGTTTGGTCTGTAGCTCGACAACCAAAGGGTTGCAAAGACTTTCAGGTATCCACCAGTGTCTTTAACGATATTTTTCGCAAAACAAAATTGTCCAGTCTGAAAGAGAATCAAGGCACGAACTCTACGAAGAATGCAACAATAAAGCATAGAAAGAGGAAAAGTTAGGGATAATAGAACCTCTTGAAATCCGTATGACACGGAAGACTAGGAGAACAGAGAAGAGAAACATTGGAATTTTAAGAGATCAAACTATGACAGTGGAAATAATGACCTAACGATTCATATGAAAATAACACATTGCAATATGTGGAAACAAGTATAAAAAAAAAAAAAAATGTAGAATATTTTGCATTATAATATGTAAGTAGCTAATAAATACGTTTTACACTGTGTAATTTTTAATCAGAGTGTTATACAAGTTTCCTAGTTCTTTGGTCAAAGTGTTACAAATTCTTCATTTTACAGTAATCACATTTTTACACATTTTACATGTGGAAAATATATAGATGACAACGAATATTTTTATAGGGCCGAATCGCGTCTATAAAGTCGGTCACGTATCGTATCGAGACCTAATACGCAGATCTACGAATATTTAAAATTAGAATTGTTTAGCTAGATAAATAGTCAAGAATTATTGCAGTACCTTCAACAGACCAATCTGTTCCTTTCTGTTTATATTATATACCGGGAGTGACATTATCTGTTCACTATCCCCTAATGCATAGTCCCTTATATTAAAATTAGCGTACCTATATACCGCGATCTTTTTTTTTAATTCATACTTCTCTTTTATAGATGATATTTTCATAAAATATTTCTTTTTTGTCTTACCCAATTTCCAAACATTCTTTAATATCAGTTTCCTCAGGAAGCGGTTCACAGACGATAATAAACTTTATATTAGGATTAGCAAGACCATCTAGCATCGCGCGTAGGATATTATTTTGCAACGGATACTTTTCTTCATCTATTTGAAACTCTGCGAACAATATTTCTTCAGTCTCAAATTTTTCCAATAATAAATAAAGAAAAAAAGAAAGAAAAGATAAGATGACTATCTTACTTTTTCTAAAATTATATATTAACTTCTGGTTTGGTGGTTGTGGTTTCCTCACTGAAATTGTTTCCATGTCAGCGCCACAATAACTCAGGAAACAATATTCAATGTAAAATAATTGATATTCTGGATTCTGCATCACCGAGCTTTTCGGAAATAAAATCAAATACACGATCTCTATAATTATCGTGTCCTTCTCGAGTAACTATAACCAGTATTTTAGAGATTTCTGTTAACTTTCGTAGCTTTTGTGATTTGAGAAAAGAGATAGAAAAAATATAAAATATTATGATTCGTACTTGATTGTTCGCAGAGACTTTAGAATCATACGATACATCGTTTCCACCGATGTCTGAAATTTATTCTTGTAAATAATTCTAATCTATGTACATTTTATATAAATTGGAATAATCTTGCTCGAATGTTAATTTCTATACATGCCCTTAAAAGTGCCCGCACTTCGTTCCTTGTATTCCTGCCATGTTTTTTCCGAGATCACATTAGTTATTTCATCTATCGACTCGACCGATTTTGTTCGATCATTGTTTTCATTCTGAATATATTTGTAAGATCAAAATTAAGGACTGCCATGGAAATAAATAGGTGATTTTTTTTAGTCTTACGTTTAACAAGAACTCATTAAATTCCATCATACTTGGTGTCTCTATTTCAGATTCTCTGTCTCTCTCCGAATCCTCTATAGCCTCTTTCTCTCTGTTCAAAATTGCGACTTTAAATCTATTTACTTTTTATTTAAAAATACAGTACCTTTCATGTATCTGATATTTTGTGATATCGTTAAGAGTGTCATCCCATTTAATTGTGCGAAGACGATCGTTTTCAGGTTGCTTCGAATTCGAAAATAAAGTTTCAAGCTCCTCTTCACTCTTTTTTACCATGGTCAAAGAAGTCTTGTCAAGGATAGATCGAGTTACAGCCAAATTGATGTCAACAGAATTTTCACCTAAATATAATATGCGATCAATTGAAGAAGAAACGTTATAGCTACTTTTTTACTCTGTACTTGAATCATCCACGAAAGTCTCTATCTCGTTTGTTGTTAAAGAGATCGAATTTTCATGATTTTTCTCATTAGTTTCATCTTTCAACACTACCAAATCGTTTTTTCGTGGAATAATATCTTTTGTTTTCAGCGGTTTCACTCCAACTACTGTTTTCTGAAGTGATTCTGATATTATTCCCCGTCTTCTCTTGAATGCATCTACTTGCTCGATATCACAACTTAGTCTGACCCATAAAGACAATTGACCAAAATTTATTCCAACTGAGCAAGGGATTATACTATTCACGGGAGTGATATAATGAAGTTTATTTTGCGGATAGTCCAATATATCCTTAATACAAAGTTTCCCTTTGGCTACTGCATAGTTATCACTTTTGTTGCGAAACACGTTTACTTGGAAAGTCACGAACTCGAGGAGAATATTACTGAAGAAGGAGAATAGGTCTGGAATGCGATAGACGAACGACGAATTGTAATTCAATTTGGGACATTTGAGCACGGGCGTGTAAGCTGTTTCTTGGTTCCAAATGTTCCAACTCACGAATAATTGCACGTTATTAATGTCTTTCTCTCGGAAAAGAATTTGCTTGGCCTGATATAATATATAATAACTTTCCCATAAAATTACTTGTGAATTATCGTATTTCGTATTGACGAATTCATTTGGTACTAACGGATGTGGAAATTTGCAAAGACACGATATGAAGTTCCATTAAACCTTGACCAGCCGCGATCATTAATGGAAACAAATCAGAAGGAGAAATCGAAGTATCGACACAATCGTTTGGACAATCGGTACTGCAGAAAGATTCTACTTTTTTCGTTTCGGATTTAGATTCTTTGTGCATAAGATGACATCCAGTTGAGTCTATATTTTGCACGTGCTTCACTATTTCATTCACCTAAATGTATATTGTACGAGTTTTATCTTCTGTTAAAAAATTTATCAATTTTAGTAAAATTTTAATTAAATTGCAATTCTTACTGGTATTCCACTCACGACTTCTTTGCATTTATCTAGATGCTTGATATACTCTTGTAATGATTTACTGGCATTGGAAGCCGGATTGTTTTCGATTTGTGGAGTCTCATGCGCTTCTTGGGATTTGTCGTCCTGCAACTGACTTCAAAGGAAGAGACATGAGTTTTGCGAAAAGATCAAAGTTGTTAACGTTCGTTACCGAGAAATGTTCATTATGCCATAAGATCTTGCTACAGAGGGCTGGCTTGTAGAATTGATTACATGGTTTTTGAAAGATGTGTTGGAATTGGTTGTGCCATATTTGTTCATTGTTGACCGTGCTCCGTAATGCTTTTCCGAATTATTAAAGTAGCATGTAAATGGTTTCGCAGAATTACAGCAACATTGATCACAGTGTGTATCTGTATTACACGTCATTAAATTGTTACAAGTGCAATTGTTGTTATTAGAGATGTTGATGGGCCGTTTTTTCATACTATGATATAATTTTCTCTTTAGTTTTTCTTGTTTGTTATAAGGGCCTGTGCAATATTTCCGAGTGCTACAACCAGATTGAATTGGTCTAGTTGCAACTTTGTTTAATGTCATCTCATTGTTATTGATATCTTTCGCGAATTGATGTTTTATCAATGGAGTTGGCCGATATAGAGTGGTGGCTTCATGAGGTATCGCACATGTCGTAGAATACTCTTGAAGAATATTAAACAATGTGGATAATATTGTATTAGGATCCGTTGATTGAGAAGCAATATGTTTTTTCTGTTGCTGGGTTGCACCAAGTTGAAAAGGTGAGCTTTCATGAATTTCTTGTATAAATGTCTCTGCACCACTGTAACATATCGTGGAGGATAATATCTGAAGATATCGCTAATATGAAGGTTTTAATTACAAAGGTAGAAGAAGAAATTTTAATGTGAAAACAATACTTTATTTACCGTAAACCTTATTTTATTAAAATATAATCGAATACCATTGTTTGAATAAATAGAATCCTAAAGAATCTGGAAGCTTCAAAATTTTGTTGCGTCGCAATTATTATTGACTGATGTCATTCGGAAGAATGTTAAAATTCGTCAAAGCTTCCGATTTTAACGAATAGAACATTGAAATATTTTGAATCCCTAAATTCTGTCTATTCTATCTCAACTAAAATCAAATCGACACCGATATACATATATGTATATAAATACAATATTAAAATAACGCGAATAATCGAACAGTTTTTGTCAGCAATCACCGAAGAGCAGTTTCTCAAGAGAGACAACTTGCCTGTGGCTCTGTTTCTGATCCGTTACGCCACTGTAGTCGACACCGATAGCCATGTGTTTCTGATTAAATCTCGCTGCGGCGTCCGTAGATGTGCTTATCTGTGCTCGTTCCAGAAGCTTCAACATTTTATCTGGAGTCAAATAATTCTCTACAGGTTCAGTACTTTGCGTTGCAATCTGCGATTCTTCCACTTTCGATTTTTCTTTGACAGATGTTACAATTTCCTGATCTTTGATACCTACGGTAGATGCTGTCTGCACTGATTTATCTATCAATTTAATAGATATTTGGGTTCTATTTTTAACGTCTGTGGCTGATTTGCAACATATTTTGCATCTCTCTTCTTTCCTAGCGATATCCAGTTCAAAAATCTTTTCAAGTGCTTCGCAATATTTGCTGCATTTGTCTATTTGAATATCTTTGTGTGATTCGTGTCTGTCGACTGTGATTGGTATCTTCATTTCGGCTTGTTTTGTCGATATTTGTGTAATCTTACTCGTTTCCTGTTTCTCCGTTTGTGTCTGGAAAGACTGAAACAATGTGTTTGTTATTTTTATTGATTCTCTTTCATTCATATAAAATGTTATCATTAACGTGATAAAAATTTTAATATCATGTAAAATTTTAATATCGATTTTAATATCAGTGACAAATTTATTCAGTTGAATATTAAAAAAAAGACACTTACTTAGTTAAAGAACGTCTGAATTGACAGGTAGAAGAAAAAAATTACGCACTGACCGTTAACTGTACCGTTAAAGTGTCTATGTTCTTCTGCAGTTCTTCGATTTTCCCGAGTAACTGTTCGTTTGATGTTTGCAGCGCCACGATATTAGACTGTTCGATGTTAAAAGCGTGTTTCAAAGTTTCTTGATCGCGAAGCTGCTCGCTGACTTTCTTCTTCAGTTCCTTGTTCTCTAGCTCGACTTCGCCATATTTGGAACTGAGATCAATGAGCTCGTTGTTGTGTTGTTGCAGTATCTTCATCTCATTTGCCAAGTCCTTTATCTGCTCATCCTTTTCCCGCAGTGAGAGTTGAGAATCCTTCACCTTTAATATCTGCTCCTCGATCTCTCCTGTTCGTTTCCTTTCTGCTAAGAGCTCCGTCGTAATTGTTTCGTTGTTCCTAATGCATATTTATAACTCTCGTTGCATTCTTTATAAAGACAATTGATACTTTAACATTTATAAGTACTTGTGAGGTAAAATTTATTTATAAAAAAAAGTAAAGGTCTAAGGAGACGAAGCTTAATTACGCGTGCAACCTGCGTTTAAGAACTTACAAGTTGTTCCATGCATAAAACAGAAGAAAAAAGAAAGGGAAAAGATGATAGTGCGATCGGTGGAACGCAGTTAGTGAAGTATAGCTTAGAAACATCGTGCATGAGCAAAGAGACGTCGAGCGTACTTCGTCTGCTCCTCCAGTTTCCTCTTTAGATCGTTGATTTGCACATTCAACGACTCGTTCTCGTTTTCAGTAGCTATTAGTTTATCGTTCAGTTGCTTCATTTGTCGCCAGACCTTTATGTACTCGACGTTCTCCGCAACTTTTTCCCTCTGGTTTACGACTGTATGAGTAGACAATTCTTTTTCCAACTGAGCTATCCGATTAGACATTTCTCTTTTCTGCGCTTCCAATTCCTGCCCGATAAATATACAATTTTCAAGATAAATTTAATAAATACACAAGGTACTCGATCATATTTTAATTACTTTCAACAAAAATGATATATATAACGAAAGAAACTTATTGATCGATTGTTATTACCTCGATTTTATCGAGATTGCGTTGCGCATTGTCACCATTCTCAATACAGTGACAACACGGTATCTTGGTGCGGCTGCTTTCGCTTCGACATGTTCTAACATAAAAATATCGATTCAATCGAGTGAATCATAGATCGCCTGTAATACGACGTTATGTTACTTACATGCGGCCAGATGACGGTCTTGTTTGAGCATTACGACTTCTCGATGACGATCTACCAGCTATCGTGTGACTCAGTAGTTGATTTCTCAGCACCGAAATTTTATCTTTCAGCTGAAAAATCGATTGCAACACTGTCGTATTATCTATAGCAGTCGCTTGAAAACTTATCTATTTTCAATTTGTATAGCTTTCAACGAAGTATTCAGAAACAATTTACTCTTACTTATTTTTTACCGAATTGAAAAATTTTCAATTAAAATTTAAGAAGAAAATTTCTTTTTGCAAAAAAGGAAAATTTAACTCTCACCTTGGAGTTTTCAAGTTCAAGAGCGATTATTTTATTCTTGTCTTCGTAAACGTCTAACGCAACCATACAAGGCTTTGCATTGGCAGTTACTCTCATCAATTTCGTTGCCAACCGTTTGATCTTATCCTCCTGACAGTTTGTCAATTTCTTTAAATCATTTGCTTCATCGAGCAATCGTAAATACTTGTCTTCCAATTGGTAACGATCGAGCTTAAGCACAATGTATCGTTCCCTGGGATCTTTAACTTGTTTAAAATAAAAATTATAAATTAAACGAAGAAAAAGATCTCATTATTTTCAAAAAAACAATATTCCTGATAGATACGAACCTATACTACTACGGCAGGAATCTGCACAAGAACCTTCTCTCACGGGCAAAATGTCTCGATTTGGATCGTCCGCCATAATTTCAAAATTCCCCTATATGTATCATCTAAAAACTATGACGAAATGAGTTATTAATCCAGTATAAATCTGAATATTTAAATATATAAGGTACAATGATCGCATAAGTTAAATTATACAAATGTTTGAATTTAAAAAATGAAACAGCCATATTGTCCTACAAGTTCGTATGATTCGAATGCGAATGCGCATTATGTTGTACTTCAAATATGAAGTCTTTTATTTCTTGTTCTCAGATGCATTCAAATTTTGGCGGGTAAACAGACATATCCGGCGGTGATCATTCGATAAAGGGATATTCTTATCTCCTTGACAGGGTATTTTACTCTGGCAAATAGAAATATCTTGATAAAATGATTGATAAAATCGACTTTTACAGAAACTACGTCTACCTTGAATTGTGTATAAGAGAATACGAATGCTGTTCGAAGGTTATGCTCGTCAAGGTTCGTTGAACACAGTGGTTGTCTTTAAAACGAATTTCAGTCATTCGCTTTATATTCTCGTTTCTGTTTTATTACAAATCTTACTCTTTACTCTCGATATTCTTCAAAGAAAAAGTCGTGCTAAATAAATTATTAGATATATTTTAACCGTAAAATCAAATGTATATTACTTTCATAAACAATCACGGTGTATGTACATAAATATACAATTTCATAAAATCACGGTACGAGAAAATATTTAAAACCAATTTTATGAAAATTATAAAATTTCAACGAAAAAGATTACATGTATTTCATATACCTGTAGCATTTGTAAAAGCAGATACGATAATTGAATTATTTGGTTGGTATATGTATGACGTATGTGTATTTAAATATACGTGTCTCGTTGGAATGCATGAAAATATAGGAAAATATGTGTCATAGAGTTGATTAAGAGTAGAGAGATACGTATCCCCTTTGTGATGCGTCACCGGGTATATGGGGCAGTGCTTCGATACGCCGGTACAACCTGCACTGCACTAACCTTGGTTTGACATCGCGGAGTGTGCGTGCCAGTGGAAAGGTAAGATGGCGGCGGATGGGGATGTGATTCCTGATCAAGAAAAAGTACGAATAGTTTCGGACTTTATACTGCACTCACCACCGGGCGAATTCAACGAGGTTTTTAATGATGTGAGAGTCTTGTTGAACAACGACAACCTGTTGAAGGAGGGTGCGTCCGGGGCATTTGCTCAGTACAACAAGGATCAGCTCACGCCTGTTAAGGTACATCATCGACCTCTCTGTGATGAACTTTTACAATTTTTTATGATAGTATCTGGGGTATCGTTCAGTATCTGTAGTAATCGAAGATCACACTATCTCAGGGAAATGTGGGATCGAATTTCAACGACTAGTAACATTCCTAATCGAGCAACACGCGTCTGGAATTTCGACAGGTGACGTTGACTTTATAGTGAAATTGGAGCGCGATAATGTTCACCTGGCTGATGTGATTGTTTATCTAATGTATCAGTACCTTGAATCGGTACAGCAGTTGCTATGTGAAAACATTTGTGAAATTCCGATCGAAATCGTATGCAGCAGTAGGGTTAATTATAGTTACATTTTGTGCTCATTTTAATAGAAAATATTTAAGATTGATCCATAATAATTTCTATTTCTACCTCAGTATTCGTCTCGTTTTACAATTGGAAGTAATTTCTATTTTATAATTTCTATCAGTTCGATTCGGTTAAATTAAGGTTAGATATTAATTTATTCATAAGTGTATTGTACGATAAAAAATTTTCAACATGTGAAATTTGTGTTATATTAGTTAATTTGTTATTATCTTTGACTCCAGATTGAAGGAAGCGAATATCCTGCTCTTATAACAGAACACAATGATTTAGGTGGGCAAAGGTTTTACGATGCTCGCAGTAAGCAAAGTTTTAAATATGACCATCTTAGAAAGGAAGCACAGGATTACGAACCATATGAACCAGATTCTGTGGCTGAACCATGGAGATCAGCTCTTCAAGATGAAATAACAACTTATACTCAAAGTCATTATAGACACGGTGCATGTTCAGTTTTTGGAAAGAGTCAAGGAGGTACTGTTATTTTCTTAAATTTGATAAAACCTGGATTGTTCGAAAATGACAGATATGAACAAAAAATGGTATATTCATTTATTAGGTAACATTACCTTAACGGCTTGCATAGAAGATCATCAGTTTCAACCTAAAAATTTTTGGAATGGTCGTTGGCGTTCTGTATGGACTGTTAGTTTTAGTCCAAGTTCTGGAAATGCGGAACTAAGAGGTAGCCTTAAAGTACAAGTTCATTACTATGAAGATGGAAATGTACAGCTGGTCAGTAGCAAAGAAGTAAAAGAAAGCTTACCAATTTCAAATGAGAAACAAACAGCAAAGGAATTAATACGGCTTGTTGAGGAATCAGAAAATGATTATCAAACTGCTATATCAGAAAATTATCAAACAATGTCTGATACAACCTTTAAGGCCTTACGAAGGCAATTACCTGTTATGCGAACGAAAATTGACTGGAACAAAATTGTATCGTACAGTATTGGCAAAGAGCTTAAAAGTCAATAGAAATAGATTTTTTATATAATATTAAGAGAAATAATTAAAAAGCGCATTTTGCTGCATGGGTGAAGTCTGGAGGTGTGATGTGCATGGGAGCAAATGTAACAATGCTACATGAAATTTGGTTAAACATGTTTTGACTGAAACTCATGCATGCCACTCAAGGTTCCTCTGGACCCCTTAATGTATCTTGTTACCAACAAAAATAATAAAAAGAAACATTACTGTAGCCATCGACTTTTTAAAAGAAAAAAGGAAAAGAATAGATATTTTATCTGCAATATTTTTTTTTACCAAGTTTTTTAAATTCTATATTAACAATTTCTAACTACATAAAAAATATTTTTGCTACCTTATATTTTATTTTTAATGAATTTTATTAGCAAATGCTTTGATATAATACTAAGTTCATACATAACAAGACTTATATATTGTTTATAAACACTCGTCTTTACGATTAAAACGTCCAGTATATTACAGTATTTAAAACAATATTGATTTTTATATTAATCTATATGTTATGGATGGGTGTTTGTTTATAAATTTATTAATATTTAATAATCTACACTCTTGGGGTAACGGGGATCCTTGATCTTACTTTTTGTAAGTTTTTTAATTGGAATTATATTTGGTAAATCAAACTATATAAAATTTTGTAACTGATAGCTAAAATCAAACAAACATAAAATTTGGAGTGGGGATTGTTAATGCATTTATTGAGTACATTCAAATTGTATCAATCGGATAGTAATCTTGTGCAATAATTATGTTTCAGTATGAACAAACCCTGATGAATTTGATTTACTGAATTATTTGTTGTAATTGACTATGGATTATTGTCTTATTGATAATTTGGATGAATAGATAATTCTACTCCACAAACTTTGTAAAATTTATAGTTTATAATCTGAAGTTGAAGTTTAATATTAAAAGATTGAACACATCCATTTTAACTTTATATTGATATCATAATGTTAATAGTCAACATTACAAAGTATAAGTATTGCACAGTGAGAAAGAAACTGCTGTCTAACATGTGCATGTTCAGTCAGCCTAATGAAACCATCGAGTTAAAATACTTGAATCAGTAGTAATTAAAATTTCAATTCATTAGTTGCACAATAATACAATTTTTTTTAACACTTAAGTCTTCAAACACTTAAAAAGCACAATGACACATTTAATATATCTTTAAATGAATATTATCATACTGGTTTCATGCTATGTATAAATATAATAGCATGCTGGGGCCACAAGTGATGTCAAAATATACAGTATCAAACTGAATAGATATGTCTATCATCGATTCATAATCTGGTACAGAATGCCATTAAGTGTTCACAGCATTCAATACACAAAGGAAATTTTCATTCATTAGAAATATTAGTGGGCAAGGCCTACTATTTTTGTCCAATTTTATATTTCACAAAGTATAAATTTATACATTTTTGTTAAGATGTATTGTTTTATGATAAGTATGTCTATTATGGCAAATACGTTGCAAAGTTTAATAATACTGAATAAAATAAATGTTAATCATTGCAACTTGATTTCTGTGTTAATCATATTGTAGTTATATGAATCATTTGTATCAAATAATGATGTTGAAAAATCTTTTGGTGCTATCGCTTACCACACATTACACAACCAGACATGTATGCGAAAACGGAAACTAACAAAGTACATAATGCATTGTACATTGTAGAATGTAGCCTATAGCCTGCTGGAGCCTTAATCTGTTCACTTTATGTTTGAGGGGGTATTATGTACATATGTTATTTGAATGAATGAATGCGATGAAGCACACTACCATTTGACTTTTCAAACTTTAGGATTCGAAACATGTTTGTAATATTATTCATATTTTGTAAGTTACATCGTAATTCAAAATATTTTATTTAATCATGCTATTTGATAATCTTGAGAGAAAATCTTTGGACAAAATACATACATAACAACTTAAATATAAGATCATAAAATCATTTGATCAGTTGTGAAGGAGAAGTTAAAAGAAATGTGCAGAGATATAATACGAAAAATCTAGTATACTAAATATTGCAATAATAAAATTTTATATGTAAATATGATGATACATATAATTTAAACATTGTAATTTGTGTTATGTATGTAAATTACAAATGAAGTGTTGAAGTTTCGAATCTTATCAAACTTTACAGAAAATAGTTGCCTATAATACTAAAATTAGGTATTACCTACAATCGAATGTACCGTAAAATAAGAAACGCATGTCCTTATGTAAAAACTTAAACACAGAATACATTTATTAGTTAAATTATGTATTATTAAATGTTATGATTGATTAAATAAAGTGATATGACACTTTATACTTTGACTATCAACTTAAACATTCAGTTGAAAACAAAAAATTTATTTTATTTTATATGTACATTACTATAATTGGTACTTAACATCGACAAAGTTCAAATGTTGGTTATCGTTGATGTTAAACATATTGTATCATCAATATTTATCATATGTTAATAAATGTAGGTAATGCAATTATTGGAGGTAAAAAAAAAAACACTTAAAGAATGTATTATATATAAACTTTATTTTCAAATTTTATATAACGTAAATAACTAATTATGATAGATAAATGCATATAGAAATATGCACTATACTGTCATGAAAAAGTAACCTTAAGATTTCTTCATTAAAAAGATAATAAGAGAAAAAATATATAATATAAAATACTATATGTAAATTAATTAATTTTTGATGTCATTTTGTTACAATTTGTGGAGATAACTCTAAAAACCTTTCATTATTGCTCAATGTAAACAATTATAGTGCACATGTGCTGTTGTGCATTGTTTTGAAAAAGTACTTTTAATCTTAACTATGCAATTTCAATGTTTAAAGTGCTTACCTTGATTTCACCTATGACAAAGTTTTGAAACACTAGTACAAACATTACAGGATAATTATCTGTTCACATATTAATAGACAATCTGTAAAACAATTTCACAAATTTTAACATTCACAGCCATGTTTGTTTACAAGGCAATCGTTGCTAACGTGCTAAGAATTGTTGGTTGTCACGAGATACTGTCACGTGACTGACTCGATTGTAAAGTAAGTTGTGTGTTAAGTGTTTGTACGCAGGTTGAATAAATTTTTTGCTTAAACAAATTATTATCAATTCACTATTAATTAAACTGTGGTACTTTTTTTTAACAATGGCTTTAATGCCAAAGGAATCTGCAAAACTGATAAATTTATGTTCTAAGAATGTTTCCGTTGAAGAAGAAGGAATCAAAAATCTTGCCTACATGGTAAATAATTTTTTAGTGTTGTGAATTTGTCGTAATATGTGTAAAAAATTAATTGTAATTGTAAAATTATATCATAAATGTTATTTAAACTTTTTGGTTATATTTTTTTCAATTCACTAAAAAAATGAGGATTCATGGGATTTGAAGATATAATATCATAAATAAATTAATCAATATTCTTTTTTTTCAGATTTTTAAAGCCCTTAATGATCACAAAATAAGCGTGAACAACTTTTCACAATGTGAATTTCATCCTTCTTTTGAAGATCCAAAAGCAGTCGATTGGATATTCGTTTTGGACACGTTGAATTATTCTTTTTGGAGTAAAACAAATTGTTTAAAATGGACTGTTAATGGTCAGGCTGGTTATTTTGCCTTGTGTGCTGCTATTAAGAGAGCTATGGATGTAAGTTAAAAATGGATAAGATTATAGATAAATAATTTCAACTTAGGAAAGTGAAATTACAGGAAATTTAATTTTGGGAAGATCATCTATTTCTGTCATATAAGATCTTTTCTTTATCTTTAATTGTATAAGATCTTTTCTTTATCTTTAATTGCTTGACATCTGCATTTTTCTTTTGGTTCAGAAATTATTGATTCTTCTACAGTATCTGTTTTTGATGAAGGTATAGATTCAGGTAATGGCTCCAATTCCAATTCTATGTCTGGCTCAATAACTTTCTTCTTTTTTACTCTTCTTTTTTTCTTTTCTGTTTTATTATTTTTGACAATTTTTTTAGTTTCACGTACTTTCTTTTTCTCTACCTTTGCCAACTTCTTTTTTTTTTTCAGTTCTTGCTTTAGTTTACCTTTATTTACAGCCTTTTCCTTACTTTTCTTTTTCTCCTTTTGAAGTGTTTTCTTTATCTGAAATGATATTATACTTTGTACTAGACAAACCTTGATATTAAAGTTAGTTATAGTTGATTATATAATTTATACTTTTATCAAAAGACTGGAAATTTTCTTACTTTATCTTTATCTTGTTTTATTGACTTTTCAACACTTTTCACGGTCGATGTTTCATCCTATAGTAAAGCTCATGTTTGTAATTGGAATGATTTTATATATCTCTAAATTACCATATAAAATACCTCATCATCATAGAAATATTTTTTACAACAAATTCGTTCTCTACTTCCAGGCAAGTGCCTAGCCAAATAACATCTTATATACATCTTCACATCTTCAAAAAGTTCTAAAATAAAACATTAAATTTTATCGATTTAAGGATGTGCATTTTTATGAAATTCAGTAACAGTATACTTCTCATTCTTTTTGTTTCTCTATCTATCTTTTCTTTGTATGCATCAATAAACTCTTTCCTTTGATCTTCTATGCATTGCAATAGGAGCTGCTCCTTTTCAATTTGTTTCTTCTGAAATTCTAGCCTTTCTTCCCATCTACACAGCATAAAAAGAACTTTTATTTTATAATTATTTATTTTATGAATTTCACGCATACTTGTGTTTCACAATTTTGTGTTTTTCTTCTTGTTCGTGCGCTAGTCGCATTTCCATCATCTTTTTTCGTATACGTTCCTTTTTCCTCCATTCCAATAGAGTTTGAATTATCCTTTGCCTTCGAATGTTTACTGCTGCAATTTGTTTCTGCCGAATTGTTTCAGCCTTCTCTCTGCTTTTAACGTACTGCATTTGTTGTGCCTCTTTCTTTCTCTGAGTCAACGCCTGCAATCTTTCCTCTATTTTTTTTTGCTTCTCTTTCTGCCTCTGGAGTTTCATTTTCTCTGCCATTTTACTCTGTTTGATCGCGGATTTTCGCAACTCCATCAATCTTTCCCTTTCTCTCAATCTAACAAAACGTCGTTTTTGTATATAATCTTATTTTCAGACAATAGATATTATTTATAGTAGATATACGGTCTGAGAGAACAATGACGCAAGAATACAAGTAAGTAAATTGTTATTGTAATATAACTAAAATTTTGTAATTGTGTCATTGTTCTTCGGGATCAATGATATCTATTCGATGATTACTTTTTTACTTCTTTTTCAGCCTGTTCTTGTGCATATAAAATCGCTCTTTCCTCGATGGATCGTTTCGTTATTCTGTTCAGTTCCTTCTTAATACTGTCGCAATGTAACCTTCTTAGATACTGTCTGTACGTATTGTAATCCTTCAGGGAACACTTCGCGTCTAGATCTTTAGTGATGAAACCAGATTTGATCAAATGTCGAATGATATTCGGTTTGGAGAAATGAGAAAGCAAATGTTTATCGTGAAGGGAGTCGTAAGTCCATTTTATCTCGTAACCATATGGATCGCTTAAATTAAATTCCGCATCGGGTGTGGAGATCCATAGTTCTTCCCCTAGTTTACGACGGGTGAAATTATAAACGCCCTTAGGTCCAGGGACCATCGGGATTTTCGACTCTAACGGCATTACTTTCCATTTTGGTAGACCAAAATTTGGGACCGCACCTTTTGGCTTAGGAATCGAGTCGAAGAGCTTATCCAGAGCCCTAATATCACGTGAAAAAAATTTTGATACAAATAAAAATTAAACAAGCAATAAGCTGCAGTAAGGGGGAACCTCCTCTTTCTACAAATAATTTCGGTAATCAGTTTAAATTAAATCATTTTCTCAAACGCGCACCAACTTTCTTAAGATGAAACCTGTATCTTTTCTTTCCTTTTTAGAGCTGCCTCCTTATTGCTTCAATTTACATTATTCCAGAGCCACGTGTACTCACGTAGGTCTTTTGAGACCGATTATGTCAGTCGAATATTGTTCGCACGTTGGGTTCATTTTATTTGTTGGAAAACTACGTTTCTGACTAGACGTATCCTCAGAAATTTAATAGTCAATATCATACTGCGGTGACACGGAATTTTGCGCGATATACACGTAAAATGTCATTTTCTATCGTTTTCCATATATACGCGTCTAGCTTCTTTTGTTCGCAAAACCGTATGTCCTGATCGTTTTAAAAATACTTCGACGCTGATGTCCTTTGGACGCTGGTTACTTCGAAAGTATATGATTGTTGAAATAGATGTACATATATTTTTTTTCCGTATATTTTTTTTTTTTCTTTCAAATAATTTACTTCAAACAGGAGGGAAAACCTATAATCGATCCCAAGTATTATTCTCAAATAACAAAATCCGAAGCCGAAGATATTTTTCGTGGCGATACCGAAACTAGTATTCCGTTGTTAGACGAAAGAGTTAAGTCCTTGAGAGAAACCGGGAAGGTTTTGTTAGAAAAGTATCAAGGTACTCGTTCCCTTTCTTCTCTGAATCTGGTGCAAAACTTTACCGACTTTTCCTGAAACAGAAATTCCATTTCATTCCAGTTGTTCGAACTTTTCTTTGATAAATTTTTTGATAAATATTGAAGGATCTTGCGAGGCAGACTGTAAAGTTATACACTGGATTAATAAAGTATTTTACATACATATGATCAAAATCACATTTTAGAATTAAATATTCAATTAGAATTTGCAAAACGTTCTATTGCACGTTATACTAACAGCTATTTTTTTTCTTTTCTTTTTTTCTAGGTACTTTCGTCAACTGTATTGAATCGTGTTCGCGCTCAGCCGAAAAATTGCTCAAATGTATCGTGAAGGATTTTGAGTCTTATCGAGATGAGGCAGACTACAGAATTCACAGAGGTAATCTACTACCATGTTAATCTTACGAAAGAGAATGATTTAAAGAGTAAATGCAATGACAGAGTGATTTCCTTTTCAGTTAGCTTTTACAAGAGAGCTCAAATATTAATAGGCGATATTTGGGCCTGCTTCAAAGGACAGGGAATTGGTGAATTTGAAGATATAGATTGCATCACGATGTTCGCTGATTACCGTATTCCCCAAGTTTTGCTACACTTTGGTGCTATTCGTTATAGCAATATTCTTCTGAGCAGGTTGCAGTCTGGTGAGTCTTTCATTCACTTTACAAATCAAGTTGTCCGTCACCGTATTTTATAAGTTTTTCAAATAATTTCATACAGACGATTTTGGTCAAGTCATCAAAGATAAATTCTTTTAAGTCGTTTACACTATTTTAAATGTCGTTTCAATATTAGTACTCTGCGAATCACGATGTGAATAGAATAGTCAGAATTGACAGTGTCAAGTGGTAGGGTTTTTCTATTGGAAAGCACGGTATTTAATATTTGCAGATATAGAATTAGAAAACGGTAGCGAAGACGAGGTCGAAATTCGTGGTTGCTCTATAGAAGCTATCGAGCGGATCAAGGATGAAGTGAGAGCTCTGATCGAGCGTTGCCCTGATCTAGCGTTAAAGAAATCGGACATTAACGCTATATTGATCGATCATTTTCTATGGGATTATCGGCGAGAACACGCCAACGAGTTAGAAAGTATACCGTTTCATAAAACTAGATGCATATATTACTGAGCATATCGTCTATCTGACGTGTCGTCTCGCGTTTTGCAATCTCGTTTTAATAATTCTCCAGCAGAGATAGCACGTATTTTTACGATTGCGTAAGCTATTGATATATCAACTTTGCAGTCACGCAGACACTTATGTACGTACGTATATTCGAATAAAATATTCATGATATTTTAGAAGGTTTCCAAATAATTTCTTTTAAACAATTTCCGTGATTCTTTCCCGCTTCGACGATCCTTAGTCCGAAAACCCTCTTGAAAAATGAAAGAAACCTTTTTAGATGATAAACAATATATTTATGTAATATCGATATGTAGCACAGTTTTTTAGTGTACAGACAAGGTTAAATCCATACAAATTTTGATGTTTTACTAAAATATGTTCGTTGCCCACCGATTTTCATACTCATGTATATATACAAATACATGCTTAGATGTTAATAAATAATAAATAGTGATCTCGTACACATATATGGGAAGACTATACGGTAGATTTATATATAAAACTTTGCGGCTACAATTGCTTTTTATATACAGAGAACAATTTTGTTAGTTCGACTGTGTATCGACAACGTGTATTTACAACTGATCGCAGAATGATTGCAAACGTGTGAAATTTGTCTGTTCGTTTGATCGAATGATCCTCGAAATATTTGCTATTGCATTCAAATTATTTGCACATCTCGAAAGTCGTAAAATATTCTCTTTGGCTAGTCACAGGTTCGTATTATTTGGCACACGCAATCACATCGACATTTCCTGCCGCGAATGCAATTGCTTTCGTAAATCGATCGATCGTCGAGCCTGTATTGTCTCATACAATTAATCGACTCTTTCATTGAGTGATGTTGAAATATTCTTAATGTTGAGCAAAAAAAGAAAGATGTTATTACTTATTTCTTCTAACATCTCGATAAAATCCTAATTCATCGAAAATACATAATTTCTATCGCTCTCTATGAAAAACAAGATCAAGTCATTTGGATTCGTTATCTACACGCTTTTCATCTGACACATTAATTTAATTTGATCCCTAACTTAATTAACTTTCGACTTCTCTCTCTCTCTCTCTCTCTCTCTCTCTCTCTCTTTTTTTTATAAGACGTTAGACTCAGTTTTAAGCGAATAAATCTTTAGCTTTAACTTTTCTTCTGCATCTGTTCCCAAAATATTATGTTTGACTTCAGTTTTCCAGGTAGAATTACGTTCGTGTCGTTGGACAAGTCGCTCTTTGCTTGCACTACTTCCATTTGGTTCTCCGTTACGTTTGGTTGCTCCATAACGACGTGACTAGCCGGAGGTGAGGTCACTTTGTTCGGAATTTGCCTCAGGCCTTCACGAAATTGTTTCGAAAGCGATCGGGCGGTCAGGCTGTGCATCTGCCTCGGCGTTTCAACTATTTGGATCTCTGGCGTTGACGATCTCTCTTTATTCACGTTGCTCGACTTGGTTACCTAGTGAAGAAACAATGAAAATCATCTCAATCAGTTTACACAGTTCGACAAAACTTACTCAAACCGTAAATCATCACTTCTAAAATTATCGAACGATCTGATATTCTATTTTAGGAGAAACCACTTTGAAAAATTTTGGCATCCTTCTCTTAGAATTTCGTAATATACATTCTGTGTATCGATTATTCAAGAATGCAGTCTTACCTTCGAAATAGGGGCAGAAACGGGCTCGGTTTGTTTGCTGAATGCTTCAGCGAGCCTCCTGACCGATGGCATCGGCAGCACCTTATTGTCAAATTCTTCGTCGCTCAAAATTTTCTTCTTGACGTCATTCGTCGATCGGTGACTCTGTTCCCTCTCCGAGGAGTTGTCCGTCTCGTTTTCCGAAACGTCGCTCGACGAATCGTTGCTTTTGACGTTGTACTTCTCCAAACCGTAATTACTCGCGATGTTCCTCACCGATCCGTTCTTTATCACACCGAAATCGTACGAATTCCGGCTGTAGCTCCGGCTGTAGCTCTCCACCTCCTCGTCCTCCTGGCCGTTCGAATTCGAGTAGAACTTGGCGATGTTTGGCACCGATTTTGCGGACTTAAGTCCAAAATCGTTAGTTCGTTCTCAAACTTGTTCAAAGTTTCCGTACTCTGTGTCAAATTGTTCTCGCCGGAGGCACGATTGCTCTCGATGATGTCGCGGCGATCGTTCTCGTACTCGTTTCGTCGTGTTAAGTTCGACTTGTTCGTTGTCCTGACGAACCTCGCTTTGAACTCGTCGCTCCCTATGCTGTTCAGCTGAATGTTCGACTGTGTCCGTCGGATTCCATTGTCGTAACCGAAAGACTTCAGGTCCAGTTTATTGACGACCCTCGGCGCCGACGTTCTGATCGTCTTGCTGGAGAAGAATTCATTTTCGAATCCGTAGGCCTTCAAGTCGATCCTCTTGATCTTTCGCGGATTGACATCCACGGGATTGGCGGACTTTTTCGTTTCCATAACAACGTTCTCGTAATTCTCCTGATTGTTCAGTTTCGCGTTGATCTCGTTCTTGCTGTTTTTTCTCTCGTTCTCCAGAATTTCCTCCATTCGCTGATCCTCCCACGACTTTTGGCTCTCGATCATCGCGAACTTGCCCCTGTCTTTCTCTGTCTCGTCCGAGGGGTTGTCGCTCTGTTGTCGAACGGGCTGTTGATAGTTGTTCTCCACGTTGTTATTCTGCCATTTCGTCACCTTGGACTTCGCGTCGTTGCTCCGATTCAAGATTGTCTCCGCTTCTTCGTACTGTGTTTCCTCCTGGAACAGAAAGTGATTTCATTTCGATTAAACAAATCCAACGTTGGATCTTTGCGTTTTAGTTCACAAGAGAAAACGTTTCGACGCGCTTTTGCAACTGTTAGTGACGTTTTTTTTTTTACACATAGAGTTAGTTCGACGCAAGCCTCGCGCGTAGCCATGCATGTTACGCCCCCAACAAATTTCCTCGAGATAACTCGAGCGTGTTAGTTACGATCAAACCACCTTTTCAATCAACGGAGAAGAACGACACCAAAGATTTTTACGTGACGTTCGTTTCTTCTTCCTCTCTTTTCTCGACTCGATGCGTTTCGAGGAAAGTTTCTTCCGTCGACCACAGAGCATGCAGGCCCTCCCGATTTGTTAGTTGGACATGCATCGAATTGGAAATGCATGTAAACGGTACTTACCGATTGGGAAAAGGCATTTTTTTTTCACAGCGATCATGCATGTGCAGTGTGCATAGAACGACATCGTATTAACAGAATGGTTTCATTAACACATTTTATTCGTATTATTCTGCAAGCGGCCTTTCTTACGATCTAGATGTAGATTATATACAAGAGAGAACAATCGTTTCGTACTGTACAAGATCCGATACATCGTTACGATACATGCGAGAGAAAGAAGTCGAGAAAGTTTCGCCTACAGTTTACTCACAGGACGTACTTCTAATTGTTCTTCAACTATTACACCACAATTACTGGAAGCTGTTGCGAGTCTCACGACCGTGTTAAAACTAATAAAAATAGTAGTAAAATGATAAACTAATTTGTTACGCGAGATTTGAAACTGTAGGAATAAAGGCCTATCACCGTGTGTCATGCACGAGTTCAAGTAAAGTCGCATGTCTCATCGTTCGTTACGATTACATCAGGAACCAATATATATTTAAGACAGTTATACAATATACACTCCTTTGTACAATAAACTTTGTAAAATTCGAGGGAAAGGAAAAATTCGCATCTTTGATTCGTTTCTTTTTTTTTGAGGTCGTTGATCGAGGAAACACTGTTTCGTGTTTCGCGTTAACAATATGGCACTGCGTAGGACAAAACAAAGGAACAAACTTTCATTGTACAAAAATATACAAATTTCTACACCGTGTGCCAGAAGACCTTAAAAAGAGGAAATTAATCAATCGGCTGACTACTTTTTTCACCACATCGTCAGATCGGTCAAACTCCTCACACCGATCTTTTTTCGTTCGCTCGACTCGGAACTTTCGCGCTTCTTTTTCTTCCCTTTGCCACGAAGATCCCGCAACGTTTCGAAAGTTGTCTCCACGACCTTCGGCACGATAGGCGGCTCCAACTTCAGACTTTCGTTATTGTCCGAGGATCGTTTCTGACATCTGCCTCTTCTCAGGCTACCGTCGAACACCTTCCTCCTGGACGTGTTCAAAAAGTAATTGGAATTGTTGTCCGAACTCGAGCGCGACTTGACTTTCCTCGACGACGACGTGTCCCTCAGGAACTTTCGAATCGTCATTTTGTGAGTCGATTGCTCGTCTTCGTACTGCCAAGACTCGTCCGAGGATGACGATCGACGCGACGAACAGTACACCGCCTTCGTTTGTCTTTTGTACAACTTGTTATTATTGCACTTCCTTCTCTTGTTTACGTCGCGATACTTTGTCTTGTCTTTCTGCTCGGTGCTGTCGCTTTCGCAATCGCTCTGCCAATCGGACTGTCGATCCACATTCTCGTCCGATCCAAGTTTGTACAAGACGGAATCGCTGTGCGTCCATCTCATCCCTTGGGCCTTTTTGTAACTCGATCTCATCGTCAGTGTCACCCGTCTGTACATAGGAATCCCTTTCCCATCGATCCTCTTGCTCCCCTTTATACCGCCGAACGTCTGGAACTTGAATTTACCGAAATCGACGATGTCGAACGGTTCGTCGCGTGCTTCCACTTTCAAGCAGTCTTCGTCGGAGTCTTCTTTCACGTTCTTCCCGAGAGAATTCTTTATCCCTCCGAACGTGTGATACTTGCAACCGTTTAGGGTCCAGTATCTCTTTCCATTCAACGACAGAATTTGCTCGTTCCTCGTGCTCGATCGTTCTTGATCGTCGTCGATCCACAATCTCCTCCAACGATCCTCGTCCTGCTTTCTATCATCCGCGTGGTTCGTGTCGACGGAGAACGTTCCCGAGTCGTGATCCGATCTCTGACTCTTCTCGAGTTCGTAAAGCGGATTGTACGCGACCTTTCGTTCGTACAGTTCGTTCGATGTGAGTTTCAGAATGGCATCGTTAGCTGGTAGAAGAGACTCGGTATCATCGCGGCCGTCGATGTCAAAACATTCAGCTTCTTTGTTATTATCTACGACTTCTTCGATTTGTCCTGTCACGTTCTCCGCACGTTTTGCGCCGTCCGGAACATCGCTACGTAGAAACGTTTCGTTCGAGCGGTCGATCTTTTCGTGGTCACGGTCGGATGGTTCCGTCGATACATCGAGCTCCATAAGCAGAAGAGGGTTGATGGCAAATTGCGAGCTGGAGCACGGATCGCGATAGGTCCATCTAGAAAGACTGCCGCGCAGGGAAGCCTCCTCGAACTTTTCGAGCTGGAAACTCACCTGTTGATCCTGGTCCGCTATCCCGTTGGAGCTCGATCGTTGGGACAACGAGCTGCTCGGTCTGCTCGAGCTCGACACCGCCGATCTTCTCCCCTTCTCGTTGCCTGACGATCTTGAATCGTTGATGTAGTAGTCCCTGCCGAACCTGTCGTACATTTATTTTTCTATAGAGATTCTTTCGCTGTAACTTTGAAGAATTTCGCGTGGAGAGGGTTTAATGCTATAAATGTGTGTGTGTGTGTGTGTGTGTGTGTCTGTCTGTCTGTCTGTCTGTCTGTATGTATGTATATATATATACATATAAAGTTAATTGGTAGAATCGTGGATCAATACCTTTTGATGTCCGGTTCATGGGGCGTCAGCACGACATCCAAATCCGCTCCGTTGCTCTTCGGCAATTCGGTGTGGATTCTGAAATACAAAAGGAAAGGTCATTTATGGAAAGTCACGGTGTTGGAAAATCCACGGAGCGCAGGGATTATTGTAAATCTTACCCGGGAATGTCTGACGATCTCCTCGAGTACTGCCTCTCCCATAGCCTCTTTTGGATATTCTCCTGGCTGTAGGGATTGTTCTCGATAGGCGGCGCATTTTCCCACTTTCTGTGCTCGCGTTCGGCGATCGTACCTGTTCGTTTCATTACACCGTGATGAGGATTGTTTAAATTGTTAGAAAGCGCGATTGGTGCGTGAGTTTGATCACCTGGTCTCGGTGGGGTACCGAGTCGATCCTCTGCCTCCGGATCCTTGCTCTGCAGGAACAGATGCGACGCCGATTCAGCTTTGGCAAACGCCACAGCCTCTCGGCACTTGCTGCACAGTGGAATATTGAAAGTTTGTTACGGTATCATCGGCAGGAAGAAACGGTTCTTTACGGTGTCTCGGCGGACCGCGTTTACGAACGCTGACGTTAGGGAACGAACCTGGCTTCGATACTTCTCGACGCGAAACAATCGACGAGAAATCTCGAACTTTGCTCTTTCAAACTTTCGTTCGCTTCCGAAATCAAATTCTTTTTGTCGTTACGACCGATTGGAAATTTAATCAATGAATCACCTTTCGTTATTCATATCCAAGGTGGAATTCGTCAACGGCGTGGACTCCAACGATTCAGACTTTGTCAAGCTGTCCAAGTGTCTCTGCGTCGCGATGTCGTAATGCTCGGTGTATTCGCTTTCTTGCTGAATATCCTCGGCTGATGTCCACGGACAAAAACGAAACCAATTGCAATTTTATATACGTAATAAAATTATAAAATTGTAAAATAAATAAACTTTCACAACAGATGGCTGTATCGTTAAAGTATTTACCATGAAAATCGACCTTTTGTTGAGCAGACATCGCTTTCTCGTCTTCGAATACTTCCGCGACATCGTCATTGACGGCCATCAGCTTCTTCTTGGCGCATTCCAACGACTTCAGAACGATCTTCTCCTGCGAGATGTACGTTTCCCCGTTGCGAGGGTTCACCAGATTAATTTCCAGCATGGAAATCCTCGTTGGCGTGGGTGTCGGTGTCTTTGGCACGTCCAGCGCATCTTCATCAGACGCAATAACCGTGAAGCTCCTCGAATTGACGGAATTCGACAGACTGTCCAATTCGTTTCTCTTCACTTCATCGTTGACTGAATCCCTTTCATCTTCTTTGGATAGAAGGTCCAAGTTCGTCGTTCGTCGCTCCATTTCTACCTTCGTCGAACCGTTACCAATTAAATTTCTTGATTCTGGAACAGTTTCGACTCTCTCCAGCTTCCTTTTGACTTGCTCCTCCTCGACCTCTTCGTTTCTTTCCGCGCTTCGATTCTGCTTGCAACCTTCTTCTTTCTCTTCCTCCAGTTTCCTCCAGTCAGTCTTTTCTTCGTTCCTCTTCTCGTCATACACGCATACACCGTTGGAATACACCGTTGAATTCGCAGCATTCTCCTTCGACGAGAAGTCGAGGTCCGACGAATTCGAGTAGCCCAGATCATTTTCCAACTCCTTTTTCCTGGGAGATCGTGGCACGACGTTGTTTATCGCTTCCATTAACTCTTTCTCGATCTCCTCGTCGGACTGTGCCGACGAGCACTCGGACAAATCGGACGTGTCTTCCGCGTCTTTGTCGCCGATCAGGGCTTTGAAATCGGCGCTGGGGTGAGGCACCAACATGGCCACGGGGTCAGCCTGGGTCTGAACTCTCTTCTTTTGGAACAGCCAGTTCTCCTCCCAGGACTCGATCGGCGAGACTAAACCTATGTGCGTCCTTGGCGTGTCCGGCTCATCCTGACTGTCCGATTCTTGAGAGGCTGTGGTTAACAAAAATTTCAGACACCTGAGTCGAGCTTCTCGATTCGTTCCGTACTCCACCGAACGATCACTTTTTTTTACTCGTCGTTCACACCAGGTTTTTGTATAGATACGTAATTTGAAATTATTCGATAAATTGCTGTTCGATTTGAACGAGCGTTAGTAAGATTGAAATGCAACCACTGACGGAGGGACATTCAACGGTATGCCGAACTGCGACACTTTTTCTACACCGTCAGCAAGAAATATTGCACACTCCGAAAGAATTTTATTGGTGATCCAAGTTCTGAAGGGGGGGGGGGGGACGACCGTAGAGGTATGAACAACGCACAAGCAATTACTCGAGCGATGGAAGTTGGGTAAATGACGTGGTACTCACGATCGATAATGTCCATTCCGAGTTCAGGAAACGGAACCCGATGGGCGTTCTTAATGGGCAAGACATCGTTCTCCCTGTGATCCTCGTCGGATGCATACGTCGTCACCTCCTCTATCCTCTCCTCTATCTGGAACGTTCGAAATGCGTTAAGAAATCATAGTCAACGATAAACTTTTTATTTTCTTTCTCGTTGAATGTCTGTTTCAAAGTAGGGCATACGGTTCCACTTCCGTCGCTTATCATTCGCGAGTAACGCGCTTATCGACCACAAATTACCCGCAGAATTCACAAACTGTTGTAAAAATTACACGAAACGCTTCGTTTCCCTCCATTCTGTTTTCCATATCGCGTATTTAAAATTTAAACATTGCTTGATATTATTTAATTATAGATCGTTCGAAACGACGTAACGTGTTGGTTAAATTTCAAATTGATCTAGAAGGATTGAACGAGCGAGTTACGGCATTCATTTCCGCGGAACAGTTTTCGCGTTTCATTCGCGACGGTTCCGTCAAGGTTAGAAGCGACGTTCGCCGTAAAAGGATCGCCTACCGTGAGAGATAATGGCTCCGGTTGATTTCTAACGCGTCTCGAGCAGGACGCACTGCAGTCGCTGCTGCAGTCGTCCTGAGACAGCGGTTCCAAGCTGCTGCAGCCTTCCTCGACACCTTCGTCGAGGCCTGCCTCGCTCTCGCCTGAAACACAAAGTGCGAAGGGTGAATTGCTTTCACCCTCTTCCCTACATTCCCCTTGCATCGCGGAGCTTATTTGCTCTACGATCGATCACGCGCGTCACTTTGAAAGTTCCACGACGAGTTGTCTCGTCTTAGAAAGCATTTTTTCGACGATGAGTTAACTCGTCGTACACGGAAAACTATATGCAATTAATATCCATCACGAAGTCGATATTAATTGCACGAATGCCAATTTCACAGTCAATTTCGCAGTCAATTCGATCATTTTTTTTTTAAATTGTTTCTTCTGCAATTGGTTCTCAACATACTTAGCGCGCACTTAGTAGACACCGGTTTCCCTGGGAGAACGTTGCTATTGCCGTCCACCTGTTCCTTTTGAAATTTCTCGATGACCTAGAAAATCCAACGTTTGCTCATCGATTTATCCTCTCTCGCTCGATCCACGAGCGAGTGCCACGAATTCCGCGTATTGCAGTCCAAGCCCCTCGAGAGAGAGAGAGAGAGAGAGAGAACGCTCTTTCTCTCTCTCAAGAGAGATCAGACTTCGAGAGAAGAAGCGAATATTTTGCAACCTTGTTGAGTATCGCGGTGGCGACTATGTCCTCGTAACTGTTCTCCGCGACGTTTCGCGCCTCTGGTGCCTTTCCGGTGCCACCGGAACCACCGAGGCCCGGCAACTTCCTCGCTTCCTCCACGGCACGTTCCACGATCTCGCGCAGCGCCGTGTGCGCCATCGTCGGCGAATCCGTGCTCGGTTTGTCTGCAAATTTTCCCGAATTCAGTCTCATCGATCAGTCTAATTAATCCTAATCAGTCTAGAATTCTCTCGAACGTAAAGTCGCGTAAAGTTTGTTTCAGATGTTGCGTTTTAGGCTTTGATTCGTTCGTTTCTGTAAAAGTTGATACAAGTGTTACGATAAGGAACAAAGTAAAGAGAAATTGATGTCGGGGGAAATCTGCGGCGGGTGTAGCACTGTGTTTACTCTACTGTTTCTGTCGGAAACGTATTTTTAAAAATACGTCCAAACGTGCCTCGTGCGAACCTATCCATGCGTGAATACGAGGAAAACGTACGAACGTTCGGGAAAAGCATCTTGATTGGAGGAGAAATCTCATCGAAAAGGAAATAAATGACGCGAAAGGATCGACGAGGAAGAGAGAAAGAGAGAAAAAGAGGAAAAGAGCACGATGGCGTACTTTCATCGACGCGGTAGTCATCGACGGTATTGATAATGGTTCGGAGCGATGAGCGTCTCGTTTGGCCGTGTACGAGCCAGCCAAGCCAAGGTAATTTCACCAGCTCTCGACCTTGTCAGCAATTCCTCATTCTTCTTTTGCCTGGTCGCTTGCGCGCGACCGAGAGAAATTCGACGGGTACGACCTGCTGAACTCTTTTCGCGGGAAACTTGGAGCTGCGACAGTCTCCGATGATTTATGCCGTGTTTGTTCAACCGGTTAGATAGTTGGAATTGGTCAAGTTAATAACCTGCTCGTTCCGTTAACAGATATCTTGCAGAAAGCATATTTTATTACTTGTCACAAAGAAGACTTATCGAGGACTTTTAAAATTATACATTTTTTTTTTTTTTTTTCAGATTTTACCTGTGCAATTATAACAAAATTAAATATTAGATTCATCTTTCATTGTTTCATTACTTTGCTATGCTACGTCAAGCTAATGAAATTTCGAGACATAACGCGCGTCATAAAATAATTTCCAAAGCTCTACGAAATATTGACGACCATGGATGTCGGAGAAATTTCCTTTGACCATTTGCCTCCTTTACAGCCATCGAATGGATTCCCTCAAGTACGTTTCAGTGATTGATCACCGCGATAATTCTCGATGAAACGTTCAAACGGAGAATTGACAATGTGACTGGCTGTTGTTCGTTATCTTCGCGATTAACACACGACTCTATTTAAGTTCCATTCGCATTCGTTGAAGTCTAAGTTTAGCACTAACGCCGCTGCATCAGTCCGCTCGACTAGAAAGACTTTCTGCGACACGAAGTATTCCGTGTATCAGACGCACAGATTCCGACGGTCGATGAGCTTTCTAACCCTGATCTCTCGCTAGAAGGTGAAGGTCGCCTACATTTATTTCCTGCCTACTTAGCTATCACCGGTACGCTCGACAATCTTCATTGGCTATTCATTAGCCTTGCCGTGGCACAGGATCCTTCTTTCAATTAATCGAATCCTAGATTTTTCTCGTCACACGGCCATCGTTCCGGAATCTCGTCGATAAATAGTTTTCCTTTCTTAATTCTTTTCACTTGGTTTCTCTTCTCTTCGTTAAATATTGAATATCGAATATTAAGTATCAAAGCCGCAACAGATATTGTTTCTCGAAATTTTACGTTGACGTATTCGTTTATGGTAACGAGTCACTTCTTTCCCGAGTATCGAATGTCGATCGCGTACTTGCGTAACGAAGTCGCGATTGACTTTGCTTCCGGGAATTTGGCCTCAAGCGCCAAAGGTCATCACCAACGTCAAGACCGTGAAAAGTTCTGTTTTCTCGTCTATTATTTCCGCTTGTCGGTAACTTTTTCTTCGAAAAATCTTCTTCGTGCATTTTCTTGCGTGTTCTTCTTACTTTCGATCAGTCCGCTCGGAAATATCCGGAAACTGACGTAAACGGCCAGTCAGCTGTGGCATCAATAAAACTGTGATACGCATGTGAAAGAACGCTGCCTTGGAGGAACGATGGTATCGATTGATCGATTGTACGTTTTTTTTTTTGTACGCGCTGCCGGTTCGCTTTGTTTTTCCAAACTTTCTAATGGACGATACGCCAGCGGGGAGGGGAATGAAATCGCATGAAACGCTTCATTTCTGATTTGTGAAACGCGACGATCGATCGGCGAAATCGAGTCGCGATTCGAAAATACGCGCGAAACTGTGCAGCCTTCTCTGACGTAACGAAATTACAGCGATTATCGTTCCGCACGGGGCGTAATCGCGATCGCAGAAAGGTTTCTCTCTGTGTCAAATTGACGTGCTATCGCGATCGATCGAGGGAAATCGTGCCTCGCCGACACGTTAATTTAATATTTCGTTAAACGATGACATCGAGGCGAGCTTCGATGACTTTGGACTTTGAGATCCGATGGATTTCGATTTTGATGTCACAAGCGTAGTCTGAGACATTCTTAGGAAAAAGGAAAAGAGGGGGGGGGGGTGGGGGGCAGATTGCGATAATTTCTTTCAAGATAAAGGTTACGAAATTTTTTTTTTTAATCAAAGATCTTAGTGAGAATATATACGAATCGAGTTTTGTCATTTGCATCAAAACAACAAAATAATAAAGCAGCTTCTGTATTTATAAGTTGTAGTTCAACGAGTGATTTAGTCAATTAATGCCACAGCCCGCTTGAACTCCTGGAAGGTGCTTATTGTTCAATTTTCCTATCACGCGAGTAAATTATGGATTTCGTAAATGTTATTCAACCAATGAAATAGAACGCGGGCAAAGACCTTCTTTGTAGTAAGACATTATAAATCGTAAGCACGTGACATTGGACACTGTACATTCGAAATGTTGCGTTTTAAATATTTTTGCATCTTTCGACGAGGTTTAACATAAATGTATGAACACTCGGATTCCCTTTGTGAAAAAGTTGGGAAAATCCTTCGGAACTTGAAAAAAGAAGCTGATCTCTCCATCTTTCGTAATGTACACTGAACTATACCGTGTAAAATTTCTTCGATACTTCCATCGCGGAACGTTCCGAATCGCGCGATATTTCTCAAACCTAAATCACGTTCGACCTCGTGGTACGTACGTTGTTGCGTAAAACGTGGGATTATTATGTATTTGATAAAAATGACGAAACAAAAAAAAAAAAGTGATTCGACGTGCATGAGAGGAATTACACGAAATGGAAGAATTATACGTACGTACGATTCCTCTGGCGACGATTCGTGATAATCTAGCGATCCTGTTGAATACACGTGTTATCGCGGTGCCTTCGAATCGATCGCAATCGATCATAATCGAATCGGTGACAATAACACGCCGATTGTTACCAGCGAGATATCGTATTGAATTTTCTGTTTTTTTCTCTTTCCGTAAGCTTTAGTATTATCTACGTGCGAATATCGAATAACAGATACGAGGAATTTATTCGACGAAAAGAATTACAGCAAGAAGAACGCTGGATAAATTCATTGCCGATGCAAAGTACAAAGTACAAAGTTGATTTAAAAAAGTAAAATTATTACAGTGGTCTACTATGATTAGCCCACCGATTCCTAGGAGGTTTTCCCCGGATTTCCTCAACGTTTCCTTTGCGAAACACCTGTAAAACGTTATTACAGAATGTCCTGTGAAATTGTAAAAGGAGGGAGATCCTCTCGTGGCAGATTGTTACGTGTAATCGAGGAATCGTGCCAGGGACGCGCGGACGGTTTGCCGGCGACAATTTACGATAACCGCAATCTGCGCAAACGATGCTACTTTCGCGAATGCAATCTGGATCAGAATTTTACAATCAGTCAACCTCCGTCCAAAGTTTCCTCTTTGGCCCGTTGGCAATCAAATTCCTAATTCACGGGAAATATGTAACACGTACGACATATATAAAAAATAAGATGCGAAGTACATACCTTACCTTATCACTTATCATTTGATAAGTGGAACAAATTTCTTCTCAAGTTGTATTTTTTTTTTTTTTTTAGCGATTATAAAATATGAATTTGAACGAAATCACCAAAAATAAATATCTTTCGAGGTGAACGCTCGAGAAACTTGGAAACTTTTTGTAACATTTAACAGATCACTTCTGTCGGGTAGAGAGTGTCGATATCGAAAGTGAAGTCGTCGTAAGTTTCACGCGAATCGAAACTGTACTCTCCTGACTGCTTTCTTCTGACAATACCTGTTCAATTTCAAATTAGGAAAAATCGGTAATATTTACCATTTCGTACGGCGAGGAGCACGTAGATGAAATAGGCGACGATCAGGCCGCCGATCAGCGTCAGCATCTCCGCGGTGAGTTCCAGCAACATTTATCACGCGTTTCACATCGTATCACCGAACTGATAAGCCTAGCAAACGGTTTGCTCGCACTTTCGACGCAACGTTATTTTTATCATTACAGTCAGTATTCCGGTAACACTCGATAGAATTCTCTCAATCAAAGCGATCTGGAAAAAGATTCAACGAGCTTGCAAACCTCCGCTTCCACGTCTTGACGTTTGATTATAACTACGGTATATTCTTAATTAGTTTACCGAGTAATTATTACCAGACGCTTAGATATAATTAGAGAGATCTCGACGATCGTCCGACGAAGAACGCTTCTTCGAATATATTTCCTACCAGGTATAACTTTCTCGTTTTCTCATGATCGACCGATACCGGAAGTTCTCACGCGCGTCGAGAATGTTGGTAATTTCTGATTATTGAGGAACAAAATTACGAACTTGTCTTCTCTCGTACCAAATTCCACCATTCACCTTTCCCCGACGATAATCGCGAAAACTTTCGAAGTCTTCGATCGTTGCAAGTGACAGGTCCTTAAATAAAATTTTCTCGCGTCAAGAACAACAAAGAGCAGTGTGTGTTTTTCGACACCTTTGAGAGTTCGCGATTAAAAACAATCGCGCGGCTGTATATACATTTTATACGCGGACCGAAAGGACTCTGTGCGCCTGCGCGAGCGCGCGAACACGTGCACGGCGCGGACGTACGTAATCGAACGATAGACGTAGCGAGAACCTTTAAACTCTCATTTGAATAGCTGACTGACCAGGATCCTCTGAACTTTGAAGCTTCTCGTTTCGGGAAACGCACGGGAATCTCTTTATACGCGTTTGCAGTCAGTAGGTTATCCGTGCTATCATTACTATTATCGTCATGTGTTTGTCGACATCGTAACGTTTTCTTCGAAAAACAACTCGATAAGTTGTAATTGACATTAGACTGCAGTTCTTCGTGCACATGAACAGGAATTTTCACACTGCAGAGATGCGTACTAACGAGAGAACGTCCAAAGTCTAACGTTTACTTTGTACTTTGTAAAATTCCGTTCTGCATAAAAATTAATTTGCATAAACTTGTAGTCGTCACGGTGCTAATATAAACTCTGAAAGGCGCTTGTTTTTTTTTGACTATAACACGTAAAATGCAAATGTTTTCGCGAGCTAAGATACGTATTGCGATCATTTTGAACGCATTTAATCCAATTTGTCTGTTTTATTAATACTGCACAAAATACGAAAGAATATATAAAATCTGTTCAAAATGTAGCGCTTTCTACAATATTTGACATATAAAATAATTATTCTTCACCGAGTTTCCATTTATTAAAATATAAATTTCTCTACTCGTCACGACACTAATGTACTCTCTCAAAACTAAGTTTCTAATGTAACACGTACAATATAAACATTTTCGTGAGTTAAGATACGTTCATTTGGCGAACACCGAGTCTAATTTATTCGTCTGTTTTATTCAGACGAATAAATTAGAAACAAAGGGAGGATATTAAGTCGTTGATGGTTTCATTTGTAATTTTATACGTTTCGCGATACGATTAACCGAATCACACCGTCCCGCGCAAATCGCTGTCACGAACTGCGTGTTCTTTGTAACTAAACGGCGTGAAACACACTCAGAGAGCATTTAATACCTGCAATCGTCGTAATTTGCCGCGGTGATTGTTGCATAATACCGTCGTCTTGATATTTTCTACTATTAATTCAACTGGAACTCGATGTGCGTTCCCTAATTAAGATGTACGATAAGAAGAAAAATAATGAAAGAACAGAAGTTGCTCGATGAAAATCCTTAAGATGGAAGATATTTACAGAAATATTGAAAGAAATTTCAAAGCCATCGCGAAGTGAGAATCGAACGGTCGAGGCATGGCTTCGGTCGTGCCTCTTATCGAAGCCAATTACAAGACGTCGTCTATACAGCAGGTAAAAGTATTATTTCAAATCAGTTCGACTCGAAACTTCTGCAGCTTCGTCAAAGTCTTCAGCAAGACTCAACTCAAAATTCTTGTCTCGCCTCTTTACAATGCCAAAATGAAACAAAGTCGAATAAATCGCAATCGGTTTATTAAACCGTTAATCGGAACTTGAGGCGCGATAGACACGGTTTGCCGGACCAACGATTAGATTAAGAGAAACGAAAAAGTTCTGAAACTTTTAACGTCGTCACGGATTACTGCAGGTAATCGCGATAGGAGTCCGAACGAGACCGGTGTTTACATCACCGTGGAAGCTAGAAGGCTCCATTCACTCGCGATAGGAGGCCGATAATTAAAAGCCAGGCCGACGAGAACGCGGCGAGAACCAGCGCTTATTGATTCGAGCGCGGATCGCGAGCCGGCTTCTTCTCTCTTCGCACCTTTCCTCTTGCTATCTTATCTCCCAAGGGCGCAATTAACGCAATAAACGTTAAATCGAAGATTGCAGCGATTGCAATTACGGACGCAGCGTTTACGGACTAGAGTCAAACTCTGCAGTTTCCTTTACGCTCGAAAATCATTAATTTCGAAACGTCGACGTCAATTTGACGATCGTCGAGCCTCCTCTATCTCCCGTCGAATGAAACGTTCAATTGTTTACGCTTACGATTATTTATTTCCTCCGTTAAATCCAAAGATCGCGCGTCGCTCGAAACACACTTGGATCTCACTTTCTCACTGGTTGGATAGCAGTTGCGCGGCGGAATTTTCAAAACAGGTAGATTTCCCCGGTTTGCGCGAGTTGACAGTTGTTTGTTTACGTAATTCGATTTTTACTTGAATCGGGTTTTCGATCGAAAGACCGGGCGCCAGGCGATTGGAATACGACGCGGAAGCAACGAATCGGCCGATCGTCGAACCGACGAAATCGCTGGCCGCCGGTGTGTGTGTGTAATCGCAGGCCTGCGCCGCTCGCGACTGAGCCTTTGCTGAAGCGGCAAACTGATACGCGACCGACGCGTACCCCACATACGCCGCTCTGTACGGCTTCCTTTTAGTGGGGGATACTTTTGCGAGGGAACCTACATTTTCTAAAATCGGCAGACACCTCGCCAGCCGAGACGCACGTCGTCTGCTGGACGCGTTTCTTTCCGAAACACCCAAGTTTATTTCGACGCACTCGAAGCTATCTCGAGCTTCTTGGAAAGTCGAGCTGAAATCTCTTGGAAAGAAAGGAACGATTCATTTCTTGCGAGATTATTTTCTATCAGTGAGAATTCTATTTTTACATATGACACGAGCGTAAGGATAAGATACGACGCTCGTTTAAAAATACTGCTGCGTGGATTTGCGAATCGAATGCAGCTTGTAATGTATATAATAATGCAAATTTCAAGATGACGATCTCGAGGAAAAAAGATCGATCTTTTTTCTCTTCCACTTGTGGAATCGATCTTCTTGATTTTTAGCCTCTTCTATTTCGAACGGTATGAGAAGTTGCAAGAAAATCAAATCACCAAGTTATTTTAACTGTGTTTTTACTCTTACAATTTAACGCCAGTAAACGTTCTTGTTAGAATATTGAATATTCATTTTATCCATGAAGGTGCTTCGAGGATGATTCAGCTGTTTATGAAAAATATTCAAGTGAACGTAAAACAGAGTGATTTGTATTTATTGAGCTGATAGAGCTTCGTTCGTCGAGTTTATCACGTGTGAGAATAGCGAACGAAAAGTCCAATTTTAAAATTACCGCTTGATAATAATATTCGTGCGTGAAATTTACAGTCGTATTTATCAAACGTGACAATGCAACTATAAGTGCAACCGTATTATAGAAAAAGGTACGTAAAAGTTCACAGGATATTTGATTTATGAATTTATAAATATCAGGCTCTAGAATTTTCTCGATTTCATCGTGCAGAATATAAATCGGGATCTGTTGACTCTCGGGACATATTTTCTTCCAATAAATCGCTCCAATAAGTTTGAAGTCGCGCGCTACCTTCGATTCCCGATAGAATTTGAAACAAAATGAGCGATCTTTTCCGGAATAACGATAAGCCGAAGCTTTTCTCTAGCACCTGACTCATTTTCTTACGCAACCGATAAACGAGCTCTCCGGTTTAAGATTATTGTCCTGAAATCGTTATATCCACCATTGTTCCGTGCTTCGAGCCGTCCTTCGATCCAAGAATGATTCACTTGCCGGAGACGTAACGTGTACAAAAGTCACAAAGGCCAAAGTAATCGTCGCAAAATAAAATAAAAAATTGCAATAGCGTGTACTTTTCCGTGTAGAGCAGGGATCGAACAATTAATTACAAATTATAATTTTCGACGATAAATCACACGAGTTTCAGTTGACGAAACGATAACCTTTAGTCGCGTAATAACTTTGAAATATATCGCTCGCAGACTTTGAAATGTAGTGTGAGGCACGCTGACGAATGATGATTGAAAAAAATTATTCTGGAAATATCAGCCGAGTTTTTTTACGACCCGTGGCTGATGATAAAAAGCTATTTATCCGTCGTTACGTTACAGACGTCAATTTCTAATTCGAATTATTATGTATCTTTTATCTCCTTATTTGAAGATAATTTCCGAGTATCGTAATTTGAACGTCAGTTTCACTGAGTCATTTGGTAGAGCGTTCCATGTGAAGCGTACGCAAAACGAGTACAACACGTTGCCTGTATGGCTTTTACACGCGCGTTTCACGCGACGATCGCTTTTCCATGCAAATATTTATGTTTCATACGCAGCAGCTCTTGACACGCGTGGCTTTTGTCCGTCTGACAATTTATTCGAACGGTATCCTACTTATACGGGTTCGCGTCTACGGGGTCAACGCGAATACGAGTCGAAGAAACGTACGAAAATTTTCACGCAATGTACATGCTGTTACTTTTTACTGTGACGATAAATTTTCCAACACATCTTTCTTTTTCTCACCTTCTTTCTTTTAGGAGATTCATTCTCGAGTTATAAATCATTCTGCCCGATCGGAGGTTCCTTTCAGCAGGGAGAAGATCACAGAATGGATCACATAAAGAAGGTCGAATTTATCCCGATTTTAACAGCGTGAAAATCGATTATCGCTTGTATCTGTCGGGTCCTCTTCCCGACCTTGTATTCGATCTTTTAATTTCGTTTTCTCGAAACGAGAAAGTTTCACTTTGATCCGCAGTTTTCTCAGTTTGAGACAAAGATCGGCTGCGCTACATTTCTTCGATTATCCATCCAACTTTACATTTTTCTACTCTCAAATTTCTACCTACATACGTAAGATACGATTAACGTAATTCTACCAAGAATAATCAGAAAGATTCTTCCCGAAGAGAACGATAAGACGAGACTCGTCTCTGTTTTACGGTTGCATCGGCTTCTTTCTTTCGAAGGATACCGGGCGGGCTCGTGGGAAGGTAAAAGAAACGCGCACTGAATCATCGAACGGAGACCGGCAGCGATAATAATGATCTCTGTGCTGCTTATGTAACTCTCCGGAGCTAGGTCGTTTGACGTTCGTTCGCCATTGACGGACGAACGTCACCGTCGTTGAAACGAGAACAAAAAGGCCACACGTGGTGTGAATTTTTCTCTCGTCAAAACGTTCTTACATTTACATTCTAATCGATTATTAATCGACAGTGGCGTGAATTGGTCGTCACCGCTGGAGGCATTATATAATAGCCGGAGAAAGGATTCTATCGAGCAAAACAAAGTACATATTGGGTCATCGAGATTACACGGTGGAGTGACGATGGCTGCAAGACACGGGACTTTGGAATACAGCGGCAGATGTAATCGTGAAAAAGTCAGGCGAAACGTGTGTTTTAGGGTACTATGTTGCGCGTACTATGTTTGCAAAAAGCGATCCTGCGTGTGTGTTATTTGAGCGGAGTGGCGCCCGAGGCAGGCAACCCGTTCTACGTCGCTGCGATCATCCTAAATCGCAATGCGCGCGCGCCTATTACTTTGAAAACGGCTGTACGCGGACTCAACTTTACTAACCGGTTGACTGTGGAATTTAGTTTTAAAAATCCCTCGAGGGATTTGAAATGAAGCAGTTAAAACCCCCCACGCGTAATTGAAATCAAGCGATGACGAGTGTACACGTCAAACGCAGGACAAATGCTCCCGTTACGAATTTTACGAAAACGTAATTTTAAAGCAAAACGAGGAAGGATTACATTTTTATTTGATAGAAAAAAACTTGTTTCTTAAAAAGATAAAATTCATAAACGAGAAAAATTGAGGTATCACCCGATGCATCGGAGAAAATAATCAACCCAGTTTGCAGACACTAATACGGATATACGTAGCAGTTTTATTGTTAATATAAAGGAAGAAACGTACCACCAAATGACACTTTTATTTCTTCCTATTGAAGTTTGGAGTTTCTAAAGTAAATGGCGATTTTTTTATTTTACACGACGAGTATATACGTCAAATGAAGTTTTGGATTGACGTGTACGCACGATAGCTTGATAAAACGCGTAGAATAAGTGTAATTGGTCGTGGGATGAAACAATGTGTGTTTCATTTCGAACGGTACGAACATAGGTAGAGGGGTACTTACTTTCTAAAGAGAATTGCAGGGCCATCGCCAAGCGTGAGAGCGCGTCTACCAAGGGTGCAACATGTCTTTCCAAAAGCTTGTCATCTAGTAACCAGCGTTAGTTAGCTCGAGCGGGGAAACGTTAGTAATTCGAAATCGATGTGGCGATTGGTTCTTTGATCGAGTACACGTTACATTCTCCTGACTGCAACTGTCTTTGCACAGAACGTTATTTATAATACTGAGAAATGCTTATAATTTGATATAAATTCGGCAATTACTACGTGAAATATCGTACGAATTAGTTTAGAACTTTAGAAGGGAAGCCAATAGTCGAAAATGTTCCAGAATTATTTGTCATTTGCACTTTTGATTTTCCACAAGTTTCCAAGTTTCCAAAGCTGTTTGGCAAAGTGAAACATCCTGTATACAGACACAGGCGTTTTCTCGTAACTTTTGCTTGAGGAGCAGCCGAGCGTCAAAGAAGCAATCGAGATACCCGACATTTAATTGCCGACCGGGCAGTGGCGCGTTTTACAGATGAAAAAAAGCGGATCGAGACGACCGGTTAAGTTAATTGTTAAATGAGTAACAGATACGAAGCGAGCAGAGATATTGCCGTGGCGATTGAGAAAGAAATTCGAGGCTGTCCGGACGCGTCTCTCTTCTTGTTTCAACGTGCGTCGAGCTTCCTCTGCAGATGGCAGCATTGTTTGGTTAGACGCCGGATGCGCGTGCTTGCACGCTCGTTAAAAAAACCATGTCAGAAGAGACACGTATCGTACAAAAATATTTATTCGTAATTTCTCCTCGCTGTTCCTTTTCTCAATCTCAATCCACTGCCGGTTTCGGAAAAAAAGTTCGTCGTTACACGCAGCAGTTGACTTTGAAGTGAAGAGCGAAGAAGGAGGGAAGATTGTTCGTTCGGGTTTAAACTTACATGACGGATGATCGTACAATCGATGGATCGGCGTGTCGTCCAAGTTGCCGATCAAGCCTACCACTATCTTCTCAACGAAATCTCGAACCGTTTCCATCGTGTTCGCCTCTTTTCTCTGCGCGGCCAGACCCTCTCCCGAACTGGTAGCTGCATTTTCCACTCCTAAAAAGAGATCGGTGTTCCTTTGACTCGTTTGCAATCGTGTTTGCGCGATTTACCTGCCTCGTACCTCGTCGATTCGCATCGATTCGATTAAACGAATTCGAGCAACGAGATGATGGATGAATTTTAAATTGTCCCCGGACAATCAGAAATCAAGGATGTCGCAATTAATTTGTTCGTTTCTCCGATCGTTCGATTGGATCTTTCGACTTGGAAACGGAAGCGAGATGAATCGAGGCGATGTTATTGCGTTTAATTGAGCACAGTGTATTTAAACTCCTTCGGACTTGTTCGCGGACTGTTTGAAAGGAAGAAGATTACATGCCGACAAACGAACAGCTGTCCCTGCGATTTCATTTTAAACTGGGTCAACGAGCGCAGGCCCGGCGTCGTTAACGTTACTTTTACCTTATCGGCTCCGGTGCACAAACATTTCCCGATAGACGTTCCGCGGTGATTCCTTATCAATCCCGACGGAAACAAAACCACGAATAAATCGTTGTTCGTTTAACGGTTTTCACAGGCTATTCGTGCAATTGTTTAATTTCTTCGTCTGAGAACTGTCCAATTGACGATTTAACAGGAGATTTAACAGCAGAAACGTCTTCAAAAATATTGAAATATCAAATCGAGGAATATCGAAATCAAGTCGCGGTTCCTTCACGTTCTTTGCGAGAATTTTCGTTCGACTCCAGATCCAGAAACAAGCGAGCAATCGAAAAAGTGAGAAATCGAGGCAACTTACTCATTCATGCGGTGGAAACTTTCTCCCCTCGTCGATTCCAGCGCGAATCGCGCGTCCGAGCGAACATTTTTCGGGAAATATCGATCGGAATCGTTCCGTTTGCGAAACGGGCAGACGGCCGGTGGTGGAAATGACGTTTCAGGTTCGTATCGATCAGAAGGTACCGACGCGTCCCGATCGCGAATCTTTGTCCAACTGACACGGCCGGCCGCTTTCTAAACGAAAGTATCGACGACCATTAAAGATCTACCACTGGAGTTCTTTTTTCTCCCCTCGGCGTTTGCAACCGCATTCTCTTAGGTGAGTACCGCAAGACCGGTATATTTATCAGTTATCATACGGCTTCGAGGCCGCTCGAGCGCGAACAGACATCGATCCTTCGCTCTTCAGCCTTCCGAAATCTTCCTCCTTCGTTCCCCCCGTCATCGATCATTCCGTCTTTTATTTATTCACAAACTTCCACAAATTCGTTCTCCACGTCCTTCCCTCGAGACGGATCTTCGAAAAGAATTTCATCGATCCCCGAGTGGACAACTCCCCGAGTTCGAAACTTAGACAAATCGTTTCGATCGAGATTTCGTTTGACGGTTGTTTGTGCCGCAAGGTTCTTCTTCGTCGGTTTCGTATCCGAATTTTTTGTAGTCGTGAAGACAAACGAGAAGAACACACTTAACAACAATCACGGTGAATCCTACGGGATCGTCGGCAACCGACTAACCTGTTCCACTCGCCGAGCCTCGTCCGCTCGAAACTCCACTCATCCACTTTTTGCCGAGCACAAATCATCTCGTTCGAGAGGCCACGGTAACCCCTCGGATACCTTGATTAGGTATCGCGACTTTCGCGCGCTCCTCCCGTCCTTGTCTGCTGTTTTCCATTTCTAAACGCGCGAAACCGGTTGCTCGAAGCCTGGTTCGAAGATCGCCGCACCGAACGGAATCAACTTCGTCCTCTCCCTCGAGGCTCCCTCTTCGATCACTGAGAAAAACCCTGAAAAACGGAAAGAAAATGCCGCGAGCGTTTCCACCTGCTGCTTTCACGTCGTCGCTCTTCTGTTCGACTTCCGTTCTTCGTCTCGTCGCTAACGCGGACGAACGTTCGCGTGCACGTTGCAATTATCGATACGCGATTATTCCCCTGACAGTCACCTTGCGCGCGGCTGCACGACACGAAACGTCGAGCGAACCAGCTCGAAAGGAGGATTTTTCCCTTTTCCCGCGGTACGAAAGAAACGAAAGAAACGAAAGAAACGAAAGAAACGTAGAGGCAAGAGGGGAGAAAAATGGAGGAAACAATGCGGTTCGATCGGTCGGAGCGGCGAGAATCCGATCGACACCGGGGCCGTCTGGCGACTCGTTCTGCGCGAGCGGATTCTCTTCTTCTCCAGGGATGCGAGGAGTAACGGCACGGCGAAAGAAACAAGCGGAGAGGATTACGATACGGGGAGTGCGCGATGTTGCTCCCAGGAGTACTGGAGCAGAACTGAGGTTCGCCACGGAGGGCCCGGAGACAATAAGACCGATGAACGCGCGGGAGTTCCGCTTACAACTGGCCCGAAAAACCGATCGGAATTCAGGCCCGCGGCTCCTAATCGACCCGCGTCATCCGGCTTTTAACAACCTGCGCGTATTAAGCTTTTTTCACACCCCGTACACAGTGGTGCGCGTACGCTCCTAACTCGGATGAGAGTAAAGTGGTTTCTTCTCGGAAACGATACTTAAATAACGTCGTTTTTTGAATTACTATACAGTCTTTTCTTCGCAAAGATTATTCACAATTTTTCATTGTTATTGGCTGAGACAACAATTAGGTTGAGATTATTATTTGCATCTTGACAAATGTGAGGAGTGCCCATAAATAATGGGTACATATTAGTATATAAGTATATAAGTTTTTTGATACCGTATAAAATTTTATTTTATTTAAGAGTCGACGCAATTAATCCGTAAGAATATAATCTTCGTTCTAATTTCTCTGACAAATTTTCTATTCCTCTTTGTAAAATGAGGATAATTTTCGAGTACATGTCGATGGCGATGTTTGTTAAATTTGAAACAAACGGCATTACTTATGGGCATACACATACACACCACCTATATTTGTCGAGAGCTGTGTGTGACACACGACGGAGAAAATGGATCGTCATTATTTGACGAAAGCAGACTGCAGGATGTGCTAGTCGAAATTGCGAATGTACATCGGCGGAGTGTTTTGTGTTCTTGTAAATTTTCTGGGAATACTCATTTTTAAACGAGTATTCTCTTCTTTCCCACTTATTAAAGAAACTAAATTCTGTGAACTAAAAGTATTGCAAATAAAAGTTCTTTCCTTTCTACACGTTAACACTAGAACCACCAAAATGGTCAGAATGACCAACTCATATACTATTATAATTATGTAATTATCAAATTATAAATTATGGAAATTTTATACATTTGCAACAGCATGTTATTGGACGCTCGAGTGATTTTTAATAAAGTATATCGATAGAAACTCGCGTTCTTTATCGTATATCACACTTCGGTCGTTGGTTGTTCTAGTGTTGAAGAGAAAAATCGAGAAACGTGTTAAATGCGTTTCATTTTCGTCCCTTTTCGCGCATCCAGCGTAAAAATCCAACGTTTCGTTTGCTCGTCGACGTTAACGAGTTCAACAGGTAACACGCGGCGAAGTCGAGATGCTTGCCCGCGAGTTCGAGCCAACCGGAGGATCTGGTTTTCTGAAATTTCGCGCGGCGGAATGCGGCGCGATCCCCGCCGGTTTCCTAGAAGAAATAACGAGCGCGCGGATCTTTCGGGCTTCGCGAAAAACGACGAACAGGGGCAAAACTGTTCGACACGGCCGCGTTCTGACCATGTTTGGCGAAAGAACAGATCCTTGGAATAGAGGCTGTGTAAGTAGAGGTAGAGAAACCAAGAAACCCGAGTATGCGTGTATTCGTGTACGTACAATGAACGGTCGTCTCCATTTGGACAAGCCTCCTGCGATCCTCCTGCAGAAATTCATAATTCTCCGCGAGTTCTCTATTTCTAGTGTCGATGCTGTCCAATTAAATGAAAGACGATCTTCGAAAGCGAAAGAGCACGGTCGAGTTGCAGTGGACGAGCGAAATTCATGGAATCGATGGAACTCGAGAGGAAAAAATATCGAAAAACTGGGTCTCGGAGTTGGTTGGAAAAGCGTTATTAGCGTTACATTGTAACGCGAAGCTAATAAGACGAAACCGCGGAGATCTTTTTGATCTCGTTAAAACTTTCTTGTCCCCCGAAAGGAACTTCCTTGAGAAACTTTCCCAGATCGTTGCTCAACTTCTCTCTGTAACCGCGTACGTACGTCCGTCCTTCTTCTTCTCTTGCAAAACGGGTAACGCGAAAATACGAAAATACGCTTGCGAGAATCCGCAGCGGTAGCACAACTCTAGATGCTAATCTAGTTATTTGTGTTTGCGTTATAATACGAGTGACCCGCATTGTAACTTACACGGCCAAGTTATTCGTAACGGGTTGGGGAATCACGATGTACATCGCGAGTTCGTATATTACACGGGCTATATCGCGAGGCGCGTGCATATTTTTCTTCTTCTTCTTCTTCTTCTTCTTCTTCTTCTTTTCGTTTTTTTCCACCGAAGAAAAGCTACAGTTTCCACGGAGCCGGTATTTTATCCGTCCGGCTATCTGCATTCGGGACGAGGCTCGTTCTCGATCAAACGGTCCGATACGATTCACGCGGAAAAGATCCGTGGGCCGTGCGCAACGAACAATGAGCATCGCAGGGAATCCAGCGTGAGATCATTTTTGCGACCCGTTCTTATTGTTGCCTCTTCCGTTACACGACTTTTCTGGCTAGGAACAAGGACGCTCTCGGTTCGAGATGGCACAATGGCGAGGCACGGATCTCCGCTGCATCCCAACGTCAATTAACATTTTCGCCTCGAGACTTTCTCAGCTAGCTAGGCTCTTCCACCTTAATTTCGTTTTTATTTCGTTTGCCTTCCTTTCGACCGTTTTCCTTTTCTCCCTCTTCGTCCCTGTCCCTCTATCTCGGATCTCGCGAATTTCTTGCAATTAGCTCCTCTCGAGATCTGCGATCTCTTTTAGAGACTGTTCCTCTCGCGCGAAATTCTTGACAAATTGTTACATTTACGTTTGCATTGCAGATGCAATGGCGAACGGCGACCGTTGAGATAATCTTCTTTAATTGTTAGTGAAGTTTCCGAATGTTCTTGGCGACAATTTGACAACGTGAGACCTGGGTCGTTGGTTGATTTGTTCGGGCGATCAGTAGCTCGAACGAGGAGGGGATGACAAAATAAGTCGAAAGTAAGGAATAAAATTTTTTCCAAAGATGTTTCGTTCTCGAGAAAATCGAATTTGAAGATTTGTCAAACACACTGACATTTGGCTAATTAATTAAATTGGCTGGTTTAGACGCAACGGAAAAGAATAATTAACAAGAACTTGTTCCACGCGTAGAAATGAGTCGAAAATATAAAAGAAAATTTTTTTATTTGAAGCATCATTTTCGAGAATATTTCTTTGATACACGTGCACTTGATAAATTGTACTTGTTTTCACAAGTAGGATAATTTCTTATTCCTTTCTGTCAAATCTCTTTGATTTGCTCAAAAAAAAAGAAAAAAGAAAAAAAACGGAGCTTCGAATGAAAAAATTTTATTCTTCCTTTCCAACTTATTTTTTAATATAATAGAATCATTTTTTCCCTGTGTATTTCCATAATACCAATATTGGAACATGATGCGTATTATTTCACGTACGATAAAATACACACACATTTTGTCATCATTGGCACATTATCATAATTAATTTGCATTCGTTACATCTTTAGTTGAAAATTGAGTCGAAAATATCCCCAATACGTAACAAAAATCCAAGGGAGTTTAAAGTGGGTAGTTGACTCACAAGAAGACTTATTGTTTCACGATTGTCATCGAGCCAATTATACAGCCGTGTAGCTTAAGAGATAATCGAAGGAGAGGCGATGTCAGACTCGTACAAACTCGAACAAACGACGCAATTAAAATTTATACGAGGTCGCTTTGAAGTTTAATTAAGCTTTACATCCGGAGTTGCCCGTCGGAATCGTGGAAATTCACTCGAATTTCTCGCTGCTCGCTCGCCCCACGACAAAGTTGCAATTAATTCCCTTTCTTGCTCCGTATGCGAAACGTGTATCGATTCGTCGATCGTTCACCGCGCCCACGGGCCCCAACCTGCAAATCAATTTCCACCGAGCGATCAACTATTGTCCACGTCGCTCCATCGGGCTCCATCGAGCCCCATCTCATTCGTGGGCGATCGTTTCTCCGCTGCTTCTTTCCAAGGGACAACGTTAGCGAGGAACATGTAGGAATGCTCCACCCCGTGTCGCCTTGGAAACTGCATTATTTATAAGGAATCGTCGAGTCGATTTTCTTGGGAACTCGAGAGGTACTCGTCGATTACCTCTCGTTCGTGAGTTTCACTCACTTCGGTTCCTCCTGTATCCGATATAGTTTTGTGGAATTTTTCACGGTATGGTCGGGCGAATTTCGGAGGAGGTGGTTCAACACCAGGCTCAACAGGTAGCTATTTGTTGCTACATTCTGAAGAATTCACGAGCGTGCTTTTTTTTTCTCTTAATTTTAGATTATTCGCACGTCTGCCCTTGACAAATATTTTTTGTATCATCTACCGGCAATTTATCCACGAAGCACGGAATGACGTACCATTGGAAATGATCATTCAAATCCTATTTAACATTGACTTATTTTGCCAAATCATTTTCGTTATGTGCATTTATGCACGGTATATTTAAAAGCACATTACTAGTTGTCAGTTCTAGTTTTAGACTGAGATATGTTTCTTCAGAGTGAGATGTTTTTTTCAAATGACAGGGTACGTGACAGGTCAATATCATTCCGTAAGAATCGCACGCTAAAATGACGATAGCGTCAGGAAGAGCTAGTTTCTTCTCCTACTTTTTCCGCAAACATTAATTGAAATAGTTTCGTTGGTTTTTTTTCCTCTAAAGAAACCGGTTAGCCAGTGGATAAAAAAGTCTTCGGTTCACCGTTTACACCCTTATGTAATCAGACTCGTCTCACGCGATAATTACAACGATCGCAGCGCGGTTCTCGCATCGACGGGGAAAGTGACAAAACCGATAATCCACGTGATCCGCGTCGAAAGACCATTATCGATTCATTTTTGTGTTATTGTCTACAGGATTAAGTTAAAGAACGTCAATAATAAAAACTTTTAACTCTGTCGGAAGCCAACTTATCGAAACATTGAATTCTATTCCAAGAAATAAATGATTCGTAAATTCATTTATGGATCTGAGTAGAAATTTTAGAAAATAATTTTCAAGAAACTTAGTTATCAATTTTCTCTTCTTTTTTACGGTTCACGTTAGTGAGTAATTAACTAGAGCCTCGAGTAAAAATCGTAGGAATAAGATCGACGAACAAACCTGCCACGTAAACTCGTGATTTTGCCGTATCGAAGTATCGATGTAGATCCTTCTCGTCGGTCAGTACACCAAACGTCTCGACTCCGTTTTTCTTCAGCCAATACCTGAAGTGAAAAAGTTTTCAAAGTTTATCTGCGATGATTACAACCGGTACACAGCTGCCGCTTTATTTAATCGTGCGAAACACAAGGGCCACAAGTAGAAAGAAGAAATTGCACTGTATACTGGAGGAAACTGTTTTCGCAAAATTAAATACGAATGAGTTAATCGTGGTTAGAACCTTCGTTGGCGACAAAAGAGACAGTGCCAGGCGTTATCCGACGGATCCCAACGGGAACAGCCTTTCCTGCAGGATTTTCTGCCGCAATCCTCGCAACGGACGCCGCGCTCCAGGAGAAACGGCCTTAGGCAACAGGAGCAGCGATTCTCGCTCACGATGATTTGCTTTTCGTCTTCCTTCGAGTCTCCAGATTTCCTGTAACGTCGAGTGTAATTCAATAAAATTGTGATCAGTAGTAAATTCAACATTACCAAAATTCAACTATTTGTTAATTCGAATTTGTGGCATTAGCAATTAGGAGGCGATCGGGAAATTTACCTGCAAACAGTGTCCCAAATACTTTAGATCGGGAGAACGATTCTCCGTCGTGCGTTAAAAATCGTAATCACCATTCTCGAGAGCCAGCAATGATAGGAAATAACATTGGAGATTACAGCGACGGATGAAAGAAAGTTTAAAATTGCCGCTCACGCGTACAAATTGGCAACTTTCAAGTATAATTTCATTCTTTGAAATTACGGTGTTCTCGCACGCCATCTTTTTCAAGCTTTCTTTCATCCGCCGCCGTGCATCTCGCGGGAATTCGATTTGAAAGAACTTGCCTTTATTAAAGAATTATCCAGAAAAGAACGATCGGTATTGTTGCAATTTCCGCCGACACAATTGTTAATGAAAGTTTTGATGAACAGGTACGCGAGACGAACCAATGGTTACCAACTGTGTACGTTGGCCGCGCGATTACTCGACATAGAGGCGCTCGAGGCGCTTTGCAGCTCGAGCGCGTAACCGACCGCGTGCAACGTACGCGTCATTACGCAACTACTGGCTGGAATAAATATATACTTTCGAAATGCTTTCTTGCCTATATCAAATCCAGCTAACTTTCCGTGACGGTGGTTCGATTACGCAACGTTGTATCCATTACAAAACGTTTTCGCATTTAGTGAACGATGTCAAATAGTTCCATACTGACTCTAATTAAATTTTTTAATTTCATCGTCATTCCAGCGAGGTTCGACTGTCGTATAATTATAAAAATGAAATTTCAAAATTTCGCGTCGAAGATTTCGCGTGAAGATACATTCTCGAACGCGTCGACTCTTTCTGTCTTTTCTCGAAGAAGCCAATTTAATTACAGTGCGACCTTATCGATCTTGAGTTTCCTTTGTGGAAAAAAAACGGAAGTTGGAAATTATCCAGAGATTCATTTCCATAAACGTCCATTATTTCCATCGTTTTTTTTCTTTCTCGTGGCGTGTAACAACAGGTTCATCATCGTCGACGTGACTCTTCCGCGCGTGCTGAGTCAATTATGCATGCACGTACGTATTACGTGACGTCCAGTGTACATAGTTCACTGTATTTAATGAAATTTTCGCCATTTTGTATTGGAACGCGATGCATTGACACGTACTTCATCGGATTGATTCACACAGTGGTTTTTGTTCACTCCCGTCATCGTTTAACAAAAGCTGAACGTCGACTTTTATTGACCTCAAGTGATCATTTTCTTTTAATTGATATTTTTCTTTTTTCTTTTTTTTTTGGAAAGATTAATTGTAATAGCTCGATTATAATAAATAACGTTTAATACATATTTTATCGCTTACTTGTTACCGTTATCGACTTTTCGTAACCAACTAATCATTTCGCACTTCATTTTCTCAACGAATGAAACGCGTCGTACGAAACATTGGCATTCGAAGGAATATTCATTTTACTCGAGCAGATCTGACAGTTAGACGCGTCGATTAACAAACGGCAGGTGTTGAAACGAACGATCTCAATTATCCGCTGGAGAATAACATAGAATCTAATAACACAGAGGGAACACGCTAGAACACTCGTCAATTAATTCGATACGATCGCTAAATAAATTCAAACTCGTCTGTTTCGCCAATTACACCGTAGTGCACGCGAGATACTAATCTCACGATACGATTCACATTGTTTCTTCCATTTCTTGAACATTGTTACGACACAGACGGCATGGCACGAGAGAGTAGCGTAACGTAATCGGACATCAATCGCGATCGAAGAAAGTGGCAGCAGCTCTCAAACCAGGATGGCTCTCCTCGTCCCTCTCCATGTCGGAGGTGACCACCTTCACGACGATCACTTCGATGGTGATCAATAGGAAGAGCACCATGAACGTCGCCATATTGTACTTCTCCTGTCCAGGGATCACTCTCTCGCTCTCCAGCAGCAACGTGGTGATGATAGTCGAGACGTAGGCCAACATTGTGCTTCTCTCTTCACTTTCGTGTTCACTGACGTCTTTCCGTGTCGTTCTTGCGTTCGCAAACTCCCGACAAAGAGTGAACGGGGAGAAAAATAGTGGGTCTAGATGTTGCGACTTCTCGTCACGAATGTGCGAAACAAGCGAGAACTTCCGCGAGATAACTTGCAATCCATCGCGCTGGCTGATCAACTGAAATGAATGCGCGTTTTTTTTTTGCGTATGACGTGATTCCTGTATCACCTTTAGGTCGAGCCACTGACTCCGTGTGTTACACTTTCTCAGCACTTTGTAGACGAATGATCTATTTCTTCAGATGTTTCAGTACACTTTTATCTTGTATAATTTTGTACACTCTAAATTTAGCTTACGATATTTTTGTATTCAGATGGTTTGCTCCACTTTTAATTTGTACGATCTTTCACACTGCAAATTTAATTCGTAATGTTTTTATATTTGGATAATTCTCCGCCAATCGATGTTCAAGTTCAATTTAATTTCTAGCTCTTCGGATGCTTCTAATTTATTTGTATAATTTGTATACGTTTGATTTATATAATTTTATTACAGTTCAAATTTTTAGTTTCTAATATTTTTATATTTGGACGATTCTCCGTCAGATCAAATTATTCAATTTTAATTTCATTTAGGTCTCTCGTACCTTTTCACTTCGAATATCAATTTGTTCAGCAGAGTTCCTTTTATTATTGGAATTAGCTTGACATTTAATACATTTTCTCTCACTTTCGTGACACATTTCTTTATTCCCTCAGCGACGATCTATTTCGAGGTTCACCGATTCATTGAAACCTTCCTTTCTCTTTCTCTTCGACGCGATGAATACAACTTCCTCGGTGCCCCGGTGCTGTTTTTAACGACCTTTATGCGCGACGCTTTCAAAAGGCCTTTTTACCTCTTTCACTGTGTCCTTTTTTCCTTCTTCCCTCCCGCTCTTCGGCTTTTTCGTCGATGCTTGTCGGCGTCGTTCTCCCTCCGAGTCGATAATTAAACCCTTAATCACGCTGATTCTGCGGCTCCCGGCGCACCGAAACTAGCTTCTAATGCAGATATTCGATTGCCTGTCGCTCAGCTTAGATAGATTGATGCAGAGTCTCGAGATTCAGCGATTTATTCGACAGAGATTCTTCGAGTCAACTTCAAGGATAATCGCTTCAAGGTAGACGCTTCGCGTAGCTTCGCGGAGATAATCCAATGCAAACGAGAAACGAAGATAGTCGAAGTCTGATCCTTTCTCTCTCCCTCTCTCTCTTTTAAATTACGCGCGCCAACTTCTGCGAAAGGAATTTTCCTCCGAAGCGTGTAACACGCTTCCCAAATTTGTTGATCTAATTTTCGGTCGAGCGTAGCTTCGAGAAGATTACCATCCATTCGGATTATCCGTATCTTATGTCAATTTCCGTTTGAATAATATTCTATCAACATTTTTGAATTCAGTGATCTCAATCTCAAAATGTCAAAATACAGCAGAGTATCATTGACTCGATTTTCTTCGTTACTGCAGTCCAAGTCAGAGTAGGTTTGAGTGCCAATTTCTCACTGATCTATAGTCCGACAAATATCGATTCACTCTTAACGATCGACTCTTCGTAATCTCTCTACGATTCATACACCAACGTTTGTATTCACAGCAGAATCTTCTCAATGATATTCTTCGCAAATCAGTGACCGACAATACCAAAAAAATCGCACTGAGTTTCCCAAAATGATTCACCAATAGCGAAACGATCGAGGCTCACTGTCCAAAGCGATCGACGAGGTGTGCAGCTGGATGTTACATTCGATCGAGTTCACGGGGCCATTTTTGCGGACCAGTGTCGATCGGCTCGTTCCTTTGTGTCGCACTGCCGATTTGAAAGTGACAGTAGCTTGGTCGGGGAAACTCGAAACATGTTATGCACACGATCCCATACGGGATGGTAGGAGATCCGCCTGGTCCCAGATCTTTTCCTCTGGCGTAGAGAGATTGAGCACCCCTGGCCGTCAATTAACCTGAACTTTCACTGTGGATTTCGACTGTGTGTTTCGTGAACCGAGGTACAAGAAAAAAGAGGCAAGCGACTCGACTCGGCCGAACACTCGGCGCCGATTGACGAAACAGTCACTAGTTCGGACGTTGTTATAGGTCGAAATCAAGAATCCCCCTTGGTCTGGCCGTGTGACGTAATTTCGAAAGTGGCGGCCGATTGTTACGCGGTACAACCTTTCACGGGTTCGCCATGTGGCTCTCTGGATCTATGATACTTTGTGCGAGTATGAACCGCACGCGCGGGTTCGAATTGTCAGATGATGATCCACATTTGTAGAGATGATGGAGTGGAAATTTTTCTTGTTACGTGTGTACAGGGCTAGATTTCGTGCTTAGTGATCTAGAACACGGTTTCACGATGATAAATGAGACGTTTTGATGGTTTTTCGTGAGATCGTGCACCGGGAGAATGAGTGGCTCGTTTCATCAATGCTTTTGAACGAAGGATCATTCCTTTGCGCGTGCTATGTTAAAAGATCCGTTTTGTCAAAAAGTTTAATACATCATTTACCTTAACGTGTTCCCCTGTTTCATGCTTTCGATGCAGATCGTTGTTACGCTTTCGATTATAATATGGGAGAAAAATAACATATAAGAGTAGAATTCAGTGTATTTAAAACTCTTGGAAATTCACTGTTAGTTGACATAATGGCACTTTGATGGTAAATTGACATTAAACAATATTCTATTGACCTTTAAACCGGCAAAGCCGGTTTTTAGCTAGCTTAGGAATTGTTCTTTTTTTTTTTTCACTGGATGTAAATGCAGATATTCCGAAGTTTTATGCAGGCTGATAATCCCGTTAAGAACTTTGGCTTTCTCACGAGTAAAGTGTATGCCTGGGGTTATGAAATAACCCGAGAAATATAAAAATGGAGAAAAATATAAACGGCATAAAAGTAAAAAAGATAAAATACGGAATCAGTTTTATATTCATTGCGTTGGTTCTGGTGTAGTTTTCTTGACAAATAAATTTGTTTAGGTCAGTAAAACAGTTACGTAGATGAATTATTCTTATAATTTGATTACAGCGATATCAAAAAGTGCTTTATTTGTGAAAGTTGAAAATTTGAGAATTTAACAATTCAATAATTATTAATGATTTAATGATATAACAAACACTTGGTAAAAATGGTAAAAATCCGAATGCTCTGTGCAAACTTTCGAATTCTTTTCGAAAATATTCGAAAGGAATATATATTATTTCGAAATAAAAGACCATTATTTTTATGAAAAAAAAAAAAAATAATCGAAAGTATTCGAAATATTCGGTTCGTTAAAAGTTAATTTTGTTCTTGGATCCTATCTGCCACTGATCGTCTCATTCTATCCTGACGTCAGTGCTATTTGCGGTATCACCAGATTATTTCTATAGCTGATTATTTCTATATTGATATGATATTACTCTCCAGTATATCTTTCCAAATATTTCTTTCGAAATATATGGAGAAACGTTCGCTTTTTAAATTACGAAGAATTCCCAAGATGCTAAACAGCATCGATTATCTCGGATCACGTAAGACTTGGAGTTACGACACTTCGTGCTTCACGTTTGATTGGTATTTTTTCGTACGTATCGTTAATAGCCCGAGAATTACGCGATGAAAGGTCTAACGTTAGGTATTATGAAATAATGCTTACCGAGAGGAAAGACTTTTGGCACGCATTAATATGTTACGTTGTAAGTGTGAATAACATTCTTCTCTCAATCACGTAACAGAGAAATTCAGAGTAATTTGTTTGCCGAACAATTTGCTCACGCTCTATTATCTCGCAAGCAATTTGTCTGATAAAATTGCCCGAGCAATTTTAATCTCGTCACAAAATAAAACGCGCGAATTCAATTAACGCGAGTTGCCTTTACTAGATTTCGTTTCTGAAATGAACCCGATGATCGCGTGATTAACGCATTACGAATGCAAGAAATGTGACGTAGGATTGTGTATCGATTCATGGTTCAAATTGTACAATACCTTCCTAGATTATTAGATATATTATGAAACAAAGCTTAAAGTTACTGTTGAATTCTTAGCACATGCACTAACAATTCAATACAGGATACGAAAAAACCGCACGACTTGTACTCCAGTACGATTTGTCTCACTGAAAGGTCCAGAAGCAACTGTTCTGGCTAGGAAATGAAGACGACTTTTTTGCCATAAAATTTTATTGATATGCAAACATTTGAATCGGTACAAAACAAATTACAGACGCGATCGCTCAGTACCAGACAACTCGAGGTCTATCCCACGCCTCCTCGCGAATCACGTGACCCAAATCAACCAATCGCTAATTTTCGTTGCATTAGCGTTGCACCCGAAGAGGCCCGATTTTCTAGGTTACCCCCGCTAAAATCACTTTCAGTGATAATAATTATAGCAAAGGAATTAATATCAAAATTGCAAATTGCAATTTTATTTCTACGTTTTTTTCTTCTGTGGCACATCTACGGAAAAGTTAAAAAACATCGTTCATTTTCCGTGTTATTCATAGCCAGGGCGAGAAGTAGAAGAGTCTTCTTAGACTCAGCGACATCTTCTCTTAACAGTCTGCCCGGCGCACGTTTCCCCGAGCTCCGGTCATAAATCAAGCGAAGAAAGGTTCGTCGTTTATCCGTTATTCTTCGGCGTGCAAAGAAAATGTCCGCTTAAAGGGATCGGTGGGTGATAAATTCGTGGAAAGTTTCACGGAATCGGCACCGTGGCCGCCAAGTGGGCCAATAAATCGCAACCCGTAATCGGTTTGCGATCGTTTGCATCTTAATTAACAAGACGTCCACGTTTCCTCAAAATCTCATGATTTACGTAATTTCAACTTTCCCGCGTCGAACGTTCTCCACAGAATGGATTTTACAAACGACCGTCCGTTTTGATCATTCTCATTTGTACGTATTAGAACGTTGTTGTTGTGAAAACTTAACTCTTTGCACTCCAAACTATTTTTTATTTCTTTTTTTTTTTGGCAATTTAAAAATAAATGTGATAAAAACTGATGTCGAGCCACACTCGACAAAGGATTGCAAAGGGTTGAACGATGCTGGACAATTATTCGTACAGTGGACTGGCGTGCACACGCGTGCAATTTGCTCAACAAATTCGATTTTCTCGAAGAACTGAAAATTTCTAAATTTTAATTTCCATTAAGTCGGGCGATTAATTCACTTTCACGTATCGCGTCCTATTTATGGCAAGAGTATCGATGGACTCTGCGAACAGGAATGAACATTACGCAATGGGTGAAAAGTGAGACAGAAGAAATTACACGTAACGTTATGTAACGAAGTTGCAGGCAGCACGTGGACTTGTGAAACGTTGACAGCACACGGGGAAGCGTTCCATAATGTAACTCGACATGTATCTCTAATTTCGCTTTGAAGCTCCGCTGCGCCACGTTAATTAAGTTAAGATCGTTTGAATTCGCCGCTGCTTTTATCTATGCGAACTAATAGGCGATCGGAGAGGGAAAATTAGTTTCCCAATTGATAGGCTCCCGGGGAGTGTGGAGCTATTTAATTTTCAGAAAACTGCGGTACGAGACTCGGTGCGATCGAAAAAAAATTCGCGAAAACTCTGTCTCTGACAAAATAACGACAACGGCTTGTTATTCGACTTCTTTCCTTGCGATTCACCGTGATAATCACGCGAAAGCCTCGAACACGAAATTTTCCGCTTTCGACGGAAAAGCCAATCGCGATGAGAGGATGAAACGACTCGACCCACAAGCCGGTCTGTCTGCAGTTCCTCCTCACCATCAATCGGAACGAACGAACGATATATTTCCAATCTCGTTTCGGGGAGCAAATAAAAAGCGCCGGCGTAGACAATCTATCTTGGTTGCAATCGACAACGGCTCAACGGCTCAATAAAATTACGAATCTCGGTAAACGCGCGGCTCAGCGTGAGATCTCGATTCGATCAGGAATATCCTGCCCGTGTCCGGGATCCGCGGTATCGCGCGGAACTCCGTTAACCTCGATCTTCTTGCGATCGATAGAAAGTACGGGAGCGCGCGCGCGCGATTGAAAAACGCCGAACCGCGCGTTTTCCACGCTTCTTTCCCCGAGCGGACACTGTCGAGACTTTGTCCTTACCGTTTCTCCCGCTTTCTCCGGCAAAGGATCGTCCGTAGCAGGAAAATTTTGATCAATCGCCTCGCCTCGGTCGGTTTCATGAAACCCTCGAGTGTCCCTTTTCACCCTAGCCGGCGCACGTTCATCCAGAGCCACACCAAGTTGCTATTTCGTAGATACTGCTTAGGCTTCTTTCAGCGAATCGCGAGTAAAATTCGGGACGACGAAGAACACAAATATAGACGCGTGCTGTCACAAGGAATTCTTTTCCTCTCTGATATTCGTACAACTGAAAAAGTTCAATCTCTCTCGGATTAACCGCTTTAAATTTCTTTATACTCTACGTGTATACGATGGTTTTGAGAAATATAATTTCTCAATGTAATTTCCAGATTAAACGCGTCCCTCTCTCTCTCTCTCTCTCTCTCTTTTTTTACTGTGTTTAGGTGATAAATAAAAAAAAGGGCACTCTTTGACAGACAAAATACACCGACTGACTAACTGTCCGCGACACGAAGCATCTCAACAATGAGGGAGCCGTTGTTCGAGGCTTCCCCCGTTCTACGGTTCCTCCTCTGCTTCCGGTCCCCCTACACGCTGGTCGGCTGCTATTGTTTAATATGGTTTGATACGCCGGCCATTGTGTAACGACGTTTTGCCATTAACGACACCCGTGCCATGGCCCGGCCCCGTGCATCCCAATGCCCTCGAGTTCGTTCTCCGTTCCGTTCCATCCGGCGCGACGTCTTTCCTTCTTCCACTCTCTCTCTAGATCGCTAAGTTGCCTCTGGTTGGCGTCGTCGTCGATGCTGTTGAACCGTACACCGAGCCACGCATCACTAATCGGTAACTGTGCGCGCACATCCGGTCCTGCCGGTGAATTCACGAACCGCTGTTGACCTCACGTGCCTGCGCAGCCAACACGTGTGGGCAACACACCTGTCTCACTGATTTTTAGATCGTCGGGCCTCGCCACTTTTTTTTCTTCTTTTTTTTTTTTCGCTCGACGTTCCTCGCGTTTCGGCGCTTTTGATGATCGATTTGAGGTTTGGATTGGATGTCGGACGACGTTCGAATTTGGCGATTTATAGATCAGGTATTATATTGCACCGATATTACTCCGATTGTAAATTATAAATTGGTCATTTTGACCACTTTGATAATTTTAGTTTGAATAAGTAAATAGTTGGTAGTTTCAGTTTGAATAATTTGGTAGCTTTAGTTTGAATAAAAGATCGAACTTGAAGGATGAGAATTTGAATTTGGGTCAGAAAAACTCGGATTTATGAATTGAGTGTTGTAATGATTTCTTGCTTTGAGAATTGAATAATTATGAATTGACGATGCCATTGATTTGGAGATTTAAAAATTGGTTGACAGACTGAGCGACTTATTGGATTGGATAAGTCAAGGATTCGATGTTGTAATAATTGGTTACTTTCAGATTTGTCGTTGATTTAAGAATTGGATGATGCTTGGATAGTTAGGCAATGCTTGGTTCGAATATCTTGAGGATTGAATGGTTGGCCAATTTTCTTTGATTGCTAATTTATATAATGATTGAACAAGCGTTGTTGCAGAGACGTAGGTTTGATATATTCAGGTATTTGTTCTTTTTCGATAGAAAATTGCTTGAAATTGAAAGTCGTGGGCAGTGATATTTCATAGATGATTGCAACAGATCCGTATTTGTCCTCCTACCAATTCTTCTTCTTTCTTCAATTCTCTCTTTTCTCAAGTGAATAATTACGTCAATTGCATCAAAGATAAATCCTCTGAATATTTTTCCAATGATTTGGTCCCTTTCGAAAGACTACTTCGCAAATCGCTGAATTTTAATTACCTTCGTTCGCGAATTGGGATTCGAATGCAGTAACTGCAATAATTTTTCTTTTGAGTTTCATAGTATCAAATTCGAACTCTTCCGTTGCTTTTAATCATCTTTTCCTAGGTAGATGATTAAAATAAATCCTCCGAATATTTTCCCAATGATTTGGTTCCTTTCGAAGACCATTCCTCGAATCACTGAATTTTTAATTACCTTCGTTCACGAATAATCTGTCGTTTTCTTCAGACTCGAATTAAAATGCAATAGCTGCAATAATTTTTCTTCTCGTTTTTCGTAGCGATTGAAATTTTTCTGTAGTCGCGCGAAACTACCAGTGAATGAACACGAAGGCCACTTGGACTCTCGAGCGATCGTTGTGTAAATGCGACGATAAACGCAACGACGTGCAAACAGTTGTTGCGACCGGCGTATTCTCCGCGAGAACCGGCGCAACAGCTCGGCATCGAACCGTGGAGAACAATTTCACACCGGGAGCCAGCTCGGATTCGTTGGAATTCACGTGATCGACTGCTTCGTCATTCCTCTAAGCGTTTCCTATATTGCGAGCCGAGGAAGTGGATAAGTTGTGTAACTGTTTTCTTAACGCTCGACGAAATTTCAACGAGCCCCGTGCAAATACATCGCGTACGTTCGTGGGCGAGCGTGACGTCCCGCCGTCAGGTCGAGCGCGTTCGCCAAACGAGAACGATCGCGCCAGCCTCTCTCTGTGTTTCCCTGATCTCCTATCGCGCGCGTTCCATCTCGCTCATGTGTGCCCTGTACGTTCGTTTTCAGGCAAAATGGAGCGTGCACGTCGACGATGGCGTGCCAGGGAAATGGAAACGAGCAATGCCCCGTGAGAGAGAGACTCGCGCTCGATCTATCGAGGAGAACGGAGGAAGAAAAATGTGAAATTCGCCCGTAGGTGCATTCCTCGCGTTAATTGCCAGATTCCACGCTCTCGATTACCAGCCTGCGTACCGTAATATTCTTTTACGATACGTACGCCGGTGTTGCGCAATGTTGGATGAAATCGTGGTTGTTTGCCGTGCGCGGAAAAATTTGACGCCTTCAAAGGGAAAGAGAGAACTGTGTCGAAAAAAGAACGGAACCAGTTTGCAGTTTTGTTCTGCGCGATTGAATTCGCGGTTTTTCGGTGAAGCTGCGAGGTAACGCGCATTTGCACACGCGTGCTTCTCGATTCGATGATTGGTGTCGGATCAAGACAGATTAAGGAAGGGAAGGTTTGCAGAAGTTGTTAGCGCGAGACGTGTTTTTTTTTTTTTAACTCAATAAATCTCGAAATGTCTGGTTCTAAAATTTAGGAGTAATTTTTAATTGTATCTTTAATCTTTGAATGGTCAAATGTTTCCAATATTTTGCAAGACACGCGATCGATCATTCGCAGTGTACTTTACGATATTTTTTTGTCGTAAATTTTCTCCTTTAAGTCGATTACTATCATAACAACGACAGAAAAAGTTTTCGATCAAACTGTTATATACAAATGTTGAAAAGTATTTAAGAGCATTGTAACATTAATACAGGTTAGACACAAAATACCGTATGGAGCAACGAAATTGGCCATTTTAAAAATTGTTTCCGAATATTTGTGTTTGATCAAGTACTTTTGGCCGGATATTTCAGGCAATGTAATTAACGCAGATCGGTCTTCAGCTTCGATCGTTCGCGTCCTGCATATTATCGTGATTATTAACGGTACCGGAGACTTCCGTTTTATAATACGCCCACGTATTTTCCACGATGGAATCTGTCGCTGCGTGGATTAAATCCCCGAGCAGAGAGATTTTCGATTATTTTATTTATCTTTTCTATCTTGCGAATTTCTCGTCGACAATCTTCGACACCCGTTTTCTATTTTTACGTTCTCGAACATTTCTACCGCAGATTCTTCCGATAAGATTTTTAAAATTATTTGATAAGATTGTTGAAATAACATTACACGAGATAAGATTATTAATAATATTGTTAAAATAATATCTCATAGTAATAGCATCATTGAAACAATATTTCATAATAATGTTTAGTAATAAATCTTCTCCGCAGAGACGTCTGATCCGTTTAAAGGCTTACGCGAGACGTTTGCATAGCCAAGGCTCCCGCTTTGTTTGGTAATACGCCTAATTTATGAACGTCGCGAATGACGGCTGTCTCGCATACGAGGACTTTTGAATCATTTATTCGCTCGATCGAAGTCAATCGGTCAGTCAAGGTCGCTTTCCTCGACGTTACACGTTGAAAAGTAACAGTTTTACTTTGCCATTTAACCGCTTTCGTACTGTATTCTCGCCATAAAAGTGCGAGAGAAACTTTTTTCCCAATAATCGTCACACGGGGAATTTCCTTTACACGCGCAATTATCGCGAAATGAAAATTCTCCCTCGGAAACGAGAGATTGCTCATATAATAAGAACCAGATTGCTCATGAAAATTTCAACGTCTGCCGAAGCGAAATACGAGCAATCTCTTTTTTAAGTTGTTACGTCACCGAAAGGGACACGCGCCGTGAGAGAAAAATCGTAGCGAAACGAAGTAATTACTCGAAGAGGCCCGTTGCGACTTTTATCAGCGATTCGGTTTTAAACACGATTCCAGCTCGATTCCCTTTTCGCTTCCATTCGAATAATTAATCGCGGCTCGCCAAGAAGTCGTTCCTTCTTGTTCAGCCTTTGTGAATAATTGAAAAATGTCGAGGTTCGCCACGCTCGATACACGCGTTATTTTCGCGTGGTTTATTCCTGCCATCGAGCAGGAATCATCGCGTACGCCAGCGTTTCACATTCGTTAAGAAATTACTTCTTCATCTGGGTCACACTGACACGTCACGGAACAATGAACGCTCGTTAAGACAGACACACGCGCGCACACATCGGTCGCCGGTCGATATCGATCTGTTCCGAATTATTCGAGAAGCAGAAAACGCGTCTGCAACAACGCCAGCCACGCGTCATGGCCGACGCTTGAAAGTTTCTCGAACGTCGAATTAACGGCACGTGACATTGTTACGAAAACGAGCTGCCGTGAGAAACGCGCCTATCTCCGCCGAGTTGAACAATATCGTCTCGGTTTGCTTTCGTTTGGCAAAGTTTCTGCTGGTTCTTCGTTGGTTTGTCGTTGCTCGGGGAATTAAGTTGTCCGCGTATCTTTCTCTCTCTCGCAAGATTTCGTTATCTCGTTTGTTTTTTTCCACGCTGCTACTTGATACAGAAGGCAAGGAGGAACGCAGCGGACTAAAATGGCACTTTCCAGGTGCTCAGTAATTACGCAGTTGGTTAGTTTCAATGGATTTTAATCGATCGATCGATCAAATTGCCTCTGTACGAGACTGTGCAGATTTGTCGAATTTTTTTCAAATCTTGTTCCATTGGGCTCTGCTGCAGCGTTATTGGTATAATTACATTTATAAATATTCAAGAGGGTTGCAAATATATTCGTAAAAAGTCTCAGTTTAATTGTGCACGCGCATGGCAACAAATGGCAATCAGTCAACGATTTTTGCAACGACAAATTTTTGTCACAGCAGAAATATTTCAACTTTCAAGGAGCAAGTGTTTTACGATGCTTATCTTGAATTGATTATGTCACAAGTGCGCAATTGCCGCGCAATTAACTGTTTACGTACGTTTTGCACTTGCAACTATTTTTGCGGATCGTACCACTTTAAATACTGTGTCCTTTCAATCTGACCGGTGCTACAAATCAGAAAATGACATTTTTTTGTGCTTGCAAACTGAGCTATTTTCTACATCGTGCCATTTTAAATAGTATATTCTTTCGAAAACAGAAAATGACTATTTCTTCTCGCCGAGTAAAGGTGAATTACCTATAAATTCTCCAAAATTTAACGAGTACTATTTTTCTTATGAATCAAATCTTCGTGAGAAAAAGTACAGAGCAGCGTGACAGTAAAAATTTGTATTCAGAATATCAGATTATTAATTTATAATTTTTCTTAGAAATCTTACATATGTAAAAGTGTACTTTAAATTTAAATGATTTTTCGTAAAATGCATAAATAAAAGCTTCTTTCTATTTTTTTTTTTTGTTCCTGATGATTAAAAATTAAACATTTATATTCACAAAAATCGAAGTTTTAGCAGAGAAAGAGAAATAAAGAAATTTTTCGGTCACGTTATTTTCAAGATTCAACTGTCGACTTCAATCCGTTCGATTCAGTTCCGATATTTTCCGATATTCTGAATGAAAATGCCGTAAACACGAGCACTAGTGTGCCCTCGCGACTCTCCTCCCAAACGGAGCCATGATTTTTGTCACCCCACCCAATCTCGGGAAATCACCGAAACATAATTTACCGTGTGCTCGAGGGAAAAAGGAGAATGCGAACGACACTCGTCAGACTGGTCAGAACAAGAGAGAGTAAATAAAAACGAGTCCTGCATACCAAAGTCCGTCGTACTCGTACGCGTACCAACATCTTCGTTTATAAACACGGCCACGCGCGTGCCTACAGGGCGTTACAAAAGTTCAAGCTCGACTTTGTTAACTATATAAAGATAACTGATTTGTTTCCTCTCCCGCGGAAACTCTCGATAAACTCTCGATTTCAACTTCTTTCGGGCGTTTACAGCTAAAATGGATAAAAATATCCGGACGAAATATCACGGTTTTAACAAAATTAGAATCGCCAAAAAAGTTTCTGTAATATTTTCTTCGTTGCAATAATATATCCAATTTGTTTTTTTATTATTAGCTTTCTTTTGGAATTATCCAAATTATACGCACCAAAATACAAACCAAATTTTCCTAACCTATAAAAAGACTACCAACTTTGAACCAAAGTTTCCTAACCTATAAAAGACTACCAACTTCGAGCCAAATTCTTCTAACTTACAAAAGAATATTCGATCTTCTCTACGCATTGTGCGAAAGTACGAAAGTATCGGTATAACAGGCGTGTATCGCTCAAATCATAGCAAAAAATCTCTAATCAATCGAAACTCGAAGGAACGTTCGATGACTTCTATGCGCAACGAACCGAGAAAAATATGCATACGCGTATCATGCGGTTCGCAACGACCAAAGATTGTTCTCGGAGGCCTTTGGCCGGACTACTTTTAGTCAGGAACTCGCAACATCGAGCGGGAACCTCATTTTATATCGGTACTGAACGAAGAAATTCCAGCTGGATCGTCAAGAGACCGGTCGTATCCTCGGTGTTTCTTGCGCGTCAGTCTCAAGAGATTCGTGATGATCATCACGAAAATCGTATGTCTAATTGGCGTTTACACGGGAGACCATTCGAAAAAAGCTTTGAACGCCGATTGCCGTGTAACTGTTGCACGCTTCTGTGCGAATGGACGCGTGTGTCGTGAATACAGGCAGAGTTTATGGACGAGTGAGCGCGTGGCGATTGTACAGGCTGACGCAGGAAAGGGGGAACTTGCTTGTGCACTCTTAAAAGTATTCGAGATAATTTATTAGATGCTTGGATCAAATGTTTTGTCTCGGAAATTCCTTTAAGTCCGGGCCTATCAATGTTTGAAAATTTTAATTCTTAAAGACAATTATATTTCGATTATTAGAATATAATAATTCTTAAAAAAGCTTGTACATTACACCGATTCCTTTATCCTCTCTCCGATTAGATAATTCTCTCACATTCTCGAGACAACAAATAACACTTGTTCCTTGTCCCTCGATATTTGCCTAATTATTCCGAAACGTCAATTTACTCTCTCTCTCTTTCTCTCTTTCTCTCTTCGATTAGAAATTCATATTTTGACGCTGGTAGGTTATCCACGCGTGAAAACTATAATTAGTTCCGCGTGCTGTTTCGCATTAACCGAAACACAATGGACAATCTAATCTTCGTATATATCTCGTAATCCAAGAGATTATGTCCTCGGTATCTCGGCGCGTCGGTTTTGCGATCGGTGTGTCAGGTGGTGCGGTGTTTCGTGGCTTTTAAATTAATACGCCTTCGAAATTGTCTTGAATCGGAGGAAGCCGACGAGCGACGACGTTACAGCTATGGGAACTGAGCGAATCGAGATACCGGAGAACGTTACGAAATTATCTGCTTGCCTTTTCGTATCAGATCCTATGCGATTTGTCAGAAAAAGAAAAGAAACGGAAAGAAAATGGAGGGTAACAATGAAACGGTAAGGTAAGAACGAGCTTAATGAATATTTAGAGTGACGTTTCGCGCAATACTTGGAAATGCATTAGCGAAATCGTTTGCAACAGGTTTCGCAATATGTTGAAGGCGAGAAAAAATTCAATTGCGAGAGTTGAAAATGTTTATTTAGAAGTTTCTCTCGTCACTTTTTTTTTGCGACACGAGTTCTTTTCCTAGCTGTCGACTAGCTTCATTCCAAAATATTCTATATAGTTGTATCTACGATTTTCTAGAAATTCCCTAAAAGATCTCAAATTATTCTGCTTCCAATAAGATTGCTCAAGATTCGAATCGAACTTGTCTAAATTTAGGAATTGTTTATACTCGAAAGAATTTTATCTCGGTGTTTATGTTTGCCAATAACCAGCGATTATCGTCTTATATCGTAATAATCGACGTAGATTACATTGTATGTACAGAGATGGCGATTAATTTTTGAATCTCGGTCAAACTCTCGACGACCATTGGACGTTGACTCGTTGTCGCCATGCCGATCAGATATAAACTCGATGATCAATTTAATTCGTCACGTATGTAGAGACGTATCTCTGGAGTTTTCTGGAGATACCTTCCTCGAAGCGCCGTTAAATCAAAAAGGAACAAATCGATTGGAATCCGGTATTTAGAGGCGAGTTTGAAATCTCATGGCCTCGAACGATATCGCATGTGCGATAACCGCTGTTATCGCATTTAAATTCTCAAGACAAAATGGAAGGAAATTCAAGAGAGAACCGTACGGAGAACGAGTAGGAATAAGAAGAAGAAGAAGAAGAAGAAAAAAGAAGTCGCAACGAGGTGACTTAAAGCGCATCACAAATAAACGAAGCACGTGCACGCTACGTCACGCGTCATTAACGCCTATCTGCGATATCTTCAAGGCTTGGTAAGAAGAATTAAAAAACGTCCTGGTAAGAAGAAATTAAAACAGGTCGTGTCAAGGAAGTGTATAATCACCGCGAGAATGATGTGTGTTTGCTGAATAAAGTCGACGGAGATCAAACAATCGGAATCGAGGTAGTACTCGACCTACTTTTACCACGTTACGTTCTCCATTCTGGTCCACGATTTTTTCTTCGTCATTATTCGCTAATGTCTGCTGGTTATTCCGGATAAATTCGAACTGGAAGACACGGGAGAACCGCGTGTTTTGACAAAGTTTGACACGCACTTACCGCCTGAGAATGCCGCTGTAAATGAGAAAACAAATCCCAGAAGCCACACCGGCCACCATCAAGCTCATGCCAGGCGACACCAACATTTTTCCACTCATTAAACTCATTTCCCCTTCTCTCGAATCGAATGTCAATCGATCGGCTCGTGTCTCTGCCCGCGACGATAGGATTGACGTTTAATTACTGCCGATGGATCCACTTGGCTGTTCCTTGCACGCTGATAACTCTCGAGTCCATTTCTCTTCCCTTTTCTCTCAACGAGGGTCTTTAACGACGAGGCAAACAAAAATCTCGAAAACACTCGGGCTTCGTCGAGGATACTTCGAGAAACTCGATCCTCGGCTTCGGTTATTAATATTTGGAAATGGTTCCTCGAAGAAACTTGGAACAACTTCTATACAGATACCGCCGACTCTGACGACTGATTCTGGTTGCTCGATCGAGGCTCGCGATACGCTGCCAGCGTTCTAGTTATCTGATAGAGTCGATAAAGTATTAACGACATGGATTCGATCGAGAAAATGCATCGAATGCCTGTCGTTGCCGATCGATATTTAAAACGAGATCTTTGGTTCGACGTAAGCTTCGCGATAAAGATTTGTTTCCTTCGGTTCGACCTTCTAAATGAAACGCTTTGTCGTTGTCATCTGTTCCGAAATTACAGAAACAGCGCGTCGGAAATTCTTTTCAAACTCGACTGTTTGAAAAATTTATTTTCTTCCGAGTATTTTGTCAAGTATTTTTCTCAATTAATTCTCTCTGCCTTATTGTCGTTCAGGTCTGGGAACGATCGAGCTTCGTCGAAACGATGGGAAATTTTGAGTTTCGCCGCGGGATGTCGGCACTTTCACGCACTTTTCACGCTTGGAAATTCGAGTTCTCGCCGAGAGTCGGCACCGTTATTAAATCGGTAACGTTGGTGTGTATCCAGGGAGATGTGAGCGGACCGCACGATAAGATTGAACTGAAGAAGTCAAACTCTCCGCGTGTGCACCTTCTCGGCATCGTCACATATTACACTAACGCGTTATTCAGTCGTGTCGACACGACTTCACTTTGTCTAGAATGCACCTGCCCAATGGCACATTTCACCGTCGGTATTTGCAATTCGTTCCAGTTTCGGCCTTGTACTCTCACGGACTTTGGAATCGTTTCCCCGTTTCCGAATTTCCTTTCGAATGAAAAAAACACGCGCATCTAAAACGCGCTGCTGATATCTGAAGTACGTTATTTTGTATCAGCGTAACAGCTAAAAATAGTAGACACATATTTGAAGACAGAGAGACTTTCGTCTCTCAATGTTCAAAAGATTTTCATCATGGCTGGAAAATTACATTTCGAGGATTTCTCGATGGAAAAGAAGTGGTTTTCTCTTTCATTCTTCGATTCTTGAAGAACGCGCAACAGCGCTTAAAGTATGGGGAAATGTAATTTTCTGAGATCGAGGAAAAAACTACGCCGAATTATTGTGTAACTTTTATGAGTTGTTACGTCAGTATTGTTTCGATCCACGTCAAACAAAATAGTCAGGCAAATCGTCCAACGTGGCGCACACGACGTTGAGGATGAAATACGATCGAACTCATCCGTAATTGTTTGCTTTGCATTACAACATGGACATTTGGCGTTCCGCTCGATCATCTTTCCGTAGTTGTAACGTAGGCTATTTTTATCTATCCGTCCGTAGTTGTAACGTAAACGAACTAGACGATATTTATTATTACATTACAACAATTTTGATCAATAATGAATAAATTTCGAGAATCCCTTGGTGATCTCTCTGTAGGAGGAATTTTGAATTTCACGAATTTTTTTTTAATTCACGAAACAGACAAAACAGTTTTGTTTCCGTATCGTTTCGTTTCGTACCTATCGTTTCGTTTCGTACCTATGTGTAGCGACGTTTTGCACCTACAATTGGCAGATACAACTCGAGCCTCGTTTACTTGGTTGCCTATTACTTAGGCGCGTCTGACTAACACTGTCGGTAATCACTGATCAAAGTCCCGTGTCGAACGGGACTTTTCTACTTTGATCAGATTAGCAATTAGAATCGATAAATCTACCACTATATCATTAATTTCGTATCCATTACTATTTTATTACTAATTTTATTCTCTCGACTCATGAAATATGATTAATTAAATTATTAATGTCTCAACATAGTATTTTTAGAGATTTATGTTAAATGTGCGTCATTATATTATAAAATTGATCTATCTATTTTCTTTTTTCATCTTAACTTTTCTGATGGAAATTCCGGATTTTAGCCGTCGGTAGTAACGTTAAATATGCTCTTAAGCACGAAGATTTAATTCAACGAAGATCTTTATTACAATATCGACGGAGAAGATTTTTATTTTCGTTTTCAAAGTCGTTGTTAACGTTGACGAACGCGCAAGTGGATTTTGCCATTACGCAAACAACTTTGTTATTTCTTCTACTGGAAACTTGTTCAGCGGTAAAATGGTCCCCCCCCCGGAATAATGCATTCCGGTTAAGGCACGTCTAGAGTGCAGAAGCATCGTCGTGCACAACACAACGAAGGCTTTGGCGGCCACTTCAGGCAAAGGTTAAGAGATTCAGGGGTAACCATTAGGAAGGACGATCTCATTATCATATTAAACACGTACGTGTTTAATCACAGCCTATTTTACCAACGTATCCATTCCCTTGAATAGCAAACGTCGAATCCATTGGAAATTCTCCGTTCCATCGCAGAGAACGAGGGTATCGTTGATATCAAAATTACGTTTCCATTTCATCGATAAAGTTCGATAAGCGGCCCTTTCGAGATTGTAAATCTTTCCGATAAATCAAAATGTTGTTTAATTCGTGAGAGGTAAGGGAATCAACCCCGTCGCAGCTGTTTCACTTGTTGTCTGAAAACCGACGAAACCGATTTATATTTATCGATTCCAATTTCTTCGTTTCATCTAAAAATTATGATTCAATAGCCGTATCGATACGGCAATGTCGATGCAATACTGTAACAACGAACGTGGAAGAAAAGATTTTAAAAGGCGTTCGGGATCAGGGAAATATTTAAAGGCAAAATAGAGGAGAAGCTGAAGGAACCGGAGGTAAAAGAAGAAGAGAAAATACGAGGATTCTGAAAGGTAAGATGAGGTCAGAGAAAAGGTTCAAATGGGAAATAAATGGTGAAAAGAAGCGGAAACGAGGTTGGAATTGGTAAAAAGGAAGGAAACGGGAATGAAATATGGAGAGAGAGAATCAAACGAAATAACAACGAACAGGACAGTAAATTACATGGTTCAAGGCTGCGTTTTAACAAGCAAGTCACAAAGATTTGAAAGAGATTGCATTAAATTTCGTATTAAAAAATTATTACTCCTTTTGAGAGATCTGGAGTGCGTTGGCGCGTTTCTTTAAACGTTCTTTCGCTTGCTCGCGACTCCACTCGATGGCAACTGAACATTAACGAATCATTAACGAAGAAATGATAGTTCGATGTGTGGAAATTCATTGTCATCCCACAGCGTCGCGGTTCAAGGTACTAATCAAGTAATCTCTCGAGCTCGTATCAGTTGGTAAGCGCTACGTGCTCGTTTGCAAACATTGCAAACACGTTTCTCCTAGGAAAATTAATATTCCAGTTTGACTCTGTTTTGTCAACAGACACGACTTTGAACAATCGTCATGGATCTCCGGTTCTAATCAATCGTTGTCTGTTCAACGACGAGACTGCGCGCGTTACGATTCTCCACGGGTATCAGGAATGTTGTTCGATATTGACTGAAACACGATTAAAAACACATCTTTTCGGCGCAGTTCATTTGCATTCGAGGAATCATCAGTACTCTCAGTAGTTCTCGCGTGTTCGAACAGTTGCCAAGGGAAAAGCTTTGAGAGTCGGAGGAACGTAGAAAAAGAAAAAGAGCGCGGAAGGTCGTTGACCGAAATCGACGTCGAGCTCGTGAATTCGACGGCTAGCGACAATGAGCGAAACCGAGGAAGAAATTCCAGAAGAACCGAACGACATTCTGCTTCAAATTAACGAGCAATCTCAACGGCCGCAATCTAGGGTATGAATTCTTTTCGTTCCTATTACGTTCTTCCTTCGATTAGATAAACGCCCCGGCCAGATAGACACCACACAACTCTCGCGCAACTTTCCAGCTGTTTGTAACTTTTATCAGCGAACGCGTTCGACCACGCGGATGTGAATTGTACTCGACCAGTATTCAACCTGTGTACGATTCCATTTCGCAGAATCCTTGAACAGTAACTTCCTACTAATTGTTATCGTGACTTGATTACCAGCTGATACTTCGGACCTTCATTGTTGCGGTTATAAACATTGTCATAATTTCTCGATAATCCTCGATTAGATTGTGCCTTGCAAAGCGAACTTTCAAACTTACCTATATATCGAGAAATTGAAATACTTTTTTTGTTCAACGCGTTTGCAGCAATCGAGATACAAGCACGAGTGTTTGTCTCAATTATTTTTATTAACGTTTGTTATCCAATCGATAACGATTCGAACGCGGGGGAATGGTCTGCCTTTTTGGAGAAAAGTATTCGAAAGGAAATCAAAATCATCCTGGAACTGTGCGCATAATATCTGTCTCAATTATTTCCCAATTATTTCACAAAAAAAGAAAAAAAGAAAGAAAGAAAAAAGTAGAGAAGCAACAGATAGATGAGGAGCTTCCTTTGATATCAAACACCGATGAATCGGACAAACTTTCTTTTTTTTTGCACCGATACGTGCGTACGCAAAGAGAAAAACGTACAACCGGAGAGGAGAGCAACTCGAACACGTCAGGAAGCATAATAATTTACGTTGTGTCATTCGTGCAACGCGCAGCAAGCTACATAACGTAGATAAATGCTCGATCGCCACTAAAATGTTTTATCAATGACGTGTCTTATCTCTCAGCCGCCTCGGTTGTTTGGTTTCGAGTTTAACAAGGTCGGATCGAATCCGGTGGCACAATAATTGTTTACACGTAATGTGCGACGAGTTGAATCGAGCGTGTTCTTCTTCGGAAGAAGAAGGATATTCTTTCGAACGTTTATTATTTTTAACGCGAAACGATCGTTAAGGATAAATTCGGATCGCGCTGAAGCTCGAGAGAAGCCAAAGCTCCTGAGAGGACAGATATTTTTCGCAAATATCTCTAACGCGAAACGACCGAAAGAAGATCGATATTTGTTTTGAAATTTTTTCGAAGGAGAAAGAAAGGATAGAAAAATTTATTCTGAGATATTGGTGTCAAATCACGTCGATTTATGGTGTTTTCGATTTATCTCAATTGAAGATCGAGTCACTCTTGTTTGCCAGAGTGATCAGACGATGTTTCTCGCGTTTCTAGCTGAAATTAAACAGGCTTCTAGAATATTTTTCAATCATTTCTTTGCCTCGAGTTCACATCGGTGACATAATTTCCGATTTAAGACACGAAAATCGGCTGATAAAACACTTTTCGCTGGGAAGTGGCCGATGATAATGATAAGGCGAGAGTTTGAGTGGCTCGGGCAAGTGGAGTTTTGTAAATAAGCAATTTCTGGAAAAGTCTTACAATCAGTGGATTGTGTTCAGTTTATTATCTGACGAACGGCAGCGCGGTTATTCGAAAAGTTTTCGAAATTGATTAAAAGTTAATTTCACTGATTGATCTTTCCAACGCGTATTCTGCTTGAAAGTATCAACTTTGCAACGATAAACACAGCAAACATTCCGTTTCCGCTGAAGATTACGTTGAGTCAAATGTACTATATTTTGCTATACTCGTGCTAACACGATATCTAATTTTATTTCCTCATTGTTAATTGATACTCGAATAAAGGAAAAGTGACACTGTTTGAACAAAAAAAAAATATTCACGTCGATATTTTTTGTTTCTTTTTATATTCTTGCCAGAACTCTGAGAGAGATGTACTTGTTACCGTATCATTAACAAAAGAAACATATGTGCAACATGTTCACAAAATGTGCAACACACTGAAACTTTAATCCCATTTTGCTGGTTAAAATATTATATTATATATTAATTAATAAAATTGGATAATTACAACATGTTCGATGAAAATTTGACTAGACGTCTGAGAGTTTTCGCAATTTACGATCGGTTAAGCGCAATTGCTACAGATCCGGCTCGGCGATACGAGATCGACTGTATTCACCGTCAGTAAAGTCGGATTTGCGAGGACTTAGGCCAGCTGTATTCTCGGAAGATCCTGTTTGCTCGGTTCGCTATCACGCTCCGAGCACGAACCGAGCAATTAGTACCTCTGTGTCATCCTGACATATCGTCAGGTGCGTTCAGCTGTTACCTGTTGTTTCTCGTCAACAGAGTCTAACCGCGACGATAATGATCACGATAAACAGCGATGCTCCCCCGTGTTATTCAACCATTTAACCGGCATAACTATACAACCGTGTCTGATTTCGATCGATTCGAGCTTTCCACCGAACGCGTGACGGGCTTTCAGATAAAGAGACTTTACGTTAAACGAACGTTTATTTATGTTCGCGATAGTCGATGCTATTACTCGAAATTTGTTCCGTATCTCTGTTCTTCCATCGCGAAGTAGGATAATTACGCGTCTAGGTCAGACAGGCTGGTCTCTCTACTGTTCATACTACTCTTCGTAAATGTACGCGTAATATTTTTCGTTTAAGGCAATTCGTAGTAACATTTTACGTTACGATATTTTCTTTTGGTTCGGTACAAATCGTGTTTTCTCTTCTAGTTTCGTTTCGAAACTGATAGAAACTGAAGATCGGACGAACGCGTTGGATTAACATTAACATATTGGCGTGTTGAATGTTAATATTTAAGAAGATGGATGTATTTCTATTTTTAAACGACGCTTCATGCTGGATTACGACACACAGGATTTACGTATATACAGACAATTTCTCCGTCATTATTCCGAACGATTTGTTCGAATGAAGTTTCATCGTTATAAAAGTTCAATTAAATTCGCGATAACTCGCTGGTTGTTTGGTTCGCGTTGCTATCGTCCGAGATGCAAGAATTATTTTTACAAATGTATTTCTTTTTCATTTACAACAGCGTCGTTTGCGGATGTTTGAAACACGCGAGTGTCGGAGAGCGTTGGAGAGTGTTGTTTTGAAGCTGGAGATTTATTCGTTTCCTCCAGGAGTCAGCATTCTTAATCGATCGTTAGTCTTTCGACTTTTGCTCGATCGATCGAGAGAAGATTCATAGATGTTCGTTGTTTAAACGGAAAGTGAATGGAAAAACGTAGATTCTCATCTCGATCGACTAATCGTATTACGATTGAAAATTAAATAAAAATTTCACGTGCATCATACCCTGCCTATTCTTTCGATAAATCAATTAAATTAATCTCACTCTCGAGTCGTATCTATGAAATCTCTCATCAAAGAGATAGTCGAAGAAAATTTTCATTTTCTCTTTCACACGTGTTTTTCGTATCATATTTTCATTTTTCTTCAACTTATCTTCATCGTTGAACATCGTCTGAAATTCTTCCTTTAGTTCACTCCAAATGTTCCAAGCTGGTTTACTCGGGTAGGCTCCAAGTTTTTACACGTCGAACGAACGAATTGGCCTTTTACTCCGACGGGAAATTTGTGCTCGTTTATTATACACTCGTTTCGCGAATACACGACGATATCGATGCAAGGATAAATTCGGCCGGAGTGGGGGAGCGAACGAGCAATCGTACGGCAACGAGTTACGTGCACGTGGGAACGAGTGCACGGAAAGCCTCGTCGAGGCTAAAACCGAAAACAAAAGGAGAAAACGTCGCATCTTCGATTCTCGTTCGTTCCGCAAAACGAGAACCTCAGCCTCTCTCGATCGCAAAATAAAAATTCGCTTCACCAAATGGAGCAAGCAGATCCGCTGGATCCAGGAGATCGCGGCCTCGAAAGAAAATGGAAAAAGAGAAAAATTGGAAGAAAGAAGGAAGAGTCCCTTATCGCGGGCTCGGGGCATCGGAAATCTCGCGCAGAAGCAATGGATCGAGCGGCGTTTCGTCGATGCGCGCGAGGCCGCTATCAAACGAAGGACGTGTAGGTGGTGCGAGCCGCGGCGAATCTATCGGATTTAGTTAATGTCCAGCTCTCCGTGGACTCGGATGTCGCATCGGCCTGCGACCAGCCATGACAGACGAGCTCGCCTGACTGCGCGACGCAACACCTTTTTCAACGCCTCCTCCTCTTTTGGTCGACGTTTTTTTTTTTTTTTTTGCTTCTTTTAATTTCACTCGCCGTTCAACGAAGGAACCAGCGAGTAATCTGTTAATCGTACATCGAGTAACCTGTATCCCAACCGACTGATCGATAGTACACAACAAAGAAAGAGAGAAAAGAGAGAGAGAGAGAGAGAGAGTATCACGTTGGTTTCTTCACGAAAGAAACAAAAATGCGTGGAAAAGTGTGATTCAATCTGTCTGTCTGTAAAATTCTATTTTACTTGAAGAAAAGAAAAAGAAAAAAAGAAAATCGATGTTTCGTTGATCCTTGAAAATTCCTTGGGGAATCTTTCCTTTCTCTCTTCGAGAAATTCGTTTCCCCGCATTGATTTTTCACTTCGCAGTTCTTTTTTCCCATTCGATGTTCCGCAGACATTTCGCTTCCTCTGTCTGTTTGATGAATTTGCCGGTGATTAATCGCGGAAACGCCGTGAACGCGCGTGACTGAACGGTACGTCGAAGCGACCGGCAGCGGAGAACAAGTCGATCCACGTGGACTCGACCGTACGTTCTCGCGTCCCGCGGTCGTGACTGAAAACTCGGTCAAAATTGGTGAAAACGACAAAACGTGACTTTATGAGCGTCGTCGAAGACACGATCTCGGAAGACGAGCGTCTCTCTCATTCGCCGATCGCTGGATCTGCGGGATCATCGCGTCACGTCCTCTTCAGGTAAGTCGCACATTTTCTCTTCAATGTCTCTTTTCTCCTCTTCCGGAAGAAACGAGCGATAATTAAGTCAAACGCGATCGCGCTTCGTTGACGTTAGAAACGTATCGCGCGTTGAAATCGCGCCGAAAGAGTCGCGCGCGAGCGTAATTGCATTTCACAGGCAAGAGGTTCACGCCGAGAGTATCGGGAATTTAAATTCGAAATTCAGGGGAAGATTCAGTCTCCCGCACAGCTGCACAAAGTGTTTGCACGCCGTTGTATTTACGGTAGTAGTATTCACGCGCCAGTTAATGAGATCCAAGTGTATTAAATTTCCTGTCGTTTAATTACACGTTTAAAATTTATTCAATGCTGCGAAGGTCAATAAATGAAACGTTTCGCGTTGGCAAATAAATTGCACGCGCTTGAATACTTTTACGCGCGACCACCGGTGTAAATTTACCGACAGATCGTTTCATTTGCGTCTAATTATTCCGCACGACCGAAAGCAAACGTCAAACTTTCGTGCAGTTTATCTTGCTTATCGCTGCAAGAGTTTTCGAAGCGTCGGTTACATCGTTCGAATCAGCGGTTCTTCGATCGTTTCGTGCGGCACAAAGGGACGATAAAAGAAAAAATCGTGAATGAAGAATCTTCGAGACTCTTTGTTTTTTCATTAAAAATTCTCAAACGAAGAAGAAAAAATTAATCGCACACGTTCAACGACCAATTAGCTCGTGGTATCAGCGGCACAGTTAAAAAGGAAAGATACACAATCTAAATTACTCGAATATCTCAATCGATAGCTGGTTGCCCGTTAAATTTGATATCTAAAGCACGTTACACGTTCTATTGTATTTCGCACGATCGTTTTGTTCATTCGTGGAAACGTTTTATTTTGCGCGCGTCTCTGTCTAGTTCTTCTGCTTTCGCAGACGCTTCGCGATTCGTCGGCTCCCGGCGTGGAGAATCGACACGATTTGGAATTTGCTCGAATAATCATACTCGAACGCTAGAGCGTTGATGGAGTTTCGCCGTAAATTCAAATTGAAATTTGCAATTCGGGAAACTCTCGGGTGTCTCTACAGCAGCGGCCGACGCGTTAAATGCTTCTCCCCTGGCCCTATGATCCTTGACCTTAAAACCTAGAATTCCGGACGAAACTCACGCTGAATCCTCGATCGATCTCCCGTGAGATCCAGCATCGATTCCTCGTTAATCGCTTCGAAAGCATCGTGCTCGTTGGTTTTCTCAAAATTGTCGATGTCTGTCATTAGTCGAATTATTCGAGAATTTCGGACGCTTAATATCGAGATTTATGTTCGAAGATTAATGAATCGTGTTGTTCGACCGACTATCTATTTTTCGGCAATATTTTCCTTAAAGATGAATTTACGTTGCATCGATTAATTTTTATTAATTTTATTTTAACTTTTTATTTTTTACACGATTACACGAACGCACAATTTTCGTTCGGCTATTCAATCATCACTGAGGCGAGAGTTCTCTTTTTTTATCTTTTCGAAACGTTACGCCCGTAATTTGAAGTAAATTGGTGTTTTCAAACGAACGTGGAAATTTCCTCGTGGGAAATTAATTTTTCCGTACGAAAGGGACATAAATTTTCCGTTTACGAAAACTTGTGAAATTTCCACTCGTCTTACAAATTACATTAATTACATTATCGGCTTTAATTACATTAGTCTAATCTTCGATCTATACGAAGCTCGTCGCTTTCGAAATCATCCTTTTATTTCAAATTTATAATTCACTGCGCTTCTTTGAATTCGTGCTTCACCAAACAGAAAAATAAGCGAGAAACTTGCCACGATTCCGCGTTTAATATAAATTCCGTAAGAACGTAGGCGTAATGTATTCGTGAAAATTCTCTCCGCGATAAACATGTTCGAACGTTTTCGCACTCTGTATCTGTAACGGACGCGTTAACGCGCGCCGAGCACGTTCATTACAATAAATCATACGAGAACGAATTTTTTTACGATAATGAACGCAAGGTCGAACCACCGAGTTGTACGTATACCGGTGCTGAAGGATCATTTACTCCGATCCTCCACGGAATTTTCATCGCGGCTTTTCCCTTCGTTAACCCTGTGAAACGCTCTCACTATCTTTCGTTGACGAATCTTCACGGGAGAGGAGGAGAATTTCTGTATTCCTTTGTACTGAATTCTGCGGAAATGTCCTCCGTCGTCGTAGTTTAAATTGTTGTAGCGCAACTTGGAGAAACTTAGGTGCAAGGAGAATTGAAACAGAGGGAATCTGTGGTTGAATGGAGTCTACTTTGATCAAATTTAAGTTCGACGATTGTTGAATTCGAAGGCGATACGTGTCGCTTTCTTCAAAAAAAGAAAAAAAACTGCACGACCCCAGTACGATTTGTCTCACTGAAAGGCCCAGAAGCAACTGTTCTGACTAGGAAATGAAGACGACTTTTTTGCATATCAATAAAATTTTTCGATAGAAAACAAATTACAGGTGCGATCGTTCAGTACCGGACAACGCCACTCCTACTCGAGGTCTACGCCACGCCCTCTCGCGAATCACGTGACCCAAATCAACCAATCGCTAATTTTCGTTGCATTAGCGTTGCACCTGAAGAGGCCCGATTTTCTGAGTTACCCCGTTAAAATCACTTTCACAGTGATAAAAAAGAAAAAACGTGATTTCGAGTTATTGCTATAAAAATTTCGCAGTTATAGTCCTTGGCCGATTATCAAAATTTCATTGATCTTCATAATTTGGTCGATAGAAGGGAATTTTATTGCTCCTCTCCTTTCAAAACAATTGGGAAAACGTACCTTTTCCCAAGCTGTGCCGCTTTTATCGCAACGTGATGCGTGAATTTTAATATTAATCACCGATTACACAATTGATTACAGATCCAGAAGATTCAAATACGAGTCAAATACGCTCGTCAAAACGCGTGCAAGCTGTCGTTGGAAATCGAAGCACGATCCTTATAAATAATTCATTGTTTGCGTTTATTCATCGAATGACGATTTGTTCCCTCGTCGGCCTTATAACGATCAATTCGCATTGCCGCACGATGAATCACAAACGTTCCTCAAAATCCTTCGATCGTTGTCCAAGTTCGAGCGCCTTTTTTTCTAAAATAATCGCGTGCTTTTTTTTCATAATTTTCAAGCCACAAGACAAATAGTGGAAAAATCTGATTGTTAAGGGGGGGAAAAACAAGGAAGACAACGAAGGACACTTCTCGTCAGGGACACTGAAAGAGAATCTCTCGGTTTTTCCAGAGCATCCACGTTCGAATTCATTGTTCCGCTGAGGCTACTACTAGTACTAATTGGTACAATTAGTAACCGTACAATTCTCTCTCAAACCTTGAAAATACATTTCCGTATTCCGTCTTTACCCTCAAAGATCTTTCGCCGCTGCATGTTTATCCAATCTCTTTTTTTCAGAGAGTCGATTCGATCGAGGAAGAACGGAAGAACACTCGCCGAGTGAATCGAGAAAAAAATCGAGAAATTCGAAGAATCGAAGAGGAGAAATCGATTAGGGTACAACTTGGTTCTAGCTGGTTCTCTGCCGGTGAATCATGGAACAAGGACAGGATACGAAAATGAAAAACTCGGTGGACTATGTGAAGGCAATCGAGGGTGGCGTTCAACCCTCTCAGGTGACTACGTTCTCTGCGGAACGGGAGCTGCTTCTAAACTCGAGCAATCCACTTAGGAATTTGTACCTGTTACCTTGTTCAGTGTGTGTTAATAAATTTTCTGAAAATCAAAAAAGCCTTGGTACTCTGTTTGTAAATTTTGGAGATATTTGAATATTCGTATATATATATATCAATGTGTTGAGATGTAAAGAGACGTAGGATCGATAAATATTAATACAGAGAGAGATTACCGAGAAATTACGATGAGGGTTAGGGGATTTAATTTGCAAGTATGCTAATTGCAAGTGCAAAGATACATACTTGGCGCGTAGGTACTCGTGATCTTAGGTTTCATGAATCTTAAGCGCAAAGAAATTTGGGTCACGATACTCTGGCGGTACTCGAGAGTTCGAAGGACTACCGAGAGTATAGAGAAATTTCAATTATGACACTCGAAAATTTAGATTTCGACGATATCCAACGGTGCAAAGTTCAAAAGACTCACAAGCTTCTAACTGGCGAAAAAAGTTCAGATCAAAGCGATCTGTCCTCTCTGTTTCAGTCTCTTTCTGATGTTTTAACAAAGCGATCTTTTTTCCCGCAGGCCATTGAGACGAAGGTGTACAAACGACGATGGCTGGTCCTAATGATCTTCGTGCTATATAGCGCCAGCAACGCGATGCAATGGATCCAATACAGCATCATCGCCAACATCATAATGGCCTATTACGACGTCTCCAGTTTTTCGGTGGACATGACCAGCATGATTTACATGATAACTTACATTCCGTTTATCTTTCCAGCGAGTTATCTGCTCGACAGATTCGTAAGTTCGATGATTCTCATCACTCGACCAACCAACACCTCGCGTCTGGAAAAATTTGTCTGCGTCATCTACGCGAGAACAACTGATTTTTCCTAATCTAATTTTTCCCGCCATCTTTGATTCTTCAAAGAAGCAGAATTTTTCATTCCTCCCCCCCTTTTTTTTCTTTTTTTAATTCTCTGAAGATATTTCGAAATGCAACAGAGAAAGTGTTTGACATCACCTACGAGACAATTATATCTCGAGGATTAATGGATCGAGCAAACACTTGTAAACTTATCTTGAACAAAGATAATTCGATTAAGTTGAGCATAAGCTCGCCGTCAGACTTCAAAGAAACTTTTTGATATTTCGAAACACGGGAAACAGACATTGTCGATCATTTTGATCAAAACAAACGCGCTTCGAATTAATCGATTTCGAAACCGCTTTATGATCGATGATTTTCGTCACGAAAAGCAGACGTCTGCAAACGTCGCAATCTATGCGAACGAAATTTGTTTTTAAAAACAAAATTGCTCCAAATTTCTTAATAATCATTGATTTCTTGAACAATCCTTGCGATTTCAGGGGCTGAGGTTCGCTGCTCTAGCAGGAGCGATCGGGACGACGTTGGGATCATGGATAAAAGTGTTCAGCGTAAGCCCAGATCGTTTCTGGATCACTTTCCTCGGCCAATCGTTGGTTGCCCTGAGTCAAACGTTCATCCTATCGGTACCAGCTCGTCTGGCAGCTGTTTGGTTCGGTCCGGACCAGGTCAGCAGCGCGTGCAGCATCGGCGTTTTCGGAAATCAGGTCAGTTTCCATTCGTTGCGTTCGGTCGAAAATTTTTCACCACGCAGCTTTCTATCGGCTTAAAACCGAACGGACACGCGTATGGAAGAAAAGCGAATCAACGTTGAAAGAGAAGATGAAGATGTGTAAATGTGTAAAAGTTCTCGAACTTTCATCTCCCAGGTTTGTTTCGAGTAATATTTTCAGAAAAATATCGAAACAAGAGATTATTTCAATTTATCAATATGAACGATCTCGTGGCTCTTCTCGCATCTTCATATAACCCAAAATGAACGAAATTAATTCCTAAGCTTTGATCTAACTGTCTCTCTCTCTCTCTCTCCGTAACTCGATTCCTTTCTCCGTAACTCGATTCCAAGTCACTCACTTCGAAATTGACGATCAATTAACGTAATTACACATTACGCCTGGCGAATCGATTAAAACAACTCTGTCGAACGTCGTCCTTTTAGAGATTCTTCTTACTTCGTCCATTTCAAGGCACTATCTTCACCTAGGAGAAACGTTCCGCGACATCGCATCAGGCTATTGTCTCAATTACCGTCTCAAAGGTCAACGTCCATCAATTTACGACGTGATTCCTCCACTTTAGCACGACCGACTGAACTAACAGAGTCGCGTATCAAACGCACGCGATTTCCATCAATGAGCATTACGAGCAAATGAGCCTGTACGACCCCGTGGCGGTTGTTAACTAGCGGTACTGGTAAATGGGGCTCGAGTGCACACTACCTGCGTATGGTAAAACTCTATTTCGAGGGACAGGGTCGTTGAAGAGTTAAGCAGTGATTAGATGGGAAACAGAGTCGGATCGTGCACCCACGTTTCATTTCGCGGCGGCGGACAGGGGAACTCGGGCCCCCCGTCCGTGGAGCTAAACGACCACATTTCAACAATCTGCACCCCTTTCCCAGGGAGATGATCTATTCAAGGTGCATTGTCGAACAGATTATTTTATTATTACGAGACTCGTCTGGAAGATTATTACTCTTCTGAGAGGATTCAGAATTTCTTTCTCCGTAGGTGTGATTTTTATTTATACGATACGTAAAAAGATTCAGAGTATCGAAGGTAAAGTGCCAGTTGTAACGTTCAGAGAGTCGATTTATTTCGTTTAGATCCATTGTATCGATTTGATCGTATCGATGATCGAAAGTTTCTATCCAAGTATAGAAATAAGAAGCGAGAGATTTTTTGATTTTCGAAGATGACGAAACTTTTATTGGAATGTTGTTTGCCGCGTAGAGTTAATAAAGAAGTACGCGATCGCTATCGTAAAATTGATACAAATGATCGTTGACCTTGCCGTCCGTGACGTGTCACGTATCTGTACAAGCTTTGCCACGGTTCTCGCAAGCTTTCGAGAGCGGAACCGCTCTCGTCGGAATTGCCCGTGATGGGCTGAAAAGAATAATGATCTGTCACTTCTTTGAAATAACAACAATGGGCGTCGAGCATCTCTCAACGCGCTGGTAATTTCACTGTGAATTTATGATATTCGTATAACTATAAATAACATTCATCCATCTCTCGTTCAAAGAGATCCCACAAAATTCCAGTTCCACGCGATATTCTATAACATATTGATATTTACTTTTTATTTCTGACAAAGAAATCAATGTGTTATTACTTGTAAGAAGTTAGAGGAATAACGTTCTGCGTCGTTTTCAGTTGGGCATAGCAATTGGTTTCCTCTTTCCACCGATGCTGGTAGAGAACAGCGAAAATACCAACGTAATTGGCCAAGGACTGCACGTAATGTTCTACATCGTCGCTGCTTTTACAACCATTATTCTGGTCCTCATACTTCTCTGTGCGTGTAACAACCGTAAACTTGATATTAAAAAATTCTTTCATCGCTAAACGAGACTCTTTGTGCCGCGTCGATGCAAGTAGCAATAAAACGATATCTTCTTTCAGTCTTCAAGTCTGAACCACCGCTTCCTCCGAGTCCAGCGCAAGCCGTGCAAAGGGAGGCCGAATCCACAGAGAGCTTCTTCGTTTCTGTGAAGAAACTAGTCACAAATGTCGGTTACTTGTTGCTGCTGTTCAGTTATGGTATCAACGTGGGCGTGTTCTACGCCATCAGCACGCTTCTCAATCATATAGTTCTTCAATACTTTCCTGTAAGTCGTCTCCTTCATCTATTATAAATATATATATATATATTTTTTAGAAGAGATCTTTCCTTCGATACTTTATACTTTTTTCTTCAAATTAGAAATAATAATTTTTATCGTTGATTTGTGAATATTTAGAATCACGAAAAAGACGCTGGAAGGATCGGTTTGACCATCGTTTGCGCCGGAATGTTGGGCTCTGTGGTGTGTGGCATCGTCCTCGATAAAACACACAAGTTCAAGTGAGTAAATCTTACAGACACGTGGAGCGGAAGAACGTGCTCTTCCACTTGATATTTCAACTTGAAATTTGTTCGCAGAGAGACAACGCTTGGTGTGTATCTTCTCTCCTTTTTCGGCATGATTATATTCACGTTCACTCTAGACAGCAGTCAAATATATGTTATTTACATGACAGCTGGCATGTTAGGGTAAGTGAAACTTTTAAGTATCGTACAATTTTAGAAATTTCACGGGGAACTTTCCATCTGACGATCTTGTAAACTTTACACAGATTCTTCATGACCGGTTACCTTCCAGTGGGCTTTGAGTTTGCAGCGGAGCTGACGTATCCGGAACCGGAAGGAACGTCCGCTGGCTTGCTAAACGCAGTGTGTCAGGTGTTCGGTATCGTTTTCACAATCCTCTATGGTTATATGTTGGGCGCCTGGAGCGATTTTTGGGCAAACATCTTCCTCTGTGCCACGTTAGCGTTTGGCTCGTTCCTCACTGTCATCATTCCCAACGATCTTCGAAGGCAGAACGCCAAATTTTAAGCCTTGACCTTCCGATGATTGAAGATTAATTGATGGAGAAAGAGAGAGAGAGAAAATGATCAACTAGTCTTCTGTGTCATTCAGCGGAGCTTCCGTGTCGAGGGATGAGAAAGACAAATTGTCAAAGATGATTGATTCGATTGAAACACGATAGATAATACTACATAGGACTTTCACGGCCCACGTTTTCCACTCTTGTTGTTATAATTATTCCTTTAGTCTTTGAAAGATATTTCTGTGCAAAATATTGATGTTAGAATCTTGGTGATATAGATTATTATCATTAAAAAAAAAGAAAGAAAGATATTTCCATCTTTCAAAATATCAATTCAAGTGAACAAAAGAGCAACAATAGTCCAGATAAGTACGCTAACGTTGGGCATGGTTCAAGATCTGAAACCGTATTGGAATATTTCACGTGGCTTGGTACCTGTGCTAAAGAGATCAGTGTATTTACGAATGAGAGTAATCGTGATATCGTCGTCCTTTTCGATCTATGCTCAAACTTAATTTCTTTTCTATTATTTCTTCTCTGCGCCGTGACAATTTTTTTAGTACCGTTGAGCGATTCTGTTACATTTAGAAAACATTCTGAAACATTCTTCTGTGTTGCATTTCGAGTGGAAGGAAAATTGCAAAGCAAGCAGTAAAGAATCAGTTTTCACATAGTTTTAAAGATCAAATTTCGAGAAGCGAGTTACACTGAGGATTTTTTATTTTATTTACAGTGCCATCAGTATTATTGTCTCTGATGATCGTATACTGTCGGCCATATGTATTTTTATCGGGAAAGTCTAAATGTCAAAGTACTTATGGCAGACAGTGCGCGAAACTACGAAACGATGCGAGTTAAGACGAAAGAATTTAGCGTTTTCACGATTGCTGTTCCAAGTAAGAGCCAATACTCGATGAAATAGGGATAAGTTCCTCGCGAAGATCAGGAAGGAGAATAGAAAGAGTAGTATTGATGATAACGATACTTGTAGCGCTTAAATCCTTCCAGAAATATTACTGAGATACTGTGCATCCGAATGACAGATAAAAGAGTCTACATATTCTTGTTATTCGTATAAATGTCTTCATCGGATACGTAGAATAGACCTCTAAATCTCGATCTTTGTGGCGTACGAAATTATATTTCCTCGATACTCGTTCGTATCGAATTATATAAGATCCTAATAGATGTACAATATATGCAAAATTATTTGAATTCCCAAAAATGATACATCGTTCTAGCGGCATATCAAATTCGTAGAATGAACGAGTTTTATGATTCTATAAACGCGTCATCTCGGTTCAATTCAATTGGGTTCTGTAAGTAATCGGAAAGCTCCGAGTGAAAGATGAAACGACGCGGAAGATCATTTTAATAGGATCGGCTGGTTTTCGCATCTCCGGTTTAATAAGAATGACCCAGAATCGATGACGCGAAATATGGGAAGGAGCAAATCTCTCCACCAGCACGGAAATTCGATTTGCGAGTTGACTGCCCCCAGTCCCGATTAAACCCGAACCTATCGAGGAAAAATTAATTACCGCGCGAAGATCGGTTTAGACAAGCTAACAGATACCTGAAAATCGATTTATGTCCTAGCTGAAACTGGTTTAGAGATCGTTGAAACATCGTTAGGACTTTTGAAATTCTATTTTAGACTACGTTTAGAATAAGGCGTTCCCTTCGTTCCAAATATCTCCCGTGACAGTACAGATGACAATAATCGTTAGCTACACGTACAAAAAAAAAAAAAAAAAAAAAAAAAAAAAAAAAACGAGTGTTAAGAGGTTTAATAGATTTTATGATAGGATATTATCGTGTGTCCTAAAGTCGCGGGGCCAGTCGTGTAGAAACGAATAACACTGACAATAAAAATCTATCGATAAGAGAAGCCAAGGATTCGAGATCGATAGATTGCTTCTATATTTTTATAACGTTCTACACTGCACAAAGGAAATATTCGAGAAAACGAAAATTGCACACCGTTTACTTACTCACCTTGCGTTCTTGGACACTTTTCACGTTTGAAAAAAAGAAAGATAAATAAACGACTGTGCACCTTCTTCGCTTGCAAAGACGAATTAACCAAACGAAGAGAATTCTTCCGGGGACGATAGTTTTCGGGGACCGTTTGTCAATTAATTCTAACGAATCCTTCGAGAAAAAAAAAAAGAAAGTCGAAATCACGAAACGAACGAACTAAATTTGAGGATTTACAGATATGAGAGGCACACGTGTACGGCAATATGTATATATATATATATATGTATTTTCGTAAAGTCAGTGTGTATATTTTACGTGTGTGTTTTATTCCAAGCCATGTATGTCTATGTGCAAACTTGTTGTTCCAAGCCGTGTCTTTTATAAGTCGGTATTGCTGGATGTGATTTAAAGACAATATTAAATGTTAACGCGTTGAATTAAACATACGTTACTGTTAATCGTCGAAACTTCAGGAAAGGGAGCCTTTTAATTAATATAAATCATTCGTGGCTGCGTGCTTTTGGGAAGACAGATGTCAGGCGTAGAGAACGGAAGCTCGCTGTCAAAGAAATATCCGCATGAGAAATCGTACGTGGAAAGTTGTATTGCGATCTCGTTTAATTAATTTTTGCTGTATCAGCAATCACGAGCTTTTTATTGCAATGGAAATGCAATAATATATGTACAAGTGGATCGTGTTTCTTTCGTTAACTCATAGACCAACCAGATTAACCAGAAAAGAAACTGATTCGTTTTCTTCTTTTCTTCCTTTCGAATCTGCGTACTAACATATTCGGCGACAGAATTTTTGACCGCATTAATCATTGCGAGAGGAAAGCGCGAAGCGAAAGCAAATCGAGATCGAAAAATGATTTGATCGACAGATCAGCGATGTGTCGTAGTCTTCCGTTCTTTTTTCTTTTCTCTTCTTAATTTGTTATTTGTTGTTTGTTAACAGATGCGCGTTTTGTAAATAGATTTCAGAAACGTTCCCATTCGTTTTTCCCCGACGAGCTTGTCAACTTTAGATCGTTATTTTGTGGCGCGCGTTTTCCCCAGAAAAGCGAAAACGCGCGTGACAAGAACCGGCTAAAAGTAATCTGTGATTATTGACAATATTCGCTGTACGATTATCGTCTAAATGTGTAGAGCGATAAGAAGCTTCGAAGGATTGAGAGCCTTAACATTCAAATCTGTATGTTATTGTTATCGTGTAGTCCCGTTACGAGTCGACAAATAAATATATTGTGAAATATTTACGATACAATCACGGCTCTTTTATCTTTTATTTGCCCCATTAACGTTACAAAAGCCAGAAATAAATTAATCACGGCAACATCGATACCTTCATCTCCTGCAAACTGTTTTAATCTCATCGGCCAGTAAAAAGGTAGGAGATGGATTGAAAAAATAAATGCAATAAAATAGTACATAAAACAAAAAAGAAAAAGGGAGTGAGATACTACTGTATACGCTTCTTTTTTAAAATAGCAAGTTGAGACGAAGAAGGAATTAATTTTATTAATTTTGTCTGTTGATCATGCAGAGTAGTCTTTTCTTCTTTTCAATTTTTCCATTCGTACAGAAAATAAAAATTTCTACGTTATCGACTGTTAAAAAGAAAGAAAAAATCGAACTTGAAATGACCGAACATATTTTTTAAACATCTTTTTAACTGATTTCATTTATCTCTACATTCTTATATTCCCCTAATACGATACTTCATTTCCGAGATCGTTGGGCGCTCTTGAGGACTGTCTTCTAATAAGAATAACAGGAGAACATCGAACACAGGAAACGTGCGCCGACTTCTTACTGAACTGTTCTCCTAGTAAGAAAATCGCGCGAGGGAGACAACAGAGGAGCATAAAGTGCAGCAAGTGTCATCGTTTATGTAACTCTTAATAGTTATGTTCTGCTGGTGAGCATGTTGGACGCGCAATAACAGTAAAACAGAATTGCAAAAGAGATGTCGGGGGATCTCTTTCATCATTGTGTTCTCCTAGTGAGAGAATTCATTTTTCGACGCTTGAAGAACGTCGATAGAAGCTTTCTGAATACAGAAGAGAAATGCACAATCGAAAGACGACGAGAAAGGTAGGCAAAGATATACGTAAAAGTCTCTGAATGCAAGTGTTGATTAACAAACGACCAACTTGTTTTAAAATTATTCAGATATTTAAGATAATAGAAAATGACTCCAAATTTGCAAAGATTTGTTTTACTATTAGAAATGATTTATGATTGAATATATTTTAAAAAACTGATTGTGTATGAAAATATAATTATATTTCTTTCTTTCAAATTCTTAGACGTAATATATATATCAGTCGAGGAACACAAGTAAAAGTTTATTTATTATAAAAGTCTCAAATCATTTTTATCAAGACAATCAAATCTATTTCTAAAAAAGATATTGCTGCTATATATTACAAATGTATATTTTTATATAAGTATTCTGAATGGTATAAAATATATATACAGAGAAAAAGTTGAGGCCTCAGTTAGACAAATGTAACTGCGAAAAGTCTTAAATTAATTTTTTCAAATGTTGTTTACCAATTAAATATTATACGAGCCAGTATTTCGATCCACTTGAATAGATGAATTTGCAGAACTTCATACATCTATTTTATGAATCTTTATACATGTATGGGATATTGAAAGAAAGTTAAGGATCTAATTAGACAAATAAAATTTTAAAAAATTTCACAATTAATTTTTTTTACAAATGAAAATTTGATCAATTTATGGATATTGTAGCGCCGCATAGCGTTGGGCAGATAGCAGATAGCAGAACATTATTCTGATCGATAACATAGGTAGGTAATGTAGATTCTGTTTTTGGCGATCCAATCAGATTGTTACTTTATCTTACTAAATCAATTATTTAGTTCTTTTTTAAAATTTCTCAATCCTATCATTAGAATTAACTAAAATATACTGGATCCAATACTTTTGTATATGAATATATCTCGTCTGTAGTTTCAGTCAATTTTGAAACTGAAAAATTGACACTATTCAATAGATGATAGCACCTTTGAAGGGTTTTCATCGTGATGGTGTGAGATGGATGAGTGAATTTAGGGAACGGAAGGCGAAGATTGTGGCATTTTTCGTCTCGGAGTCGCTGCCTAAGACTCATCAGTGGGGTTGATGTGGGTCTTGCTTTAACATCGAGATCGCTAGGATTTTGACGCTAGGCGTACAGCCACTTGCGGCTCGTGCTAGTCAGTGTTCGGAATTCGTAGTTGAGGAATCCTAGGCCGCTACATTGAAAATATATATCCTAAAATTTAGTTCCACCGTTTCATCGCTACGCGGCGCTAGCATTTCAATGTCCATAAATTTCAATCAAATTGCAAAATAAGCTAATTAGAAGGATTAATTTGCAAACATTTTTAATTGCATCTTTCGAATTAGATCCTCAGCTTAGTTTTCAATACTTAATTTATGTATAAAAATTTATACACGCGTTTTCTCGAGCGGAACGAAACCATCGCTCAAATAATATTCAATTTTTATCAAACTGCTCTGAAAATTTCAATTAAAATTTTGTTGAGTTTGAGTGAATATAATAATAAATTTTACACACGGTATTACTCTTTATTTAATATGGATCATTGGAAACTATTGTATTGAATAAATTGAAGATAAGTAGAAAATATTCTAACTTGTAGATTCTTGGAATCTTTTGGACAAAAAAAATTGTATTAGGTAATTTTGTAATTCTAGAGACATCTCCAATTTTATAGAACAGCTGAAGTCTGATGGTACATCCACCTAATCACAAATCCAAGCATGCTTCGACGACTCGAACCGGTTTTCAGGTAAACGAGTAACCCACTGAATTAACGGTAGAATACTCGTTGTAGTATTTTTATGGCACATCGTAAACACGTCAAGTTTTCTCTTTTAGCTCGTACTTAAAACAAATTTAGTATTTAACTAAAAGTAAACTTTTATATTTCGAAAAGTTAATGGTACTCGCTGAATTTTGAACAGTTCTTATCATCTTCAAATTTTCCCAAAATGCATAAAAGTAACTTCCATGATCAGTAACCCTTTATATTTTCTATTTTAAATTTTCTACTTAAAATTTACCGAATTTTATTTTTCAACATTAATAGACTAAACTATTCAACAAACTAGTGAAATATTTTTTTTATTAGAAAATCAACGTTTCAACGGATTAATCGTAACAATTTAGCTATCGAACTTTACGAACATTGGAAACTATGCGGTCGTGAAATTTTTAGTCGTGGAGGAGCGATATATTTAATAAATAAAATGAATGAAAGAATGAAAGAGGACAAGAGGGTTGTATTAAAAATGGTAAAAAAAAAAGGGAACATTTAAACCGCATAATTATCGCCGTGAGATCTCTCGCGACCCTTTATTACCATTTTTCTTACTTTTTTTTTCATTTATCACAGTCGATGCTACGAAATACACAAACAGATTGCTTCTCACGTGTTCAACAATAAATATAGAAGGGGAGCGGAAGAAAACGAAAACTCACAATACAATCAACGTTAGCGGGGAAAATGAACAATGTTAACAGGACATTCTTCTACTGTCGCGCATTCTCTTCTCTCTCTCTCTCTATCTATCTCTCGCGGAGTAAATGTCCATTAACAGTAAAACACACGTTTCAGAAGAAAACGAAGCTACGAGGAGGAACAAAACTTTCAGCACGCAGTTTCAGCGGCATATCGAAAGCTGACACTCGCTATTACGCGAAGGAGTACGAAGGTTCTTTACGGTCTCTGACCGTCGGTCACGCAAATGTATTATGTATAATGCCAAAACCGGGTCAAATAACACGCGAATTAGCTCGCCCGAAACTTCTTTTACAACTCCATGCAATACGGTTATTTCTCGCATGGTCGCAATCCTTTATAGCTATCAAAAGTATTTCACACACCACTGTATTTATTTATCAGAGATGTATTTGCATGCTAATTGATTAGCTTCGTGTGTGTGTGTGTGTGTGTGTTAATTTATTAAAGGACAACTCACGATTGGTTTCACGTTGTGAAATTTTGTCTTTGAAAATTCTAGAAGTGGAGGAGAATTCGAGGCCAAAGGCGTCAGTTAAATTGCAATTTTTTGAAATTTGAAGGGATTGCTCAACCACGCGCTCAGAAGAATAAACTTATCACCGCAAAACCGAAAGGATTTAATTTCGTACCGTGAAAATACAGTCAACTCTCTTGTAACATGTACCATCTCCACGGCATAAACTTGGACTCAACTCTCACGTAGCGCGATTTTTTCCATCACACTGTTCTCAAGTTTGTTCCATTTGTTCAGGGTTGACCAGTTTAATGTACAATCTGATTGAAAAGTAAAAGTAAATTTTTCATTTCAATCGTGACCCGATTTTGAGAGAAGACAGAAGAGGTAAATGGGTGGGGGTTGTCGCAACGAAAGCATCTGTTACAGAATAAACTCGCAGTACGCAAAAAGGGGAATCCCTCGTGCCTGGAAACGATCGAGTGAGAAACACTCGACGATCTCAAACTCGCGAAAATCAATGTCGATTGTGTTATTTCACGCAGTGATTAGAAAAAAGGCACATAGGCGTGCGTGGCCCGAGGCATGTCGAGTCAGCGGTTTCCTTTCTTGCATGCTTTGGAAAGTGACTTGGGAAGAAGGAAGATCGTTGTTGTCGCTAATGTAAAAATGGCACCTCTCCGTTGTCCGAAAACGTGTTCTCTCTTTTGAGTTATTCCGCGTCTCATATTTCATTGCCGATTGAAATGAGCGATTAAAAAGAGAAAGTGATTAATGATTGAAAAAGAAGAAACAAGGAAATAGACTGAAACATTAGGTAGGTAGCTTAAGAAATTCAAGAGAGAAGATTTGAAATTTGGAAACTCGGAGCACTCGAGTTAACGAGCTTCCAAATTTCCACGGGCAGAGCAGTATTTTCGAGCAGAGACCGACGCCTACGTGCAATCGGGCATCGTTGAAGTAGCGTGAGCTCCGTTTTCAGGTTGACGGTCAATGACACTCGACAGCCTCGTGGACCTTGACAAAACTATGCAAACCGCAAACGTCTATTTTGAACGTCACACCCGTACACACGTGAAAACGTATATATATATATATATATATATATATATATATATATATATGTACACACATATATATGTATATTAATGATTTATAAACATAACTGAAGAGTCACCGTAGATTCTTCAAATGCCAAACGTCAAATTTTTCAGGAAAACAAGTGGAAAATTATCTTCGACTATCGAAAATCGTTCGAATCTGTGAACACTGCAGACTGCTGATTCTTTGTACGTAGAAAGGTAAAAATGCACTCTTCGATATATTATTTTTATTTTTCAAGTAGAACGTACTTGGCAGTCACTGAAAGTTTGGCGTTTGGCAGTTACAGCGTTTTTTTTTTTTTAGAAGTAGTCTTCAATTATCATTCCATATCTGTCGGATTATCTATCAGATTCCTGGAGGATCGGCCAATAGTGGACGGACCTGGTGTAAAATCGTTGTAAAACTGTTTCGTAAAAGGCACGATGTCAAAAAATTTTCTGCAGCTTAATGCGGATAATGTATACGTATAGTAGGCACGGTTTTCGTTTTTCGTTGTTGAAACAAGCAGTAGAAATCGCACTCTAAGTCTCCGGTTAAATATCTAACATATCGGGGATGGATCGCTTGAAGAGTCGGAACCTCGAAGTCTCGAAATCCAAGAATGTTTCGAGTACAAATTTCAGACGAGAGATTTTTCCTTTCTTTTTTTTAATTGCACTTGGAGTCGAGGTGAAATGCTCGTGATCGTTCGCATTTGTCATCGCTCTGTTGGATTCGATTATTCGAAACAAGACGTGGCACGCACGTATACGTCCATTACAATGTTCATCGGACATTCCGTGTCATCGAAATATAATACTTTCCAAATAGCATTCCTCTACACGTTTCTCTCTCTCTCGCAACGTCAATTATGCTGTCCATTAATTTCTCTTTCATCGTAGATGCTAGATCGTCGCTACGGTAAAATTAATCTGACTAAAAGAATTAAAAGCTCAATGCGCGATACCTCGGTCTTTCTCTTCTTTCAATACCGCGTGTAACGTTCAATTAGAAAATATCTCGGCAGTCGTTAACGCAATGGACAGCATCTCGTTCAGCCATTCGTTAGTCACTTCGTTTGTCCTACTTAATTCAACCTTATGTACTAAAGCCTTTCGACGAACATATCCAAAATATACGGGGTGTTGAGAAAATGTGTGGACGACATTCGTAAGATGATTGTTCTGGACGTCGGGACACGAAGAAAGTTTTTCCATAAAAACGAAGAAATTTTGTTCTCCATCCATTTTGTCCCTGATAATAAAAGATCGTGCGATTCGTGATTCAATTTCGATTTACGCAATTAAAAAAAAAAAAAAAGAAAAGAGTATCGAACAATATATTTCTACACGAAGAATCTTCTCTCGTCCCCTTGATGTCCACAATCGCGCCTTACGAACGTTCTCTCTTTTTCAGCAGCTTGTATCTCATAATCTTCCAATCCACCGTAGAAAATCTTCTCTCTCGTTCCGACCACCGTCCCGGGAATCCTCGACAGACAAAGAAGGCACTTTGGTTCTTCCAGCGAGAAACGTCCACGATATAGACATAGAATGAAAATGAACGGCAGCTCCGTGGTCGCCACGACGGAGCCCGTGGGTCGCTTCTTCGCTTCTCCCCTGTCGTCTTTTTCGCTCGACCGGTTGAGCGATGTCGGCGCGGCGTCGCCAGGGTCGTCACCGGCTCAGAAGCTGCCGCACTCGCGCAGCACGCGATTTCCCAGCGGCATCGGCGGACGGAAGTTGTTGATTACCTGCAACAAGCGGCGCGCAGAATTAGGAATACGGGGCCGTGATTCCGCCGATCTCGAATGGAATTTCCATTCTTTGCGCGACGCCTAAACGGCTAAAAATAAAAAGAGGAGGGGGCGTGCGACCTGCCGGACGAGACGAAGGATCTCGCGAGGCGAGAGAAAGATTAATCGAACGCGCGACGCGAGGAAGGCGTTTGAACGATGGGCGTTTCGTTCCGCCTCGATGCCGGACTTCTGACATACTAATGTCTAGAAATAGAATCGCGCGTTGTTCAGTTTTTCGAATTAGATTTTTCTACAGTTTCCTGAGCGATTTCTTTGATTTCCAGAATTCTACGGAGCGTTCTCTCGTATATCGCGAATTGTCTGGCAGAGTTTCGCGCATTAATATTAAAAAATAGAATTTAGTGGAATTTAGTTTTTATTCTAGAATAAAAATTTTGTTATTTCTATCCTTTTTCGAGTTTTTCTTCTTTTTTTTTTAATCTGTTAAATTTACACGCAGTCGCTCACGAAATTTGCTCGAAAATTACTTTCAAAACGCACCGTTCGTTTTATTTCAAGATGTGTTTACAGTATGCAGCATACGGAATGGAAAAGCGAAGAAGCTTTCATGACTGAAGTCCATTATGAATTTGATTTGACTATAGTCTTCTCTTTACAACAACCTCTTGAAGATTGATTTTTTTTTTTTGCCAATTTATTTAAATTTGAAACGAATGATTCTTGGAATTTTGCGTCGTTTGAGGCGAAACGAAACAATCTCTGCTGTTCACAAATTAGAATTGGAATTGTTAACATCGTTTCCTCTTACGCGTGTTGCGAACAAATTTGAAATTTTCAGTTTCAATATTTTTAAACACCTTCGAATTAAACTTTTTGCCAGGGATAGTGCAACAATAAGCCTCGTTGACTGTTATGCGATTTCTTTTTAGGAAATTACAGCGGCTCAAATATCGACGATTCTTCGAACATTGGAAATTTAGTGTTCGCACGAGCGAGTGATTTGTTATTTTACTTCGGTAAAGATGCAATAAAATAATAAATCCACGGTGCGAAGATGAAGTGATCCACAAGTAAGAAATCAAATACACCTACCGCGCCGTGATTCTCGTGGCATGGACACTCCTCGCCGCGGGAGAATTTACGCAAGTTCCGGAAGATGTTCAACTGGTGATGAGACACCTCGATGCACTTCTTAAAGAGAATCCAAGTGACGCTCTCGTTGCAAGGTGGTGTTGTCAGTGAACCCAGGTACGTCCAGTAGCCATTGTCGTCTGAATTAACAGACGGGGAATAAACATTATTTTATATATTATTAATATATAAGATTAAATAATTTAATTTAGGAATAATTTATTTTTATATATTATTTCATTTCGAAAACGAACGACTCATGAAACGAGCTCCTCTTGGTTGACAAGTGGATCAAGTTCTTTTTCTTAATAGTGAGAAAATGCAATGAACTTATGTGTATGTTAGAACATAAAACGGTATGTAACTTTTCAGAAGAATTTATAACTTAAATTACAACTTATTATTATAGCAGTGAAGTAATTATAATCTAAAAATTAAAATCCACGCAAAACAACGAATAATCGAACGTCGTTGTTCTTATTTTTTATTTTTTATTTATATAAAACAAAATACACGTAAATTAAATTGGTAAAATTTTTGTCATTTGACGAGGATTAAAATGGAAACAGTCGTCCGTAAGTATATCTGACAACGATTATCCGCGATAATTATTAAACGCTGACGTTAGAAAGCGCGATCGTACGATCGGTTGGCTCGTAGTTTTTCTCACGTCTGACTTGTTTTGAATCGTGTTAATTCATTCAAAAATACGGAATGCCAGGCGTGAGAATAATCGTGCAGTTTCATTCACGTAACGTATAACGGATGATCGCGATATTAATTGTTTATCAAAATGCTGTGTGCAAAAGCCGACGATCGTTGCGAACGAATTGAAGCGATCATTTATTTAAAATATCCGAGACAATGGTGAAAGACCACGAATGAATTTTTAAAGGCATCGTGAAACGCTTGATAAACAAATTCCTCGTTTCACTGAAATAATCCGACATACTGCGAGAGTTTCGTGTCTCGTTTGTAATTTTCAATTCCAGCATCGCGTGGCACTGTTGTTCGACCACGACAGGATGAAAATTTTAAAGGTTCGTCGTAATAAACAAGTTCTTGAAGGACTTTCCTTCGTGATTAATTAATGTAACCTAATGCCATCTGATAAACATGGAAGGGAATAGAAAATTGAGACTCGATATTTTGACAGACTACTCACCAGGGAGAAGTTTGCTGGGATCGATTGGCTCCGCGATTTCTACGACTTCCCCCTTGTGCGAGACGTACGGCAACAAACGGGCAATCTTCTCCATTTCGTCGTGCGTCTTTCCCACCTGCAATTAAAATTCGTTGCGCAACGCATTCTATCAGTGTGATCATCAACGTTTAACACCTCTATTGCAAATACATACGTATATTTACACTCTTAATTAACGATCAAATGAAATTTCGAAAAAAAAACGTGATTGAAGGTTTTATACGTATGATTCTGCAATATGTAGCCAACTAATTTTGAGGTTATAATCTTATATAAACGATTAAATTCAATCGAGTTGATTTGTTTTTAAATACTCTTTGAAATTAAAATTGATAGCCAATTAATTTTGAGGTTATAAAATTTTGAGGTTATAATCCCATATAAGCAATCAAATTCTCAATCGAGTTGATTTATTTTTAAATATTCCTTGAAATTAAAATCAATAGCCAATTAATTTTGAGGTTATAATCCCATATAAGCGATCAAATTCCCAATAGAGTTGATTCATTTTTAAATATTCTTTGAAATTAGAATTAGATGCCAAATTTGTAATCTGTGCAATTAAATAAGGAAAACTTGCACTAGATACAGTTGGTAGTTGGTCGCCTTTCTGTTCTTCAATTTCGAAGGCAATGGCTTTCGAAGGTGATGCTGTTGGAAATAGAATTTACAACGAACAGACGTAGACGCAAGAATACGCGATCAGTCGAGCGGAACCGGCATTAATGATCGTTTATATCCAATGATTAAATCTTCTTTCGCTTAACATTAATATATACCATTAACGTGCATTGGATGAAATGAGCGTAATACGCTCTTTTCTAATCGCGTTGAGATATATCGCTACGCACAATACATAGCAATATTCTCACGAAAGATAACATCAATATCAAATTAACATTAAACGTCTGATATCAATATTAACACAATGATATTTAAACATTGACGAACAAAGGAGAAATTTCATTGAAAGTGAATGTAATTTTACGTAAAAATCTACCAATGTAAAAAGAAGGATACTCGGATGAAACACGCAAACTACCGTTAGGTAATCGACCGTAGTAATTTATCGAATAATTTCCGCGCAACGTAAGTAATTCGATTGATTGCCATAAATTCGATGAAAATTCTCCGACGAACAAAGGACGGGGCAACGTTAAACAATCGGTTGCACAATGCTACTTTTCGAATTGCCTCGCGTTATAACGTTCCGCGAACACATTGTGACAAATGCGATTGCGTAATCGCCGCACGTGGTTTTCGTTGTGAAAATAATCCCGATCGGGACGTCGAAGCCCTCCGCACACTTTTTGCTCGACCGAGAGTCTGCCGCCGGTCACGCGAGGCGGAAAATGGCTGATCAAAGATCGTTCTCAGCCGTTCCTACCGAAAAGTATTTTCTCTGAAATACGAGCCGTGAAAATTTTAATTGCACGCGGAAGGTGACGAAACAAACGGATGCAGGCAATTGGAAATTGTGCGCGCGATACACTCACGTTCGTCCTTGGTGTCGAGCCGACGAAAGAGAATTTATTTTTTTTTTCTCGTCTTCGAACTCGGGCGGATAATGATTCGCTCTCCTGAGTGGATTACGTAACGTCATCATCAGGCCGATGATGAAGCGATACCGCGTCACTGTTACGGATTCTGCTTACGAGAGTTGACGAGCTTATGTAAAAGCTTAGGTTAGGCTATAGATGCGTGAATACGTATCTACGATGCACCCGTAGAAAGGGCGCAAACAGCATCTAAAGGAATTACCATCTTAAGAATCTGCTTTGAAATGTCGCTTGAAAGACTTTGAGACGAACACAGCTGTCGCTGCAATTCCAGTAAACGATCGGATCTCTCATTTCTCGTGGAGAAATTTTCATCTGTTTTATCGCCATTTGCTTCGCTAGATCGTTATATTTTACTTTATTTTATTTTATTTTATTTTAGTTTATGTGCTTGCAAAAGGCGAAGAGAAAGAATGGAAACGATATGATTTATGATTCATCATGATGGTTATTCATTGATGATAAATTACTGTTAAGTTACAAAACGTTAATTAACGTCGGCTCCTGAGTACCAAGAAATCACACCGGAATCTTATCATCATCATCATCATCTTCGTCAACTAATCACAACCGTACCCGAGTTTAATGTCTACCTGTAAATGTCTGTTTAATTATTGTCGTGTCATTTTCTCCGTTTTCTCGATTTGCCAGCACGCGACCTTTGATCGTTGCCGTATGTGTTAAAAAATGTACAACGTGATCCTTGATATTTGCATCTTACTTACAAGAGCGAGATAGACCAAAGTAAATAATTAGGCACACGCGCGTAGGCTAGTGTAAGTATGGATCGCTACACTGTCTGTGTACAAGGATAGTTCGAGATCGAGAAAACGGTGTATCAGAAAGAATAATTACCAACCTTGAGGAACACGCCGAGGACCGCAAGGCCATCAGATGCTTTCGCAGCTTCCGCGAATGTGTTGTATTTGCTTGTATTCCAATGCACCAGATGCAACTGTAACACGAAAAACAACGAGAAAATGTTACCTTCACTGTGGCCTTCATTTTTGCATTGGATTTGGTCGTAATCCAATCGAACGAAGGAATGATCATTCGTGAAGAAATGAACACGTTTAACGCGACTCGGAGATATTGCAGAATAGAGTCATCAAACTCTCGTGCGAATAGATTAGAAATTGCAGAATCAACGAATGATCGATCCTCGTCGCGCGACTCTCGTTCCAAGAAAAACAGCCGGTCTTCTCTCCGACGAATTAAAAATATTTTCCTCGTGATGCTTGCATCATCGTAATCTCAGTAGACGATGCTAGATCTCAGTTTCGTCTCATTGAATATTTATAACTTCATGTGAAATCACTCCAGAGAGCGAGACAGAGAGAGAGAGAGAGAGGAGTCACGCGGTTCGAGAAGAAAGCTGCGTAGAGACGATGTTTCACACGAATCATCGAATTCAGCCTTTCGTGAAAACTCGACGCGCTTCAGCGGATTTTTCAAATTATTCGCAGACAAGATCCTCGCGAAATTACGACCGAAAATCATTTGCAAATTGTTTACAAAATCGGCAGATAATATCAAGATTTTCATTTCGGTTCTTATCTCTGTTATTTCAATTTTCCGAAACAAACGAAACTTATCCCGTAGTTCTTTAACATCCAAGCAACCGTCGCGTTTTTTTTATCACTGAAAGTGATTTTAGCGGACCTCTTCAGGTGCAACGCTAATGCAACGAAAATTAGCGATTGGTTGATTTGGGTCACGTGATTCGCGAGGGGGCGTGGTGTATATCTCGAGTAGGAGTGGCGTTGTCTGGTACTGAGCGATCGCGCCTATAATTTGTTTTGATTTTTTCGATTCAAATGTTTGTGGCAAAAAAGTCATCTTCATTTCCTAGTCAGAACAGTTGCTTCTGGGCCTTTCTTCAGTGAAACTAATCGTAATGGGGTACAAGTCGTGCAGTTTTTTTTCTCTCCACGACGACGATTAATCATGAAATGGACTTCTCCGTTACGCAACCCCTTGCCCAGTTCCTTGCCCCGTAACGCGACCGAAGCCATTTCTCACGAAGTTTAGACTCACAAAGTTCGAACAGATCTCCTTACTTACGTAAGTTCTATTTCCATACAAACAGCACACGAAGCAATTATCATAAGTCTTCGGTTCTACTGGAACAAGATGCACAAACAACCACGTGGCGTTCGAGTAAAAATCTAATTATTCCACTTAAGGAAAAGAGAACGTTAATTTCTTTTTTTTAGAAGCCTAGATGAAAACCAAAGAACGAAAAAAAAAAAAGAAAAGAAAAGATAAATTGCAGTCTAAAATATAAAATTCAATTATTCCACTTAAGGAAAAGAAAAGCAAAAAGAAGAACTGGTCTCGTCCAGACGGGGATGGACGAGTAATCACGTTCCGTGATTTTAACGATCACGTTAATGAGAGAACTGGTTACTGCTGGAATCTCTCTTCGACTCACGGACGACGAAGTGCACGCGTTCGAGCAAGGTCGAGTCGCAACCGTAAGAAGTTCGTACGAACGATCGTGACGCGAATCATGCCTGCCGGCAGTGAATTATCAACGATTTGCTTCGAAGTCAGATTGGTCGTTGGTCAGAAGCCGCTGGTCGTTGAGAATGTTTCGAGAATATACACGGTTAATCGCCGCGATCCGATACGCGTACGTCCTTTTTAGAGTGGCTCGTAGGCGGCCGCTCTTCGTCTTCGATCCGTGCGCGGAATCGCGAATCCCGATTGAAAATCCTCCGTCTATTTATACCGCACACCGTGAAACTGAATTCTACCGGCAACAGAGTTGGCAAGTGAAGTGCGTAAATAAAATTTGTCACTGTCACTTTCGGCGACGAAAAATGAGAAACTGGACTGGGAATCGGATTGCGAATGTTGTGAAAATATTCAGTCCAGGTGCAAAGCGTGGGTGGTTTGTTGTTCAAAAATATTATTTTCGTCGCCGAAAGAGACTCCTCCTGTCTTGTCGAGTCTTTTAAACAATAGGGGCAAGATCTTTTTTAATACTGTACAAAGTTTTATTTTGTTTAAATTATTTTTAATTTAATGTGTTTTATTTGAAATTTTTTCGATTATTGTCGTCCAATTTCTTTTTTTTTTTTTTTTTAGATGGCAGAGTTTATTAAATTTTTAAAAACGCGACGTTACTTTTAATTTAAAATTATCCTTTCGTTTCTTTATTATTGTGGGAAGCATTCGCGTAAAAGCGAGGCGACTGTTTTTGGAGTGAACTAACCTCTCCAGCGAAGGCCTGTCCGTTGACAGTGTGCTCGGATCCTCTCGAGTCGCTGCATCCCCAGTGACAATGGTACTGCTCCAGTTTGTAGACGTCGTCCATCAAAGGTCCGCCGCTCAGAACTGCAATTTAACACACAACCATCATTCCTCTCCATTCCTATCTATATCTTCTGATCTTTCTTAAAAAAATTTCTTAAAATCTCTCGAACGATCTTCAGTTCCTAGAAAAATGCTTCTCTTCGAAGATCTCCTTGAAGATCACCTTCAGTTTTTTTGGACGTCAATTTTTGGACGAACGAGGGGCGACGTCGGATCGCGAAAGAATTCTAATTTTAGCCCCAAACCGCCGGTTCCGCGGTTGTGCAACGTGGAAACAGACGCGGATCGTTTCAGCGCGTTGAATTACAGGATACGCTTGATTAGCCGAATTACACGAACGATACGGGGAGAGATCGCGAGGGGGATAGGGAACGGCCAGAGAAACTCGGCGCGCGTCGCAATGCAAAGGTTAGAGGAAGATTTATGGCGTGCAGGTCGAAATCGACGATCGTGGCCTCCCATCTGCTTCTATTCTTCTTCTGTCGTCAGCGGTGACCACCACCATGAGTAAATTTTTGAAACGATTCATTTCAAGACAAACGTTGTCGAATTACGCAAATATGTACCCAACCTCGTAAATTAAAAAGTGCGCACAACGAAAAATGGAAATAAAAATTTAAAAAGTATCTATGATGTAGAAAGAATAGCACTCTCACGAAGTGCAAACTTCTGTTACGAGGTTCCCTTGAAATTACAATATTTCGAGTGACAGCTCTCTCTAAATTATTCGAAATTACTCTCCGTCATTTCTGAAATTTGTTGCGAAGATCAACAGCATCACGGGTGACTACTACTGAGAAAAATGTGCCATTAGCAAGATTATACTGTTAATTTATTGCGCAATTTTTTATCGTTATATACTCGTTAAGATGAAATTCGTATCACGACCTCGTGGTGCAAGTTCAAAATTCATTCGCGTGGCAGTCAACACGTTAACGTTGCAACGTTCGTGCGAGAGATTTGATCTTCTCATTTGTTGCGAGTAGACGCAGAGAAATCCCAGCTGGTCGTTAGAAAAAAGCCTCGTTGCGAAAGTCCCACGAATGGAAATGTCACAGAGAAGATATGAAGCCATTAGTGCCAGAAAGCCCTGGCGGGGCTTCGACAGTGTTTGCAACGCGTAGAACGAACAGTTGCTCGGTGAATCGGAATGAAGGAGATGGCTGATTTGCATTGGAACAAAAAACGAGAGTAGGCTCGTTGTTCTTGATACGTTCAAAGAGCGTGGTCGTTTCAAACTGCAAAATCGCCATTAACTTGGATATTTGCAAGAACTTTCAATCATCACGGTCACTGGTGATAATTAACACGCGCAAACGTAACGTAGCAGTTGTTAATAAGCGTCTTAAACTCGCGTCAGCATTTGTCAATATATCGATATCACTTAATTAACACCAGGTTGGCTTAACTACCAAACAATGGTCAAAACGACTAATTTGTAATTTTCGTTAGAAATTTTATAGATGTAAAACAGACTGTTTATTTTCAGAGAATAATTTTTCGTAAAATATTACAGGGTGTTCCAAATTTAAACGTCAAAAGGACTATAATAAAGGAGAAAATCGCGAAAAAAGATTTTCGCTTGTTTATTCGTGTTACCAGATGAATCTGCAATTTATATCATCTATTTGATGAAAATACTGTTCAAAATGCTCAACTTTCAAGCGTTACATCAAACATTGAACATTCTGATTACAGTTAGACATTGTTCCAACGATGTTTGATACACTAAACTATCGCGGATTGGCATCGAATAAACTTACTCGAATAAGTGAGGATTATAAAAAATTTCTTTTCTTTCCTTTAAAATGCGCGAAATTTCTGAAGAATATTTTTTCTTAGTTTGTCGGTTCTCCACACCCTCTTGAAGTTTCGACATTTAAAATCGAGTTTCGTTGAAAATTCCAAATCGAAGCTTCTGTAATTTATTTACTTCGACGCACGCCTCTGAAATGGAAATTTTACGTTTCAATCGCCGGTAGTTCTGTTAAAAATTTATCGAAGAACGATAAATCCAATTCGAAGTTTCGAAGCCGTTAACGCGACGTCGAAACGAAGTGGATTCCTTGGCAGCGAAGTGTATTCAATTTCTACGATGTTTTCCAAAGTATGATCAAACAGGCCTTGTCATTCTCAAACGACAACGAAACGATCACACGGGACTTGATAACTCGTCGAACAACAGAACACAGTTATTTTCGTAGGAAGGACGAGTGTAAACGAGCGACAGGTGTGTTTGTCAGTTGTTTAAGCGTCGTGTATTCGAAAAATGGAGCACGAATTTATCGATGGTATCGGGGAGAGGGATCGATTTTCTGGAACTTCGATTCTCTATTTTCAACGTTTCGTTCCTGCCACGTGTAAGCACGCATAATGCGTCACGGCATGGCCGTCCTCGTTTCGAGCACACCTCGAACGAAGGTAAAAGCCTCCTCTCGACCGGCACGAAATCCCAGAGTCGAAGTGTTCGAGGAAAACGCCAACGACCACGATTTGCTCTCCCCATTCCCCCGTTACAATTTCTTCTTTTTATCACTGAAAGTGATTTTAGCGGGGGTAACCCAGAAAATCGGGCCTCTTCAGGTGCAACGCTGATGCAACGAAAATTAGCGATTGGTTGATTTGGGTCACGTGATTCGCGAGGGGGCGTGGGATAGATTCCGAGTAGGAGTGGCGTTGTCTGGTACTGTAATTTGTTTTGTATCGATTCAAATGTTTGTTGTTGAAAAGTCATCTTCATTTCCTAGTCAGAACAGTTGCTTCTGGGCCTTTCAGTGAAACGAATCGTATTAATGTCAGAATAATCATACTATTTGAACTTTATAAAAAAAAGTTGAAATTCTATTTCAAAGTGTCAGGAAGTCTTTACTGAGTACGTTTTCTTCCAGATGAAATTCAAATGCGTTGGAAAAATTTTCTTCGCGACTGGATCTACAATGCTCTTGAAGATTGAAACTTTCCCTTTACGACGAGCACTCCAAACTTGCCGTACGATTTTTGTTTTACCATTTTGTCGAACTTGGAACGTTAGGGTTACACGACGAAATGTGTTTGCAATTTTTTTTAATTTCACCCTAATATTCGACGTTCAGTAAAATCGTACGACAAATGGAGCTTAAAAACACGACGATGATGGAGCAAGAAAGAAATGTTTTAACGAGAGGATCCCGATAGATCCATAGATAAGAGCGTTAATCGCGGCAAAGTATAGGATAAAGTTTTTAAGTCGCGAGATTTACAATGCGATCGCGAGCCTTTCATCTGACGGGGTTCCTGTTAGGCGAATCTAACGCTTCGGCTCTCACAGCGTCGGAAATGGACGATTAGAGCCACGTTTCGTGGCCCCTGCATGCAACCAATTAGCTTCTGGCCGCGGTTAACGCTGAAATCTACTTCGAACCGCTTCAGATTAAGTCCGTCGCTCTTCACCAGCCACGTACATTTGGGCCATCGTGATCGAAACTAGAGACTAGTCGTCGTACTTGCTTTGTCAACCCTAACGAACGAAACTGTCGCCTATAACGCCGATAAAGGAAAGAATCGGAAAGAAGAAAATCCACTGGTTTAAGCCCACGAATAAAACCAAGATAACAGCTTATCTCGACTGCTGAGACTGTTTTCCAAGGCTCAACACCTTCTGAATCTTTTCTATATTTCTGTTTCACTAATATTTGGAGTTGGAATGATTTCGCTGTTGATCCAACTGTTGGGAAAAGATTCTACAAAAGACTGCGATTCAGTGCAATTCAATACTGCGGATTGAAATCGTTCTCACGTCGTATCCCAGACTTTTTCACCTAACGAACGGAACGCCTCGCGTTTCTCGAGGTGAAAGCTCGAAAAATCGCTCTTTTTCCCTCCGGCAGGGTGATAAATAATATTCGAGAAACGATATAAATTTACAGTCACCCGTGTTATCTTCGTGATTAATGCGAAGCATACAAACTCGCGTTTTTATCCTATCTTCCGAATGGACGGTCGTCCATCTTGTCCTTTTTTTAATCCGCTCGAGAGGTCTGAATAGTCTAATTTTATCTAATAGTTGGGAGAATGTTCTAGATATACTTCCTATCGTCGTGACAACAAGTTCTCTGCTAAAAGTATTAAACGAATTAAATGTTAAGCAGTCCTTTCTGTTTCAGAGACTGGCGAATGATAATGGACGTAGATATTATCTTCCACGGTTCTACGTTGAGGATGAGAAAGGAAACGTTAATTTATTGGAAAGTGGAAAGTTTTTTTCTCGGAAATTTCTAATACTCTAATTCCAATATTAACGCGTGTCGCTGTACAGTGACTTTTAAGTAAATGGCCAAGGATCGTTTTCGGTCGTTTCGTCGGAAAATGAAACTGAACTTACACGTGCCCTCGCCATTGGTGTCCATCCGCCAACAGTAACCCGGATTAACGAGCTTCCGGGAAGCGGTTGCTGGGTACTTCCACCGCAGGGGTTTGCTGCTTAAAGCCTCGTGATCGGACTCTACGCGATCGGTTTCGATGTTGACAGGACTCTGCCTCGATCCTGCCGCCATCGGGAACTTCGACACCCACGTGCTTGGTCCTGCAACGAGAAAACAAATAAATTGGTTTCAATATCAACCTTCACTCTTGAACTTCGAAGTGAATTTCCAATTTTGCTAACAATTTAAATATACCAATATTTGATTCGAAAACCGATCGTAGACCAAAGTGGAGGCTTCAATACGTATCTCAGAATTTTTCAGATTTTTTTCAAAAGTCAAAAACGACCTGGAACTACCTGTGGAAGGCGCGAAAAATATGATCGCTCGCTGAGAGTTAATATCTCTGTGTCCATAACTTCTGTAATTATGCTTTATCTAGTTCGATGTTCATTTAGTTTTTCTTGAAGATAAAAGTCGAAATAATCGACAGTGATACTTCAAAGTGTGCCTATCTGGCGATTAACCGGATTAATTAAGCATTATCGCGTTCTTACGCTTCAGTTCTTTATACTGAAGTACTGATCTTCGAGTACTTCAGTGCATGCTTGAAATATGAACGACCTGAATCACTTGTGTCACCGTGTGTAAACAACACGCAGTTGAATTTTTGTTAGCAACAGACTAACGTGTGTAACATGATTGCACGGTTTGCAATTTGATGATATACGGTTGAACTAAAACGTGTATACCTGCGTGATTAGATAAAGTATCAGACGAGTATTAATTGTGTTAATGTTCAATGTTTGCCAGACTTTTGAAACGCGTTGTACAATCTTGTACGTACCAAGGAACGGAAGTTTAATTAACTTGTACATGTGTACAACATCGTTTTTTTTTTTTTTTTTTCTTAGCACGAGGGAAAAGATAGTGCGTTAGAATTTAATTGAAAATTGGAAATTAAATCGATGCACTCGCGAAACGCAACATTTCCCTCTATAAAGTGTTTGTTTCCTTGTAAAAGAAGATTTTTTTCCCTTTTTTAATGCGCGAGTAGTTTTATTAAAATTATGGAGGTTCAAAACTGATAAAAATTCGTGTCTCTTTTTCGAGGGAATATTTCTTCTTTGCCGGCACACACACGCGCACACACGTACAAATATGTGCCAACACGATAACACGTGTCACGCAAATGTTTAGAAAGGAATTAGTGTTAAATTCCCAGAGACTCGCGAGCTTCGAAATTGACAGGCGTGCTTTTCACACGTTGTGTGAGAAAAAGCACGTGACAAAAGCTTCGCCCGTCGTATCTCTAATCACCACGTGTTTTATGCCCTTGTTTAATCATTTTCATACAGATAACAGGTTTTAGCGTTCCAACTCTATAAATAATCCAGCAGTCTCGCGGTACGACCCAGTTTTAACGATACCGGAGCGCAAACGAGACACGATAATATTGGGATTATCAAAGACGATGAGTATTCGATGTTTTACCAGGGAATTTTGCATTAAACATCAAACATTGAACGTTAAACGCCAGTTTCGCCAATGGCGTCGTAACTGGTTACGCGATAGCCAATGACGATTCGAAGATAAAAACTGCACGACTTGTACCCCAGTACGATTCGTCTCACTGAAAGCAACTGTTCTAACTATGAAACGAAGACGACTTTTTTGCCATGAAATTTTATTGATGTGCAAACATTTGAATCGATACACTCCTACTCGAGATCTACCCCACGCCCTCTCACGAGTCACGTGACCCAAATCAACCAATCGCTAATTTTCGTTGCATCTGAAGAGGCCCGATTTTCTGGGTTACCCCCGCTAAAATCACTTTCAGTGATAAAATGTTATTAATTTCAATGAGACGCGAATGGATTATTATGAACCATTTTTGAAATTTCATTAGCACCGCGACTTAAATTAAAAACACAATATGATGAATATCTTACAAACCATCGTGTGCTGAGAAAAATTTTTTCGTTCATTTATTGATAATAATTCTAGCCTCAAGGGACACAAGCAATGGTCACCTAGGTAGTGACGAATTACTCATCCGTATCGCTCATAGACAAGCGCCATTCACCGAGATACTGCAGGTTGATAAAGTGAGTTTACTCGCGCTACTATGAAAAATACTCTTTTGCAATTCAATTGGAAATAACGATCGGAGACTTTATCGAAATTGCGCACCGATGTTTGCACCGTTTCTTTTCCTCGCCCCCTCCTCGCTGCCCCGACGACACGACTATAATTACTTACGTTTGTCGTTGAGCAAACACTCAACGGACGTCGATCGATCATTTTTTAACTGTATTTATCAGCCGTACCGATTAAAAACAAATATAAAAGACCCACTCGTTATCTTCAAAGTGGTTTTTCTTTACGATAAAATTTATCGACGAAACAAATGGTGTTCCTCTTCTTTTTTTTCTTTCCTATTTCCGATAAGATGTAACTACTTGCGTTCGTCGTTGAACAAACACCAACGTCGTCAGTGACCCGTCATTTTCTTTTTTTAACTGTAATTATCAGCCAGTATAATAAATACGAAGACTATCTTCGAAGTTGTTTTTCTCTTCAGGGAGATTTGTCGGCGAAATAAACGCCGATGCTTTACGATTTCGTACGATCGCGTTAGCTGACAACAATGGCAAGCGGATAACAGGCGATTGTGTAACATTTGATTACGATTGTGTAACAGCGAACGCGTTCAGACAGCGTGCATTGGTCCAGATAATCAGAGTTAATTATTGGTTGATTTAAGACGCTCGTTATCGCGAACGCGAATGTCACGTGCCGCTGCGTATGCACTTTCGTCTTATCCCTTGCGTGTGACTCCGATATCGTTCGCGTCTTGTTAACAGCGATACGACGCTGCAGCGTACCGTGAAAAGTCATATTTTTTCACTCGACTTAATTACCGAGTGTATCGAACAGCGACAGATAACGAAAGACAGAAGAGATGGAATGGATGGTCGATAGATGGAAATTTAACCTCCTCGCTACGATAGCGCCGCCGTTAAAAGAGACCCCTCGCAAAAAATGTATGTACACACGATCGAATCATTTTCCGAGTCCGTCGATCTCGTTTTGAAATAGAATTTTCTTTGAATTTTCTGGTGACATTTTGACATTTTGAAGGGTCTAGAATGTGTGTGTGTTCTTTTTAACAAACTTTAATTTGTCAAGTCTAACCTCAAATTTTTAAGAGTTCATTTTCCGACATTTTCCGAATTGTAATAAATTAAGAAAGATTTTTTTATTACGATAATTTCTTATCGCATAAATATTCCACTGTCTTTTCTTGGTTGAACATTTTGACAAGAGCGTGGAATGTTAATTTCTTTTTTTTTTTAACTAAACTTAAATTTTTCAAGCAAGAACCTAACCTTAAATTTTTAAGAAGTTGAGTTAAAACCTAACCTAACCTAGTCTAAACCAATAGTCTAGCCTAACCTAATAATACCTAGCCGGTGTTTTCGTTTAAATTGTAATAGATTAAGATGCAATGTTTTTATTGCAATAATTTCTCATTTTGATAAATGTTTCACTAGCGAGAAAAAAACAAAAAAAAGAAGAAGCTCGTCTCGATGGCTAAAGCGTATTATATATTTTTCATACGTGATTATTCCAAAATACGTCAATGGTAACGAAAGGGTTAATTAGAGTAGGTAGGTGTTTGTCAAAGCTCGAGTTAAAAAAAAAAAAAGTATTTCGCAGAGACAGATTAATCAATGGCCGGTCGTCGATTTGGCTATGATTAGGAACAAGCGACACGAAGTACGCACGAACGAGGATCATCTTCTGGTATGGCTAGGTCAAGCATGATTTCGTTCCGTGTCAAGATCGTGTGACATTACACCAGGATATTTTTACCAGGAGATTTTGCAACGAACAAACACTGTCGAAAAGAAGAAGTTCGCGCGCGAAGAGAGGCTAAACGACTCCAAAATGTAGAGCAAGTCGAACGAGGCAAAATGTAGAACGTTCGACGAGGCAGCATCACCGGCAAACTATCCCCCGTGCATCGTTCTTACGTTGCCATAATCGCACGTGACACGTTTTCTCTATCCTATTCATAGAATTTTATTGGCACAGATCGATGGTTCGATTTTGAAACACTCTCTCACAATGTAACTCGGAAGCTCGAAAAGGCGCGACGATTTACATACGAGCGACACGCTAAGCGAATCGCACGCAACGAAAGTGCATACTCGCACGCTCGATGAAAAATTATCGATGCCTTAAACCTCAAAGTTGTCGAAAGAAAGTCGCACGACGATCCAGCTGGCCTCATTTCGAAGCGTGAAACCTTCGCTTCGATAACCTTCGAGTTCGTTTGAGCTTTCCAAACGTGTTTTTGTCGTCGAGCAACAGGTGGGAAAATACAGTTTCCAAGAGTACTCGCTGCTCTTGGAAACTGAAAAAATTTGAACGCCACCGACATCACGGAGAAATTTTTTTCACGGATCTAGACCTACGATCAGTCTCGAGGATCCTTGAGGAGCCTTTGCTGTACGATTTCTTGTTTGCCATTTGAAGAGTGGTTGTCAGAGACAAACGACAAAAATTCGAAAAATGTTCCAAGTTTATTAAAACGGCGAAAAGAGAATCGTACATCAAGTTTCAAGAGCACAAGTTGTTTTTGCGCATGCTTAGGTTAGGTTTTGGTTAGGTTAGCTTTAGGTCAAACTAGAGACTTTGCACTTGAGAATGAAGTTCTTCCTTTTTATAAAATCACAACAGTGTAAAAGTTCACCTCTGTCTAAGTGTTGTACGTGATAATCAGCGTGTTGATTACATTATCATGCATTTACGTTCGTGCTTCATGAAATAATCATAGACGCTTCTAATCAACGAGTTAAAGTCGCCCGATAGAGTTCGAGCTCATCTGGAATTTTCCTCGGCATACGAATTATTTTATAATCTCGCGATCTCGCGATCGCGAGAGCGACAAAAAAAAAAGAAGAGAAAGAAAAAAGGAAAATGTACAGCTGTCTCGCGCAAACGTTCCTTCACATCGCATCGTTAGAGTCACAGCTGCGAAGCAACGTCTGATGATGACATAATGCGCGCGCGACGTAACCGCGATTATGCATGCGCGATATCGTCGCGCGCGACGTCAATTTGCAAAGCGCCTCGCGTCCAATTTCCCGCGGATCTCCAGAAACACGTTTCATTACACAAAGCGAAGTAATAACGTTTTACATTGGACTCGAATTTCTCAACGTGCCAAAAAAATCGTTGACGCCGAAATTTTCCACGCTGCGTGAAAAATTCGTGATCGATGCTGGGTCGAAGCACGAACTAGCGAGAGTGGAGCAACAGCTTGTTGCAAACGGCTACGAATTCTGGTTCAACAATCCGATGTACAAACTATATTCTGTAATCAAACCAATTCAGTTCCGAATGCTAATTTTTCAACGCCAGAGTATTCAATATCCAGTTTTAACCCTTTGCCCTCGACAAACTCGATTTTTCGTATCATCTACCAACTATTTATTCACGAAGCATAGTCACTTGAAATTAGTAGCATTGGGAATAATCGTTCAAATGGTTATAATTAACGCGAAATTTTGTTGATTATGTCTTTCGAACGTGTGACGTAAACCGCTATTTTTAAACTTTTAAAAAGCAATAAGAAGCCGAGTTTATGTGAATTATTTCTGTGACTCATTTAGAACTGTCTTTGGAAATTTCTTCCTCCCGAAATTCTTTTCTTCTCAAAACGTCGTTATTGCAGCTTTCGTTCTAGCCGTCTGTTCAGATATTATACTGTCGTAATAACACAAAACGTACGTTAATAATGATCAGCGAATCGTAAAAAGAGAAAGTCCGAGAGCTGTCGACTAAATTTAAATACGATGTCCCCCGAAGAAGAGATGGTTGAGCGCAAAAGGCTAAATCTACATACATCTTGCGCAGCACCAAGATAATAATTCGGTTACGTTCCCCAGCCCATTTGAACGCACAGGTCTCTCTCCCACACTCGTTCAAGATCCCATTGATCGCGATCTTCGTCTCCAGCTGAAAAATACCTCCTCGAGGTCATCGAGATCTGCTCTCGAAGGTTCGTTCAACTTTGCTGAAGTCACGAGCTCGAGTCGCAAGCAGACGCTGCAGCGGTCGTTCGTTGGATTTCTCCACTCGGGACCTTGCACTCTGACCTTCTTGGTCCCTTTTCGCGGAGATCGCCACGTGGATCGCGAAACATCGTGGCGCGGAGGATCGAAGAGAAATTGACAGACGGAACTTTCATACATTCTCGTCTCAATTTTCAATCTCAGCGTTGACATTTCGGGGATTTTAGACTCGCTCTTGCTGGAAGCTAGATAGAGAGCTCGAAGTTGTTCGTAATTCTTGAGATTATTCTTAGTCCAGGGCAATTGATCTTGCTTCGATGACGCAAGGTTGTACGGATGTACGCACTGTGCGATGTATATAAATTCTTAAGGTCGGATGTAGCTTCTCCACGAACGGGGCGTGTACGGCAACGCCACACCTTTTATGCAAACCGCACGGAGAGAAATGACGCGTCGGCGCCGCATCTTCCTGCTTGCTCCATTGTGCGCCATATTTGACGACGCGTCAATTTCGTGCGACGACTCTCAATTATACGAAGCTCATATTATAAGTCGCTATTGTAATTTTCGTTCTCTCTCTCTCTCTCTCTCTCTCTCTCTCTCTCTCCTGTTAATTGCGACGTCCGCGATCGCAACTAATTTGTGAAGAGTATTTAAAACCGAAGGAGCAGAATCGTCTTTCCTTTGCGGAGCAAAACTGGATATTTGTACCTCGACGAAACCTATTACGTACCGATGCAGTAGGGTACAGTGGAGGAGCCACAGAAATCGATATATACGACCATTACAAACGTTTATAACGCGAGCATCAATTTTTCAACGATTCGTATTACTCAGTCTCTTTCCGCGTTTCGATTGAATATGAACTAGACCTTCCTAGGGGAAGAGGAGGTTGCAGATGATTGCACGGACGCAAGACCAACGAGTCGCCAAGACTTCCGTCTATTCGAGACTTGTACAACTTTGCAATAATTATCGATGTCTTCCCTGAAACTGGACCGGTTTGGAACGCTCCTGTGCCATTTTACACAAGCGTGTTCCGAAAGTTCGCGAGCGTTTAACGAGAAGCATTAATGGCCCGCAGCTATGACTATGACACGGTGCACAAGTGAAAAAGGGGGAGGCAGTTGTTGCGTCGACGCGGGAACGAACGACCTCGATACTGGCGTGTGTGTCGAACGAAATTCCTGTCTGACCCGAATTTCACGCCAACTGTGACGAGAGAAACGAGGAAGAGGAAGAACAAAGAAATAGGCGATCGGTATGAATTTCAGCGAACGATAAAAAAAGAACATGGTGTCGCGTCGAGGGATTTCCTTTTTCTCTCGATCCGAACTCGCAACAGAACGCAACACGTGTCCGCAATTAAAAAGCACACTCTGCTGGAAAACTCTCTCGCCGTTTTCGAGCGCCTATTTTTCTTCTTAACGAACGATCCTCCGACATTCGAGTCGGCGGCAGTGCGACTTCGCGATTACTCGAAAATAGATAGCCCCTCGCTATTCTGGTTTCTATAATTTACGAGCGGACCGGGACGTCGATAGACTTCGGGGAGTTCTTCGACGAATTTAGAGCAGGGAAGAAATTTTAACAAACCTTCTGCTCTGTAAGGATCACGCGCCTGATTGTTCAGAATTTATTCCGAAAAGTCTAATCGGAGGAACTTTTGAGAAATTTGAAATTTGAAACATGGATCGTGCAACTTTTTTGAAAAATATTGCCCCGATGAGAACGGACGAATAAACGTTTTTAGAAATAAAAAAAGTTCCAGGCGGAATAGAGTTTGTTGGGCGTAGCAAATTTTCTGTCGGAGCAACAGACGATTTGTTCATCGATAATAAAAAATGTTCTCGAGACTGAATGACGTTCATTGTTAACAGTACTCGAACGTGGAAAAATGGATTTTTAATTAAACGTTTTCACTGCTCAGAATTTTTTTTTTTTTTTTCGTACGAAATACACGTACAAGTTCGAACAGAATTTGTTTAAAAACAAAAAGAAATTGTCAACTTGGATCCCCGACTATTCTACTCTACCATAGAGTTAGAGTTAATTTACAATAATAATATAGAATTAGAGTAGGACGTGTTTCTTTCGGAAAGCATCGAGGAAGATAATCGACTGATAACGCAACTGCGTTGAAACGCATTGACCGCGGTGGTGCAACTTCCGGCGGCGATCGAACGTCCCGCGACGAGAGCGGTGAATATATTCGAAAACCGATTGCCATTTCTCGGCCGAATCGCCGGTACACGCTCGGAAAGTCAAACGACTTAATCGGCGATCTGCACGCCGGCCAGGAATTTATGCAAATCACGGTATCCGCCAGACTTCGCGATTGCACTCGCGCCGGTTCAAAGATAGCGCTGACAAATTGGCCCCAGATTAAGGGCATTTCGGAGAGGCATGCACCGGGGTAACCGGGTAAGGCGAAACGAAACTGGGTCTGCGACCACCCCCTCCCTCCGATACACGCTTTCGTGTAACTATACGCTCCGCGTCTCGTTCCCTCCCGATTCTCTTCCCATCGAAGGTATGCACACACGTGTCGATATCGCTCCTGTTCCCTCGATATCGGCATTTAAGTGGTTAAACTTAATTTCCATTTGATTCGTTCGACCTCGATTTAATCCCACGTTACTCCTTTCTAGTAAAAAGAAAGAAAAGAAAGAAAACAGTGTCAGTGATCAATCGTGATTCTACAGTGGCTGAACAGTCTCGTTTCTTTGGGTATTACCAAGGGATCGAAAAAGTGGAGGTTTCTATTCGAAACGTAAACAGGAAGAATTTTTTCCAAGAATAAATAAATGCTCTCAGAAATGAAAGTTTATAGAAATTGCAAAGTATAAAAATGAAGATTTCTCTGTCGGATAATTTCGTTCGTCAATGTCAAAAATGTATTTTAGAGATTTTATTTTAGATCAGAGAGGTTACTTCAGAGGTTACTTTGAATTAAATGAGCAGAATTTTTATTTCAACGACGTCGTATTTTTTAAAAGAAACGCTTCGCTCTCTAAGTCGTTGCTTTCTAAATTTCTGTTGCACGCAAACTTTTGGCGATGTAAAATATTTCGAAACTTTCATCAACGTGACACCTTCGCAAACAGCTATGGAAAAACGGTCGTTCCCCGACATTTGTTTTCCTCGATTGTGTTCCTTGGCAAATGTTTCCAAGTGGAACGAGGCGTTGATGTGTTGCGATTCGCGGGAAATATAAAATTAGAACGTCCTGCCAGCGAATTCTCCGCCGCGCGAGAGATTTTTCGCGGCAGATATTTTGTCAGGCCGACCCCGTTTTTCTCTTTTTCCTTCTCGACTGGATCTATTTGCGATATTTGTTCGTTCAATTTAGATCACGTCCCGCCGCGTTGCACCACACCCGCGCCTCGTCGCGTCCGACGTACTTATTTAATTATTCGTTGCACGTCGCGCAACGATGATGTGTTGCGAGCACGCTCTCGCGAGCGCACACGATCGACTCGACAAAAAGGTTAACGCGTGCCATGCGATCTTTCGAGATACAATTACGTCGGTAATAACAATCATCCTCGAACGCTTCGTGCTCATGACCCTCCCCAATAGTGTCGCGTTAAATGGCCGAGAGTTCGCTTCGTTTGCCAGCCTTAATCCATCCGGGGACTAAAGCTGCGTTAACGTAACGTCCACGTTATTTGATTCTCAACAGATTCGATAAATCTCAATTTTCTTTCATTTCAAAACATCTTACATATATATTTATATCGATAGAAATAATAAAATTATAAATTTCCAATTGTTGTGAACAATAAAGTAAATTTCGCGTCCAACACGAGGATAAGTTAAATTAAAGAAATCAAATTTATACGAATGTATAAGAAATCCTTTTAAAAGACAAATATTTGACCAATAGCGTGTAACCTGAGACAATTTGAATTCCTAGTATCGATTCGGACAAACATCTTACTAGCGAAAGAAACGAGCGAACACAGTATTTATTTATTTAATTAGCGGCTGGTCGAATGAATCGCCGCCCGGTCGAATCAGCCTCGTTGTTTGAGCGAGAAACGGCGCAAAATTGGTGTATTCCCACCGGGAGTGTGCGCAAACTCCAATTATCCAACTGCCCTCTGAAAAGTTCGTTCAACACAAACACGGGGGTTCCGACGAGCTCGAGATTTCCTACGATCGTATCTCCCTCGATAACTGGCCAGATAAGATCCCCCGACCGGAGTGGCCAGTTAACGAAGTACATGCATATCCTCTGCATCTCCGTGCTTGATCACACGAATGCGTTCGTGCGTGTTCGTGCCTCGTTACCACCGCGAACAACGTGCTCTCTATTCCAGCATTATGTTTACGTGTCTACCGCTGGCACACTGTACGACACGTTTCAACGCGGTTTATGCACGATTTGGGGTTATGTCCTGGCTGGATGTAGGTGTGTTGGTGCGTACGGGTGGGGGAGGGCTTTCGAGTACACTCTAGTCTACTTGCTGGTCAAAGAGCAACACACAGAGAGAGAGAGAGAGAGAGAGAGAGAGAGAGAGAGAACAGGTGCATCGGCCTGAAATACAACGAGGAAAATTATTGATTTTCGTTTACCTACTGAGCCGGTTGGTGTCCCGCGCTAGCGCGGCGAATGCAACGCCGTCCCTTGGCACGACTGGGACGCCCTGCATTCGAAGACAATGGCCTTAGGTCAGTGAGCCTGGTGCCATCGTGACACCGTGAAAATCGAACGCGCTCCGAAATGAGAGCTGACTCGTTATCGCCGATCGAGCGGCTGCCTACATCCTCTTCGACTCGTTGACCGAACAAACGAACGGGATCATCGACGAGGGAAAGATGCTAAGTATATAGAAGCAGGTAGATGATAAATTGAATAAAATTAGAATCTTTCATTTCACTTGCAATTTGTTGAATCGTGCTTGCACGGTAATTTTTGTAAATGAAATAAACCATGTTTGCTGTATGAGTCAGGAATCGACACGTGTTCGACGCTTTTACTTCGAAAATCACAGTTTAAAGTGGTAAGCATCGAATGAGATTTCTTTTTTGTAGATACTTGCCTTTGTATACAATTTTTATTGCTTCCTATTACAGAGTGAGAACTGATACGATTCTATCTAATCGTCGTGATTCACAAGCGTTTTTCATAATTATTGGCGTTGTTACGCGATCTTTTTCCGTTTTTTTTTAGATAAGCGATAAAGCTAACTAAAAATAGTTCATTTCCAAGATTGTTTAACAAAAGTTTCAAATACGTTGTGAAACGCTGCAACGGAGATTGAAGTTCACGATACGTAATCGTGAGATTAAAAAGGAGAGCCAATAAAGTGCGTTTTTTCCCTGACTGATTTTTCTAGTTCTTCGACTATTCGAAGTACTTAAAAAAGCAGCGTAAAAAAAAAGAAAGAAATATCAGGCAGAGGAAAATTCTCGCGAAACATTTACGAGCTGTGTTTCTTCAGCTCTATCTCTACTGAAGTGACAGACGTGCGTGTTTTTCCACGTAAAAAAAAGGCTGGAAATTATGTTACATCGTTTCTACGCGAGGAATGCAAGGCTGATACGTAAAACTCAATATTTTTAGTTACCGGTCTCAGGGAAGCGATTATAGATTGTAGAACAACAATAGTTGACGATACGTAACAATTGCAATCGATAGGAGCGTTTAATTTTTAACGTGGTACGTCTGTCGGATGACGTACAAAATGTAAAAGAAAGCGAGATGGATCTCGAGGATCGAGTCGATAAACACGCATCGACTCTCGCTCTTCGTTGCGAGATTTATGAAATTCCTAATGGACGTCACAACACAAATTGTGCAAACCGTAATTCTAATCGTCGAACGTTAAGAGTTCCCACGACTCTTCGTCGAAGAACCGTAACGTATTCGAGATAAATGAGAAATAATTGAATCATTTTCTCTTGATACTTAATTTTCGTTTAGCGACGATATTATAAATTAGGAACGTCATATTCTCATCAGCAGACCGAAACGAAGATTTTTCTGGATATTTTATACATTTTGTGTTTCGAGACAAATGAAAAATAATTAATCGAATCATTAAATTACGAATTTATATTATTACCAACGGACCGGAATAAAGATTTTTCTGGATATTTTATACATTTTATGCGCATGTACATTACGTATATTTTTGCAGCTTTCGGTTTCTCATGAATGAATTAATGTTACCAGCCTGCTCATTATTTACCTTATTTTGACGCTGTATCGGCGGAGTATCGCCTGAATATTTCACCAGTCGATACAAATAATGCACGAGTATTCTAATGTAAATTTAAACGTAACGAAACCAACAGCTCATTCCTTCCTGGTTGCTAGAACGTTCACGGATAAAAAGGGGAAAGAAAAGAAAGAAAACTCACCATTTTGGACGGAGTAGTCCCACTCGCTTTTGTCAGCCATCTCGGGTGAACGACGATCGACACTTATCGGAAATTCAAGTCCGCGAAATTAAGATCCGAGTAGAGTTTGCTGCCGGTCGTTTTGCCTGCTTGTGCTTCTTGATCGAATGGAACACGCCACTGTAGTACTGTGATTTATTATTTTATCGAAGTACTAATCGCGATCAACGGAAACTTGCCGATCAGATTCACCAAAACCGATCGACTCGAACTCGAAACTCGAATATATCGAGAAACGATTGTCAAATTCACCGACTGTAGTCGACTAACTTCGGACTACCTCTTTCCCTCCGTTCTCTTCCCGATGCTCCTTCTTTTATTTTTCAATCACGTTGGCTACGCGAAGCGTACGGGAATCGTGTTTGCGGAAGGCTGTCAAGGCAATCGGTTTGTTTCTATCGAGGATCAAAGCGAAAAATCGGCTCGCGTCACGTCGAATTGTCCATGAATGCGACGTCGGCCGGTCCACCGCTGTATTTTATACACGCGCCGGTCACGTGACCCCCTCTATGGAGAAGCGAGCGACTGCGCACGCGCCGGTAAATGTTTACACGTGCACCGTCGATCCCCCACCGCGAACTTTTCAGCACGTGCTTGGTTATCATCTCGTCACACCGATCAGTTTTGGAACTCAAACGTTTCTGACTCATTGACGCAATTGGTTTGATTTTCAATCTCAAAGAGATTAAAAATCGATCAAACTGCGGACTTGAATTCTAGTTTGAAACGTGAACAAAGCCGTAGACGAATTGGCCGCGTTTGCTCGCCAATGTGGCTTCGCACTGCGAGGGGGCAGTAACTAGCGAATTAATGCCCTGACGATTCATTTTATAATCTATTTCGAACGGAAATATTAATCTCGATGACACGACAAGGTAATGTAACGCGCGACAATTGCTCCATCAACTGTCTTGGGAAGAAAAATGATGTTCTTTTCTCGATGAAGCTGTGTCTTCTTTAGCATGCATTTTATTCCAGTTTTTTTATCATCTTTCAAAATCTCGTCAGCCTCTTCTTTTAACAACGATGCTTCGTTACTGTAATCGTCTGACGAGATAAGATCAATCCTTGAAGTTGTTCCCTTGAATTCTATGTGTCATCCAACTTTTTCGTTCGTCGCGTAGTTTTCACCTTGAAATTTAAGGTTTAAATGACGACGCGTTTTCGAATGACTGTTCGTGAAAGTAGGTAGCTTTCTATAATTTACAGGTCACGATATAATGGAATTGGGGAATTCTAACGAAGAAAGGATTACAGGCGACTCAAGATTGTTTATTACAATATTTGTCCTCGTATAACAAATATTGCAATAAATTGATAGAAAGGTAATAGACCTTCAAATAAAAAAAACTCTGGTCGCTCAGCCGCCAGAATTGTAAACATCGCGAGTATTTTTTAACTCGACCTTTAACACACGAAAATTTCTCTGTTAATTTAATTTGTAAGCACGAAGTGATTTTTACGTCACACGATATCGTCAACTTCTCGTCTCGTGGGTCATGACACCGACGCAAGATATTATTTCAATAATTGTTTGAATACGCATGTTTCTAGACCAGACGACACGAAAGCGTTTGTCGTATCAAGAGAATCATAATCTCGCAACGAAATTGCGTTCGTCGACGCCCATGACTCATCCGAGTCCTTGCGAGGTTGAGGACCTGGACATCCCCCCTCCCCCTCCCACCATTCTATTCTATTTATGTATTAGGCTAGTTTTTTTCTATTCCAAACTTAGACCTCGTGCTATTTTCTCTTTTTTTTAATATTACTAATGAAATTTTGCGAGTCACACGTTGGTTATAAGTTGGAAAGTCTTCGACTTGTTTATGGTTCTGACGTATCGTAAATTTAAGATAACGCCCGCGTACGTTCGCGAAATAGTACAATAATTTCTTCGTCGACCGTGTCACTTGAATGACTCGAGCGTTTAAACGGTTAAACGAGATTAATCCCCAAAGTCCTCGACACACTATCGAAAGTGAACTTTGCTAATCTAGATTTCCAGAAAATGGAAATTTAGACCAGCGAAGGAGCACGTGTGGGCATAGACCAGACTTTGCGAAAATTTCCTCTCGCTGAGCACGAAATGAGCAAAGCGCGCTTGAACCGAAGTTCAAGAAGTTTCCACTTTAATTTCATTGAGCTCACACAACCCTGTCACGTCAGTGTTATGTCATGGAACGTACTCGATGCACGCCGTGGTCGTTTCGTCTTCGTTAGACCAATAAAACAAGCCGGTCGCACTACGACGCTATCAATAAAAATTAATGAACTCCAGTAAATTCCATCGTAAAACGTCAATGGACGTCCGTTCACGCGAACGTGTTTTTCCCTGCCGTCTTTTGCGGTTTTCCTCGCGTGATCTTCTTCCTCGCTGGATCGCTTGTTTGCTTCGTCTGCGATCGATGGTCATTGTCATTTTAAAACATCTGTTTTTTTCCTTCTCGAACAGTATCAGTCATTCTGAATGTTTCTCTTGTCCGATTCTACTTGGACAAAAACACTAAAGAAAAACAATTCGAATGTTCGTAATTTCAAACTTTTCACACATTTTACGGGAAAAATCCACCAAGAAAAGAAATGGTTCACGTATAAAAGAAAATAATGACAATAAGGTGACAAACGATATAAGATAAAAACAATACAACAATGAAACTGTAAATGTAAAAGAAAAAAAACGAATTGCTTTACGCATTTTGTATTTAATCTCAGATTGAGTGCCTTGAGCTTTTAGTCTTGTTAGATATATTATTGTAGAAATCCTTTATAAGATCAAATTGCTCAAGTTTGAAGAATGCACACTTGTACATATTAAATTCCTATAGCAAAGGAATACAATTAATTTCACTGTTAAACCAAATCTTATCAAGCGAAATCAATTTAAACATCAGCCTACGAATTGAAACGTTTGTGATTGATTCTTTTTTGATAATCACGTGTAACACGATTGGCAGACAAAATCAAGATTCGTCCGGTCGTCGAACCAAGGACACCGGGAGATGTCGACTTTAACCGAGTGAGAAACTGAAAATGTCACGAAATTAGTCTAATTTCCAATGACTTGTCATGTTCAAAGATTCGGACATCTCGGTGAAGAAGACGGAATTATCGTGAGTCACGACAACTCGATTCCGTCCTAGAACGCTAGGCAAAAGGTTACTTCGAATTACAAAAGACCACGTCATAAATTCATCGGACTCGCTTCATAAATCTTTCGAACATGGTCGAACCGGGCATGAAAAGAATTCCGATTTTCTTTCAATGTTTACAGGATTATTTATTCATCAAAGGAGCAACCACAAGCGAGCACGAAACCGTTTTGCATTTTAATCTCGGATGTCGTACGAGAGGAAGCGACATTACATTCGAATTCTTCGTCGCTGTTATGTAATCGCCATTTTGCTTGTCCTTCGCGGCAATTAAGCGCCTGTCCGATCAAGTTCCTTGAGGATCCTTTCTAATCTCCCGACGATCGAATTCGAGGAAGGCCTTGAAACAGATTTGCCACGAAAATAATTTATGTTAATCGCGATCAATTCGACTCGATCGTTCGCGGCAATATTAATCATCGGCCTCTGCAAAGGCGCGAGCAGACACGTAAAAGATACTAATCACGCCAGGCTCGTTTATTTTCAGAATAATTTTGGTTTTTTTCTCTTTAGCGAGCGTTAGTTTCATTATCAGAATGTTAAAATTGTTTCGAGGATACGCGAGGATACGTATTTTTCGAGCAGAATTTTTGCGAACGTGGTTGAGTTTCGAACTGATATCACAGGATTTCAATTAGCTGCCGTGCAATCAGACCTCTTGACAATCGTGTAATTGTCGAACTTTGTCCATGGAATAATTTCTACGAGTTTTTCCCCCAAACGCATTAAGGCACTTATTCTTAGTCTGAATCATCATTTCAAACACTTTTCCTATATTTTTATCTACGTATAATCTAAACCAACAACGTTTTTCAATTAACGAACCAATAAACAGAGCGACAAGTATCGAAAATATTACTTGACACGAGACACGTTAACGCGTCGAGTGATTCATCTTCTGGTGACTTTTACGTCATCAGAATAGGGATTTCCAAAAATTCACACTTTATCTGCGTGATGTTCTTTTCGATCAAATTAAGTTCTTGATATTGAAGCGATATCTTGTGGCGACCATCGACCGTAACGCAAAATCCGCCAATTGTCGTGACGACGCAATTGCTTAAAAAAAAAAAAAAAGAAAAGAAAAGAAAAGAAAAAAAGTACAAGGAGGCGCACTCAATGTCAAAAGCGAGGCCAACAGTCGATACGTCATAGGAGCTGCTCTTTGTCAGCTCCGATCTAATTAATCCTCGTTAAGTCATTGTCAATTGTTTACGTAAACGAACCATTCGACTGGCAGACGCAAAGTTTCGTTCGTGCGTCTGCACCTCCAATTATTGCACACGAACGTTGCGATCGTAAAAAGATATTAACACCTGTCCCCTCTCGTTGCTCGCAAATGCAACTTCAACTACGAGGGCGCGCGTGACGCGAAACGCAGGAGGAAGTGAAGAACGGGTGAAGAACAGGAAGTCGAGGACGGGGAAACTTTCGAGGAGTTTTTACGATTAGATTCGAAAATGAAATGAAGGGTTAATGCGGAATGCAAATAAAAAAACGTTTGCGGGATCGAGTCGAAAGAGAACGACGAATAGGAAGTTGAAACAGGAGAAGGAATTGAAGATGCTACCAGCTCTGCGCTATTTCACATTTTTCCAGACGTATCTAATAAGTAGACTAACAGCAGATGTTTAACCAAATGCACGTACGCAGAATGACACGTATTCTGCGTATCTTCGTCAAAAGGCACGTGCACGTGTTTTATGTCTGTCTCGTTGAAACGAATGAATTTGTCAGACTGTCGCAATGCATGCACAGTTCGATTCTTATTTTCTAGTTTGCCGTGTCTTGGTGTTGACATCGAACGACAGATAAAACAAAAGTGACAATTGAAGGACGAACGGTTGTGCGCGTAAATTTTGTTCGTGCACATTTGCTTGATCTATGAAGATAAATGGAAGAGAAATCTCGAGGCGGAAGTTCCTGGAGACAGATCCTCGATGCAACAGGAACGGAACGTGACGCCTGGGTATCCTAAAATGGCTTTATTAACTCTTAACTTTACACGTGTTTAATATGCAGTACTTGTCAGACATATCTGTATACGCGCGTACCTGTGTGTGTCTGTGTATACGCGTGTTGTTCAACGTTCCTTCGTTCAACGACGATCCGAAAGGGACGATCGTTAACGGGGCACGACACCCTCTCGATCGCGTAGACCGACAGGAAGGACGACATTTTGTTATCTGGCCCGAGCTCCTTCCGTCCGGGGGTTCCGTCGGGGCGCCATTGCGGACAAAAATAATTCGCGAATTCCCAGTCGACATAGTACATCATACATCCTATATACGCGTTATACCGTTGTGTGTACAAAAAATTCCTTACGCGCGACGCGATTAATCGTTTCACCTTTGGAACTTTTTTCCCCCTTTTCGTTTGCTCGCTCGTCTCCATTTCGCGACTCGCTCGAGTTTCCGCGATTTTTCCCCTCCCGTTTCCCCTTTTTCCCGTTTTTTCTTGTTCCCTTAGCTTGGTTTCTCCGTTCTCGCTCCTCTGTACAAAATACTTTCGAACCACCCCTTTGCTTCGCAGGCCAAAGATGAAAGTAAGCTCCTTCGGGCGCTTTCTTGAACGCAACGATCAGTTCCAATCTTTCTTTCCTTGCCCCTCCCTTCCTGACATCCGACTATCTTATAAATATCGTACACAGTTTATTATCATACATAATATCGTCGCGTCCGTCACAGTAACACAATTGCAGCGCATGAGAGTTACGCGTTACAGCGATGATATGATTAGAAGCGTGATACGAGTTGCCGCTTCTTGCTTATCGCAGGGTCACAGACCGGAGATCCGAAAGATTTTGGAGAGCCTTTGAACTTTGAGTCGGTGCGTGCACGATCGCGATCAGTCACGCACGATCGATGCGCAAGTCTCATCCACGGTTCGAGCTCCTCTCATTTTCTCTTTATATACATGTCTCTTTCCCTCGTAAAAAAAGCTTTGCGTCGTTCTCTCCTTTTTTTTTTCGTTTTTTTTCCGTTTTTCTCTTTTTTTTTTCTTTTTTTCTTCGAAGCAGCTCGAGCTCGTGAACCTCTCGAGACGATCCGTGACACGTCAATAACCTTGAACAGCGGATATAACGCTAAAAACGTGATACAAAAATAGAAAATACTTCGAGGTTTACTAACCAGCGCGATTAACGCGACGAATCCGTGGTGTCATGCTCGTTTTCATGGGAACGCAATCGTTTTCACATCGTGGAATAGAATACACACGTGTCTCGTATTCGTGGAGCTCTATATTCTGAGATTTATTCTGCGATAAACAAGACGCGATCGAAGAAGGACTGAAGAGAGATAGCCGCGTGTTAATACACTCAAGTCTTCTACATTATAAAGACGTGAATTAATAGTAATATATATTATATCGTAATTTTTAGCTTGCATACGAAACATCCGTTTTTTTTTCTTTTTTTTTAATCATTCTACATACACAATTATTATCATCATCATCATCATCATCATCATCATCATCATCATCCCCATTCACACTAAGTTTTAATAGGAGTGACCCGAAATTTGCAGATTCGTCAACTACACTCGTTCCTGTTGCGAAAAAGTGGATGAACAGAGCCTTCAAATTCGAGGTGCGCGAAGGATATCGCTTCTTCTTTCTTTTCTTTTTTTTTTCTTTTACTTTTGTTTCTCCGTCCATCGTTCTTTTCTCTCGATCCTCTTTTTTAAAAAATATCAGGAAACTATCGAGGTATTGAAGAAACGGCAGTGCGTACGTACCCGCATCCCTAGTCTTCCCTTCGTTTTCTTCCATTCGTTTTTGTATTCGTTCACGAAAATCAGTCGAAAATTTATTTGCAACAGAGCAGCAGGTTTAGATAGTATAAAATCATTCATATAAAAAACATGTATACGCGCCCTGTCAATAGGGTGTACGGGTGTGTTTACGCATATTTGTGTATACGTTAAAAAGTAGGTCTTATTAAGTAATCCTCCTTCCCCTTTTCTTTTGTTCCTTCTTATTTTTAATCCCGTTCTTTCCCTTCTGCTTTAAACAGTTAGTGCTTCGTTTCTTTTCTCTTTTTTCTCTCTTTTGGCTTGGTAACTGTATAAATTCTAAATTAAGCCTTCGACTTAATGTACTTTTAGAGTCGTTAAAAAGTTTTTCTTTTCTCCTCCAAACGATAAAAAAAAGAAAAAAAAAAAAAAAAAAAAAAAAAAAAAAATCCTTACAAAATAGTCACAGAGCGGTTAAAAAAAGAACAAATTGTTCGTCAGATTGTGCGTGAAACGATTAGTAAGCTTATCATAATGCGAAAAGAAAAAAATGATAAAGAAATAAAAAGTGCAAGACAAAGTGTAAGTAAATGCTATAACATTTGAGTCTGGCAGTGTTTTCTGAACGACGTTGATCTAAGTAACTGCAGCAGACTGTCTATCGAACGACAAATAGGTAATATACATATTTTTTTTATATATATATTTATATATATATATATATATATATATATATTATCATTAGTTTTTCTTTTATTCTGCATGGCCTACAGCGCCAATGGAAGCATTTTGCTGTCACTCTGCAATGGCATATCGCGCAAACAGATACACACGATTAAGTTACGTTTCTCGTTATTTTTTTTTCTTTTCTTTTCTTAAAAAAAACCCTCACTCTTTTCACTAAGTTAATCGTTTTAAGTCGGACATAACCGAATCGTCGGATGGGCCAGTTCAATAAAATCGCAAAATATTCGGAATTTCCTTCGTTCTTGTCTCGACATTCCCCCCTCTTGCAAAAAACGTATGGACAGTATAAGTAAAAAAGAGGCTCGAATGAAACTGTCTCATCCGACGACGAATTATCATGTATCTTATTATTTCTCTTTCTTTTTTAATCTGGCAGCATTACGCGTTGTAGGTACGTTGTAAGATTCGTTAAGTCAATAGTCTTTGATACTTGGAGACCGTTTGCTTCTTCTTTTTTTTCTTCCATTTTTTTTTTTTTTTTTTTAAACAGTCAAACTGCGTTAAATCGTAGAACCATTTATAGTACGTGTTTTCTTTTTCGTTCACAGCGTGATACCCTTATTGCTTAAAAATGGCACTGATATTACTGAAATATTTTAACGAGTATCGTTGCTGCATATACACACATCGACTCTTGCTACCCCCATATTATCGAGTAAAATACATCTCGCCCTAAACGACTGGCTGGTTCTACAAGATTCGTAAACCTAAAACCTAAAAACCTATCCGCTTACCCGGTCGGAGTAGTGCATCATTCTTCCTCTCTCTATCTATCTTTCTTTCTTTCTCTCTCGCTCTCTCTCTCTCTTTTTTTTTCTACAGTTTGAATTCGTTACGAAAGGCAACGCGTGATTTGTAATCCCATACACTCCCTAGAAAAATGTTTCCTGCGAAATTACAAGACGGTCTGATGACAAAAGTACGTCGTAAGTATGTTTTAAAAGGATAAAAGTAAAAAGAGGCGAAGAAAAAGGGAAGAGACTCGAGGACGATATATAGAATTCCCTCGTTCCTTGTTCCCTTGTCTTTCTCTTCCCTTAAATACGATATATATATATATATATCGCGGATAAATAGCGGCGAAGTATGAGTATACATGTACATAGATAATATTACAAAGTAAGTAAAAAGTGGGCGTGACTTTTGGCGTGAGTTTTCGCGAACAGATCTTTCGTCTTTTCTCTCGTTTCACAATACCGATATACATACATTTATACATATATATATATATATATATATACATATATATATATATATATATATATATATATATATATTCGGTTGCCGGAACGAACGAAAGTTTTGCTTTTTTTTTTTCGTTTTTACGTTTTTTTTCTTTCTTTGTTTAGTTAAGATTGCTGTATATGTTCAGAATACCACGGTTGTCGAGTTTATCGACAAACTGAGGTTTCTTCTGATAGTTGGTTTGGTTTTGCGCGTGTATTGGGGAGTCGCCGAGCATCGCTAGCATATATTTGCGCGTAGGTGAGTGAACTGTATTTTGTTAGGGAGGTACGTATGGGGGTGGTTTCCTGTACGTGGGAGTGGGTTTCGGACGATTCTGACGATTGGTGTCGCGATTCGTTGCGAATGGCGGAGGCGGTTGGTACGGCTCCTCGGAATTCTCCTTTGGCAACATCGGCACGTCCGCACCGTCCTCGGCTTTTTGATATTCCGGGGGTGGTAGCGGTGGTTTCTCTTCCTTCAGAATGACGGGAGACTTGTTACCTACAACGACGAAGGAACAACAACGTAAACTTGTTCAAAGGAGACTTGTTGACGTAGAGAAACGTAGACGTATAGAATTTATACCTGGATCTGGCTTTTCGTCCAGCTCGTCCTGGAAAATGACGGGTATCCCCTTGCTGCGAAAACTCTGTCTCTCGTCGTCCTGTTCGCTGACGCTCATCTTGCCGCTACGCCTTCGTCTGTACAGCACGCAGGCGATGATGCCGGCTAGAATTAGCATTATGGCGATTATTATAGCTGGCAGGACGAACGTGATAAGATAATCGTCGTGGAATGCCCCGACTGAGGTGGAATCACCATCCACCGGTGGAGCGTGGCTGTCTGGCGAATGAACGTTTGGCAACTCGCCAAGACAGATGCCCATAGGGATCACGGTGATCTGTTTCACGGGGAATTTCAGTCCCATGACGTCCAGAACTTCGTCCGTGACGGATCGACGATCGTTGTCGCTCTTAACGAGCACTGACCGCAATCGATCGACTTCTTTGTGGGCGCAATACGAGGTAGGCAAGGTTCTGTTGTGCCACGTGATCACCGTGCTGCCGTTCGATATACTGTGCAAAGAGATCGCGTTGGTATCCTTGTCCTGATACAGATCGCGTAGCTTCTCGATGAAGTTGCGCTTCTGAAGGGCAGAGTGCGCGAATGACTCGTACGAGATGTCCAAGGTCATCGAGAACTCCACCGTGTGGTGCACGAAGGGCGCGGAGTGAACAACTACCACTAGGCCGTCAGTGGCGCTCGCGCCTGTGACAAGTCGGAAGATATTCGGTAATTATATATCTGAATGAAATTCTAGGAAGGGTTCTAAAGTTCTAAAATTACCGTCTTTGTCGGTAACTACTAATTGATATTCCTTGCGTCCAACGTCACTACGCATTGGCACTCCATAAAATTCTTGGTTCTTGCTGTCGAATTGCAACCACTCGTGCGGAGAAATAGGCTTGCGTTCGATGGTTAGCAGAGACATTTGCATGTTTCTTGCTGAACCGTCCTCCGCGTCGTAGAAAGTATCCTGAGACAATAATTTCGTATAAGTTAGATTTACGTTAGTTTTCTTTCTTCTTTCATAAATATAGCGTACCTCTGGTACTTTAAACACGAGCAACTGGCCAACAGTGGCATTGACAAGGTCCACTTGGTTTCTCGGTACTGGTGGGAAGTTTGATTTAGGCTCTTGGGTAGAAATTCTTGGTATTTCTGGACGGGTCATGTCCTCGCACTGTCCAATACCTTGGTAGACCACTCGTTTCACTCTGATTTGAGGAAGAAGGACATTTCTCAACGAAGAACTGGGATCGCCGTTCCTGTCGATCAGAACCTACATCACAGACATTCGATTAGATGTGCTCTTTATCAACACATACTCGAAATAATAACGAGGTTCGTCAAAGCCATATTTACATGAAATAGATCGTTGATATATTCTTTGGGACACTCGCTGCTTCTAGGTAAACTATCGTTGGTCCAAGTGAAAATCGCCTGATCCCGATCGATGTCAACCGATCTGACAGTGATATGCCTGGTGTCGCTATCCTCGTACAATTCGGCTATACCTCGAATTACCTGCAATAATCAACACGAGTTACACACACGAGTTACACAAACGTTTGTTATAACGTAACAGACAAATAATACCTTTAGCTCCCAGTCAACGTCTGTGGGAAACTCAGTACGCTTATCGATCCTTAAGTAAATACTGAACTCGTGATTCACGCTGCGACTGAGCTTGTGCTGCTGTACGTGAATATCAAGTCGATCGGTCACGTTTAATCCCTCGCTGTCAGCGGCTACCAGTTCGTACGTCCAGGTGGAAATATCGTTCTCCAATGGCCTGTGCAATACACGACCAACAATTTAAAAGCTGAATTCACATTTCGCAATATTTTCGCAACTGTTTCTCGACAGAGCCAATGCTTACAATCCGTAAACCTCCTGCGTCCTCTGATTGAACTGCAGCCAATGACTCGGTTTCAATGGAGCACCCTGCAGATACAGACTCAGCTTCAGGTTCCTGGTGTCCCCGTCTTCGAGATCGCTGAACGTGTTGGCGGGTATGACATAGTTCAACGGTTTTCCAGCAGTGACCGGTATCTTCTTCAGTCTCCTATCTTGCTTGGGCACGGAGTTGCGAATTCCGTACTCTATGGTTTCCGTGGTAATCCTAGGTGGTTCGGTGGCAGGGCTGGTCGGTGCTGGAGTGGTGGTAGTCGTGGTGGTGGTTGTGCTGGCAGTGGTCGGAGCCATAGTGGTAGTAGTGGTGGTGGTGGTAGTGGTGGTTGTCGTAGTTGGCGTTGGTGTGGTTGGTGTTGTTCTCATCTGTGTGGTTGTTGTAGGTGCCGTGGTGGTATTTGTGACGAATGCGGTGGTTGTGAACGCGGTGGTGGTGACGGTGGTGTTGGCAGGTACTGTGGCCGGTAACAGAGTGGCCGGCTGTTTCGTCGAAGACGTGGACGATTGTTCCGTCGGCTGAAGGCAGAGAAAAAGACGTTTTAACGTTGAGAAAAAGAATAATGGAATCTCGATGGAAGAGTCTCGAGACGCGCCGAGGCATCGTGAATAGTAAGAAACCATCATCAACTTGATCGAGTGGCAATTGAAAGATGCGTCGAGAAGATCGTGCGAATTATCTCTTCGAGCGTAGTTTCACGGTGTAAATGGAGAGAAGGAAACGTTGGTTTTGGCCAGTTTCTCGCGAACAATACTCACTTCCCGTGGAGTTTGCACGACTCTAGCATATATACGGCTCGTATGAATTATTACTCGGCACTGCCTACTCCAAAGTGACACGCCTGTGCACCATGCTGCATTAAATTACATCTCCGAGTTGCGCTTAACTTTCTCCGCGAACGTTCAACGCAGCTTTGCGAGTAACGACAATGAGCGAAGGATACGCACGCACGATCCTCGTCGCTTAAAAGGGGGAGCAGATAGTTTCAAGTGGGGGGGGGCAGTATGTGACACACGAGGACTTATCGTTTTGGCGTACTGAAGCGACAGACTAACGTGAATCGACTCTATGCGTAGCATCGACTATCGTACAAACGAAGCTTGAAGCATCGAAGCATTACCTCTTCCGTGGTGACATTAATGGTACCAGTGGTGACGTCCGGTTCCGTCCTTTCGACAACAACGGTGCTGGGAGTGGTCCCTGTGGTTGCGGTGCTAGACTGAGGAACGATTACCGAAGGAGGAATGGTGGTGAGTTCTGGTATAGTGACGGATGAGACGTTTAGAGATTCGTTCTCTGTGTATTTGGTATTCTTCGTTGTTTCTTCGGTGCTCTCCGATCTCTCCGCTGTCTCGGTCGATGGGACAATGATGGTCGGCATGATGCTTGCTGTTGTTGTTGTTGTTGTTGTAGTATCTGCTATTGTTGTACTCGTTGTTGTGCTAGTTGTTGTACTAGTGGCCGTTGACGAGGGTGGTTGTTGGGTGGTTGTTGTTGTTGTCGAAGTAGTTGAGATGGTCGTCGTGGTGGTGGTTGTTGGAGTTGTTGATGGTGGTGATGTAAGTTCAGTGGTTGTTGTCTGCGAAATCGTTAGTAGATGCGATGTACGGCACGAAAAACTTGGTTAGTTACATTATGAAGGGAGCGAAGAAGATGTATATAAAAAAAAAGAAAGAAAAATAAAAAAAAAAAAATATATGTGTGTGTGCACTTTTCTCTCTCTCTCTCTCTCTCTCACTCACTCACTTTCTCTCTCAGGCTTTCGTTTCCATTTCAACAGAGTTACTTCGCATTACAGCGCTTTCTATACATCGATCGATACCGCCTAAACGGCATAGAGAATGGCATAAGTCGGCATTGAACACGCAGTACCCACAGCTAGACTAAAGTATCTGAAGCGCAACGATTCCCTTAAGCGGTTGGCGTGGCGAATGAAAGACAGAGACATAAGAATTTTCAACGAAAGCCAGTTACGCAGCGACGTTCTTTTGCTGTTCCGTTTTCACAAACAGATGTTTTCCGATTTGGGAGAAGAGGGAATCGGTGACAAATTTGTTTCAAATTTATCACACGACTCGGCTTCGTGTTTCGATGTAACACTTACGGTCGACCTGCTGTCCACGGTAGTTCTATTCAACCCACCGTCCACACTCGGTTGATACTCGTCTGGAATATTTTCATCGATATCTTCTTCGGTCTGAGGGAAACAACACGAGTTTCGTCAAGTTTTACTCCGTAAAAACGAAATATTACACGTATCCTTGACATTAACGAGTCGCGAACAAAGTACTTACGTTCCAATCGATAGGTTCCTCGCCATGGTGGTGCCTGTGAGGATGTTCCGGCACATTTGCTTTGGGAGAGTTCGTCTCCGGCATGAAAGTTGGCGGTACTTGCGAGTCATCGCCGTCTTCACCGTCCTCGCCATCCTCGCCGTCTTCGCCCTCCTCCCCGTCGTACTCGATGTCGTAATCATCGTCGTAATTGTCGTAGTCCGGATTGCTATAGTGTCCAGAACCACTCTCCCTTCTGTTTCTCAACAGCAGGCTCGATTCCGTCTTCACGCGCCATAACAGAACCGGAAGTTGCATCACTTCCGCCAGGGTGCCGTCTTTCGCTTGTTCCCGCAGATGTTTCACCAAATCCATCTGATGCCTCCATAAATGGCCGTCGCAGCCGACCTTCCGATCGAATTCAAACGTGGAACGTTAGCTTTAGTTATCATCGATCATACCTTTATCCTAACAAAGATCTACAAATATTGCAATATTTACAATATTAAAAGAACTCTTTTTCTTCTTAGGAGAAAGTTAGACTAGTAGACTAAAAATAAGAGTATAGACAAAAAAAAAAAAAACGTGAAAGAAAGAAGCGAATGAAAATTTTGACTAAAGTGCCTCACCTGCCACTGGATCGCCGTAAGGTGTTTCTCTTTTCGGTGTTTCACGTTCCCCGGTCCGCTGAGGATCACGGTGGAATCGTCGTTGAAACTCTCCTTGACGTTTTGCGGATGCATCGAGAACGCGCTCTGAAATTCGAACCGTGGATGAGAATTTTTTGGCGAGCGAGAGACAGCGGGGTAACGCCACGTAACGACGGGAAATATCCGCGCTTCCCCGATTTCAATTACGTCTGAGCACTTTAATCGTACAGAAAATAGGTTTTCGATCGCCGCGACTTCGGCCGAGGGTGGGAAAAATTCCACGGGACGCAATTAAATCATCCTCAATGGCGGGAGATTCAATTTACGTAATCGAATTGATTATTCCGACGAAATGAATTTCACCGGCGCGATGCAATTTCCCGTGATTTAAATGCCGCGACTCGTTTCGAGAGCTTTCCTCCGAGGTAACCGGGATGTGTAACGCGCAAAGCTGTAATTCTCCACTCAAGGACTTCTCCATATCGCGTACCACGATCTTTCAATGAGAATGAAATTTCAAAATTGCTCCAATGTTTTCGCGAACTGTTACACGGGATGATTCTTATAAAATCATCGATTCAGGTGGATTGTTTGAACAAAAGATGTTCCGTTTCAGAGAGGAAGCTTGATGTATACAATGGCGTCAAGCTCATCTCCATTTTTTCAAACACGTCGAAACATCTCTTTCTCCTGAAACAGAACAATTTTTTCCATTTTGAAAATGAGTCGCTTGTACGATAACGAGATTCATTCAAAAAAATAGAACCAATTGCACGATCTAATCTCTACCAAAACTCCAATTTCGTACTTCTGGGCCTTGGAAAAAAAAAAAAACAAAACTATGTATCCGTATCCTTCGCACCCACCTAGCCTAAATTGTAGTTTCTCGTGAAAACTGGAAACTTCATTCATTCGGACGATAGCGGACGAATGTGAAACAGAAACAGAAGAGGAGATGTGTCTTCTCTTACCAACGAGAATGCAGTAACAGTAGGATTGAAATAGAGAAAGAATTCCGAGACGCGTGCAGGAAGAAGCTGTAGCGGAGGAAGTTCTATAGTCTGCGTACACGTCCATGCAAAGAGCAACGCGTTCCTTTCTTCTTTGCGGCGATTAAATTAATTAAGAATTCGCCGGGCGTGGTAGGGGGAAAAAAAGATGGCGGCTGGCTCAAAGGCGTCCAATTTATGCTCGACGGAACCTCACGGCCGGGGATACTTTAGAACTTGGATATTTTCTGTATTATGTCGGGTACGCGATGCACCTTCTATTCCGCGCCGCTGGCCTGGTCTAACGTCGTAAAGTTTCCCCTCTCATAAAGAGCCTCGCGTTCTCCTGGCCAACTTTATCAAATATTCTTCGCCGCGAAGCGTTGCTCGCTCGCCGTTCTCCGCGAGAAATCGCGGAATTAGGACGGATCCACGATTTCTCGTGGACCTCCCCCTCCCCTCTTCCCGAATAAAAAACCCAATCAAGATATTTAACGGTTTCGGTTTGTTAACGAGCCATTTGTAAATAATTTTTTCCTCGCTTCATTTCTCGCGAGAGAAAAGTTTGTGATGGTGAAATATCATAAAATCTGTACTGTATCCCAGTAACTTTGCCCATCTTGAATATCTCCGTTAGTTTTTGGAGATACGGAAAACATTTTATCAACGAAAGTTGATAGATTATATTATACGTGGAGTTTCGGAAGTTTTTTTCATTCGTTAATTATTAATTGGGAAGATACTTTGATTTTAATTTTGTAAAATCTGGGCATCCAGGTATCTTAATCTCTTTGTCTTTCGTACAATGAATTTCACGGACTGACAATACATACATAAGTAATAAATTGATAATACTTAAACAGTACTTTTTTTCTTATAGGAAATGTAGATGGCAAAAACATGTCATCTAAAAAAAATTCTATTATCTACAAAAAGATTGTTACTACCACATTATGGGTAACTTTCGTTAACAAAATTTGTTCGCATCTTCAAAAACAACATTTAAGGTGGTTAAACAAACAAAGTTACTGAAACACCCTGTATACTTCATGGTTCGTGGAAAAGGCAATTGGCGTGGACAGAAAAGTTAGTAGAAATGCACGATCGACGTATGTGAAAACTCGGCCCGAGAGAGGTTCGTCGGGTCCCGTGGAAATCAAGTTTCAACTTTTCCTCGATGGCTAGCCACGACGATGATACCGTACCACGTGAAGTCCCAGAAATCCTGCAAGATTCTCGATGGTGTTGACTCGAGTGGCCGGCGAGAGGTTGTCGAACCTGGCATCCAGCAGTATCGTCAGCAGCGTCTGCTCTTCCCCTTCGCTGCAGTGCGTCTAAAATCAAAAGAAGAGGCGTTCCGTTTCAGGGACGGTGGCTCGAGAACGAGAGTGGTGAACGGTGTCACTGTGCGAAACGCGAGTAATTAAGGCCAACCCCGGTCGCTTCGACCGAACAATACTCACCCGCGATGACGCACAACACGCGGGACTATCAATTGGCATCAATCAACAACAGTCTGCCAGACTAATTTCGCGGCGAGATTTAAACGTGGCGTGCCGAATCGTATGGAATCGCGCGGCACGCGGCTAGCTTCTCCTCCGTCGCTGCTCACTCCAATCGAACGAATTCCTCCATTTGAGCCGTTTGTCACATCGAAATCAAGATATTTAACGGTTTCCGTTTTGACAAATTTAAAAATATACAATGTTTTTGGGTTTCTAACCAACCCAATTGGTATGATAAACATTGTTCAGAGAATAACACGTTTTTGGTGGGTATAAATGGACTCGAGCCACTTTCAAAATAAAAATCTTTGTTATTAATCAGCTAATTATCCGTGTACAAAATCTTATTGTCGATGACTTTAAATATATTATTTTACAATTTGTTTAAAAACGGAAAGATAACGTGGAAATGTACACTTTATAAAAGGATTAATTGAATTATTAGGAAACGTAGAAATTGACGGTATTGCAGATAATCGTGAAAGAATCGGCTTGCAGATTTTACGTGGAAAAAAATTGGAGACATTTCTGGGGGGGGATCGAACAATCGGCAGGCAAACGACGGAGAATGAAATTATTATCGTCGAGAGATCATCGCGCACGTGGATCGCGTGCGTCGAAGAACGAAATCGAGTTTGCTCGTTTAATTAATCGGTGCTAAACGGTTCAAAAATGGCGGCGGAATCGGTGGAATCGGTGGAATCGGCGGACGTGACCGGATCCAGGTAAGCGCGATCGCGAGACGACCTCGGCAGCGAAAGTTAAACGGGGCAATTTCGTCCAACGATTTAACGAGCGTGCCAACGAGGCCAATTAATTACCGAAGCTGCCGAAAATCGGCCAGATCCGATTTAAACGATCAACGCGTCGCACAAAAGTCAAACCTCGATACGCCTGTTGTTCGGATCGACGCGACGCGACGAAACCGATTAACGTGCTAATTGATTTACCGCTTCATTAACAGCTTCGATTCGACTCACCGAGTTTAGCAACAAACGAGCGAACTCCGATCAACCTGAATGATCCGATCGATCGTTCCAACAAATGACGGCTGATATCACGTTCTAACGAAACGATTTTTAACAACAGAGATACATCACAGTCTCTTTTTCTTGACAGTTTTGAGAAATATATTTTTCCAGCACTGTAAGAACGACTTGTCATTTTCATTACTTAAAGTCAACCATTTGGAACAAAGATCTTAATTTATTATAAGGGTTAGACTGTTTTACAAAGACTATGTTAGCTTCAGGAACGATTCTTTATCCTTCAGGTTGTCATTCAGGGTAGGATTTATGTTCTAGACAGTTGACGTCTATTCATTAGGTGTATTATTTTAATATGTTCCATTGTCAATTGAACTTTGTACAAATCATACATTGGGGGATCTTCCTTGTGGAGGAGATACTGGCGATTGAGTGTTATTACTCGAATGAAACATACGATTTCTTTCCTATTCCCTTCCTTTGAACGTTCACTACTATCTTATAGTGTTACGCTATCAATTCCAAAAAGAGATTTTGATTTGAAAAACCACCGAAGAATGATCTGTTGTTATTTCAAATAAAACGCGGAATTTCATTCTTATTTCTTGATATACCTGCTGTTTCTTCGCACAGCGTTGCATCATCAATTCCAAGAGAGATCTTTTCGATTCGAACGAGTTACCGTGCCGAACGAAACGGTTTGAAAAGCAGAAGTACGAAGCTGACCAACAGGTTGCGAGTTCCCACGATTAATTCTGGTAGTGGCAGGGCTGGTGGTACCTGTTGTTCGTCCAGGAGCCAGTTGAACCGTTGCCAATGGAGTGCCTCCATCGTATAAAACGCGGTGCTTCGAGAGACCTTGTGGCCAAATAATACAAGGAGACTCACCTTTCCGTTCCTGTGCTTCAATTCCTCGTGCTTCTCGGGAATCACTTGCACGACGAACAGGTCCTTCGTCTCGGCCACGTCGTGCTTTGGCACCACTTTCACGCTCAGTACGCGTCTACCCACGTCCTTCTTCGTCGGGACGCCCATCAGAGTCGACGCAGCGTCGTCCCAATACAACCATCGCAGCAGCTTCCCGTCAGAGTCGAACAGCTGTTTGCAAGACACGCGGAATTTCCATTAAAAGTTGCGTCGCATTTCCAGAGACTCGCGTATGTTGCTTTTTAGCGAAATTCGTCGATTAAATGACACATGTGTTGTATATTATCATATATTTTATTAAATATGAACTGGGAATAATTTTTAAATTCTCGAAACACTCGAAAGTTGAAGTTTCTCGTTTTGAACAGTTACGCAACAATTAAACAAAATATAAAGGAAAACTAAACACGTACAAAGATATTTAATAGAGAAAGTTCTCTTTGACATCCGATTCAGCCTACTTTTGTCAATTATTTATTATTTCAGTCGAACGTACTGATAAGTCTTTCGGAATATATCAGAGTTCCCGACAGTGCAACAATACAGTGTTTTTGAATAATTCTTTTAGATTCGGATATTTTGCGACTATATCCTCAAAAACAAAATCACCGAGAGTTGTTTGGGATGTGTGCGTGTGAATCGAAAATTCTTTATCGATTAATTTTATCCGAGTTTCAAGTTCTCGAAATCTCGAAAGTTTCGAGATTTCGAGACCTAACCTAAACCTGATTTCCTTTTGCTTTATCCTAATTCTGCTATCGATCGTCAATAATCATCGCGATAATCAACGTGCGAGTAGAATTATGTGCCTCGATGGTTCGCGGATAATTTTCTCTCTCTCTCTCTCTCTCTCTCCGGAGAAAGGAAATGAAACGAGTCTCTACTCGAGCTTCCATCGTCGCTCAATCGCGCTCCGTCCGTGTCTGAACGTCCAATTTCACTTTGCCGGCTTCCGTTGCGTAACTATTCAGAGCTCTTTGCCAAATGAACGGCAATTTTTGCTTTCGCGATAACTTCGACGTTAATTAACAGACTGTTTATTCTATCTCTCTGCTGAAAGCGAGTTACCCCCGCGACTGTGTGTCAAGCAAACGAGTACAATTTACGTAACGTGCGCAAATTACAGGAACTGAAGAGGCGAAAATACGGGAAACCTATGAGCAGCGAAAACCAAGATGGCGAAATGTCGTCCCGAGAGACTCGCGAATTTACATCGTCATTTCGCGATTTCGGTCATTTCAATTAAAATAAAGAGATCACGCGGATTTTTGGTGATTTTTATTTTCGTCAATACTGTTGGACGTTCTTTCGAATCGAAACATAACGTGGGTATTTCCATCGGTCGAGAGGACGTTTTTTTTTATTTTTTTTTAATTTTTTTTTTAGTTTCAGAAATAAAACGACTATCGACGGCCTACTAAACGAGACAGAGAGTAACCGCGATGGTGCCGAGTATATTTGGATTATCAAACTTTTATTGGCCATCGTCGCTATCGTTTCGAATAGCTCGCGGGAATGTTCGAGCGTGGCGGAGCACAGATACCGTTTGAAAATATATCTCTAGCGAGTCGATGCGTTTCGAAGTCGCACGAATAAATATTATTACCGTTTTAATACATTTAACAACTTTTGATTTATGAATAAAATGCCGATATATCATTCGATGAGATTTTTGGCCAATTTAATGCACAGGGTGTTTAAGAATTAAACTTTCAAAGCATGTCACTAATTGTAAGATATTACCTTCATAATATTGAAACGTCTCCTGTTTATTTCAACGCAGATTTAAAGTAGAAGAAAATCTAATTACGAAACTGGTAATTTTTTGACCCATCTGTTCGTTGAGACCTCTTCGCTTGTTTGACGAATACGTTCCTACCAATTTTCTCAAACAATTTCTCATATAATAAATCAATTTTTTAACAATTTAATCATTTTTCGTATAATACACAAATTTTTTTCACGAAGCAGACTTTTCCCAAGAGATTCAGTCAGAATCTGGGATGAAGCAGACTTTAGGCTCTCGTTCAAGGACGTGAAATGCTAATGCACAGACCTTGGTTTTCTGGCGGCGACTTCTATACCTTGCGAATTTCCAACCGTGTTATCGGCAAATTGAATCAAGAATATAGATTCCTGAGGGGGCATGTCAGACAAAAGGAAGCAAACGAAAGACACGAAGAAGCTACGTACGTGAAGGATCAGGGTATGAAATTTGGCGACAGTCCAGAATTTGCCCGAAACCGCACCCTGGAATTCACCCAGCCCCTCCTCTCGACAAATTAAAGCGCGTTTGACTATTTGTTGTTCCAATATTGGATCCAACCGTTCGGAAGTTCAGATAAAATCAACACGGACACGATTTGAAGAAGCAGTTCCTAAAATCCTTCTCGATAATACAGCCGTCACTTTTGCCTTTCGCGTGAACTTCGACAAATGAAACAAATACTTTCCTCCGCGATGTTCTTTGAATTCGCAAAATTTCCCGCAAACATTACGAGCAAATGATGTAAATTTTCGTTCAAACCACGCGCAAAATTAATCTTCTTTTTCTCAGTTAATTAGATTAAATTACATTCGTCTGAAATTCCTTTCGTTTTGCACTTGGCTCTCTTCTTCGTTCGATCCGAAGGAACCGCGGGGGGAACAACTTGATCACTTCTTAGCGAGCGTAAATCACGCTCGTGAACGGAGGCTTACCGCTTGAACCTGCCGTTTCGTAGAATATAATCTGCTGCCCACGTGTGCGCTCCTGATTTTGCGAAAACAATGCTACGCGTCTGCTACGCGCAAGCATTAAACACCCACTCACATCTGTTGCAGCATCGCGGGCATGATGTCACTGCTTCGCATCCTCCGTCGAATAACGCGCTCCGTCGACCGCGTAAAATTGGGTCACCGCAAACAAATCCGCCGGCAACATAACAAAAACAAACCCAAGATATTCCCAGAACTTCTCAACGTCGGTTTCAACTGAAGCAACAAACTAGTCCGAGAAGACCCTGAAGTCGAGGAAAAAAGATCAAGGTGACCCGTGTTCCGAAATAAAACTCCGCTTCCCGAGAACCAAAGTCACGTACGAGGAAAAGCAATCTACGCTGATACTGGCTAAAACGACGGGGGGGAAAACAAAGAATCGGGCTGGCGAGCGTCCAACATTAACAGATTTTTATCTGGATGTTTTTCGCCAAATAGACAACGACTCGTCGAAACGCTCTTTGAAATTTCTCCCGAAATTTTTACGATACTTCAGTACGAGACGCAGTATCTCTCACCTCGTAGTAGTCTTCGGGGCCGCTGAAAGCTTCCTTGTGGACCTTGAGCTTGAGCACGTGGCCAACCGGCACGACGACATGAGGGATAGCGCGCTCCTTGTCGAAGTATGCTCCTTGATGCCTCTTCGCGTCGTATTTCTGCTCGTACCAGTTGGTCCTGATGACCGTGGCTGCGGTGCTGGTCGTCTCTTCGCCGACGTCGTCGAAGACAAGGTCGTCCTCCTGCAGTGTGAGGCCCAGCAACGCCGTGGGCAGCAGCAGGAAACACGCGAGGACGTAAGGATTCTTCATCTTGCGGGGGAGCTCTCCTCGATCGTTGCTATCATATCATGCTGAAGTGCCTGAAATTAGACAACAGTGGAATACTGTTAGTCGCAAGCTGATTGCTCATGAAAATGAAACGTTTCTTTTGACGAATCTTTCCCCAGTATAAAATTAAATTAAACTAAACAATGGAATAACAATACTCTTGTAGTGTAAGTTGATTGAAACGGTGGAAATAAAATTTTACAAATCTTTTAGTATAAAGTGAAATAAAATTGAACAGTAGAATGCTCAATGTCAATATAGATTAATCATTGATTTAAGTAATAAAATATTGCCTTTTTTCATTGAAATTTCTCATATGGATTTTCTACCAGTGTAAAATAAAATTAAATCAAACAACAGAATATTGCTTAGCGTATGTTGATTGTTTCCATGGAAGTAAAATGTTTCAATAAATAAAGTAAAGTAAAATTAGATAATAGAATACATAACTAGTAGATACTATTAACATTATTGGAACCCGACGAAAAGTGTCGACCATTTTTATGGCAAAGACTCGACCGCTTTCTTCTTCTTTGATGAACGAACCGTTTACATCATCGTCGTAATCACTGTTGACACACTGTGTCTTATCTTATTGATTCGCTTAGACGGCCCAGCATACGCTAGAAGAGGCTTAACCGGAAACTGATAAAAGCAGCAAAACTAAGCAGAAATAACTCAGCACGCTCAATGAACATTCTCCGCCGCGTAATGTAAAAATAGCGGTGATAACAGCGATTCGATATGATACAAAGAATCACGTACGAACGATGTGACACTACCGTTCCATGTATGATGGCTCATTAAATACTGTCACGCGTCGTTAGATCACGTTGAAACAAATTCATGTTCGTCACGCAACCGCTCCTTATCGGAAACATAAATTCATAAACGTGTCTAGCAAAATTGCTACGCTATCGCAACGCTACGATTTTTATTTATTTATTTATTTATTTGTTCGACAATTTTAATTTACTGTACGTCGACAAACGTTTTTTAAATAAAGCGAACAGAGCACAAACACCTGTTCGATCGGCTGGCTGTTCGCGCTCGTTAATCGTCTCCGAATCGGCGAACGATCGAACGATCCGTAGACCGTTCTCAGCTCGTAAATCATTGGGTTCTCGGCTCTTCCATTGATCCAATTTCGTCGCCGGTTCCACGGGTATTTAACGAAAGGGACAATAGAACGTTTTCGCGAGCGAGAACGAATGCATCCAGTAGTAGTTGGCCAATGATAGCCAATAAAGGCTTCCATGGCATTTTTATTTCCCCTTATTGCTGGGCCCGTCGAGGACCGTGCCATTAATTGGCGCAGCCGAACAATGAGGAGGCTCACAGTTAAGCTGCTCGATGCTTCTAGGGATAAATACACATTGACTGGGATCCTCGTGATCCCTTTCGCTCCAACAAATACCGCATTGTACGTTATAAAACTTGGAGCGATAAAGTCTCACTGAATTGCCCCTGAGTCAATTGCGGACAACGTCAAGGATGAATTTCACTCGAACATTCTCGAAAAGGAAGAATATGTCCTGAAGTTAATTAAGTGTAACGTCGTTTCTTTCAAATTTAAACTTAAATTCTTTTAATCTTTTTTTACTTCAAAGTCGCCCTCATTTTACAGAAAGAAAAAATAGAAGGCTTGTCGGAGAGAGTCATGGGCAAAGATTGTCAATAACACGATGGAAATTATATTATATTATAATATAATATAAGAAACTTACTTATTTATTTAAACATTGATAATTGTACCAATGAAAATTATGAATAATTTTCAACACTCGTTTGAGTTTTCACAATTTTCGAAAGAAACGTGTCCTCAGTTTCCCACACGCTACGTCATATAAAATCATCTTCGAAAAGAACAAATTCACGACTGTCAAAGTACAAGCTTCGTACTTTAAAAAGAGATCGAGCGGATCGTTGTGTGATTTTCTTTTACAAAGTCACATCAGTTTGAATTATCGACAATTTTTCATTGTCACTGGTCTTCGCTGCAAGTACACGCAGTGCTTAAAAATCGAGATGTGATCCGCAGGGTGGTGACACGCGTTCCAGTCCATCGCAACGATACCCTGACCCATTTGCGACACGCACCTCTGACCCCCGTCTTACTTTATCACAGTAAACTCGCGCGATAGCGGCGATTCGCGGCGATTTTCCAACAATGCAGCATTGTGAAACAGCCATGACCCGCCTATAGCCTTTCGGATAAATCTCCATCATTGTCATTCTTGAGAAACTTTGAAAACACGACACTGATGACCGACTAATTCTAATTTAACGAGCGAATGAATCAAGCATTGCTAATTGTCTATCGTTATCGAGCCAATTAACGTCGACAAATTAGGTTCAAACGTTCGTTCCATCGCTGCGCTATCGAATCGAAAATCGATGTCTTCTCCGATGTTCCCGCAAAAATCATCTTTAATCTTACATTCTCGTGTCTCTGAATTTTCCATCAAAAAATGTTCCACAAATGTAGACTGCAAGTTAAGCCTATCAAACTACTAAAATGCGGGCAGAACTTTGCAAGTTTAGGTTAGGTTGCGGAAAGTATGTAGAGCGAGAGTGGAAATGTAGGTTAGGTTACAAAATATGTAGAATGAAAGTATTTACAGGCAAATTGTACGCTTTTGGTTCTCCAAATTCAGAAACGAAAAATGTTTCAAGCCTAAACTACTAAAATGCGGGTAGCACTTTGTAAGTTTAGGTTAGGTTACAAACTATGTAGAGCGAGAGTAGGGATTTAGGTTAGGTTACACGCAATGTGTAACATGTAAACGAAAGCGTTTGCAGGCAATTACGAGAGTAGTAAGTCGCGTGGAAATCGTTCGCTTTTGATTTTCCAAATTGGGAAACGGACCAACGACTCGCATCGAGAAGCGGGGGGACGGGGGCGAGAACGATTGTAAACGGTGGCATAAATTACCGGGCGCGCGAACTAGAATCCTAAAGAACAGGGGCTGGGTTGAGCGAGCGTATAAATCGAGTTCTCAACGTTAATCGAAAGGAGGACGACGCAATTTACTGGCCGCTTCTAGGAAACGTTGAAGACGGCCGACGGTGTCAGAGGGCTGCGCCGTAGGTGGAGACAATCGAGTTTGCGCGCCCGCATTTACATACGTCGCCGGAAACTTTTATAACACTCTGTGGCTATAGTGGCAACGATATGCACGGCCTCTGAACAACCGTATAACACGCCGCACTGTAAAACATACGCAATGTCAGAGATTGAAATTCATGAGGGAGTCTCGACGAATTCATTATCTCGAAAGGATTTTTATTTCTCACCTCTCACCGATGCTGCTCTGTTTTTAGAATTTCGAACGAATTTCTACGACTGGCGCGAGCGTTGTGGCGTTTATTCCAACCAAGGTTTCGGTTCGAATGAACGAAGCGAGAACTAGTCGAATAATGATTACATTAGTTTTCAAGTAGTCACTGTGTCGAACGAAGTTTTGACGCGTATGAAGAACGTGAGAAGTTTCCTGCCGCGTCGACTTGCACCGCTTTAACTCGGATTTGAGAACTCGAATGTATATCATTTATCTTTACGTGCGCCGAGAGCATCGAATTTTCAAATCAAACAGACTGACGAGCTTGAAGCTATCAACCTCATATTTCCATTATTCCAACAACAGAGAAGACACCAAATTTAGAGTGATAATTGGATTTCGTTATTTTGACAAAGCTCATTCAGTTTGACCATTCTCTCAATTCCTACCTACCTGTTCTATTTATTATTTTACTGTTCTAATTCATTCTGTCCTATTCTTTTCGTCTTGTTCTGTCTATCCTATTTTATGAATCCTGTGTTCCATCTCATCTCATATCTGTGGTTTGTTGTCTTCTTTAGCCTCTCAAGCCAAATTTCTTTATTTTTCGTCGCGTTCGCCACATCTTTCAATCTGATATTCTTTTCTATCTTTTTACATTTCTTCGCCAGGTGTTGTCGAAATTTCCAAATCGCATCTTCCATTTTCCCCAATTAAAGCTGTTGCGATATCCGGGCAACGAGATAGTCGATACTCGTATCAGTTTAAAATGTAAATTTATGTTTCAGCGATAAATAACAAAACAATGAAGGTTTTATCTTCGTAGAAAAATACTGGCAAGTCTACATCCTCCAGTAGCAGGACTTTTCCCAGATATTTCCAGCCGTGGAAAATAATTTTTCTAATAATAATAATTCTGAAGTTTTGTCAATCTTGGATAAATTCTCTTCTCGGATTGTTCACCATTCTGACGAACATAAATTTTTCTTTTATTATCATTCATGCAAAAGCGTGAATTACTCGGATAAAATGATTTATATCGATGCGCTGTATAGTATAACTCTAATCTGAATTATCTCACGTTCGTACTCGTATTTCACGATATAATTTATCTGGAATTTCAGTTAAATTCAGTTTAGGAACGGAATTTACGCGGGTAAAGCTACTATTGGCAGTATCTATTATTCCGCGGTTTCAAATTTCTGCATTTGGCTTGGACAACTAGAAGCTTTTGGCAGAATTGGGTATCAACCAATTACTAAATATCACAGCGATCGTAATCATTGATCAATTTAATCACTGCTAAAATAAATCTCTGATTGACCTTTGCAATTTGCAATCGTCAATTAACGCAATTTTTAAATCATCGAGCGACTAATTTATATTTTACTGCCATAATGCGTTGTTTCTTCGCAATGTTACTACTATTGGAAATCGCTTGCAGTTTGAATAGCACATTCAATAACAGACCGAGACGCTAGAAATGATATCTACTTTCGTATTCTTTGCTGCATAATAGTATCTGTATCGTTGAATTCATAGCAATTTAGTTTCAAAGTTTGCAATTCTATTTCTGACGTAAAACTTTTCCATCGTTTCGATTTGTCAATAAAATTGAACCATCGATATACAATTGTAATCAAAAGCGACAAGGATTGTTCAATTAATCATAACAGCTTTGACCACAATAATTTCGATTACCTTCCTTCATTCGTTAATCAGTGATTACCGATTATTCGACAATAACGTTGCAACATTAATCACAATCATTAATCATTAATCAGATTACATTTTGCCCAACTCTGATTTCCATTGACCTCGCTATTGATCAAACGTATTTGCATTTATTATTGCCGTCGTATTTCCTTACCCGAAATAATTATTAACACAAGGGATGACGGTGACTAATCGAGAAAAGACGTATTAGCGAGTCGAAGGAAAATATTTACCGGAGTCGATTTACGAGCGCTGCTCGAACAGCAAAAGTGAAAGAAAGAAGGAAAAACTGCACGACTTGTGCCCCAGTACGATTCGTCTCACTGAAAAGCCCAGAAGCTACTGTTCTGACTAGAAAATGAAGAATTTTGTTGGCACAAATCAATCAATCGCTAATTTTCGTTGCATCAGCGTTGCACCTGAAGAGGCCCGATTTGCTGGGTTAACCCCGCTAAAATCACTTTCGGTGATAAAAAAGAAAGTGCAAGGTCGTTGCAACCAAGTCGAAGAACGTCGGTAGACGAGACTCGGAGGCATTGTCAGCTTATTTCAGAACGCGATTCGTTTTGATTCACCCGCGACAAGAACGTCGTGGGGCATGATGCCATTCAACGCGCCATTGTTCTGCCTCAAAGGTTGCGCGGATTGATTGAGTAACGCGGTTGTTTGCCGCGCGGAGCAACCGGACCAATGGGGAAACAAAACTCGCTGTAGGGTATATGTAGACAGCGATTGAAACTTAATTCCGATAATTAACGCAAAAAAGTCAAGATTCCAATTTAACAATTTGTGGTTGAACATACAAACGTTCACGTTTACTTTGTGAATACAACTACGTCGTTAATAAATATTAATTTCACCAATTTACTTAGATACTACATCTTCAGTAATCTTTGAAATATTTGACAAATACGTTCCGAACTTCCAAGGGTAGTTTTCACCCCTTCAATCGACGATTGCCAGTAAAAAAGAAATACGTGTCAAATACTTTTTCGAAAACTACATTTACGTCAAATTTCATCAAAATCGATCAACATTTCCGGGTGTTCTCTTACTAGACGTTCGTCGAGTCGAGTTTGAAATCAGCACGCTACGGAGACACGTACGTCAAATAAAGGCGTGGAGAGATGCGCGGAGAGATGCGCGGAGAGATGAAATTTTCAACGTTCGGAGTTTTCTGTCGCCTCCGTGGCAGTTGGCGCGAATGACTCATAAATACTCGAGCGTACTTGAGCGTGCAGCGTAGGACAGTGTAACGAGGGATGATACTTGAGGGTACGATAAATTAGACTCTCTTTCTCTTTGGTGCTACATGACGGGCCAGGGGAATCGACAGTTTCGTGGCAACTGCAACTCCACGATGCTATTAATAGACCATCATTGCGAAACACCTACGACTATAAGTATATATTTGCAACATATTCGTGGATGTCTTTAGTTTCGAAAATGATGGACGGGATATTTTTTTAGGTTATGTGAAACGTAAACTTTATGTGAAAGTGTACGTATCTATGCGCGTCCGCTAAAGTGTCCGACATCGGCTAAATTACAAGAACATTACGAGTGTCGGTCCCGCGGGACCGATACCAACCAAACGAATAACGGAGTCTCGAACGTGTTAACTTTTGAAAGAGAACGCCAGTCGATTTTTCGATACCAACATTTCGATGAGCTCGAAATGGTCTGGTGTCATTCGCAATCCCTAATGGCAGCGTCTGGTATCTTGTAGCTTTTGTGCTACTACCGATGACTATAGCCACCCAATGTCTGACGTTCATTGTACTATATTATACTATGGGTGACTAATGTGACTATATTTATCCAACGACTTGGGTACTACCGATGACTATAGTTAGCCAACGTCTAACTCGCTGTGTACTACTGGCCAAGATTTTCGTCAGTCCGTAAAATTTTGCATCTGTTCGTAACCAACAGACTTGTTTACATCTAATCATGTTCTTAACAGACTTAAAAATTTTGCAACCATTATGTTTCTATCTACAGGATGACCACTGAAAAAGGAAAAAAAGAGAATTTTTGAGGGATATTGTTCTTCACACATAATACTGAAAAAAAATTCATTAATTATATTTTTAAATAAAATAATAAAAAACTAAAAACACACGTTATTTCTGTTTCGTATCATTTAGTCTTTCAGTCAGTGACTCTCGTATAACTTAACGTGAGACAAGACCAAACTTAACTTGAGCGTAAACCAAACCTAATTTTGACGCGTCTACTTTAGGAGACTGCTTCGTACCGCGTACGAACCAACGATCATCGCGTGGCGAAAAAGTTAGTCGAATGCCAATTCGTTGCGGCGTGAAGCGAAAAAAAAAGAAAGAAAAAAAATTCGCGGCGCACAGTAAATACGAAAGGTACAGAGAGGTGGTATTGCCGTGATCGAGAACCGACATAGCTCGCGTGTCAAGCACCTCGCTCGTTGCCGTTTCGCAAACAAGAGCTTTATCGGCGCGTGTTTGCACCGTGCCAGGTGCAACCGTGCCGGTGCACGCGTACAGAATCGGCCAACAACGAGTCAGACGTCCGTCGGAGGCCGGAGGATGTCGGGCGGAAGTGCGTCAAGGCTGACCGCAGTCGATGCCCTGATCGCGATTCCTAGATGCTTACGATTCAAGCAACACGTGACCGCGCGACTCCGCGATGATCAATGGTGAGTTTTCTTTCGGTTCGAGCTGAAGTTGGTAGACAATTTCTCGTACTGATTTCGAAATAGCAGGTAAGTTTCGAAATGTAACATCTCCTGAAACGTGCGTGAATGCGGGTACTTGTGAAATTAACATCTCGCAAGATACCCGGATATGTGAGATAATTGAGACTCGTGTCGTTGGTACTACTCGAACGTCCACACATAATGCAGAGAGATCGAAAAACTGTACGACTTGTACCCCGGTACGATTCGTCTCACTGAAGGCCCAAAAGCAACTGTTCTGACTAGGAAATGAAGACAACCCTTTTGCCATAAAATTTTATTATCGATATGCAAACATTTGAATCGATACAAAACAAATTACAGGCGCGATCGCCACTTCTACTCGAGGTCTACCCCACGCCCACTCGCGAATCACGTGACCCAAATCAACCAATCGCTAATTTTCGTTGCATCCGATTTTCTGAGTTGCCCCCGCTAAAATCACTTTCAGCGATAAAATGTTCGAAACGTGGAACTCGTAGAACTTTTTCGAAAAATTGTTGTCTCGAGGACAGATAAATAAACGTTGTTCTTCAAAAATAACAGTTTCAAATCGAACAGATTCGTGAAATATAAAAATAAAAATTTGGTGAATTTGTTCGTCGATATTCACAGGAAATACTGACACCGAATACTATTCAATGGATAGCGAATTGTAAAAGTGGATTTTTAATTAAACTTAAATTTAAAATAACCATGCAAGTTTGTGATACAGATTCCATGGAACTTTTGTCATTTTTTCAGATTCGAAAATTTTTAAATAAAATTTTTTTTTTAAACGAAAAGAACTTGTGTCGATTCCTACTACAATTCTAGCGAAGTAATTGTCTAAAATTAGATGTCCTTGTATACGTTTTTCAGTCGCCTTACAGAGCTAGCGGGCATAAATCATTTTTATCAAGGTTTGCCAATTTTCGATATTTTTTTTCTCGAGTTCCCCACCCACACATTTCAATGGACATAAATTGTAATTTGTTACTAAAACAGAAATTACTCGATACGTCTGAGTATCTCATAAAATACTCGCGTACCTGGGTAATTTGCTACTGCTTCACGGACTTGACAATGTAAAATGTTTGGTAGATAGCTCTATTTCAATTATTACAATCACTAAATGTAGTCTCGTAAGATCGTGCAACAGCACAAAATTTGCCTATTTATTTACCTGTGCACTTCTCCAATGAACCAATTACGTATCACTGAGCACCGAAAGCTCTCGTAAATCGTGTTCAACAACGCTCCGCTCTACAATATTCAGACAATGACGCGAAATTTCCAACTCGATAACCGATCGATAGTTGCAAAAAGACTAAAGATTTGCCGAACGATCGAGTCGCTTTAATACCTGCGGTGAACTTGAGTCAGCCTGCTGTTTTTCGGTGTGTTCGCAACGAGATGTGACTAACTTTTGCAACAATTAAGAGTCCAAAGGCGATTTTTCTTCGTCACGTGCCAAGCGTTCTTTTTCTTTTCGACAAAGGCTCGACCTCGGAAAACAGCGGAACTTGAAATTAACAAAGTCGAGAGATCGACTTTGCTTTCCTCCCTGCGGAAAATCTTCGCCCATCGGCCGCTTCGCTTCGCTTCGATAAATTTCCCCGTGATAATGAAACTTCCGGGCAGACGCGTTAATCCCCGAGAAATCTTCTCGGAGAGAGCAAACTCGCGTGAGAAGTCGCGCGATAAAAATCCCGCTGGACGTGCTAAAATAATGAAACAGCGAATAATCGATGGGAATTCTCGGCTCTTCCACCCCTTTTTTTCGTCCTGAGAAAGAGCGATAAATCGCTCCCCGAGGAACGGCGGATTTTCAAACTCTGTCCATTCCTCGCGTGAAATATTAACGACACTTGTAACTCGTCCCTCTCGAGATCTTAACTCGGGCGCACACGTCATTCCTTCGAGGATGAACGATCGCGAGACGACTTTATTACGTTTCGCGATTTTTGCAGCCATTGTTCGCGCCGTCTGGGCTATCCATTGCTCCATTTTGATTCTACTTTGATCGCAGTACAATCCATCGAAGTACTCTTCTTCGGAAGATTACTTAAGATTTTTCTATCAGAAATATCCACTGACGCGACGTTAGCTGCCAATTAGCCCTTCCGGTCCGCGAGCAGAAAGAATTCAGAAATCCGTGACAATTCTAATTTGAAAGACACTGTACGCGTCCACGTTCTTCGCGTGATGGGATGAAAAAGATATCTTCCAACTGGAAATTACATCGATCAAATTTCGGGGTTTTATTTCCGTTCAGCTTGTCACCTCGTGTCAAAATCCGCACTAAACTTTCGAGTGAAATTCCATCGGAATGGCACTGCTAAAAATACATCGTACGGAACGTTGATCCTTTCACTCCTCGTCGGTCCAAGTTACATTCTTTCTAAAGATATATCATCGCGTAACCCAATTGCACCTTGTTTCAGCAAGATTGCACGAAAAGTCGTTCGAACTGTCGTTACTTTCTCTAAAAGTAAAGACAAAACAAGATACCGAGTGAGATATTTTCGGAAATTCCTTTTGTTTTGTGCTTCACTCGCTTGAGGGAAGAGACTTCGTTAGAAGCAAAAGATTAATAGAAAAAGTTAGAGGTACGCTTTGATTCGACTAAATGATCGAGAAGAAACAACGAGGAAGAGAGGAAACAGCGAAGCGATTCGCAGTTAATAACCAGGAGGAGGCGTCTGCCGTGTCTGGGAAAGGCTAGCCACTGTTTTTTATGCGACGCATACGAATGGTTTTCTCTCCGTATGCAAATCACCCGCCGCGTATTATGCCCGCATGCAAATGCCTCTCATTTGCAATTGCAATTATCGAACGATATGTAGGGCACACCGTGATAATAAAGACATCTGGGGGAAGGGGAGGCATCACTTGGAAATTGCGTTTCCGCCCTCCCAAATTGCGGGGGCCGGGTGATCGTGCTCCATTGAAACTCCAATTAAACGTCGGAGAACCTTTGTCGTATGCGCCGCTTTTAACACTTTAGGAGCAACTACTGAAAGCATGGAATTTTCATCGGAGATATTAAAACGAAAAGAAATGAATATATATATATGTTTAAATCCCTGAAAATACATATGTAACAAAAATTATAAATTAGTCATTTGGATCATTTCAAGGATGGAAAGAAAAGTCTGCGTGCTAACAGCGACTTTATGGTTCTGGATACGCGAACGTCTATTTTAAATATTAGATTTCACTAACGTTTGATTTATCATAGTTGTAGCATCGGTGTGAGTCTAAATAATGAAATGATACAACCAACTGTTAACGTTATTCGAAATATGAACGTTACGTGATATAGACATCCACGCGTCCAGAGTCGTAAAGTCGCTGTTAGCACTCGCGCGTTCGCAGTGTTAAATGATTAAGAAACTTGCCCGCCATTTTTCAAGAGAACTATTAGTAAAATACAATGCAGAAAGATTTGTATCTTAAAATTCTAACAGCGACTTTACGGTTCTGGATGTGTGAATGGAATGTTTATATTTTAAGTGATGTTTAACAGTTAGTTTTGATTATTTAGACTCACAGTGACGCTACAACTATGATAAATCAAATGTTAGCGACTTAATGTAGAACCATAAAGTCGCTGTTAGGACTCACGCGTCCGCAGTGTCAAAATGATTAAAAAAAGAGAACTATTGGGTTGCTTGGAAAAGTTTCATCTTCACGACAAGTAGAATACAATGCAAAGAAAAAAAGTTCTTCAACCTTAAAATTCAAGATCAAGATCAATTTTACGGCAGGTACTTTACACGTACTCTCCATCAAATCGGAGGTGTAGAATTCATCTATGAATTCCACGGACAAACTTTATTTGACTTTCCACCCTGTGCCATCGTTCGGAGATTACTTCTTCTCACGGGTGGGAACGTGACTTCCGCAGCTCGTGTCGGTGTAACGACGACGCGGCAGAACCGAAGAAAGTTCGCCAACGCCCGATGGAAGAACGCAATTTCTAGCCGGAGAAAAATTGCCCTGTCTTTCGAAAGAAGTGGGACGAGCAGGCGGCCGGCTTTAAATGGAAAACTCCGGGGGTTTTGAACAAACGGGTAGCGAGGAGACGCGAGCTACTCTTCGAGTGTGGTCATTGAAGTTTGATTGCGTTTGCGAAGGGGGTTGCTCATCGCAGCGAGATTCCTGGAAGAACTGACTGAGACTGATTCGCGGTTGGAAATTTGCGATCGTAGGACTCCGCGAAAATTTGCAACTCGTTCGTCGCGTTTGCGGTTAGCCTCGCAAGAGGGATCGTCTCGTTTCTATACGTGAGGGAGATGGAGCACACGCAGGGTGCCCCCTGAAACGTTTAAACCGTCTCCTAAATTGTTCGTTAGAGAAAATTAAAATTTATTCTACAATTTGTTAACAAATTCAAGTTTCAAGTGAAGGTTACTTCGTCTCGAGGGGGACATCTTTTGACGCTTGCGAATCTTGGTCCAGGTGGATGTGTTTTTAAGATGACATTGTTTTCCTTTTTTTTTTTTTCTCCAATGAAATTACATGTTTTTCTTTAGGCAGACATACACAGTTCATTTCATGACAAATTTATCGATTCATCACAGCCTGAAACATTGGAGAGGGTGCAACTATCCTTTAGAGATATAGTGAATCAGTAAATTGACGCTCGAGGTCATCGTTTCGAGCATGAGAGAACAAGACAATGATTTCTTAATACGTTCGACGTAGATAAAGTTTCGAAAGGCAGTGAACGATTTTCAATAACCTTGAAATACCAACACATCAAGATCTATGAATCAGCGTCATGGAACCAGCTGCTTGTCCATGCGAAGAAAAAAAACAGAAATCTCACACTTAGCTAGAAAAGATTTCCCACCAAAGACATCCCCCTCGAAACGAGATAACTTTTCTTCTAAATATTTTTTCTACAACGAATAGTTTGCGAATAAACGTTTCATATACTTTGTATAGTGCCGCGTGATAATGGAACGATAATAAGAGGGGAGCGTTGAAAACACTCCAAAAACAAGAGCGAACTTTTGCAGCGCGAATGAAGTGGACCTTCAGACAGCAGTCTGCAGCTTGCGCGAGCGATGAGAACCATTGGGGACACCGTGTGTACAAACGTGTATGCACGCGTGTACAAACGAAAGAGGAGAGAAGGAGAAAAAAGAAAAAGAAAAAAAACTGGACAATGCCGAGTCCATGTATTTCTCCAAAAATCTGCTCCGCACGCTGTCCAGCCGGTTGGGCAAATATTTGTCGAAAAAATTAATCAAAAATCTTGGCCGGGGTCACGCAGACTGAACATGCACGTTCGCCCCCCACCTCGGTTCAGTCGTGCGTTGCACGCGAGATAGTATCGATTGGAGGCGGTACGAGACCGATTAAAAGAGGCAAAAAGCGATTGCCGGATGGCGCGACGCGTGTCCGTGCCCTTTCTCATCCAATCGATATTAACACGCTCTCTCTCTCTCCCTCTCTCTTTTTATTTCTCCCTGCTCTCGAGTTATTAACCCTTTCGCCTTTCGCTATCGGTAGCCGTAGCCTCCGGTTGGTTCTCCGCTTTTATTTTCCCATATTTTCCCTTTCATCGCGATCGATGATCAAACAAACGCCAATTATCGGCGTGAAAATCGGCGAGAACGCGTCTGCGACGATTCGCGAAAATTCTGTACACGCCGCGACAGGCGAGAAATTTAGCAGAGGGGTAGTTCGAGTTAAGGAAAACCGAGGTCAAGTTGAATTTCGATGGAAAAATTGTAAAAATTTAAATACATATCATAATAATATAATAATTATATTACACGATGTAATAATATTTAATTAATTAAATGTAATTATTGCATCACACAATAGTATTATATTACTATAATAGATAAATGTTATACACAATAATAATAAATTCTATTGTTATACGCTAAATTTACAATGAATATACTTATATTATTATATAATAAAAAATTATATTACTATAATAAATAAATGTTGTACACAATAAATTATAATTAAACGTAATTGTTATATATCAGACAACATAGAGATAGAGGAGATTGGTCTTGCAGAAGGGATTAGTCGGGACGTTTTCGACCCTTCGCCGAGAGAGATCGACCGGCTGTCCTCCGATCACGGGGCCACGAATCAGAATAAACTGCTCGATAGAACGTTGCTGGGAATCCGGCAGGGGACAGGCCATCGTGTGCTCGGTCAGACGGCCTCAACACGCTCGAATTACGATTTTCGTCGGCCGGTGTTGAACACTCCGTGTTCCCAGCTGAGAGCTCACAGCGACGGGGTGAACGAACTTTAAACTCAAACTTCCCCCGCAGTTGGCAATTCGAGCAAAGTCCCGACACTTCCGCTTGCCTCGCAAGATTTTTTCCCCTCCCCCCTCGAACTTCAAAACGCTGCTCCCTCGGTTTATTTCGTCGTTAGAACGAGTTTAGATTTGAAATTCATTCCACCCTCAATCTCAATTATCCTGGCGAATCTGTGTCAGTGACGGAAGAGAGTTTCACAAAGAGAATCTAAAGCGATCGTCGATGAAGAGTTTTTCCGTCTGAAATAAAAAGTGTAATTTATCATCAACGCGAGTCAAACGGAGACCCTGTACGGTTCGCTGTCCGTGTCTGTAAAAATTACACGGGCACACATAGTTCTTGTGATTCTTGACATAAAATTTCTGACCATAGTTTTTCAAAGTTATCGCAATTTTAATGTCAAGAATTTTCCATCGAAGTCACCAACTCTTGTTCGAGGAAGAGAGCAACTCTCGTCGAGGGCAAGAAAATCCGTACACGGAGGAGGGAACAGAGGATCGGTTGTTCGACTCACGCCAGACAACAGCGTCTGCAGCAACAGCGTCTCGCGTTGCAAAATTGCTCGATGAAGTTGCCCAGCTGCAAGAAGTTCACCGTCCGTCAACGCTAATCGGAGCAACGCGCGCGTTCGATCGAGCTCCGCGCGGCAACTAATTATTGCATGGGAACTCGGCGACTCGATAAAACACATCGCTGCATGGCATGGTTTTTCAGCATTCCTCGAACAACGCACGCACACGCGATAAACTCGTACAAATCGCGTTACGCCACGCAACGACGCACTTTTTCGATATCAATCGTATCGCAGTCGATTAACTTTGGCTTTTTCTTTCGCTTTATTAGAATTCTCGTTCGATCTCAGAGTGTCTTTGACATCAGTTGTATTTCAGTTTAATTAACTTGGGCGATGTTAGCGTGGCGTTAGTTGAAACTAGCCTTTTCGTAGTTTGTTTTTCACTGGCGTATCTTCTGTTATTTTTCTTTAGTTAAACGTATTTTTCGACGTTTTTCTGTTTTTCCTTTCATTTTCACGTGTCTTTTTCGCTTTGTATAAATTCTCGTTCGATCTCAGTTTGGAAAAGGTTTTTCCTGCGTATTGTTTTTTCCCTTTTACGACTGCGCGTTGTTTCAGATGAATTAACTCGCGATTGAAAAAACAGCAACCTTTCTCCGGCATTTTTCGTTTAATATTCTTTCGTCAAATTTCTGCAGCACGCAAACTGGCGTCAGCGATATATCCAACGACGTTATTAACCTCTGAATATACTCGAGGAACGTAGTGCGAGCATTTAACGTTTAACATTTACACAGCGCGAATAAAATTTGATTAACGTGCCAGACGATACTTGCACGTTTCGTCTATGAGACGGAGTATTTAATTTCTCCGCAAGATACGCATTACACTGCAGTAAACTACAGTGAGGGCTGCATTTTCCGTTTTCTGATTAAAAAAAAAAAAGATCCAGTTTAAATTAAATTCTTGGCTCGCGATGCTCGTTCCATTTTAATTGCTTTGAAATTATTTGTAGGAAACAACGGGTCACTCGCACAGTATTATTATACTTCAACTCGTCAACTTTTACTCGACTTTCTCGTCTTCCACCGGTCGATGACGAATTTCTCAGCCTATTCAGTGAACTTTCAACTACAGCGAGAGTGTATTTTTCGCTTTACGATAAAGAAAATCCAATTTAAATTAAATTCTTTGCGTTCGTTTTAATTACTTTGAAATTGTTTGTAGGGACAGAAACAACAGGTCACTCGTTTAGCGATACAACTTATTAGTTGATTTTTTCGTCTTCCTCCGGTCGATGTGACAATGAATTTTTCTGGCTTCTTTCAAAATTTACACCCTCCCCTCTATTTCCTATACATTCTCCTAAGTTTCTCCCCCCTATCCCATATCAGATCCATCGATCGCGATGCCGAAAAAATCAAGCGACGGTCTCCTTCGGGGTCTCATTGATCCGAGCTTAACTGTGTCATATCTCACGTCGACCACCGGTTTCCGCCCCCCCCCCCTCCCCCGTGTCTCGCGGCGGGGCTGTATTAAATTCCTCGACGCGTTTCACCGCGTGATTTACGCCGCAGACGTTCCAATTATCCGTTCGGCTTTCGGCTTTCGTCTAATCTCGAGGACGCGATAAGCAGCCTCCCACCGGTCGCGTCGATGAAAAACGTTGACAGCGTGGCCGCGTCCCAAGGAAACGCCGCAGGTGCCACGCAACCGCTAAACACCGTCGTCGTTGACCTTACTCCGAATTCAGCCAGCGACTTATTCGTCGATCGAGGCTGGCTCGAGCCAACTCGATTTATCTCGCGTGACGAGATAGATCGCGCGTGCTTTGTCGCGAAAACTCGCGAAAACTTTTTTGCCGAGCATCGATCACGCGCTGGTGACTCTGTCGCGGAAATTATACGTACAGGGTGTTCCAAGTCGGACTTTGTTCAAGACAGAACGTTACACGTACGAGCAATCAAACGTGCACATTCGAGCTAATTAATTTTTAGTGGTTGCCGCTTGTTTGGCATTGCTTCACTCTGATTTATACTGCTTCACAGTGAGTATCAATCGCATCTGATTTCTGCTACCAAATACATTACACGCAATCCCAACGATGCGCCAATTCGATAACTCGGTATCAACAGCTCTTTCTACATTTCTGAATTTCAACTCGTGGTGTATTTCTTTACTCGGAATGTACAATATTTTCTTGTTCCCAAAGCTGAAATCTGAAACACCCTGTACATGTATATTTCAATTTCTTTGAAAATTTGACAAATATATCTCATTACAGAGAGAGAGAGAGAGAGAGAGAGATTGTAAAAAGTTTGTTACTATTACAACCGAATTAATACAAACAAAAATATTATTACAGTGACAACAACGATGACTGTACTGAGACGCGTATTTTATAGTACTTTTTTAACGTTACAACAAGTAACAGCTGGAGAGAACAAATCTCTCTTTATTCGCGTGAGTTAATCAAATATACGACATATTCGCAAAAGCGTCGAAACAACGCTGCTCGAACAACAATTGCAGACACGCGAGATACTGAGTAACGTTGAAAGCGTCATAATGGCCGAAGTGGAGAACTCGAACGGAGAACTAGCCAGGGGAAGATTATTTTTGAAATTTTCCAAAGTGAACGGCCACGAACGGAATTTTTAAAACGAGGCGGTGATCTCGCGATCTAAATTTAAAAGCCACTCCCTGGCTCGACTGGCTCCTCTGCGGATCCACTCGAACGGACCACAGCTTCCGGGTGCTCCGATTCGGCAAAGGAACCATCGCGTTCCGGTTCACTGGAACATTATGTCGCTCGCAAGACTGTATCGACGAATCTCTGACCATCGAGAGAAGCCAGAGACCAAAAATTTACGGTGATGTCGGAGCGTTCCTTTGCGAGTTAGAAAAAAAAAAAAAAAAAAAAAAAAAAAGAGACGGTGCTGTACTTGAAAATACTCGTAAAAGCTTGGAAAATGTGTACGTACATACGAGTGTTGTCGGTTACCGATATTTTTAAATTTATAAACACTTCTTTTTTAACAATTTCTCAATTTTATAACACAAAGCTGCAACACCTTTTTCTTTCCATTTTAAGGGAATTTTAACTTTTGCACGGGTCTCGTGCCTTTTTAAAGATCAAAAAAGTCGTTTCGTTAATTTCGAAAGTGGCTCGAGCCATCGAAAACGTGTTATTTTCTGAACAATGTTCATCATCACTGATTGGATCGGTCAGAAACACTAAAACGTTATCAGTTACGTTACGTTCAAATTTGTCAAAACGCAAAACCAACTATTCAATATCTCGATTCAAAAATAAACGGACCTGGGCCGCTTTCGAGATAAACGGCTCCTGTGTATTTCGCGGAACGGCAGCGAGCTTTCTGCCTATCAGCCGCCGCGAAAGACGGGGAAGACAGGGAGGAAGAAAAGAAAGAAACAGAGGTTTGTCTTTTCCGAAACGTTAGAAATTGGAACACGCGCGCTTGCGAGAGCGGCTCAAAGGAATATCCGGGGCCTCGATACGCGTGTTGCGAGCAACCTGACGCCCTTTGGCTATTGATCGCCGAGTCTATGAAACTCGCGGAGGCAAGTTGCCTCCGAGCGAGGCCAAACGCGCCGAAATTAGTTAACTCACGACCGTGACGGGAAGAGATCCGGATTTTTGGATGAACCTCTCGGGCAAGCTGTGATTACTGGTCGGTCGATGCATCAACAGTCCATTAGACAAGAATTTACCGCGGTTACGAGATATCTTTCAACGTAATTATCGTAATGATCGAAACCCTTTGTTCCGTCGTGTTTCGAGAAGAGCAACGACGTCGATTGCTTTGTTTAATTGACAAATTCTTGGAAAATTTCTCGTGTCTCGAACATTTGCGTCTACGTTTCTACGTGAAAATTCGTGCAAGTGGAATGTTAATGATGGAAGCTTCGCACCGAAGCGAAGAAAATAGTTAGGAAATAAAGGTTCTTCGCCCGAGAGAGTCAAGAGTGGGCTTGAAGATCTGACGAGTAGACTCGAAGTTAATTAATTCTACACACGACGGAAGGGAATAATAATTAACAGGAGAATGAGTAGAATAAAATTTTCGGCGCAAGATGCGTCAAGTGTAGTCAATTTTCAACAGGCAGAGACACGTTCAAGGTCTATCTTCTTCGAAATGAAGCTTCGAGTGAAAGAATTTTATTCTGTCGAAGTTATTTAATTATCTATCTAATTTATTAAATATAAATTCCTATTATTTTGTCCATTTTCCCGCGTAATTAATTAATTCTCTTCCACATAGCGTTTGGAATTGGCTAAATTCTTCAGAGTCTTGATTAAAAAAATTTCTTTCCGAAGCATCTTACGTATTAATGAAATCGACGATGGCGTTCATTGGTTCGGCCAAAGACCAGTCGCTGGATGAAATATTGCAGCCGGAACTTGTAAAATATTTGTTCCCCGTTATTTCGGATGCAAACGGATGACAAATAACCGTGAACTATATTTGGAAAAAAAAAAAGAAAAACAAACGTAACAGGACTTTTTCCTCTTTCGGTGCTCTCGTTTTAATCAACCTCGTTCATTTCGATCGACTGGCTGCTCGTTCATGCGGATCGAACCTCCATGTTGCCATGTGCGCGCCGAAAATAATTCCTTCCGGTAGGAATTGTTAGAAAACCAACCATTATTTCACTGTCTTCCTTTTCGAATCAACCACCTCTCCTCTTTGACGATTTTGACAACATTCGCGCTGCCTGTGAAGAGAATCTCAGCAGTGACTTTGTTGCAAAGAGATGACAACTTTTATATATTCTTCAATTTTAATAACAACTGGAAGACGATTAGAGAATTCATTCGTTCAAGTTCATTTGTTCCTACCTAGATTATTTGCACGTGATGAAAAAAAAGCCTAATTTGCTTTTTTAATATAATCAGATTTAATATGTAAATTTACCAAAAAATAACTGCACGTTTTTTTTTCTGTTTTTTTCTTTTTTGTTTGCAAATGAAAGGCGAATTTTTCACAAGAAACAAAAACTTTATTTTAGTTGTTCATTTTGTTCGATCATCTTCTGATATCTTTCAGTCAACGTGAATGGTTCCGCGATCATAAATATTCTCATCTTTTTCAATTTGTCTGTCGGCAACAAACCAAGTCTGATATTGACGTAGCTTCGTGTTTCTAATAATTTTTTACGAGCATTTTCTTTTCTCTCCTTTTCAAAAAAGAAGAGTTCGAAAAGTAGCACAAAAATAAACATATTTTTTTTAACCACTTTGTGATCGACGCCAAACAAAGTGCCAACGACAATCGTGCATTTTCCTTTTCTGAAATAAGCTACTAAGAACTGCAACTGCCAGGTTGTACAATGAATTTGCGATTTAAAATGAAGTTAATTGCATTTCAAGATAAGAATGTTTATCTATTTGAAAAAACAAAAGAGGCAATTACTTCCTGGCCGACCCAATACTATCTTCACGTTCAAGGAGAGTAGATACACACTGCTCACAAAAGAAGCATTTGATTTTTCTTTTTTTTTTTTTTTTGTTAAACAAGAACGTCAGAAAAGCAAGATCGAATGCTTCTTTTCATTTTGAAATATCCCCTAAATTTTACGAGCAGCATATATATATATATATGTATCAACGATTGAGAATTTGAAATTTTTTACAAAGACTCTTCAATTTTATTAGAAAAAAAAAGACGTAACGAAAAGACGCGAACGAATGAACGATTTCATCCGCCGGGCTGCTGGTTTTCGAGACACCGTGTTTACTCAACTTTCTATTTATTCTCGTCCGCTCTGCTTTTAAATTAGCCGATGGGATTCGGGAAACGCAGCTGCTTCGCCGTGTATAACTCGTCAAGCTAGATCATGAAACGCGACTTATTTACATAAGCAGGCACTTCAACGCGTTTGCTGGCTGCATTCCCGTGAATTATGCGCCATTTTGATACGTCCTAATGATTCCTGCTCGAGGAATCAGAGGCCAGCCCCAACAGCTATTACACAACTGCTGTACAACCGTCTTCCAACTTGACCGAAGCTCAGCGAAACAGAAATGAAACCTGGATGACTCGCTGACTGGTGATTTTCTCAATGTCTTCGAAGAGTCACTTCTTCATTGAACGATCGTTAAAAAACTTTGAGAGAGGCTGTTGGTAATACAACTTTCCTTTCCCTCCTTCCATTTCGACTTTCTTTCAAAATTGAGAGATCTTTCCAAGGTCATTTCTTTTTTTTTTTTTTTTTTATAAATCGGAGAAATATCAAATCGTTCAACACTAACTAACGTGAAATGTTAACGCAAGCGTAAAATATTTCCTTGGCCATTAGGTTTGGGACAAATGTGGCTTGATACTTTTTTACTTGTAATTTAATATTCTTTCGATTTATGACGGAAAAAAATGTACGTAAAGTAAAGGTGACGTTGAAAATTTCGATACGCCATATTTTATCTCTCTTAAAGCCATACAATTTTTAGGTTAGGTCAAACAATTTTTCATTGGACACGTAATTTAATAGTTGTTTCAAGTGTGCAAGTTATGTAAATCACCCTGTACATCCCTTTCCTATTGGTACTTTGATTCCTGGTCAAAATAACTTAGGACGACTTATACATAATAATTAGGCTAAATGATATAAAACAAAAATAACTTTTACAAACACATGTTGTAACTTTTTATTATTTTATTTGTTTCAATTTTATTATTTTTATTATTTTGATATTTCATATTAAATATAATTATATTTCCAGTTAAAACAATAAAATGTAATTTTATTGTTTTGTTTGGAAATACAATTAATGCATGTTTTTTCAGTATTATATGCGAACCTACAAAAAAGAGAATAAAAAAGATTGAAAATGAACAAGTTATGACCCTTCAGTTTTTCAGTGACCACCCTGTATAAGCACTGCTGAAGGGCTCACAGATAGAAACAGCTTTGCAGCAAACGCAAGCTGTTATTATATTTTTATATCTACAAGTTCCGGAATGGAAGTCTTCTCTCGTTCAGATAAATAGTTCTGCGAAACTGTAAAGTATAATTCTTAATTACACCCGTTGCAACAACGTGCTAGCCGAGCGTCACGTGTTCGTTGGAAAATGAACGTGAAAGCTGCGGCGGCGTGGTTGGTCACCGCCACTGGCTCGTTTCTTTTTTTTTTTTTTTTTTTTTTTTTTTTTTTTTTTTTTTGGCTGAATGAAAAATTTTTCGCCGATACTCTCGATGAAATATCACCGAGCTGGTTCGCGGCGACGATGGGAGATCAGCGAATCGATGGCGAGAATCCCGCAAAACGGCACGCCACCGGCCGATATCGATGCTAATATTAAAGCGCTTTATCCGTCCGCCGATAGACCGGGCCGTATACAGCCGTTTAATTGCATCGATCTCCGGTCATTTGTCGATCTGCTCCCGCCGATTAATTGGATACGCTCGGCACGGATTCCCGCTCTTAACCTTAACCCGCCCAGGTGAAATGAACGAGAAACATTCACGTTTCAACTTTTCACGAATATTTTTTTGCTCCGACGTTCGTTTCTTGCCGATTTCTCCCTAACGCAGTGGTTCCCAACCACGCCCTGCCTCTAAGCTTCAACAAAATACTTATGATTCTTCGGAAAACTACACTTATTATTCAGATGATGAATTTTTGACTTTTGTGAAGGAAATTTGAAAGGCCCAAACAACTTCCAAAGAAAAGATTGGAAAATTAAATTTCCATTTAAAGTGCGATCAAATAGATTATGGTTCGTATTCTGACAGTTCATAACGCTAAACTTCGTTTCCTTTTCTCTTTTTTTTTTTTCTCTCGGAAGTTTAAATAACCGAGTCAGAGGGCAAGGAGCGAGGAAAACGCCAGTTAAAAATTAATTACCGGCGCGAATGTCGATTCATGCGCGCTTGCGATTAAGCAAGGTTAACTCCGTTAAAGCCACGGATTCGCTTCAATCCACGGGGCAATTAATTCCGTTAATCGGAAACTTTCGCCAAATTGTCGTGAAATTAAAAGTTAATTTACGCGAGGGTAATCCTCGAATGAATAAATTGCGTTTCGCGAGATATTTTGGAAATTTCGTTGGCGTCGCCGCCTACGAGCCTCGACTGAGCTACTGAATTTGATTTTGAGATAACAAAATTGAGAAACTTATTCCAATTAATATTTATGAACATTTAACATCGAAAGAATATTGTAATTTTGTAAAAGGAAATCGCACAGTAATAAACTCGGTCTCGTTTTTTGCCATAAAATTTTATCGATATGCAAACATTTGAATCGACACGAAACAAATTACGGGCGCGATCGCTCAGCACCAGACAACGCCACTCCCACTCGAGGTCTACCCCACGCCCCCTCGCGAGTCACGTGACCCGAATCAACCAATCGCTAATTTTCGTTGCATCAGAAAAGGTCCCGCTAAAATCACTCTCAGCGATAAAAATTTGCCGATCCAGTGCCGATAAACGCGCTGGTAATTCGTGACTAGGTGTCCGCGTTACGAATGCTTTCCTTGCAGGCGCAACAGGAGCCGCCGTTATCGCCGAAGACTTTAAATAACTTCGAACAATAAACGAACCGTGAAACCGTGTAATCCCTGACGATTGATCGCGTTTCTTCTTTCGCGAGCGAGAACGCCTCGCGAACGTAATCATTTCCTCTGGAACAATCCAACAAACCACCGTTGCCAGACTTTGATAAATCCTCGGGATGGGTGCTCGCGAAATGAATTTGTCGGTTTACACCGATAATTCACGGGGATAATTTGAAAGTTTCTCTCCGCTGTGGGAGTGGAAATGGACGACGCTGTTGCAAAGAAATACGACTGCCAGTTGCCAAGGAGGAAAAAGCTCAAGAAACAGCTTGTTAATTCGACGTGATTGAATGTTTTTTGAAAGGCGAAGGAAATACTCGAGAAAGGAGTTGATCGATCCCGACGAATGGCGATTAATTCTCTTAATCGTGAGTTGAATACATATATATGCAGTTTGAGCAGAATTTTTCCAAAGCGAAAAGAACTTGTCTTCTGCCCAGAAAAAAAATCTTCAAACACAACTCTTCGTCGATCAACACCATTCATGCCTCGATCAACGCAATTTGGTCGCGTTCGCCCGCTGTTTGGACCACCCAAAGTATCGTTCCTCCGAAGGAAGGATTTCCGGGTGACGAATTGCCAGAACAATTCGTCGGGCCGTCTCTCTCGTGAAAGATTCAGCAAGGTCGAAGAACGCGGTGCATTAGTAAAGAGAGTGGATTTAAGGGACGGGGCGTCGTGTGAGTCTGCGAGGGCGGAAAGAAACGGCGGAGAAAGTGGCGGTTATGGTACCCCGGGGTGCGACGAGCGAAATATCCCCCGGAGAAACAGCATCCGGGAAGAAAAGTTAGCACTTTTGCGGGACGCGTTACCAGAATCGTTCCACGTTCGTCAACGTCGGCCACGATGAGAAAGAGGCTCCTTTCCGAACGCGGCCGAGGGAAACTCGAACGCCACGAAAACTCGGTCAAAGGTCTCGTATTGAAAATACTGACCTCGTTGCCGTTTCTTCGGCTGAAAGGACAACCGAGGCGATGAGAAACGCCGAATTAAACGACGATCTCGTTTTCAATAGGATTGTAAGAGTAGTCTCTCTCTCTCTCTCTCTCTCTCTCTCTTTTTTCGAGGATCGTGAATACCCAAGTTTGGCGAGGATTGAGGAAACTTTGCACTCGACTGTCGCTTCTGATGGGATGACATTTTACTTCGGTCCAGCCAACAGCTCGGATTTCCTCTTTTTATAATTTGCTGATAATTGTAACGAACGTTTTTTGGTGTTATGTGATGCGATATTATAACGGTATAACATCTGAAAAGACGCGTAGAGTGAAAGCTTTAATATAACGAGCTATAAGAAGAAGAATTTCAGAGGAAGAAACAGTCAATTGACACTCATTGGAATAATTCACATAAACTAGAGACTTCTTATTGCTATTTACAAAAGTTCAGAAAATAGTGGAGGATGTTATTTTCCCAGAGATTGAAACTATGTGTCGTTAACTCTTGTTTCAACAAACCCGCAATGCAGGTTGACGATTGCTTCAAATTTAAACAATCACATATTGGAAAGATACGGTTAACAAAATTTCGTGTGATTACTTCCAATTGCCATATGATTTTATTTGAAGTCTTCGTAAATAAATTGTTGATAGATAATACAAAGAGAGATCGTCGAGAGCAAAGGGTTAATTAACACAAGTGTCACATAAATATAAGTATAAATATACGCGGTGTTTCGTAGTATGTGGAGTAAAAATGAGTCGAAAATGAAGCGATATACTTCAATAAAATGTAAATAAATTGTTGATAGATGCTACGTGTAAAAAAAAAGAATTTTTTCGAGGACAATATTTCACTCAATCCACGTAAGAGACCCGCGTAAAGAACAAACGCTACTACCTAAAACTACCCTCCGAATGCTGCCGCAAACGGGGAAGAACACATTCCCCTGAAATCACGCGGCGCGGCTTATCCAGCCATAAGAAACTCTCTCTGCTACTCGGTTGCAAGCTCGAAACTCATTTTACCCTCCGCGGCAGCTTTTTCAACGACATATTTACGTTGCTTTCAGGGTGCGCCAGCCAACGCCGGAAAGTGCAACACTCGCCTGCCTCCTCTCACCTCCGGTGGAGGTGCAAGCGCAATTAAGCGGCTTTTAAAGACTCCTAATCGAATAATCGTGAGCATGTTCCCCCGTATTATCCACGACACGGCGGTAGAGAGAAAGAGAGAGAGAGAGAGAAACTGCACGACTTGTATCCAATTTTAGTACGATTCGTCTCACTGAAAAGTCCAGAAGCAACTGTTCCGACTACGAAATGAAGACCATAAAATTTCATCGATATGCAAACATTCGAATCGATAGAAAACAAATTACAGGCGCGATCGCTCAGTACCAGACAACGCCACTCCCACTCGAAGTCTACGCCACGCCCCCTCGCGAATCACGTGACCCACATCAACCAATCGCTAATTTTCGTTGCATCAGCGTTGCACCTGAAGAGGCCCGATTTTCCGGGTTACCCCCGCTAAAATCACTTTCAGTGATAAAAGAAAAAAGAAAAGGACGAGGTAGAGGAAGAAAAGATATCCTTCCTCGGTGGTTTTCATTAGGTCCATTCTAGACACCTACTGCAGGGCTTGGTCGTCGTTCTCTCCTAGGACCGGCGAGAAAATTGAATCACAACTGGATTTAATAAAGCTCGGCTCGTGTTTAGCCTGTACACGGAGGAGTTAGCTTCCCCTCTCGGGGAAGATAAAGCCCTCGCCGCGTCGACTCGGTTAGCATAAAGTTCCGCGGCAGACCGACGACGACCGAGTTATCAGAGGATGAGACGCGGCGCGAAGAAAGAAAGAAGGAAAAGGAGAAAAAAGGAAACAGAAAAGTACACCAGGCCAAAAATAACCAGCAGACGTAATCCAATTTCTTCTCTCTCTCTCTCTCTTTCTCGTTGCTTCTTTCCTATTCGACCGCAGAGTATGAAAGTTCAGGCAGTTTTTTGAATTGGAAACTCTAGCTTTCTTCCAGTTTTTCCCCTCTGACCGAGGGATTCTGACGCCTGGAAGGAGAGAATAATATCGGGGGAACCTGTTAAACGCGACTCGTTAAAAGCTGCAATTAGGACGAAAATTCTCTCGTTAAGCGCGATCGAGCGTGGTTCGATCGCGTTGATGGGATTTTTCATTAACGAATAACGAGCAGCTGCAGCTCTGGGGACAGGGGGGAGGGACAGAATCGTGTCTTCGCTCGATACACCTCTGTCTTCTACGTTAACTGCTCCCAAGAATCTCCCGTTAAAAGGGATTTCTAAATGCCAGGATATTAACCCTTTGGCCACTGTTGGCGCGTAAAAGTGCTTTTAAAATTTGCTTTCGGGGTACCGCCGGCGTCTATAGGCTAATTCATTTCGGTCCGCTGAAACGAGAGGCGCCCGATGCATAGACGCTCACTTCACGTTGCTCGAATCGAACACTGTGTGCATTTAACGAAACAAATTTATATTTATATTATAAATATAGTATGCTCGAGTCAAACAACTATATTTGATGAAACAAATTTTACAAAGACATACAGCTCAAGTAGAACATATACAGAGTGATTCATGTAACTCGCACACGTGACATAACTTTCAAATTGCGCGTCTAATAAGAAATTGTTTAATATGTATGAATCGTGTGGTTTCAAGAGAGGCAAAATAACACTTGCACGTGTGCAAGTTTCGTGAATCACCCTGTATATGTAAATCGAAAGGTAAAAATACCGACAAAAATAACGAGCCTTTCTGTTTCCACATAAACAATACAGCAATTTGGAAAAATGCAAGGCGCAAACTACGTAGAACGTAATAGAAAAAGGGAGGTTTTGCATTACGAATGCAAAAAATATGTCACGTATCGACTCGTGTTTCGAATTCTACCACACTTTGCTAGATCATTAGGTATATTAAATTCACTGCTAAATATATTAAAGTTTACCGTTAAATTTTTACGTGCGCTAACAATTCAATGCAGAACACGAAGTGAATAACAATTTTTGGTTCTGTTGCAATTCAGTGTTTTCACTGTTTCAATACACTTTCTGAGAAATGTAATCTGCTGACGGAAAGTTTCGTCATTCTCACAATCAGCGTCGCGATTGAGTTCCCGGCGTACGCTACGTATCAAAGCGTCCACCACAGCCAAAGGATTAATTGGTCAGTGTCAATTTCTCGTCGTGCGTTCATTCTTCAATCTACATTCGCTAGCAAACGAGCCAGAGAACGTCAGGAGACGGCGATATCCTTCGAAGGTCGTTGCCGTTCGCGAAGATCGTTCGCCCGATTCCAGGATTACCGGGGATCGCTTCTATCGAGTCTCATCGTCTGGAGGAACTTCTCAAGTTTCTCGAATTCTCGAGATCGTGCGATCTTCCGCGGAATTCCTCCGGGCCTCGGACGATCCTCGAAACTTTCGCAGTTGCCAAAATTCCCGTAACGTGTTCGCGACGACGTTACCAAACACCAATCTCTGGCCACGCTCGAATTTGTTCGCGTGAGCGAGTCCTTTTACTTATTAATTATTACATCTTTACTATCAGAAGATTATAAATTCGATAAGACCGCGTGATTTCACGGTTCAAATTTGTACAGATTGACTGACGAATCTCGAACAAGCGAGCATCCGAATCACGCGGATGTCGAATTGCGTGACAAATTACTCGTTGCGAAGCTCGTACGTTTTATCGCGATTATCAATGGATCGCGGCGCATCGACGTGACGACAGCCGCGATGCACCTGGATCTCGCCTTCCAAACGATAAAATCCTTCGTTACGTAGGTACACAAACCGCGCAAACCACGACGATTAGCCGCCGTATCGCGTCACGCCGTTATGTTTGCAACACGGGTGAAACGCTAAATAACCACTGTCTGCGAAAACAAAGATAAAGCTGAAGTTTTTTCGTGTCAAAATCATTCATGGCGCAAATTAAACTGATTCACTGGTGATGAATAATTGGTGAAGATCTCAGGCTACAGTTTTTCATTTTAATTCAACCCTCTCCCTCTTTCGCGATTCTCTATGAAATTTACTGCAAGGAAAGTTTCTAAAGAAGTTTCGTCAGGAACGTGGTGACAAAGTGTTCAAAGAATTTTCAACCCCTGTTCCAAGCACAACGAAACAGGACAAGATTGTAATCTACTATAAATTTGCTCGTAACGAATCAAAACACGGAATACAAAGAGAGCGAAAAACTGCACGACTTGTATCCCAATACGATTCTGGGAAATGAAGACCATAAAATTTTATTCGACCAGACAACGCCACTCCCACTCAAAGTCTACACCACGCCCCCTCGCGAATCACGTGACTCAAATCAACCAATCGCTAATTTTCGTTGCATCAGCGTTGCACCTGAAGAGGCCCCGCTAAAATCACTTTCAGTAAAGGAAGAATGAACGACACCGCGACTGCTGGCTGCACGATTTCCAGTTCTGAATCGTTGATTCAGATCGAAGAGTAAATCGTCATTGCGGATGCAGAAGAATAGTTTCTGGTAGTGGAAGCTTGCTGGTCGGACGCATCGACGGCTGCGAAGTGTTCATAAAAATTGATCCCGCGGCGTTGAATGTTGAATATCCAGAGGTTGACGAACATTCCCGACACGTTTCGAGAACGCGTCGCGGGATGAGAAACTTCGTCGATGGATTTCTTCGCGACGCCAACGTTTCCTCGGCAAACACGGTACGTATGAAGAACTTCTCGCCGCAGAGAGGACTCGATATTCACGGGCCACGGTGTTTTCACGTGCTCGAAATTGCAAGTTGGAGAATCCAAGAGATTGGAAAAAAAAGTGGGAGAGACTTTCCGTCTCTCTGATGAGAGATAAAAAAATGGAAAAAGGGGTAAGGTGGTGGGTGATTGATCGTCGATAATATAGGAAATAGCTCGATCGGTTTTGACACTGAAATTCTTAACACGTTGCCGAGGTGGTTAACTAGTGATTTCGTTGTTTCTGTTTCTATGAGTATTTTAAAATGATTGAAATGGGATGAAAATAAATTAGCAAAAAATAACACAAATAACTAGACTGTATTATAAAACGCTTTCATTGTATTTTATAAATATTGCATTCATGATATTGCGATATAACTGGCAGAGTATGAAACAGAATATTTTTTTCCCAGGGTCACTTTTTTCTGAATTTCCAACGTCATTGATGTTTCTTTTTCCCCAGACAACTACGTATTCTTTTATTGCATCGCGTAACTGGTAAGAAAAAAAGAAAAAAAGTACACTCAGCTATGCAAAGAACATCGACTCAAAGGTTCATTTTATTTTTACAGCGAGAACTTGTTATAAATGTCTGTAAAGTCATTTGACGATATTTTTACGGAACAGCGTTTCCTTTCGTTCTTTGAACACACAAACGAGCAACTTTGTTTCCATTCCATCCTTACAATTCCCGACAGCTGATAAAACCAGATATCTTTTATCGCCGATAACGATGATGTAACACAACGTTCCGAGGAAAATATTTTTTGGCGCTCCGAATATACCGGAAATAGAGCGGACATATAAATTTTGCTATTTGCATCGTGACGATTTTCTTTATATGATAATAATAATTGTGACTTGGGTCAGATATTACGCTATTTGTAAATTAGCAAATCTGGTATCGAAACGGATCCAAAAGTTCCATTAGCAACCATCCGATAAGGCAGGCCGTATTTCTTCGCGGATATTGCCAAGGTTTATCGCGTTCGCGTATATATTTAAACTGGGGCAAGAAAAAAAAGAAGAGAGAGAGAGAGAGAGAAGCGAAAGGTGGGTACGATATCCTCCCTCCCTTTCCCCGCGATTCAGCTCTGGGGATTCACGTTTCGTGCCAGCGCAGCCGAAGATAAAAGAGGGAAAAGAGAAAAGTGGAATCGACCGGAGAAACGAAACGAATCACGGGTTGGGGGACGAGCAACGCCACGCACCTCTGCCCCCCATTGTGACACGGTATTATGCAACCCGGTGCTGCTTCCGTCGGGAAAATCACCGACACAACTCCCATAAACACGCTCCCTCCACGTTCGCGAGTAACGACAGAGAGGACACATTTGCCAGGGACGAAAATTTTGGAAGTCGTCCAACTTCTTTCCCAAGTTTGTCCAAGTTTGTTTGATTTTTGTGATTATTTTTTTAGAACAGAGAAAATTTTAACCGTGTGCGCTCGAGTGTTTGCTCATCTAAATCTAGCCGATAGCTCGGTCTTCCTCTTTTTATAATTTGCTGATAATTACAATGAAGGTGTACGTTTGTACGATGCGATGTGTAATAGTACAATGATACAGAACAAAGAGATTTCAGAAGAAGAAATTTCTGAAGAGAGTCCCGAGTCAATTGGAATAACTGGGAATATTATTTTTCCAGGGATTAAAACTATGTACTGTACTCTTGTACATGTCATACTTGTTCCAGCAAGCCCGCGATGCGCCTGTTGATTATTGCTTTAAATTTGAACGACAAAAATGTCGGGAACTTAAATGTAAAAATATCTTCCCAACGAGACACGTTTTATGATGAAAGAATCTACAAAATTTCGACACCATTCGAATGATTATTTCCAATGCTACGTCAAACGATAAGTGCAAAATAAATTTTCGAGGGTAAAGGGTTGATCGCATTCGTGGGTGAGGAGGACGAAGTAACGCGAGCCCGCGGCGCGGAGAGCAGTTCGTTAAAACGTAAAGCACTCTTCTCGTTCATGCGTCCAATCAACAAGTCCCTGGCACTGGCACGCGAGCGACAGATATTTTGGCACGTCGTTCCCCGACCATTTACGCTCTATTCTCTATTAAAATTACAACTCAAACAGATTCAACGAACGAATTTTTTACCCCTCGAGACAAGAGAAATGGCGAACGCGATCGACTATCCGATTGTCGTCTTCCCTCGCACCCGATAGACGAGCACGCGTTCCTTCGTGACACCGATTCGAAAATTTTGGCAGACCGGCCGTTTCGCGTTGCTGCGTGTGCCAACGATAAAATAACAGAGATTATAAATAAACGAGGTTATTTAAGGAATTCGGCATTTACAGGCAGCGACGACGATGAGTCACGACGAGTCACTGGTAGTTTCCCCCTCGGACTCGTTCGTACCCTGAAACAATGCTCTTTGACGCCACGAACTCTTTCTCTCTGCGACTCGTCGAAAGATCTTCCCATGGCCCCGAGCGTGGCCCCCCTACGACAACGCTTCGTTATTCTTCACGCGCGTGTTAATTGACCTTCGACGGAACCCTCCGATCCTCCAACATCGACCCTTTCAAACCTCAAGAGTGGTCTGGCTGGACTTTTGGCTCGATCGACGGGGTTCCTTTGGCCTCGCGACGATCGCGAGAAGAAAATCAAATTTACAACGTGCTCGAACTACGTTAATTAACGACGCTAATATCGAGGAGGAGGAAACACATCGACAAGTTTTCTTTAGTAGTTTGTGGATTCAGTGTAAATGGAAGAAAAATTTTGCGCGTGTTAGATGTATTTTATCACTGAAAGTGATTTTAGCGGGAGTAATCAACGTTCCGCCTCTTCAGGTGCAACGAAAATTAGCGATTGGTCGATTTGGGTCACGTGATTCGCAAGGGGGCGTGGGCTAGAGCTCGAACAGGAGTGGCGTTGTCTGGTACTGAGCGATCGCGCCTGTAATTTGTTTCGTGTCGATTCAAATGTTTGCATATCGATAAAATTTCTTTTATTAAATTGAATAATAAATTATGCGAATAAAATGTCTATATCGGGGGGGGGGATGTTTTTAATACAGGGCAATATTTTTTTATGTAAAAATTGGCAGCATGCAATACAATAGTATTTATTTTAAACCAAAGATAGATATGCTTTGCAAGTTCTCATTTTCTTATTTCTAACAGCATCTACAGAGTGTCCCACAATTAGTGGCACAACTGAGTTGTATTCCACGTGAAGAAACGAATTAACCAAACTCAAATTTTCACTTCCAACGGCAGATCACTCAGATGAAACTATCAAATGGTCAAGTTTGAGGCAACGCCCAAATTTCAGACAACAGGAAATGGATTTATTTCAAAGCTCTTATTTCTCGAACGCATCCGCGAATGATCAAACTTCGATACGATAGTATTCGTTAGAATTCCCGTAGCTAGTTAGGTATTAGAGAAGCTAATCCCGGTGTGCTGCCACGTTCCAGCCTTTCTACCAAATCCGTGAATTCCAGCCGACGCTGCTAACTTCAGAGATTCGTCGAATTACCAACAACCGCGTAATTTCACTCCCACCGCCCAATAAGAATGGCAGTACGTGCGATGAATAACCGGGTCGGCCAACTTCACCTCGGCGAAACACTTTTGCATACACGACACGAATCGTGAATCAGAATCACGACCGTGTGGCACGGTCAAGTTAGTTAGTTCTAGTGTTCGGAAGGGACCGTGATTAGCGTCGATGCTCGTGAAATGCTGGCTCATCTTTCTCTCTCTCTCTCTCTCTCTTCGTGACTCATTATGCAACGCAACAAAGTCATCGACACTTAACTGTCCTTCGGTGGACGTTATCGAAGGCGAACGCGACTTCCGGCTTGTCTAGCACTTGAGTTGATGCACGCGACTGCCGATTCCACTCTGGCTACGAGCGTACAGGGTGGAAAGAAAAAAGGGTTTGTTCGTGGCTAGCGTAGATGAAGTCTACATCTTCGACTTGATGGAGATACATGCAAAGAACTTGACTTTGACTTTGAATTTCGAAATCAAAATTTTATTTAGTATTCCACTCGTCACGAAGGTAAAAGGTAAAAGTTTCTTAATCATTTAACACTGCGGGCGCGTGCGTCCTAACAACGACTTTATGGTTCTGGACGCGTGGATGTCCATATTTCGAATAATGTTAACAGTTAGTTTTATCATTTGATTATTCATACCAATGCTACAACTATGACAAATCAAATGTTAGTGAAACCTAATATGAAAATTACCAGAACCATAAAGTCGCTGTTAGGACGCATGCGTCTGCAGTGTTAAATGATTAAAAAACCTTTTCCAAAAGAACTATTAGGTTGTGAACTGTGGCTTCTTGGAAAAGTTTTACTTTCGTGACGAATAGAATACGATGCAAACAAAATTTTGAAATTCAAAGTCAAAGTCAATTTTTCCACAGGTACTTTACATGTATTGCCATCAAATCGAAGGTAGAATGTGGAATTCATCTACGATAGCCACGGACAAACCTTTCATTCCACCCTGTACAAAGTAGATGACAAAATGAATTTTGTCTGAACTCAGACGGAGTTGGTCGAAGCGTTTGCAATTTTTGCGAAACTCAAGCAGAGAATAGGTGGAACGCAGAGTAACTGACAGAGGATGGATGGACGTGGCTGTTCAGAGTAGTGGATCAATTTAGATACGTCAACACGTCAGACTTACGCGTCGCAGTTTAGAACTGAAACTGAATTAATCTCGAAGCCCTCGACGCGACGCGACATACTGCCAGAGGAGCGTGTAAAGTACGCTTAACGTTTAATAAGACGAGTCAAGCGTGTGTCTTTTCCAAGCTTCCGAGAGGCAGAGAGAGAGAGAGAGAGAGAGAGAGACAAGTTGCTTCAATCTTCCCTTAACTTTGCTGCAAATATCGCCTAATCTCGCTCACCGGTTGATATTAGCGTCAAACACAAATATTAGCGAACTAACGATAAGTGTGGGTCCCTCTATGAAATTCTCGATCGAGAATCGCGTCACAAGCGAGTATAATGTGGAATCGATTTTCAACGACAGTAGACGTCGCGCGACAATGCCGCGATATTCGATATCGATCGATTGAAAATTGATATCGCGTATCAAGTTCGTCCATCTTCCAAAGAGCCGATCCGATCCGATCTCGTTCTCATCGCGAATCGCGATGGAAAGAAATTTCATTTCGCGAATTAATCTCAACTCGCGACGATCAACGAGGCGTGCCTCTCTGTAAAACTGTCACGCTCGATCCGGTAAACGATTGTGATTTACGATCCGTTGTTGAATCACCGCGCGTCACAAGTAGCGCGTTCGATTGCGGCATCATCGACACGCGGTCAACGATCGCGAGAAGATCGAGCGAGTTTGTTGGAGGAAAATTTCGATCGTCACAACGAACGTAGTCACTTCTGATAAAATCATCCGAGTGAAGCTTCTCCATTTTCCATGGAGATCAGCGTCAATTTGGTCAAAAGTGAATTTCCAGTAACAAAAAAGCTGCACGACTTGTAGCCCCAGTTCATTTCCTCTGACTAGGAAATGAAGACGACTCTTTTGCCATAAAATTTTATTAATGTGCAAACATTTGAATCGATACAAAGCAAATTACATTGCTCAGTATCAGAGTAAGCCACTCCTACTCGGGGTCTACCCCACGCCCCCTCGCGAATCACGTGACCCAAATCAACCAATCGCTAATTTTCGTTGCATCAGCGTTGCACCACCCGAAGAGGTCCGATTTTCTGGGTTGCCCCGCTAAAATCAATTTCAGTGATAAAATCGAAATTCCTTTCGACGAGTAACAACGAAATTCTTTCAAACGCAAAACCAATTGGAAATATAAAAAGAAAGGGGAAAATTGGTCGTATCGTATTGGCATTCAAAGACAAAAGTTGGCCGAATTTCGCGCAAATCGGATTACGGTAGCTGGCGAAGCGTTTCGCGAGAGAACATCCACGAGGCAAAGGAAAATTCGATTTCGCGTGTATAGTCCACTCGGCGTGGCCTTTCCAGATGGAAATTCGATTCGAGCGCGGCCATTTCGCGTCTTTCTTTTCCGCCTTGACGCTGACGGGGCGTTAATTAACTCGCATCGACTAATTGGGCTCGTTCTATAATTAACCATGGCCAATTTTAATCGGCTCGGTTTCTTCGTCTGACGTGCTTCCGCCGTTGTTCGGTCTAAAACAGAGCGGTTTTATGAAAACGTAAACGCGAGATGTCGTACGATTCACACGTAGACTGCGAAATCTCTCTTGCGAGACAAGCCTCCTAGCGAACCTGTCGAACCACTTGCTCCCGACTATCTTTCCGGTTCCTAATGAACGAGCAATCTGGGACGAGCGATCTGTGTTAATTAACCGTGTCCTGCGTGATCAGCGCGTCGACGACGTTGCCGAAGAAGCTCAAGCACGGGGAGAGATTTTCTTCTAATGACACGCGCCTTTAGCAACATGCTGTAACGCTACTACTTTGCGTTGCACGAATTGAAATAGTTCTGCGCTCTCTTTTAATCGGCTTCGTCCGGAGTGCAACATTCGCGAAATTTTTAAATTTCCATTTAAATTCGAAAATGTTTCAGAGAAAGGAATTGTTAATTTCCAAGAAAGGAAAGTTTCATTTTAATTGTAATTACCTAATTGTGTCTCTCTCTCTCTCTCTCTCTCTCTCTCCTTGTATATTGTGAATATAATAATTTATTTATGAATATATGACACAATCGAGTGTCGATATACCTACTCGTAACATTTGCATTGTTTCATTTATTTTTAAAGAAATGTTCTTTTCCATCGATGGAAATTTTCGTGAATAAATTTCAAGAAAAGAAAGTTTCGTTTCAACTGCGATAAATGGTTTCTCTCTCTTCCTCTCTCATTCGTATCGTGAATATAGTAATTTATTTATGAACACGATAATCTATGTAACGAGCATCGATATATTCGTAACATTTGTATTTTATCATTCATCTAAAAGAAAAGTTTTTCCTTCTGACGAAGCATCGAAACCGAAACTTTTGTTGGAAAACTAAGAAGATCACGATGCCAATGGTCTTCCCGTTTCCTAGAAATTTTATCAGAAACTTCACGAACCGCGTGAATTGTGAACAACTGGAAACAACTGCCGCTACGCCTTCTTGCGATTTTCATCGCACCGTTCACTCTGTCCCACATGCGTTTTACGAAAATATTCGAGCAACCAGAAACGAAACGCTGGTCGCATCGAGACGTTCTCCTTCATTAACCAATTCGTCGAATCATTCGAGAGAGCAATTAAAGATCGCCGATCGAACTCGTAGCCGTTCACGAGGAGAAAGTATGTCACCGAGTGTGTCGAATCATCCGGGAAGTTTTCAATGGCCCCGACTGTTCTCGAGATTGGGAACGACGACTAGCCATCAAGAAACGGGCTGATAGAGGGAGGGGGCTATTTACGACAATTTCTGTCGGGGACGAGGGAGGAGGTGGAGGCGCAGCTTGCAGCCAGAGGCGATGGTGCAGAAGTGATAAAAGATAGAGGGAGGAAGGGAGAGGAAATGGCTGAAAACAAGGGAGATAAAGGGCTGGCAATAAGTATCGAACGAAAGACGATTGAGAGAAAGGTTTGCCGAGATGGACAAGGTAGGGAGGGCGATAAAAAAAACTGCACGACTTGCACCCCAGTACGACTCGTTTCACTGAAAGGTCCAGAAGCGACTGTTCCGACTAGGAAATGAAGACGACTTTTTTTTGCCGTAAAATTTTGTCGATATGCATACATTTGAATCGATACAAAACAAATTACAGGCGCGATCGCTCAGTACCAGACAACGCCACTCCTACTCGAGATCTACTCCACGCCCCCTTGCGAATCACGTGACCCAAATCAACCAATCGCTAATTTTCGTTGCATCAGCGTTGCACCTGAAAAGGCCCGATTTTCTAGGTTATCCCCACTAAAATCACTTTTAGTGATAAAAAGGAAAAACAACTGATCGATAGGGGCTAAAACGCTGACAACACGGGGTAGACGCGAGCAGACGGCGTTCCTATAAACATAACACCGACGTGCAGGCGACGTAAAACATAAAACCAGCCGACGTAGAACGGGGTATAATAGCCTCCATTCAAGCAAATTCACGCGACGTCGTTTCAAACGTCGTTATCACAATACGGGGGGAACCTACGTGCCCTTTATTCCACCGAACACTGTTGGATCCGACGCGCACACGCCACGATGGAGGAAAATGGACGTCGAAAGGGAAGCAAGTCGTTCGGGTCTTGTTACGAGTAGATTGTAAATGTTGATGCATTTATGGGAAACTAAAAAAGTACAGAGAAACAGAAAATGTAGGAAATAAAGGGTGAAACAGTTTAGGTTTCACATCGAACAATTCACGAAGAAATGAGATAATTTCAAACATTGAATAATTTTTTAAAAGGTAGGATCTAATTATAAGGTAAATCGGCAAGGGATGGTTCATTTTTTTTGAAATACTAAATCTTAAATATACACGTATATATTTGTGAAAGTAGATGCATAAATTTACAATGTCAGAAGCAGGAAATTAAAAAATAATCATAAATTTACATGACAAAAGAGATGATGCAAAAGGCCCAGGTAAAGAATACATATTTCGAGCTCAATTTCTTTAGTTTATCACTCAGTTGTAGGCCTGTCTCATCCATATTAAATATATCTTTCGGTTTGTTTAAGAGATCAGTTGAAAATACGAGTCAATTTTCAACCTATTCACGCCCTGGCATCGAAACAATATCTCCTTAAGTATAACCATAAGCTCCAAACGATAAAATGTTAATAAATTTCAAAGGATAAACAGCAAATTTTTAATACTATTCCATCATGTAATTCATTTCTCAAATAAACAAGAAGAAGATATAATACGACACACTAAGAAAACTGCATGACTCGTATCCCAGTACGATTCGTCTCACTGAAAGGCCCAGAAGCAACTCTTCTGGAACTAGAAAATTTGCCATAAAATTTTATTGATATGCAAACATTTGAATCGAGACAACGCCACTCCTACTCGAGGAGTCTACCCCACGCCCTCTCGCGAATCACGTGATCACCGAAATCAACCAATCGCTAATTTTCGTTGCATCAGCGTTGCACCTGAGTTACCCCCGCCAAAATCACACTTTCAGTGATAAGAAAAAGCTGAAAATTGACATTTGAAGATAAAACAGGTCTCTAGGAAGAGCTTATCTTGGCGTGTTCGATTTCTGTGCCGCTCGATAATCGGACGATCGAGTCGTTCGTAATTAGTCAGTGTTGCGCGGGTTTCATCAATTTCGTTCGACATGGACGGTTCCGCGGTTCGACCGCACACATCGTAGACCTCTGGTCACGATCGCAATCTCTCCCGGCATTGTACTCTCGTCGATGCACACTCGCGATACGCCATGATACTCCGTCGATGCGATAATTCCTAATTAACCGCGCCACTCTCGTCCAAACTTCGACTGCAGCGTTGCGCAGACCAGACAGATACAATGCAAAATAAATCGAGTGAGTTTGTCCGACCGAGCCACGCGAATGAATGTCTCAACGCTGTGCCAAACACACACAAACACGTTCAGTTTCTACAGCTTCTATGTGGCTTCTATATGGTGTGTTCCGTCGCCCGTAATGGGTCATAATTGCACGGCCGATGGGCCGATTGAATCCTATTAATTTCCATCGTCATCGCAGCTCCATTTGGCTCGCATGTCGTTATCGACGCTGTTCTATGATTCTGCTCCCATGCAAATACCTACTGGCTAGTCGGACGATTAATTAACATAATGAACTTAATTATTCCTCGATCGAGGTGGACGACTTCCGGTGTAATGCGCGCAAGAAGTTCCAACTACTGGTCGGTTCGATCAGACGGCGACGACTCTATGCAAATTGTACAAGGTGGTCGCTGAAAGACCGAATGACACAAAACAAAAACAACTTTCACAAACACGTGTTTTTCCAATTTTTTGTTATTTTATTTGGAATTAATATTTGTAATTAATGGATTACGCGTACCCTTCAGTTCTTCACTGGCTATGCTAGTGGAATCGCAGAGTAGCAGAGGAAGCGTATTTTTTGAAATGAAAATGTTTCATAATTTAATTTGGTAAATTTGGGCAAAGGCTGGTGGTTCTTTGGACGTAAGCGCGACTAATTCGGAGTCATCTGCGTTTGGAATCTAAATATCTGCACGTGAAAGGGGAGCAGGTACGTTAAACTGGCAAGAACTCGCACAAAGAGGCGGCGCGGCGTAGTTCGTGCTTGATTTTTAGACGGACGAAGAAGTTCGTTTTCCACGGCCGCGGCTCGCTTTAATACAGGTCACGGTGGCAAAAAAGATCGGGCAGGCCCGAGTCCAGGCCAGCACAGAGAGACATGTGTTACGTGTTAACTCGCGCGCGGCTTTCTCGGCGACCAGTTGCATCAGTCGAAGGAAACGACGAGATTGCTGCTCGTGTCCCTCTCACTTTAGCTTGCACGCTCAATTAACACTTGCTGCCTTTTTCATCCTTCTCTCCTCACTTTCATCTCTCTCTGTTGTTCGTCGATAAATTTTTCATACAGGTTTTGCGGATCGTACTCACCTGGAAACGAACCCTCTTGCAGATGACGAGTGACTCAAAAGTGAAACGATACACTTTGTTGCTTCTACCACCACGCTCTTCGATGAACGAAGAAAGGAGTATTTTGTTTCATCTTTCAAACCACGAACATTTCGCAGATTTTGTTTATGACTGATCATTCTTGCAACTATCGTTCCTACAGATGTTTGTTATAATTATTATAAAAAATTATCACAAACATCTTCCATACATGAATATCTATATATGTGTCCACATAAATTTAATGTCATTTTATGTTGCAATACTTTGTACAATGCAATAAAATGACTTTACCTCATTTTTGTCACAACAATAACTTTGCTTTTAATTCATGGCTCGGAGAAGTAGAAAATTCGTAGAAAATTTGCGAAAAAGGTGGACACGATCTGCAAGTGGGTTCGTTTAGAGTGCAAAACCCACATCGACTCGCTTCGATTGCCGAGCTAGAGAGAAGAGAGGAGATATTTTGATTTGGTAATTCGCAAAACTTGGACGTGCCAACGTTTGTTCATTGAATCCCAACGTTCCGAAGCGAACAATTGCGCAAGAATCCATTAAAATTCCAATGTACCAACTGCTTTCTGCTCTTCGCAAAAGGTTTTTCGCGTTCTTCAGCCTCTTTATTGCGTTGCTACTTTACATCGGTCCCTATTCCCATTATCAGCATCAGAAATAGTAATTAACCGTAATTTCGTTATCTTATTAGCCTTAATTTCCTTATCTCCTTAACGGGTAGAGAAAAAATCCGCTTACAGTCGGGAGTCGAGCTCGAGTTGTTGGAAAAAGAACGATGGATTTGTAATAAAGGGGGAAGAAAATCTCGTGGAATTCTTTTCAAATCGAAAATTTGATCATTACCGAATTCTATCTCGAATATACAGGCTGATTGATTTGACTGATCCCAATTACGTCGTCTTAGGAAGAAAAATGTTTCAAGTAAAATGTACTTTTTTCTGGAAAACATCTTCGCAAGACAAAACTATGTATTTTGCTTTATGTGTAACCATGACATAATTCAAAGATTTAGGTTCGGTATGTATGCTGCTTCGTTTCACGCATGAATTCGATGAATTTAAGGAACGAACTATAATACAATGTGGTGCCATTAAAAAAAAAAAAAAAAAATCAAAGGCCACTTTGAAATCTCAGAAGCACGTCCAAACTATGGATTTCTGACCACCATGAGTTTTACTCGAAACATCATTTTTCTACAAATGGAAGCCTCTACAAATGCACCGTCAAATTTGAAAACGTTCGCTTGAAAAGAGTAGATACAGCGACTCGCTGGCTCCATTACCCGTTATATCCTCCGACCTCTCAATCAGCCACATATTTCAGTCTTATCGTCAGCGCCGTTTTGAAAATTCGTGCGACGCGGGACAAACGAACTTCCAACGCGATGAAATATCGAGAGGAGAGATTTTTATCTCCGTTGAGCTCGATCCACCCCCGTAAAATCGGGGGCTTTCATCGGCGAGTCTCAATTCTCGCGAAAAATCTGATTGAAAAAAAAAAAGAAAAAACAGAAAAAAGAGCCGGCGTTCAGCCGTTTTTGCGCTATTGAAAATCCTTCCTCTCCGGCTGGTAGCTCGATCGAAAAAAAAAGAGGCGAAAAACGAAAAAAGCACCCGACACGCACGTTGCGACGAATTTAACGTAGTCGGCGAATAGTCATTAGCGTGAACTTTTAACAAGCGTCCCGAGCAGATGCGAGCATTCACCGTTGGCGAAACTTGCAACAAAGAGCGGCTGCAGCCCGGGACCGCAGCGGCTGCAGCGCTTCGACATCTGCAACCGCAACTTTTTCTCGCCCGAACACGCTCGCGCTCGCAGCCGAATGCTCGCTGCTAATTGTTCCGAACTTCCCCTCTGCTGCGAATAAATCGCGCGATAAATAAACAAATGGGATCTAGATCCCACGCCCTCTTTCCCTCCGGCTTTTGTCGCTCGTTAGCTGCCGCTGAAACTTGAATCTGAAGGAAGCGGAATTCTCGCTTCTGCGAACGCAAGGATCGGGGTTTTTATTCGAGAAAAGGAGAATCGAACGAGCAAACGGAAGATGACGCGTGTTGCAGAGAAGAATCAATTACCTCGTCGTCGAAAGTTTCCCCGCTCTGATTGAATTCGTGTTCACGTACCTCGAGTGTTTGACCTGAAGAAGAAGAAAGAAAGAAGAGTTACTTCTATTTGATGTCACGGTGGTTTAATTCGAATACGTGTCATACTCTGTACATTGACACAAGTAACCACATTTTCCAATCAAGTGGGAATGATTCTTTTAATTTCTCTGTGTAAATAACGATATCTTAATTTGCAGATGATATAATGATTCCTGGTGAGAAAATTGGGTAATTCTAAACATATCAGAGGAAAGTAATTAACAGGAAGTTGCCCTACGTGCAAAATTAGGCCAAGAAACCATCCAGACAGAAGTATCGATCAACCTGCGCGTTTCCTAAAGAGCCTATTAACCCGCGACGCAGAGAGAGAGAGAGATCGCGTAACGTCCAAGAAACACGATTGCGTTTATCTCTCGTCCAACGAGGATTCTCGTCGACCATTCGTCAAGCCAGCCACATTTTCGTCGAGCAACGTTTCCACAAAGCGTTCGAAATGTGGAGCATTAAAATTCAACGGGGCATCAGGAATGTAAAGCGTAAGCGACCTTTCCGGCCAACAGAGAAAATTCTCTCTCTCTCTCTCTCTCTTTACACGATGTTAAAGATCTCTGCTAGGGACAGGAGAGCCGCGTCCAATAGACGAGAAGGGAGACCAAGCTCTCGCACAAGTGTCCGTCTCTTCCATCTCCAAGGATTATCCTGGACTACCGGCCGATGTCCCTCCTCATTTGTCGTCCCTTTATGGCTCGTCGTCAGTGATTCTCCATCCAACCTCGTCGTTCCACGATTCACGCGGGGTTCCGGAGCACGATCTACAGCTCGCGTCGAGAGCTATAAGATTCGTTCCGATTACTCCTAACCTCTTGCGTCAGTAACTGGACCGCGGACCATAACGAGTGACCGAACCGTATACAATAATTCGTCTTCCTTTTGAATTCATCGGTACATCACTGGATAGAAATGATTAAAAAGTTGATAAATTTATTATTTGTTGCTGCATGGGTTATATTTCAATATACTTAAAACTGACAAAATAATAATATTGCAATTTTGGGCCAAATATTCTCGACGTGCGTGGTTAACACTCAACGCCCGTTTTCGTTTGTAATTCTCTCCGGTTTCGTGAAACGTTCGTGCGTAAATGTGGAGGGCTTACTTTCGATTCGATAAAGTTTGAGGAGATTAATTCCAATCTTATCGTTTCAAATTTCCGTGTACCGTGAACGTAAGCACGTGCTGACGTGGGATCGTGTGAAAGCGGCAAAGGAACCTGTGCAACGGTCCCCGCTCTGAAAACAGCTCTGGCAACACGGCTGATCGTTTCGTTCGCTTATCGAAGCTTATGTTATTAAGTAAAACTTAGGTCCAAAGCGAAACGAACGAACGAAGCATACACGACGAGGCTGCACGAGTTTTCAACTCGCTGCTGGACGGAGGGCCGCCACGGTGGTTGCGCTTTCAGATACTTGGACGACGGACATCGAAGTTTCGTCGAGATAAGCCGATCGAACGGGTTAGGCTCGTGAATCGCGATGGAAGTTGATCCACGGCGGTCACGCGAAACAGCAATCGAGCTGGCGAGCCCGGCCAGTTCTCTCTCTGTACAAGGTGTCCCGGTTATTTGGCGGCGAACAACTGAGAACGGGGCGAAACGAGTAGAAAAGAAAGGATGAACTTTGTTCGTTGGTGCTTCCGTTTTCGAGAAAATCGAGTTCATCGAGCAACCTCGAATTTAGTTAATTTCGCAGAGGACGACGTGCGCGAATCGACGAATATTCTACGAGGATAAGTATACAAGCTCGTTGAAGTAAAAGTATTTTCAAAAGAACGGATTCGAATTTTAAACTCGATTCTCTCCAAACCGAAGGTTTCAACAAAAAACAAATTTTGTTCTGTCTTTTCGACTCGTTTCTTCGCCTCTTGTCGCTAACACTAGGACACCCTTTATATCGACGGGATATATATATCCAAGAAGAGAGCAACACGCGCGACACAGCGAATTTTTTTCGGCGCGATCGAGCACGCCCGGTGAAAGTGGTCGAAAAATGGTCGTTTTCACCGCGATGGTGTGTGCACGCGTGGACGTGAATTCGTGCGAACCGGTCACGCGAGCCGATAACGTGCTCGCTCGACACGCGTCTGATAAAAATTGAACGGCCGGGCGTAAAGTGCAACGCGCCCCGCTCGATTACAACATTTACAGACAGGCGTAATAACAAAAGCGTGCGTGAGCCGGTTGCCCGAGTGCGTTATCGCGCAATGCCGTTGCCCTGGTAATAGACTTAATCAAGAGTAATAAACCGTACTTATTAATAGTAACCGTTATGGCGTGCCGCGATGCACGCTACATTTCGATGACGGCAGACTTTATATACGCTTGTTCTCTCCTTTCGACCTTTCTACCTTTCAAGATCTCTCGTTCAACCAAATTACGATTTAATTCGTTTTTACAATTGGACCACAATGTGACGAAACGCAGTTTACTCGAATCGGAATTAACACTCGAAAAGTAAGGAGTTTCATGTTTTTCTATTTCATACGAGAGCTTTGGATCGTATCTTTTTGTTTAGGCAGACACTTCAAGGCAGAGGTGGTGGAACTGGCGGCCCGCGTGGCTAGTGCCCCCCCTCTTTCAGTCGGTGAGCGACCCCCTCCACTGCGTCAATCTCCACACTCCAGCTCTGGCTTGCTGTTAGCTAAATCAAAGAAAGACTGCACAGAGCGGAAACTAATCACGTACGTGGTGGAGAGACCGGCAAACTGACTGATCGGTACAACCCCCGCCCCTATTCTGCTTCAACCGTTTGAATCCTATTCAGATTTTTTGTGTCGACAGTGCGTCTCAACACACCAATAAGAAACCGATGGTTCGTTTCCTAAACCACCACGGTGTGTTTCACGTTGGCACTAATTGTGAGTTTAGTTTCGAAATCCAAGGTGTAGAATTCATCCGTGAAAGCCACGAACGACGAACCCTGTAGTTGCGCGTGCAGCCAGAAGCCTGATCTAACGAAGCGAGCGAGTATACGTGTCCAAAGTCAACTTCTTCGAAAGAATGCACAGGCTCGTTACAAAAAGAAAAAAAAAGGGGGGGGGAAACTTCTTTTCGTTCGCCATCGATCGTTCGTAGCGCGTTGTCATCCATCCGTGAGTCATCAGTTTCTCCACGCGAACCGCATTACACGCTGCATGCCCGTCTCTCTACCTTAGTCAAACATCCGCTGCTCGGCTCCTATCCACCGGTTCAGACGATGACCTCACCGATATAAAGCCGCGTTTTCATCCGAGCAATAACGAGCAACGCGTTTCTTTTCACGCGCCGCGTGTCCCGAAGGAGTCTCGACCGGCTGCCTTTGCACAAACTCCTCGAAAGAATTCGCACATTTGTCTCTCCTCGCCGACAGAACGTTTCTACGAGTTGGCTCTGGTGACTGTTTGTTCGTTGGCTACCGTTTGGAACGAGGATCGAGGATCGATGAGAACGAAGCTTCTCAGTTTTTCAGTTGAAACGCGTGTTTTGAAACGTTGAATCGTCTTCCAACTCCAATGTCACTCTTGATGTAACAGGTTTTGTATTACTTACAAAAAATAAGAAATTAAATACTGAAAAAGAAATGGACGAAAAGATGGTTTAGGTTAGGTTGATTAGATGGTTAATCGAGAGAAACAGATTAACTGGCGCTGTTAGTGATCACTTTATGCCAGGAAACTTATGTGTATCTCTACAGGTTGTTACAGAACAAAAACCCAAATGACATTTTTACTACTTCTCATTGAAATTTGAGAGTTTCTTAAAGTAAATGGTAAGGGGTGCGCGTCAACCTCTGTTGAATTTTCAGGCTTCTTACGCAGAGCGTTTTGCCGGAAAGGACAGACAAATTTGGTCGTGATACCGCGTCATCGGTTCGCATCAACCCCAAAAATAACGCGCGGCCGATTAAAAGATTCGAAGCGGTGGCAACAGGCCGCGTGAATCGTCGGGCAAACGTGCCTCTCCGCGTCGATCACCGGCCTGACCGAAACGGAATTACGGCGTGAAAGCAGCCCTGTTATGGCGCGCGTTTGCCATAGCCGTTCGCCATGCCCGTGGCAATCAAACGGTGATAAAAACACGCGGTGTATGCGCTCCGCCGCGGAAGTATACGCGCTTACCCTCCTCCAGTGGAAAAGCGGGGAATTCCGGCTACGCCAAAGGGAAGTTGCGTTGTGGTATTTTGTAAATATTCGAGGTAGCTAGGTGTACGAGCTTTTGGCATCCGACGCGGTTAGATATACATATTTTTGATATTCGATGTACTTGGATATGTATATATATATATATATATATATATTTGGTATTCAGTAATATTCGTATGGTTTGGTAACCATATATGCGTCGTTTAATTAAAATTTAAAGTTTCAATTAACGTTCGGCACATTCGAGACACGTCACGCACAGGTGTGCAGTGCAATTCCTAGCCAAAAGGACGAACTATGAATCGAGCGTGTTGTGACAACTGATTATATTGTATGTTAATTGTTAAAGAACTAACTGAGATAAGATCGTCTTCGAGCAAAGTGAAAGGTATGTACAATAGAAATTGAAATTTGTTTTCGGTTTAATTATATAGCATTCTTGAAATGCATTTCTTCTTTTTATTAATTTTAGTTTTTTAGTTTTTTAGTTTTTCTTCCTTTTGATGCACACTGTGCCTAATCATCGCCTAACGTCTCGTCTGAGTTTTGATGCAAATTCCTCTGTCGCCAGTCCTGATCGTCGAACGTCGTTGAAATTTGCCGACAGACGAAAGATGGAAAGATCGAAGAGATTTCACGACGAGACACGCGGAGAATTCGGCAGCAAGGGATGAATCGGCAAGGGGAGAGAGTACACTCGCGCGACGAGTGCATCCACGCGGCTAGACCGGTCCGAGAGAGCTTCTCGAGCCACTGATCACGGTCGAAGCCTAGCACGCCCGCTTCAAACACTTCAGATCTTTCGATTCCTCCCACCGCCTCCGCCGGTGAAACGAGCGGCGAAAGAACCGGTTAATTCACGGCACGTTCATAAGTGCACGGAACGGAGGATAATTGAATTATCCCTAACGCGATTAGTCGGTCCGCGACGACGCGCGTTTCCGTGTCCCCGTTGACAAACCACCCCCGGAAACGTCGGTCCACGGACGATTTGCAACGACTCTGCGATTCAAGCACCGGAACGGTCCAGCACCTTTCGCCGCTTTTCGCCAACCGACGTCGTCTGTTACGTTGCAAGGGTATAGTTAAAAAATTATGCAATTGCATTTTACTTTATACTTCGAACAATGCGAGACTTTCTGATTCTGATTGCACTCTACTACGCTTAAGAGGGGTGATGTATACCGAATCGACACTGAAAGCGAAGACGAATCTGTTCCAAAATGAGCTTAAAAATCCAAATCCAAATCTCGCGCGTCAACCTGCAACTTCCTTGCTTCGAAGAATCGAGAAAGTGGATACGCTGCCTGCGTACGTATTTTCCTCGGTTAGCTCGGACACGATGACACGCACGCTCGCCAGATTCACTCCCAGCCCCGGTGCGTAACACGATGTACCTCCGCCGGGGGAAGTTCTAGCCAAGTAACAAGCCCCTGGTGTTAGATTACACGCCAGGGACCAGTGATCGTCAAACCGGAGGGTAGTTTCTCGATTTTCCAAATAATTTAAACCCGAACCAACCAACTAAACCTAACTTACAACGAATCTGGTCGTGTGAAACTCGTTCACAAAAAGAATCCATTCACAAACGCGAAATTTATCCATTAGAAAGAAACAAAATCTGTTCGACAATCGACTCCCGAAAGTCCAACAGAAACTAATATCTCGGAGGATGATTTCTAATTTTTCTAATTGTAGGATATTTTGTGTGAAACGTGACTTAATGACTAACCTAACCTATAACGAATTTTATCCATAAAAAAGAAATTTGTTCGACAATCTCTCAAAAGTCGAGTAGAAAAATCAGCGTATGGGAGAATAATTTTTGACTTTTAGATGATTTCCAATTATCTAAGATATCTTGTGTGAAAACGGGACTTAACGGCACGCGAAAGCAGTCTAACCTAACCTATAACGAGTCTGGTCGTGAAACATAAAACCACAAAAAAGTAATCGATAATCGTGAAAAGAAAAAATCTGTTGGACAATCTCTCGAAAGTCCTGTAGAAACCAATCGAACGATGATTTTCCATCTTTCTAATTACATAAAATACCACGTGTGAAGTGTTTTCACGGAAACGGGACTTAATGACACGCAAGAGCAATCAGGAGTCGGTTGCCTGGACAGCTGTTGCCGGCTGTCGACGGTAACTCTATTCGTCCTCATTGAACGACTCGTCGATTCGTACACGTGGCCAAAGCAGAGATATCGCAGTTCACCGTTAATCGTCTCTCGTCCATTTTTCGCCAGTGAATCCAGTTACCTCGCGATGAGTCCCTCTTTGAATCGCGGCATGAAAGAACGGCGACTCGAAACGCGCAAATACCTCGGAAATAGCAATTGAACGGATTACTTTGATTTCGATTTTTGGCAGCACGTTTGTTCGAACGAAATATACCTATAGTGTTTTTCTAAATTTTGCTGACTTTACTAATCTTATTGATTTTTCTAGATTTTGCTAATTTTACTAATTTTTCTAAATTTTAACGACACCACTTTAGAATTTAAATAATACCTTTAAAATTTTAATTTAATTTAATTTAAAACACCGTTGTAAATGCGAGCATTTTTGAAACGAGCTTGAGATTGCAAAAGAAGAGAGAAGCAAATAAAGTAACGGAAAATATGTTACAATTTCAGTCGTTTGGAATCGAGCGAAGCGTAAACGTACATGTATCAAAATGAATATTAATTATTGCATATTTGTTAAAAGAAGCAAACCTCCACAGTACCACCATATCAGCTCGACAAGTGGATCAACTCGAGAAAAATATGCGGGGAATGTCCTTCAACGCATATTGTGTAAATACACGTAGTATATTTCAACAAAGCGCAACTTACGTGTACTTGCACAGGCCGCAAATGCCGCGTGACTTGCCAGATTCTAGAACGGCGGGAATCCACGGTGTAACAGGGTCAATCGAGTTAGGGAATGTTTCTCAATCGAGCGATTTTCAGCCACGCCCAGGAGCTGCTGGCCGAGCAGCAGTGGATCGCTCGATCGAAATCGCGGGTCGTGACGCGCGACGAGCGTCCAGATATTACGAGAGAGCAGCGCGCAATTTCCACACCGAGCATTTTCATCTGTAGTTTATCTTACGATGCACGCGAGTCTCGCGGCGAAGAATGCGCTTATTGCAGCCAGATAGCAGAACGCTCGGGATGAATGCAAAGCGGGTACACGTGACGGCCGCGCGCGATCGCTCGAGGATCGTTTGTCTGTCCGTCTGTCTCGATTATCCGCCATCTGACAAACATGGCGATATTTTTGGAATTTCACAGGTGGCACACTAATTTTGATCTTGTTGAAAATCGCTCAATCTTTTCATACTGACGTTGAACCAGCTACATTTTCATTGTACGTCGTCAAAATAGCTGACTGTTTCCATGTATCGAGGATTTGAACTGAATATTTGTAAAGAAAGAAATGTTTATTTCGAGTAAATATACATTTATTCTAAACATAACGCGGTTAAGAAGTTGAGAAAACTGCTTTCTGTGTGTTCTTTAAATATACGGCCGAAATAAATGTATATTTAAATAAATAAATAAATATATATTTAAAGTCTTGGCGACGACGGAGGGCAAATATAACGTGTTACCTCGCGGAGCAGAAATACTGTCTCAGATAAAAACCGGTGCGCGTTAACGCGACTCGTCGCGCTTATAAAAAGCAGAAGCAGTTTTGATAAATCGCGAAGATTATTATAGAAACGGACACATTCGTATCGTTTAGCACCAGTGTATAACGTTCTCGCAAATCTGACGTCTCTGAGTCTTCAAAGATAGATAGACGAGCAAACGAAAGTAACCTGCGAGCCGTGCGCTTCGGTGCGAAAACATTTGTCAGAATGATAAAATAATCCGAAAATACGAGGGGCTGTCTGAAGATGCGAGGTTGTACCTGGAGGAACAACAACTGTTCCGCGACCGACGCGCAGATTTTTCTTCGCCGAGAACGAGCCTCGGAATAACCCAGCTCGCGGGCGTTTAACGCGACAAGCGAAAAATCGCCAGGAAGAAGCATACGGCGTTTCCAACGCCGGAGAGAGGCGGACGGTGTTGTTATTCCTCGCGATGGTGTAGTAGCAGGTGACAATTTCTTGTGCAAATTTCTCTCACGTTGCGACAGGTTGCGCAACCTCGATGAATCGAGACGACGGGGTTCGACCTCGGGGAGAAAGAGGAAGAAGGAGAAGAGAAAGAGAAAAGGAACCTCGCGGATTACTTCCGAGCAGCTACTCACCAATCTCGCCAATCCCAAGGAGAAAGAGCTCACGGGAGAGGAGAGAAGGAAAACTGGCGAGAGCTCGCGAGGAACGCGGCGCGTGCACACACGCGACGGAACACCGTAAAAGTGGGACGATCGCTCGTGTTTCAAGAACAGAGCCATATATGACGCGATCGGTCGCGGTCGTTCGTCAACTGGTAGCCTGGTGAAACTTACGAAAGCTGGCACACCGGTAGCGGATGTACAGGATGGAGGGAAAAGCCTGTCCGTGGCTATCATAGATGAATTCTACCATTCCTCGATTTCATGGGACTACATGCAAAGAAAATACCTGTTGCAAAATTGATTTTGACTTTGAATTCCAAGTTCTTCAAATTCTTTTTCTTGCATTCCATTCTACTCGTTACGAAGATGAAATTTTCCCAAGGAACCACAGGTGGGTAAAAATGGCAGAAAAGTTGTGCGTTCTAACAGCGACTTTATGGTGCTGGATGTAATGCTTATATTTCGAATAATTAACAGTTAGTTTTGATTATTTACTAGATTACACACTGACGCTACAACTGCGATAAATCAAATGTTGATCAGTGAAGCCTAATGCGAAAATTACGTAAATCCAGAACTGTAAAGTCGCTGTTAGGACGCACGCGTTTACAATGTTAAATGATTAAGAAACTTTCTTGCCATTTTTCAAGAGAACTATTAGGTTGCGATCTATGGTTTCTTGGAAGAGTTTTATCTCCGTGATGAGTAGAATACGATACAAAAAAAAGGAAAAAATTTTTTCGACCTTGAAATTCAAGTCGAACATATTACGCGGGCTTCATGTATCTTCCCTGTCGTCTCTTTATTCTACGAATTTTAAAAGATTTCGTGGACAATCGATATGTAAAAAATTTAGTACATTTGATTAATTATTTTAATTGACGAAGAAGACAACAGGCTTTCGAAATACTTCCAAGGTATTGAAGACACGGGGCGAGGACAGTGATGCGAGAGGCCAGTGATTTTTGAAAACAAAAAAAAAAAAAAAAAAAGAACCAGCACGTTTTCTGCCGTGAAACTGAGAACCAACACCGGTGGGCTAGACGATAGGTTACGCGGTGGAGGGATCGCGTTACAGAAGCCGTTGACCTAGCTCGTGCTTTAAAAGAAAACCTGTCCGCGAAGATGCAGCTCGAGTGCATCTTCGATATGCTGCACGGAAACAGGATTGCCAATTAATTCTCACGTTCGCCAAAATAAAAAGAAAAACAGAGAGAAAGAGAAAGAGAGAGGGAGAGAGAAAAAAAAGGAAAAAAACGAATGAGCTAAAAAAAAAGAGAACGAGAAATCGAGAAGAAGTCGACGTGGTGGCGTAATATTCGCTACGCTTTCACGCAATTTCGTTGGACGTGCGAACGAACCAAAGCAAATTATAAAAAAAATAAAAACTGCACGACTTGTACTTTGGTACGATTCGTCTCACTGAAAAAGTCATTCGACCTTTTTGTCGTAAAATTTTATTGACACGCAAACATTTGAATCGACACAAAACAAATTACAGGCGCGATCGCTCGGTACCAGACAACGCTACTCCTACTCGAGTCTACGCCACGCCCCCTCGTGACCCAAATCAACCAATCGCTAATTTTCGTTGCATCAAAATTACTTTCAGTGATAAAAAGATAATAAAATGTTACACTGATTACGAGCATTCTGGTAGAATTTGAAATGAACGCGAAGCAAAAAATTTTTTCTACGCAATTAGTTTAATTCAATTTGCATTGTTGCTGTTTCGCGTGTCGCGAGTACCGGGAAATCGCACGTGCATTTTTTTAAACGAAAGATTTATCGCGTAATAAGTCAAACGCAGTCCGTCTGTGAAATTTGAAACACGCAGTTAGGCGATGGCACGGCCGAAAATCGACAACTGTTTGTCACGCAACCCTGCGACATTTGTCCGCCGCCGGTGAACCAAAAAGCAAGTTCACTGCCTGACGAATAACCAGGCCAACCGAACGAGCTTTTTCTATCTGCCTCATTTCACCTGTTCTCTCGTCTTCGTCGATCCATCTCCCCGCTTTTCCCCTTTGTGGCCCCGGTGGAAAACTAACACGCCACACGCCGATGGAGAATCCGTAAACTGTTCGCGCTACGTTTCTAATTCCAATCGATTCGAATCGACTGTCACGAAGATATGTGTGCTTCGTACATTTAAAAAAAAAAACAAAAAAAAAGAAGAGAGAGCGAAAACTCTTGAAAAAAAGACTTTCGTGCCAAGAATAATCAACGAAAGATTCAAAATCCACTATGCGTTACAATTGTATTAACTTTATTTCAATCACGTGTAAAAACATCAAAAGATCTTCATTGGATGACGGAACGTTAGAAGTTTCGTCGGAAAGTTTCTAATGTTTCTTACAAGCGTTTGAATTATCGAGAAAGAAGTAGCTCGTCCATTCACTGCACGAGGTAAAAAATATAAACTCACGACTGTCAAAGTGGAAGATTTAAAACAAGACACGACATTGTACGAAGTTGTACGTCGGTTCAAAATTATCGACAATTTTTCATCGTCGCTGAGTTGAAATCGCAGTGTGCGCGAATATACTCGAGGCACTATTTCCTTTTTTTCCTTTCTTTAGCATCGTGTACACGGCACGCACAGACACACGCACGGACACTCTCTCGGTGTTCTTAAGCTCATTCATAACTCCTCGAACGCAGAGTCCATTCACCGCGTTCGACGCGTACAATACCCTCCACCCCTTTGTTCCCCCATGACGTCTGAATCAACGTTCGCATTATTTTTCCTCCCCTGGAGCTCGACCGAACCGCCACCAACGACCGGTGGCACCGGCGGCGTCCGTGCCCCCTTATCATCGCCGCCAAGCGGGAATATTAATGACGCTGATCGTGAAACGACTCTTTTCTGATTTTTACGAGACGTTGATAGCGCTGTTTTCTAATCTACGTTTGACGTCGCTTCAATGGCAGCGCCGCTATTTATAGATCGCGTTTTATTTACGTCGGCCGCGATCGACGTGGAATTGCAAACTTCCAATAAATCGTTTCACCCAATAAAAAGTTTTCCCCCCTCCCCCCTCCTTTTGTTTGTCTTTCGTCGTCTTTCGAGCAATTTTGAATCTAACAAATATTGCCATCCAGTGGCAATAATTTGATGTTTAATGTTGTAAAACGGAAACATAACCTATACTTAACCTGTACGGTATCAAATATATCGACATTGTAGTGCGCTTGTGTTAAATCGTATTATGGATTAAAACTACATCAACTATTTTTACTTTGTTAAATTTATTTTATTTCATTAAATGAAATAAAATTTTGTACAGTATCAAAAAATTGGATAATAATATATGTACAGTAAAAGATGAGAAATAAATGCAGGACGAAACTTTTTTTATTTGATTTCGAGGGAATTTTGACTTTGGCTGATTCCAGAAGCTTTTAAAGCCTCACTTTCAAGGGAGTAGACTTGAAAATTGCCTCGGTATCTGGTGAATTTTCAAAATTGATTATCTCGAGGACGAAGCACCTTGTACAAAAATTTTATTCCACTTACTTTCCCGCGTAACATAACCTAAAATGGAACCAACTTCAAGTCCACTTGATGAATCTTCAAATTCGATTTTCTCGAAATCGAAGCTTCAAGTCAAAAAATTTTATTCTGCATCTTTTTCCTATTTCTTTGCGAGAAATTATCCTCTCCCAGTGTACACCCTGTATAAGCAATTCTCTAATAACTGAGCTTCACATTTTGCAAACATTTGCATTGCAATTGACCAAATATTTTATATTCAATATTAATATTGTTACGACGTATAATTACAATATTAAATGTCAATATTAATATATCTTAATAAATTAATATATTTTGATATATTTTAATAAATGTTGCTGAATGTATATTTAAAAAAGGTAAAAAAAAATAAAGACATTTTGAAAGGCAGAAGATTGTTTCGCGCGTAAAAGTGTCGTAGAAAACATTTACTTGTACCTTGAAAAAACATTTTACACGCACTCCACGCAATTTTTGACCTCGAAACTTCCCACAACTGCATGAAACTTCGTCGTCCAATAAATGCCAATAGAAAATAGTAGTAGTAAATATTTCAATCGAAACAAATTGCGAATGATTTGATAAATTACGCACGATCAATCACGATCGTCCATTTGACCCGTGACGGAGCAGAGCGCTATGAGACGATCGGAAAATTAAAGGATGGAAAAACACTTGATCCTAATTTAATCATTTTCGATTAAATATCAAAAGTATTAAGTAACATATCATTCTGTGCAATAATAACACTATAAAATAGTAACTCAAATTAAAAAAATTATTAAAAAGAAATTACGAAATTAATCCATTAAGAGAACAAGTGACAAACGTAACAGCAATCTACAAAGACTCGATCGTCGATAAATCTGCCACGAAAGATTGTCTCACCTTTCTCCCCCGAGACTTCCGCCGATTGTGTCACTTGTGAACTCGAAAGAAGATGACAGAATAATTGCGAACGAGAGGGAACAGTTGCTGAAACATTGCGAGACAGTCGCGCTCGTAAATCTAAAGAATTTCGCAAATTCTGATAAGATACGACCTGCGACCGAACTCCGTCAAACGCAGACGCGCGTCCGAGAGGCGAATTTTCACCGAGTGGACAAGGAAGAAACGGAAAAAACACTTTGCGGCGAATGTCAAAAGAGCTCCCTTTTCGATATTGCCGGAAGATTTCGCGAATGTAGAGCGCCACGTTGAGAGTTCACCTTTCCACATGTCCAGCATTGTCAATGTGAGAGAGAGAGAGAGAGAGAGAGAGAGAGAGAGACTTTCTTGGATTGAGGGGGAGCGTCGAGTGGCGCTCTTGAAACGGTTCAACTTTCGCGTTCCACTTGAAAGTTCCCGCGGAAAGGGAAGGAGAGAAGAGACGAAGGAAAGAGAAGAAAGAAGCGTCGGAAAAGCGACGAAATTTCCCGTCGAAGTGGGATTTTTTCGCGATCCTCGCCCCTGAGCTCGACGTTTGAGTTTCGCCAACAGTTTCCCTCGAACCGCGAGTTTAACAGAGAGAGAGAGAGAGAGAGAGGTAATAGTTACCCCGTGCCCGGGGAAAATTTATACTTCGCAGCGAGCGCTCGACTCGACGATAAAGTTCCCCCCGATAAAGTTCTTCCAATGGAAAAACAAAAATCCTCGTCCCCGTCGAGGCAGCAGGGATGATAGCCCACGTTGTTTGAGACGAAATTGGAACTGCCTTTTATTTGCTTCCTATACAGCTCTAAACGCCAGGTAATAGACGGGCGGACATCGCGCGAAATATTAAGCGAGATGTTACACCGTTGGCTCGACTATTAACACGGGGGCGAATTAATCTTCCGAGGGATTGTTCTTCGAATGGAAATTATTTCTCCGGCAAACGTTGACTTTCCATTTTCTTCTCCATCTGGCTGTGAAATTCTCTATTAACTCTCTGTATTATCGTGCCTCTCGCTTTAGATCTTTACCTTTAATTTTATTTCAAATTGAAACGTCGTGGACGCAGCGATGGACGAAACTGTCCGCAAGCGCTCGGTGAAAAATTGTCTGGATTTTAAACTGTCGCGACGTCAAAGGAAGAAGAACAATCGCGTGACAATTCAGTTGGTTTTCATTTTAAAGCGCGAAGCTCCAAATTTGATAACAAAAATAAAAGAATATAAAGAACTGCACTCCAGTACGATTCGTCTCACCGAAAGGCCCAGAAGCAACTGTTCTGACTTTTTTGCAAAACAAATTACAGGCGTGATCGCTCAGTATCAGACAACGCCACTCCCACTCGAGGTCTATCCCACGCCCCCTTACGAATCACGTGACTCAAATCAACCAATCGCTAATTTTCGTTGCATCAGCGTTGCACCTGAGAGGCCCCGGGTTACCCCGCTGAAATCACTTTCAGTGATAAAATGAGCACAAAAGCAACAGAATACCTAAGCTCAGATTCGTAACATTCGATGGATGATAAAATTTTTCAACTGTACAAGTATTTCACGATAAAACTCCCGACATATTAACACTTTATAGATTCTTCGTTCTATGCAAAATATTATTTTACAACACCAGCCTTCAGATTTTTTGGGGGCAAGGGTGCAGTAACGAGGTACGAAAAATTGCGACAGAAAACGACGTGAAAGACGTTCAAATTTTAATAAAAACATACGGTATACAAATGACAGGGGTAATGGAGCAATAAAATTCCCCCTTCTCCCCCAAGGGGAAAAAACGAACGAATCTCGTTTCGTTTCCCCGCGGACAGCAATTGACCATAGATAATCCGCAGCACGTCCAAACCATAAACCAGCAGAAAGATTCTGCTGTTGCAGCACCGATTCCCCGAGATTTATCCCCGAGAATATAGATAGCGATGTCGCGAGACCTTATTGATCCACTCTCCGGAGAATTATCGTCGACGTGATTTCCCAGTCGCCGGGGAAAATGGTCTCCTCGGCGGACGATAATTGCCATGACTCGAAAATCCACGTTTATTAACGCCTCTGGCATTTCGCGCTCGAACGATTTTTGCTCGCGTGGTCACTCGCGATCGTAACTGACTGCGTTCTACGACCAAAGAATTATTTCTCGAAGCTGGTGATTTCGCGACTCTCGACTTCTCTTCAATCTTGATCGGACCTAATCTGTCGAGCAAGATTTCATCTTGGATTTTCTCCACCGTTGATTTACAATCTCTTATTTTCAAAGAAAAATTTTTCGGATTATGCAGTCCATTATCGTTTTTGGTAGTAGCAGAATGGCCAAAAATTTCCTACCGACCGCTATGGCGGTCAACATTTGAAAGGAATAATTTTCAAAACGCAGTGAAAAATTTAATTTCAAATTAACGAAATTAGTCTTTTCTTATATTTTGATGTTTTATTTAAAAAAAAAAAGAAAGATGGGAAGAAACTTTTGGCCCACGGCGGGTACGCACGACCCTTTGAAACGAAAATTCACGTATGGTGCTCGTAAACCCACCATGAAAACTAACGTTTTGTTGTCAGAAACGTAATGTACGAATATCTTTGGTGTTCGTATAATAAGAAAAACGTGCTGCTGCAACGAAAATTCGAAAAATAACAAAGTAACTTAATCTTACTTCACTGTAATTAAATATTTTGCAAATTTCATTCGGCAGTCAACGTGTTGATTCTGCTTCAGAGGATTCGATATTTACAGTCGAACAAATTATAATCCGATTATCAGATCGTTCTACCGGAACGGGTACATGCACCGTGTGCTGCCTCGAGGTTAATTACCTCGTTTGTAGTAAGTGAAGAAATTTGTTGAAATGAATTGGAATAAAAAATGCGAGCAAAGAACAAAGGGTGTACAGGGTGTACTCTCGACACGAGGCTCGAAACTGCGTGAGAGATTGCTAGATTGCTTGACGCTTTGTCGTTGTCGGATCGACGCAGCGTCGCTGGACAGGTTCGGGTGGTTAACTGAAAGTGTTTCCGTGTAAAAGGTGGCCGGTGCAAATGGAAAAACGGTAGCCGATACCCGGAAACGTGTGCGGTGATGCTGCTGCTGCAAGATTGATAGCTTCCTCCAACCTTTTTTTACCGGTTTCCCAAGCACTTTTGAAATTTCGCGAGGCTTCGATAAGGGTCGGAAAGTCTTTAGAGTTCTTCCAGAATTTTCAGAATTTTTACAGATTTATTTTATTTGGCAGATCAACTCGTGATCGAGTTGCCAAAAGAAAGTATTTCCTCTAACCTAAACCAACCTCTAAACCAACCTCTTCAACTGTAATTTATATTATATGCTGCTATCTTTTTGGAGATGAAATTACACTTCGTTAAAAAAGCAACACATACATTTTATTACACATTGTGCGGATGACGAGTGCACTCGCTAAAATCGATATATACATTACGCTACCGCGCTATATTTCATGCAAGTGAATATTTTTCGTATTTACCGTGGACATTCGAGGAATTGACTCGTCGTAACTAACAGTAAAAGCACTAACAGAATGTGCCCGAGTTAACAGGTCAAGCAACGTTGAGCGTCTCGCTAACTGAAACAACCCCTCTCGCCCCGAACGAGATAACCCTACGCGCTGTAAATGGCATTTACATGTAGATTCGCAATCTACCGTGGCCCCGCGGTATTTCAATAACCCCCGATAGCATCGAAAGCAAACAGCCGCGAAGCTGAAAGAAGTCCAGCGACTTTGCGGGATTCGGACTGTGGAAAGGAAGGAAAGGAAGGAATTGCAATTTCCGGCGGGGGGGAGGAAGGGAGAGAGGGGGATGATGGTGGTGGTAAAGCTCGTTTGGACTGCGTTCCCGAAGATTCCGCGAAAACGGCCAGCGAGCCATTAGCTGCTAGGTTGAAAGGTTCGTGCCACGAAATCCTCCGATATGATTATCGTTTCCCTTTTTTTCCCTTCGCTCTAGAGACCGGTGGTGGCTAACTGGCGGCCCTTACCCCCACTCCTCCCACTTTCCTGCTCGCTAGCGCTATCCCCTCCACTGCATCAATCTCTCCACTTGAGAACGTCGAGAGCGATACTCGCGTTAAATACATGTATACGTACAGGGTGAATAGAAACACTTTCAGGATGAGAAAAGTCCATTTTTAACGAGCATTTCAACCGATGCAAAAAACCGTCTGTATATATAACATATATCATAGATAAAAATCGTTTGCACGTATAATATACAATATCATACGCACATATAATAACTTTGAGACTATTAATCTTTCGACCCGTGTTTATTAGGGCTTTTTTCCGTGTTTCGGCGAGTACTACCAGTACCACAGAAGTTGCCATCTCTTTTTTCTACTCGTGTATATAAATTTTTAAACATGAATCAAATATTAAATTTAAATATAAATTTTTCCCAGGTAATTTCCCCGTGTAGATTGTAGCTGCTGAAGTTAAAGGAAGATAGGGACAGAACAGAGTGAGAACTAATCTTCACGAAGGAGCCGCTCTGCTCTGGAATGTCCGTGGATTTTCTGCGAGCGGCGATAACGTCTCGGTCTCGCGTGCGATCCGTCGACCGATGGAAAAAAAATACGCGGGACACGCGAAGCGATCGACGTGACTGACTTTCGAAACGAACGCACCGACTCGCCGGAAGGGAAACGAACGAGCGGCCGAGGACGTTAGGCTGGTCTTATCTTCGAACAAGATGTACAAGCGTCCTCCCCTTCCCTCGTTAATATTGATGATTCCCATGTCCAAGAGTCCCCCTCCCCTCTTTCCCTCTTTCTTTCTCTGTTTGCGATTCTACGTACGTGCGAACACGTTCGATTGTTTTCCGTCTGTGCGAGAGACCGAGAAGCTCTGTTCGCTTCTCGGAATTGAATTCTGCCTCGTTTCGGGACGAGAGGGATTATCCGGTAACGCGTTATTCGATTCTTCTTTCACAAAGTCAGAAAAATCGAATTTCCAGAAATTCTGCGTTCTAGAAAGTGAATTAATTCGGGGGCTTTTTCTTTACGGGCAGCTTTACGCAAGCGTTTTCTCTCCGGAGTGAAACTTGCGGAAATCGGGAATATATTTGAAAGAATCGATTTGTGATAACATTCTCTTTTCTTGTCCAGCAAAAGAATTGAAAATTCACGATCAAGTTCAAACAGCCGTGTCATTTTCTCGAAAATTCATATTTTAAATCGACCTCGACGAGCAAAAGGTAGCTTCTCTCGTGCAATTCAACGTGAAACTTGAAGAATTTGCTCAGAAACTTGATACAGCAGACCATATTTCGATGAATAGTTGGTAATACTATATTTAGCAACCACTAACTGAACGCACAACGTATAATAAAATGTACATGTTATTTTCCTAATGAAATGTAATTTTGCCTCCAAAAAAGTTCCTTAATTTCTCAATTTTTAGTTTGCAACCACGTTCAGAAATCTTAGGACAAGTGCTACATTTGTATAATAAAGATAATACAATGAAAATAAATTGTATAGAATATTTACAAGACAAATTACGCAATACAAAAGTATAAATTATTCGAACGTACAAATATAAAGTATTTGAACAATAAAATTGTGATCGTATTTGTACAATAAGTGCAAAACATGCTTTACAAAACAGAGACTTTGTTAATACAATATTAACATATTGTATTGTTATTTTATTATTATATTAATATGTTGTATTATTGCAATTATTGTATATGCAAGTACTGAATGAAAAATGAAAGTGTCCCAAGACTGTCTTATCAAAATTCGTGTCTCGGTAATATAAAAAATAGAACCACTTGTTTTCCAATGTTTTCTGGACTTTCACCGAACGTAGGAAGTAAAAACGCGAACAACGAAAAAGAAAGAAAGAATCTAAAAGTTTTGGCGGTCGGTATAACTTCGCAGCTCCGGCATAAACGAAGCTCTCGTTTCATAAACTAAGGTTGTTTGTAGCGGGTCAAACAGTGGCTCGCTTGAGTACCGAACACGAGAAAGAATCAGCGGAAATGGGGAGCTTTTAATTTTCGACAGAGTCTCCTTTGAACGGAGCGGCCGGGATTCGAACTTTCCGCCCGATTATATGGGCGAGAGTTTTTCTTTTTTTAATATCTCTCGGCAGCTCGAGAGAGAAAGAGACAATGTCCGCTTTGTGTGACCGGAAGTTGAAAAGAGGGTAGAAGGCGCTTCGTTTCGGAGCATCGTCCGATCTTCACGATAGCGAAGAACTTCGTGCCGAACGTATCACAGCACGCCACCAAAAATTATTGCCAGCCAACGAGGTTTGTCAAACAGACGTCGTTCCTCGTTCCGGCTCGGCCTTCGACTTCGTTTGAATCAATTTCGACGAATCTAATCTCGTACAAACGAAGGGTAAACCGTTTGAACGTTTCATCTTTGAGATCGAAATAATATCAATATGTGTTTTCTTCAACACCGGTTTTTTTCAAGTTGAAGACACAAACGGAAGAAGCTCGATCAACTTTGCGATTGATTGCAAATTTCTTAGAAACTGAAGTGGAAATTTTCAAGATAAATTTTTAGTTTACAGTTTTAGTTTTCTTGCAGTAGGACATATTTTTTCTTGTAAAAAAGGAAGACGCAACTGTTCTGACTAGGAAATTTTTGCCATAAAATTTTGTTGATATGCAAACATTCGAATCGATAGAAAACAAATTACAGCCGCGATCGCTCGGTAGATACCAGACAAGCCACTCCTACTCGAGGTCTACCGCACGCCCCCTCGCGAATCACGCGACTCAAATCAACCAATCGCTAATTTTCGTTGCATCAGCGTTGCACCTGAAGAGGTTACCCCTGCTAAAAATCACTTTCAGTGATAAAAAGAACTACGCAACTCTTCCGATCTCTTTAGCGACAAAACGAAATATTTACTGGTTTTATCCGCAGCGAGGATCGTAAAACCAGGCGCGGTCGAACGTCCGTGCGGAATAGCAACTGCGTACGGAAAAGTAATTTTCGCGGATCGAAAGAGCGTCATCAGCCTCCATACGTCGACGATCGAAAACTTTTTGCCGAACGATCGCGTGGAAGGAGTCATCGACTTTCGTTCAATTCTCCGCCGTTCTATTTTCCTATTTAACTTCGGTAAATAGGACACGCCCGGTTGCCGGTTAATTAATCGTGACCGGGATGCGGGTGACGCGTTGTGCGAAAAATATCTCTCCCTCTCTTTTCTCTCCTCCCCTCCCCACTCTCCCCTCTTCTTCAGCGGTTCCGTTTTCCTTTTCACGAAATCGTTTCAAAGGATGGAAAAAACACGCGCGTGTACGTGTGTACGTGTGTACATAAACGCGATTAAGCTAAAGAGCTAAAAACTTTCGATTCTCGCGAAATGAACAACCCGTTCTTTTGGGCGAAATAGAAATTTCCGTAAAGCAAAGCGTTTTTACTGGATGGACGACGCGATAAATTTATCTAGAAATCTGAATGTATCTTCTGATTACTGTCCAAACTCATTACGGTTGTTCCAAGAAGTTTCATAAGAAACAAAATCTTGTAAGTAAGTAAGTTTCGTTTGTTACTTAGGTTAATGATATTAATCGCAAAATGTAAAGATTTTTAAGAAAGGCGCGTGATCGAAGAATTTTTAAAAAATTTTTGAACGTTTTTGGCTACAACTAACGACTACGAGAAACAGAAAATTGTTTCATTATCGTTAAAAACGATTGATATTCGTAGAGAGCAACTTTAACGGACTAAACGTTTGAGGAAACTAATTGCAAGAAAAATTTCTTCCGCGATAACACGCACTGATAAATTATTTTAATCTTCATTTCGATTTGCATTGATTATTTCGTTTGAGTATTTTGGGTGATTTGGTTTCGTCGAATGTTACTTCAAAGACAAATAAATATTATTTTCTCAAACAATCAGTCCTTCAATTTGTTATTCCCCCCTTCCCCCAATTGTTTGCATCGAGGCATCGCCAAATACCAAAGAACGTTGTTTGAAAAATTTGTTCACAGATTATTATTCGAAATAAATTTCGCCCGGGTCTGGTCGACAGTCGCCTCCGCGATCGGAACAGTTTTGATCGATGATGACGAAAGGGGCTGGGAGGGCGAGTGCGTTACGCGAAACTTCGCTCCGGCTTCGAAGTATCCCAACAGGTGTTCCCTGCACTCCGACTTCACGTCGTATCGCGGAAATGGAACGTGCATATTCAAACGAACTTCTTTATCTCGCGCGCGTACGCCTTGAAAATTCGAACGGCCGGTACGCGAACTCAGCTGCATATCAATTCCGAACGATTCCCGATGGGAATTGTCCGAGGCGAAGTCTTATCTTCCATCGTCCTTATTTCAATATCAAACGGAGATCTTCGAGAGAGAGAGAGGGAGGGAGGGAGAAAGGGAGAAAGGGAAAACTTCAACCTCTCTAAATATCATTATTGAACGAGGAATGCAAATTCCTGTTCGACAAGAGCACCGTTTCTATCGTTTCAAAAGAAAACCAAAGAGGGGAAAGAACCGATCGCAATCGTTTCATTGAGAAATATCGGGAGTTCGGATAAGTAAATTCAGACATTCGCGTAAATTTGGATTTCTGTGAATGAGAGTAACAAAGTAGTAGACGTCCAAGTAGAAATTTATGGACATTGTCGTAAGACTCTGTTTATAAAAAGATTATCGGGGCACGATTAACTGAATAAACAAGCAGTAGTCCACAGTTCATTTAGTTACCGACTAAAATTTCGTTCAAGTATCTCTCTCTCTCTCTCTCTCTCTTGATATTTTATACTTCACATTTTATACATTCCGAAGTTCAACGGTTCCAAAGTTCGAAAAAGAAAATCTTTCGAAAATTCAGTTCGCTTCTGCAAAGATTCACCGACATAAATGCATAGAACAAAAACACTGCACGACTTGTACCCCAGTACGATTCGTCTCACTGAAAGGCCCAGAAGCAACTGTACTGACTAGGAAATGAAGACGACTTTCTTGCCATAAAATTTTATCGATGTGCAAACATTCGAATCGATAAAAAACAGACAACGCCTACTCCACGCCCCCTCGCGAATCACGTGACCCAAATTAACCAATCGCTAATTTTCGTTGCATTAGCGTTGCATCTGACTTTCTGGGTTTACCCCTGCTAAAATCACTTTCAGCGATAAAAAAGAGAAAAAAAAAAAGAAAAAGAGAAAACTTGAAAACCTGAAGAATTATGAATTAACTTTGACCGTTTAACCACTTAATCACTTTAACCATTCCGACACAGTATAATAAATTTCTGGGGAGCGTAAAAACCCGGAGAGCGTACCGATAAGAATTCGAGGGGAAAAAAGGTCAACAGCGTGAAAGATAAATTCGCGCGCGTTCGCTCGGGCGTTGGTCCGAGGAACACGCGTTCCTCGGAGGTAAAATGCCACGAAAATACCATTAAAGCGAGCGTCCATCGAAAGTTGCGAGCTGGAGGAGCCGGCAACGAGGAGTCGCAACGAGCGCTATTTACCCGAGGCGGTGCATTGCTCGCCGTGAAACTTTTTAATGCCACGGAGACTCCGTTAAACACCGTCTTCCTTTCTCTTTTTTCAACGGGGATTGAACGACGGGCCTGCGAAATCGTGTCCAACACGTGTGACGCAATGTTTCTACATTCTCAGCATCAAAATGTTGGCAAAATTTTCGCAAGGAGCCTAATAGTTCTCTTGGAAAATGGTGAACAAAGTTTTTTTAATCATTTAACGCGTGAGTCCTAACAGCGACTTTATGGTTCTGTAGTACGTTAGGTTTAGGTTAGCAACATTTGGTTTGTCATAGTTGTAGCGTCAGTGTGAGTCTAAATAACCAAACTAACTGTTAACATTCACGAAGATAAAACTTTTTCTTTCGTTCTTTTGAAAAATAGCAAAAGTTTCTTAATCGTTTAATACGGCGGACGCGTGAGTCCCAACAGCAACTTAATAGTTCTGGTAATTTTCATATTAGGTTTCACTAACGTTTGATTTGTCATAGTTGTAGCATCAGTGTGAGTCTAAATAATCAAACTAACTGTTAACATTATTCGAAATATACACATTACATCTACGCATACAGAACCATAAAGTCGCTGTTAGGACTTTGTTGCAAATTTTCAATTTGTGTCTTCGATTGCTCCTTTGCGCGTAATTCTCGATAAAATGACTTCAAACGTGGAACAAGCGCGATACAACACACACACGCGCGCGCGCGCGTAAAATTCATCAGTTATAAACTCGTTACAAACTTTTAATCTCGCAAAAGCAGAAGGCGTAACATACTATTTTGTTTTGACTTTTATCCAATTAAACGTTAGCTCCCTCGCCAATGGTTTTTCATAATTAAAACGTTTCCGAGAAGAGAGAAAGCGTACAAACGCTTTTCAGAACTTTAAGAGCACCTCAAGAGGGATTGGTCCACGGAGAACAGAGACAAGATCGTAAATTACGGGGCGAAACGATTGAAATACAACCGAAGAGGAAAAAAGAAAACGCTTTCGTCCGAGGGAGGTCGTTTTCCTACCAGTTTTCATCGCGAGCTTCCCTCGCGAACTCGCGTGCTTCGTTCGAGCGTAAATCAGGGGGGTGGTCAAAGGGCGGCGACGTTTCTTCGCCGATGAGGACGCACGTGCGTGGAGGATGTCTGCGAGCATTCTCGCCGAAGGCAGTAAATTGCCTTGACACACACGTGGCGCGACAGGGACAGAGTCCCTTCCAGACCTCTGTGTCCATTTACCAGCGGACGGATTCGCGACAATCCGCCTACCGACTGCGAGTTACTGCCACCGAGGGAAAAACAGCGTGTGGTATCGGAGCCAGTGAGCCACGCTGGGAATCGTGGAACGCCTGCAACTGGAATTACGAGGAATAAGAACGTCTGGTGCCTCTCCACCGAGATCGTTCACGAACGAAGCGAGACTTAATTCAATTTTTTTCGACCGACCCTGGGACCCGATAGTTCTAACTTAATGTCAAATCGGGCTGATTGCAATTAGCTTAGTTCGACCGAGTCGACAATAAAACGAATCTGTTTAAAAATCTGAAGATCGGCTCGAATTAGAATTTTGATAGGAATAGAATACCGAACGTCGGATTCGAGATGCAAAATAGAACAGCTATCGCAGTATCGTAGGTCGTTGTTAAGTTACAATTTAATCGTAACAGATGGTTATCGTTGTCAATCTTCTGTGTTCTTTACTTTGTATAATCACCAGCATTATTATTAAATAAATATTAGTTATTCATAACTAGCAAATTCCACTAGTTAGTCATTCACGCTTCTATGTGATAACTACGACTACAGATTACGACTTAACAACGACTTACGATACTATACTACTAAAACTCATGTCAGCGTCAGCACTGAGCCAATATTATCAGGTCTAGTTGGTCATCCAACAGGACCGTGAAGAGTCAGAGCAGAATAAATATACGACGATCGGTAAATATGGAAACGAGTCAAACATGGTTAACGAGACGACTAAAATGCAACGCCCGAAAACCGCCGCGGCGGGAACAGGATGCGCCATCGGCATCGAAGATTCGTCATTCGACTTCCCCGACGAATTCTATCGTCGTCTCCGTTACGTGACCATAATATCCCGGTGGCTATGCACGCTGGCACATAAGCCATGTTCCCCGGGGCTAATTGCCAACCGTGTAGACAACGTACACGGCCAGATATGTCTGTACGTGTGTACGTAGTAGCAGTAGCGAGCAGTAGCAGTATACAAAGTACCATGTTGGACTACGCGGACACGACCAGAAGCTTTCGTTCGCATCGCGCGACGGTTCCACCTCCGGGATGCGGATCCGGCGTTACGGGACATTTCTGACCAGCAGGTTGCATTTACGACGCCATAGTCTCTAGGTTAAAATTGAAGTGTATGCCGTCTGAGGGAAAAAACGAGCCTGTTTCAACTCCTTACGCTAGTAACTGGTTCGCGGACCATAACGAGAGACCGAACCGTATGCAAGAATTCGTCGCTTTCTTTTTCTTTTCAACTCGTCGGTATGATATCACTGGATAGAAATTATTAATAAGTATTAATAAACTTGTCGCTTGTTTTTGTAACTTGGATTATTTAAATATACTTAAAACTGAAAAAATGTTGCGATTTGGGACAAAAAATTCTGGACGTACGTGGCTTATTACGGTTAACACGGCTCGATAGGTCCCTGACTATTTAAATTGATTGTTAAATCCGAAATTTTTCCATATCACTAATTAAGCGACTGATCGTGTCTTGAACAGAACACTGTATGAAAATGGAACGTTGTTTCTACGGACTAACTAGGAGAATCCATACCACGAACTACGCTTATTTACACGAGAAAAGAAAATTTCTACGTGATTTTCGTATAAATTCTTAATTTCATTTCCACATAGATAAAATATATCTTAGATGCACGAAAAATATATTTTCATCGATGAAATATTTCTTAGATACACTTTTTTAAATAACGCATCCTTTTACATATTAATTTTTTACTCTGTTTCTACGAGCTTGTACGAAACTGATTAAAGATCTTTGTTGCTAAGCTCTCAAAATAATTGAAGCAATTCTTTTTCAGACGAAAAAAGCGACTCGGCTCCGAGCAAATGCTAGAAATGCTTAGGGGGACGAAATTTATGTACTTTCATCCTGGTATCTACGAGGAAAAAAAAACGACTCGAAATTTCTCCGGTCGCTATTCCATTAGCTTCGCTTCGAAAGCTTTGTTTCTCGGAACGTACTTCCCTCGGTTCCTCCCTCGCCCATTTTATCTCGACTATCCTCGAACGTTTCTCGCCACAAAAATATTTTTGCCGCTGTCCTCCGTCACATTTAACTCCAAATTCTCCAAACTCCAAAGAAATGTCACCGATAAAATTACAAATTACGTAATCAGCTGCTTAATAATAAATCTAGGAAATGGACGAATAAAGCGATCTTGCTTTCCTGTCTTACCACGCTAGCGTCCGAATTCTCCGAAGAAACGCCAGTGAGTCACATCGGTGAATTAAACATTAACATCAGCGTGCTATTTATAGATTTACGAAACGTACAAATAAAGCGTAAAGCGGTTTTACATTCCTGTCCAACGCTGTTACGCAAGTGTTCAAATTCTCCAAAGGAACGTCACTGATCGAATTACAAGTTAACATCAGCGTCACTATTCATAGATCTAGGAAACGTACGAACGAATCGATCTTCCATTTTTGCTTAATACCATTGCGCAAGTAACAAACCCCAATGCCCATAAACGGAGGTTCGCGTCAGACGGGAATGACTCGAATGCCCCATTCGTTGCTAATTGGCCCGCGGGAGTCGCGAACGATTCGTGCTAGACTATTTCGACACGTGTATTTATGTATGTGCGTACACGTCGAGAGATAAGAGAGAAAGAGGGGCGTGTTCACAAAGAGCGATGTTGACCGCGAGAAATCGTGATTAGAGGAGGCTGCCGGCGCTCGGGTGGGGTTTCACCCTCCGACATACAAAATGATATATCGGCGGACGTGTCCAGAGAACCTGGACGTGTACCGCGCGCCGTGTAATCGGAGGATCTGCGGAGGTCACCGCGCCGCTAATGAGTCTTAATGAACGGGCGTGAGAGCGTACGATGACGCGGCCGCGTCCATGTTAATTTCACGATAGATAAATGGGGCACAAAGCCGCGCTTCTCGTTTCTCGCGAAATTCGAAAATGGCCCGGTCGGACCCGTTTCGTTTCTTAAAAGCCGCGCCCCTGTTTCCTTCTCTCCCCTCTTTCCGTCCATCGACGAATTTATACGCGTGTCGTACGATCGTTATTCACAGTCGAGGATAATCTCAGTTATTTGTAACGAATTCTTTTCTTCTTCTCTTTTTTGTTCGAGCAATTTTCATTTCCGCGAGAAGATGATTTTGCAACGCAAAACGATTAATGAAAGAAACAAAGACAAATTTTTAAAAGGCAATAAATGAGATTGCATACTCGTAAGTTTGGCAAACAATACGTTGGAAGAAGAAAGTTTGATTTTAGGTATTGTTTTATAAATTTTGTTCGACGGAAGACATGGTTAATACCCTGAGCTAACTGGCGGTCTCGCCCCTACTTTCCTGATCGCTAGCGCTATCCCCTCCTTAGGTCGACCTACCCCCTCCATTATATCGCCCAAAGCGTGGGCCGCCAGTTAGCCCTTTCCGATCTACAAGATTGTAGATTAACTGCAGCCACAATTTTAGGTTGAAGATTCTTTCCGAAGTACCAAAGCTCTGCCTTTTTCCGTCATTAAAATATTTAAAGAAATTAATACCCTCAACAAGATCCTTCACTGCCAACAAATTCAAAAGTACTATATAACAGCTCTTACAACACTTTTAACTCGGATTATAATTATTATTGGAACTATCACTACGTCCAATTATTGGAATTATAAGATTTTTGATTTGCAACGGCCCGTCTGACGAATTTCATCGGGAACCAACTGACTTTTTACGTCAGATTCAGGACGATTCCTAATGCGATTTACACTCTTCCTCGCGAGTATCATCGCGAGGACACCTGCACAATGAAATTAACACTATCGCGAGTGCGAGAGTCATAAATTACCATCATCGAAAGAAGTGTCCGACGGAATACCCCTCTCTACGAATAGCTCGTTGAAAGTATGTTCTAGCTCTTCGCAGCTAGAGGTTGGTAATTTGGATGTAACCTAATTGCATCAGCGAACTGCCTGGGCATCCGTTCTACCGTGAACCGAGTCACTCGACATTGAACGTTCTACGAGAAAGTGTAATTGCTTCGACTCTCTCTCTCTCTCTCTCTCCCTCTTGAAAAAAAGAGGGAGGTGATGCAAACCTTTTGCACCCCCTGGCGCGAGTGGAATTTTTTTTTTTTCTTCTTCTCTTTTTGTTTCTCAGATGGCGAACGAAGACAAATTGCATTCTCCTGGCGTTGAAAGTTTCGTGATTAATGAAACAAACGGGGGAAAAACGGGGTTATCGGAATCGGAATCGCTCGAAGATCGAAATAATTACGACCTTCTCACTACTGGGAAGCTTGAAGCTACAAATATATATATATATATATACATTTAACGTAACGTTACGAACCTTAGCTAAGGACTATTCTACAACATTGCAAGTTCTATTAGGAAACGTAGAAATTGAAACGACACAGTGAACGATTCATTTCGCGAATGACAGTTACAGTCAAACCTGTTTTTGTGCGGTATATGAATGCCAAGTGCGGTGTTGTAACGTTTTCTATCAGTGTACACACACAAACTGATACAATGCATATGATATACAATGTATGTGCATACTGCGTCAGCCAATTCCAATACATGTACATGCATATTACAGGTAGTAACACCAGTTAATTACGAACCTTCGAAGCGCGTACATGCATATCTTTTGACCATTGAGGTGTAGAAGGATTTTAGGATTTCTTTGTCAGCTGATCAAACGAGACATAAAGCGACCGTAATATGTTCAAGTGACGAAAGCGATTTTGAAAGAGTTCGTCGCAAGGAACGAGTAGCGTTTAATTGTGTGAAAATTTAATTTCACGTTTAAAATGAGAAATTAAATTTTTTTCAAACGTCTCCGTGCGTGATCTAATTATTTATTTCGTTTGGAAAGCACTTTCTCGCTATTTCGTAAATCTTTTTCCAAGTGAATGTTTTTCACGCGGTCCCTCTCCACGGCATAAAAAAGACTGTTGTAAAAAACTATTTGTTACAGCTATTTATGAAGTTCTCAATATTTCTTTTTGTGCAGCTTTTATGTAACGCACGAAAACAGGTTTAACTGTAATCCTGGGACCAAATTTAGCAATGCTGACTGCAGTGCTGCGCAGAGTCGTCTCTTTGAAAAAACGAGACGAGACGAGACGAAGAAGAAGAGAGATAGAAGGCGAAGTAATTCTGTGAGAAAAAAAAAAAAGAAAGAAACAGGAGGAGGCGATTTCCCCAGGTTCCGGCACTTTCTCGTTAACACTCGTTCGAGGGATCCCATTGACACGCGAAACTCGCCATGGCAACACCGCCCCTTTCGCCTCTCTCTCTCTCTCTCTCTTTCGTTTTCTTTCCCCATCGCCGTGCGAATCGACACCGCAGGTCGACACTCAGACACGAGGTATCCGATTTAAAGGAAGTTTGACAAGCGACCGAGGATTTTTCTCCTCGGTCAAACAAAGAGTTCGATTTCGCTCGATCCGGATAACTGGAAAGGCGATGATGAAAGCGGCGAGAGAGAGAGAGAGAGAGAGAGAGAGAGAGAGAGAGAAAGGGAATGAAAGACGGTAGTGGAAGAAAAAGAAAATTACATCAGCTGCTTGGCAGCGATCCCCTTCGCAGCATCCGCGCACACCCCCATCCACCCCCTTCTTCTTTCTTAGTTCTTCTTTCTTCGTCCCCTTGCTTCGCGAGCCAGTTTCTACGAAATTCAACCGTCTCCTTCTCTCTCGCCCCCTTTTCCTCCTTCCAGGAACCACTCGCGCGTTTTCGCCGGCAACCTACACGCGGTTAACGATCGCGCGCCTGCCAGAGAGACCCACGGAGACCCAGCGTAGACACGGCGAGAGAGAAACGCGTAGACGCCGCGAATGAATTGCCTCGCGCGCCGGCGACGTTGCGAATATATGAAATTCCCAGTTCAGCCGCGAGAGAGAGAGAGAGAGAGAGAACTGTCCAGGTAAAGGGTAGAAATTGCGACGGGGACACCACGTTGGATGAAAATTTGTTTTCTTTCTTTTTCTTTTTCTTTCTTTCAACCAGCGAAATTTCAATTCGACGCAGATTAAGATCCGAGAGGAACGGACGTGAACGTGTTCGAGGGACTCTTTGTTGTCCTTGTGACGAGCAAAAGTCCCTGGATGTTACGAATTTGTACTTGCAATCTACTGAATTTGGACGAATGTGAACGACGAGCAATGACATCGTCACGGAGAAATTTTTCTTTTCTTTCTTTGTACAATTTGTTACTTTGTGGCAGATGTGTTTGTGAAATATAAAATATAATATACAGTATAATTTATTATTATTATTTGTAAAATGTAATATTTGTACATTGAATCTGTACGAAAATTTTTACATTTGTATTTTATATTTTATATATTATATTTTATGAAACATCAAACACAGTACTTGTACAAAATAAAAATATATTTGTAAATTCTGAACATTTCAGAACATTTCGTCCGTATCTTTCAAGCACTTGCAAAGTCATGTAAAATAACAGAATCGCTCATAAAGCATCCGTAGCACAATTATTTACAAAACTTCTGTAACGATAGTTGTAACAAATAATACACGTTTCTTCTTACAAGCAATCTCTTCTTCTATCAACCGTTTCAAATACCCTGTCGAAAGCAGTGTTAGAAACTGGAAAACTGGAATTGCTGCGAATGCAGCGAGAGTCGCGCGGTGACCCAGTGACGAGCGAAACTGAACTAAAATTCAAGAAACACAGCCCGAGTAAAGGCCTGATCGTGTATTCCGGCAGCAAAATGAAAAAAGGAAAGAAGGGTAAAAGTCGAGCGGCGTCAACGTTGATGTCAGAAAAGCGTCGCGTGTCTAGAAATCGAGAGGCCAAGCCCGGCGTTTCCCATGGCCGGCAAAGAGCGGGTTCCGAGCTAACGCGAAAAGCGATCCGTCTTGGTGCACACGGGGAGAGAACACGCCACTTATGGTAATATTTCGTACATCGCGCGGCATGCATAATGCACCGAGCCAGAACTCGGGATTTACGTCTCGCGGAGGAGGAGACGAGGTAGAACCCCGTTGTTACGAGGGGACTCGTGGCGGACGAGACTCGGTGGTGTCTTCCGTCCGCAAGGAACATCTGCTGCCCGGGCCGTGCATAGCCGAAAAATAGGGAGGGATGGAGGGAGGGAGGGAGAGAGAGACCAGCAACCCTGTGTGCCCTTTCACGGATTGCCCGGCGGCACGACGCGCTCTAACTCTAAGCTGCACGGTCACTTTTCCAAAACGAACGAACGAAACTGCCATTCAACGGACCGCGTGCAGCCGGAGCTGCAATAAACGATGAAACGAAGGGGACAGAGAAATATACGGTGTCCGCGAGGATTCTACGAATTATTATCTTTACTCTTTTAACGCTGAACCCTGTATTGCTACTTTACTATAGAGTGAAATGATGTAAACAAAAACTGAACGATAATAACTTTCACAGACACGTGTTTTTTGAATTTTTTGTTATTTTATTTGGAAATATGGGTTTTTTTTCAGTACTCCCTCGAAACTCTTCAGTTTCTCAGTGTACATGTATCTAGCTGCTTCTACTATAATCGGTCGACTCTTTTTACGAAAGGAATATAGAGGGTAATTGTCAATTTGATACTGGGAATGAAATAACAAGAAAAAAAAACTGCACGACTGGTACCTCAGTACGTCTGACTAGGAAATAAAGACGACTTTTTTGCCATAAAATTTTATCGATATGCAAACATTTGAATCGATAGAAAACAAATTACAGGTGCGATCGCCACTCCCACTTGAGGTCTACCCCACGCCCCCTCGCGAATCACGTGACCCAAATCAACCAATCGCTAATTTTCGTTGCATCAGCGTTGCACCTGAAGAGGTTACCCCCGCCAAAATCACTGTCAGTGATAAAAAAATCGATTCTTTCATTTTTCTTTTTTGTTAAAGATCTGAATGAATGAGAGAGAGAGAAAAAAGCAAGGTTTCAAACCGGTTATTTGACCGGATTTCGGTACGTTTAGTGTTGATACATTTCATACAGAACTCTGGAATAACGATATAAAAATATTCTACATATAGATTGTTATAACTTAAATGATAATTATAATGAATAAATTCGTACAAATACATTTCTGTCCATACGTTTCTGTTTATTAAGGTAATAAAGTCGTACAATTATTCATAAAATTTCCAATTTCAAACATCTCGCCAAGAAAATATTAATTAAGAATTAAGATTACTCCGAATCCGTTCAAACTTTGAAACGTTTCAAAACCCAAGAAAGATTTGGATTTTAAAATGTTTAATTTCGAAATCCTTACACGGACGAAAAAAATCTGTAACTTTGAAAATTTAAAACTCTGTCCGCGCTTCGACGAAAGACACTTCGATCTCGATTTCTGAGCAAGACACGAGTCTCTTATTTATTTGCCGGGTAATTATTCTCCGCGAGATTCAGATTCAACGCGATCACGTTAGCCGCGAGTCGCAGGGAAGCAGCGATGAAATGCAAATCCAGGTGGGAAAGCAGAGGGAGTGGACGAAAAGAGATTCGCAAGCCCGGGCCAGCGGCGGATTTCACTTTCGGTGGCAAGGAGATCGATGCAACATCCACGGCGAAGGGAAAAAACTCGTGCCAAGTAAACAGGAAGTTCCGTTACGACCGTGGAAGAGGGCGAGGAGACAACGTTGGGGGACGGGAGTAACGAGTTGCCATAAAACAGACCTCTGTTTCACAGGGAAATCTCATTGAGAAACGTCTTCAAAACGTTTCGTCTATTTACATGCCGTCAAAAGGCAAATATTAGTTTGACGATAAAAACTGCCTCGGTCTCTCTGTAATCTTTGACCCGTTCTATCGTCAATGTAAAAATGAAACTATTCCACCCGATGGGAGAATATAATTCAGTGCAGAAATTTTTAAACGTTTTCACGGTGAAATTTCGCAGTGAGTAAAATTGCGGCGCTTTGTTCTTGCAAAAGTGTCTAAAAGTGCTTATTTAAAAGGTGAATCGCGACGAGAGTACTTTTATCGAAGAATCGTTTCATCTTTGTATCAAGTCGATTGTTTTTCAAAAAAGATCGAAATCAGGTAGAATTTAGGAAATTCGTCAACGAACTCGGGTGCAAGCGCAAGATCGAAATTGTCAATACACTCGTCACTTTGTTAATATCGCAGTAAAATTTCTCGCTAGTTGAATGGAATCGCTCTAGTTATCGAACTAATTAGTACACTTTAACTGCGAAGCACGAGTTGAAGGAACTCCGAACTATAGTTAAATACCGGTTTTCAGTGAATGGCTGTGTGTATATATATATATATATATACACATACCATCGATAGATAACCTTTGAAATATCGGTGATTTCGCTTGAATGAACGATTCGATATCACTTCCAGTACAATGCGGTTCCGCTTCCGAGCTGCTCGCCAAGCTCGCGTACAAATACGAGAAACGTGTGCAGAAAAGAAAGAAAAGACGCGTGGAAAGAATTAAAGGACACACACATACGCGCGCGTAGGGAGACGTATGTTTGTTGAACGGGTGAAATATAGTCGCCGGCACGTCCCGTTCGAAATGATAAACTGCGGTCTTTCGACTGATCGTCTATTGGCCCGTCGATGGGCACGAACGAATCAATCGGTTAACGGAAAGAATTCGGGCCGATACACGTCTTGTTTCACCGTAGACACGCGCTGACAAAATTTCTGAAAAATAGTCGACCATATTCTTCTGTTCAGCCTAATAAAAGTTTCAACGACGCAAGATTCAAAATCCAATTTCGTTCGCAATCTCCAGCAGTCAATTTTCCCTATCGGGCTCCGTGTTTAAAGTCGGGCGATGAACGCGCGCGTGTAATCGGCCAGTGACTAACGTTTTCCAGTGCAAAGAGCGACGCAGCCGATCGAGAGAACACGTACAGGAGGGAAAAGGAATCGGGCGTGGAGATGCGACGACGGTAAAATAGAAGGTTAACCTTCGTTCGGCTGGTGGAAACCGCGGTCCGGGGCGGTGAGCAGCTGTTCCGAAAGTGCAGACGGGTCTCGAGGCCGAGTCGGCCTCGATCGAAAGTAAAAGCGTGTAACCGTAACCGGTATCGGCTGCGACCACGACCAGGTTGCAATCGTGCAGCCTGGTTATGGTTGTACGTACGTAGGAGTCTCTCTTTGCGTGGCGACACACCAGAGAGATCTCCACATCACGAAGAAATAGAAGAGCACCAGGAGGAGTCGTGTGTCGCCTAACCTATCTCGCGCGTGGTTTCAATCCTCTTGCGTGTCTGTGTATGTATGTGTATGTCTAGTCATTTCACGATGTTCACTCACCTAGCGGTACGCGTAGAGCCGGCCAGTACTTTGAAAACCAGAGACAGAGAAGAATAGAGGGAGAGAGGGAGAAAGAGAGCCGCACAGTCCAGTGTCCGCGAGCGTGTAAAATCCCCGGCGTGTGTTTCTTCTTCTTCCACCACTGTGTCTGTTCGGCCACCGACGAGAGAAAGACGTACGCTCCTAGCGAGAGCCGGTCGAGAAAAGAACAGCGACAACAGCGGCGGCGGCGGCGGCGGCGGCGGCGGTGGCGGCGGCCGAACTGAAACCACGTTCTCCTCTTTTTTTCTTGCTCCCGTAGCTCTCGTCCGACTGATTCCGTTCGACCGGCCTGTGTCGCCGACACGCGGAGATATTCGTACAGAGGAGAGAAACCCGAACGGTATACAAAAAAAAAAGGTAACGGAGTAACTACACCACCAGTCGACGACAAACGAGAACGACGAGCACCGCGACGATCCGCGTAGGCGCTGGGCGCGTACTGTGCCGAACCAACGAAAGCAGTATGGCGCCCGGCGGCTTTCCTGCTGCGCGCTCGCTCCTCTTTATCCCCTTCCACGCGTCTCTGTCTCCAAACCCCACCGTACCGCGCCGATATTCCCCTCCCGTCGCGTCTGTCTCCGTCTCCGTCCGACGCGACGCTATGCCGTTATAGATCGTTCGACTCTGTCGCGCCACCTGCACCCTTCTCCCCTCCATCGAACAGCAGTTAGTTACGTTAGCAATGGGCATTTCAATGCACGTACACACCGCACCGCGCAGTTTTATGAGAATTTCATCCGGTTGCTGTTTGGATTAAGAAACATTTACGAACGATTCGCGTTCGTTAACTGACGTAACTTACGTTACGACGCGCAACTTGAAACTTTAGCTCGGATCCTAAATTCTCTCGTCAGATGCGTTCGAGCTAAAATTCGACGTTTCTCGAACCCATCGCTGGCTTCCAAGCTCCTTTCTCTCTCTCTCTCTCTCTCCGTCGTTCCGCAGAATTTTCTCCTTTCCTCGCGAAACGGTTCATCCTTCTCCGATCGAGACGCTCCGTCACGTCGCAACTTTGTCGCACCCAGCACGTCAAGGGTACGTCGCGATGTCTCCGTCCGACTAGCTTCCCCCTCCACGACCAGTGACTCCCCGCCTGGCTCGTCCGGCACAACTTGGGGAGAGGGGAGAGACAGCGAGACGATCGCGCGGAACGCGTGGAAGGCAGACGAGGATACTTTCCGCTGGCGCCGTCGGCCGTCAGCCAATGGAGGCGCGGCAGGAGCAGTGTCCCCTGCGAGGTCGCGCGAGCAGACGTCTCCGCTTTTCCCCAAGAGAACGCGAACGCGGGCAGCGTGGGCGAAAGATGAGATTAAAATTAGATCGATTGTCTTTAATAACTTGCGCGGCGCCGTATCGCGCCAGCCGGCCAGCTCCGGCGTTAACCGAATGCAACAGTTAGAATTGCGTCCCCGCTGTGCCGTCCGACGATCGAACGCGTCCGTCGTGCCCACCCTCTCCTTGTTTCCCTCGGACGACGAACGAACTGTTCGTCTGCCGGACGAACGACGCTGTCCTCGCCGAGGGAAAGGTCGAAGGTCCCGATAAAGGTTCCCTCTGTCGATGCTGCTTTTCACGTAGGAGGTGAGAGGGATCGGGAAGAATGCAACTATAGAATGCACTTTTTTTTTTATCGCTGACAGTGATTTTAACGGGGGTAACCTCTTCAGGTGCAACGCTGATGCAACGAAAATTAGCGATTGGTTGATTTGGGTCACGTGATTCGCGAGAGGGCGTGGGGTAAACATCGAGTGGGAGTGGCGTTGTTTGGTACTGAGCGATCGCGCCTGTAATTTGTTTTGTGTCGATTCAAATGTTTGTATATCGACGAAATTTTATGGCAAACATTTATATACGTAAAACGTAATACGTAAATTTTCAGGGTCATGTTTTTTACATATCTGAAGGTATTCTTTTTACCACTACACGATAGGTAATAAAAAAACAATGCCCTTGGGAACTCGAAAAGAAATAACCTTGGAAAAAGAATCACTCGTGTTTTTTGCGTTGTCACACGATTTGAAAAGATATTAAGGGATTGGACAAAATAATGGAAACACCTCACATAAAATCACTTTAGGTAAACAACGATCGACTCAGTGATACGATCATTATTTTTCAAAAGGTAACGGAATTTTCCGAAATGACAACGATCCGTACATTGTAGACTTTTAGTTTGATTCAAATATAGTTCTTGGCAAGCACAGTTACTGAACTTGAGTGTTACCGAGCCACTATGTTCTCGAGAACAAAGTTAGAAGCAGATACGCTAATTGTAAAAGTTCTACCTGCAAGAAAATTGGCCTCGCTTAAAGAACTTGAGAGAAGAATGTCATAACATCCCATCAACACTGGAACTACCGACGATTCGAGCATAAAATTTCCATCAGAAACATCAAAATAAAAAGAACAGAAAAACTTTACGACATAATCTTGCACAGAAACTTTTATTCGTACCCTTTATTTATAAATTTCTAGGAAAAATTACAGTTTGCCTGTTTTGGTAGTTCTAGCGTGAAATATCATTCAAGATTTGTACGAATCTATTCCGAGAAGAACTCAAGCTGTGAACCGAAGGCTTGATGACGATCCTACGCGTTGTTCTTCTATTTCGTATTTTTATACAACGCCTCCACCGTTTAGTAACAGCGGATTTTTACGCATTTATGAGAAATTTCAAAGCACGTAATGCACGTATAGTAATACGTACAAAAATATATAAAATATTCAAATATTCAAATATCCAAAATGTATAAACTATTCAATATTCAATGCAATGATTAGAAGAGAAATCAGTCTTCTATCTAGGTTCCATTTCCTACATTTCGTTCATAAAAATATGAATTTGCATAAAAAAAAACTCGCGATCTAGCAGTTTTTGCATTTGACTTTCTGAGCATTCGCGATAAATCATAGTTAATCGTAAATAATTGTCACTCGCTCCGTTCAGTTCCACATTTGACACTGCGACGCAGTTTACGACATTTTATCCGCGACCGTGGGACGAGAGCAACGTGTAGGTGCACACGTGCACAAACACCGGCAGGAATTTCACGCGAGGACGTTTCGAAAAAAACGGATATCAGCATCGAGGAGGAAGAACGCGTGGTAGGCGTTCGAGAGGGGCACGTGGGCTCATCACTGCGTGCGATGAAGAAAATGCCACGGAAACGAAGACGAGCGTGAACGTAGCAGGATAGATGATTCATTAGGTTGCGTCTGGAATATCCAGCGAAAAAAAAAAGAAACAACCGGTGGGGAAAAACGCAACGAAAGACCTTTGGTGCCTGCTGTTCGTGGAAGTTCGAGCAGTTAGTCGCGCGTAAATTCTCCCACCACGGGGAGAGAGAGAGAGAGAGAGAGAAAGAATCGGACAGAGTATCGCAGTCGACCGTGTAATCGCAGTTAAACGAGGCACCGTGTCGTCGCCTTGCGAGATCCATCTCGCAGCTAATCCTGTTATTAAATTTCATTGCACACTCGACCGGCTAATTGCTTCGTTAGAATTAAGTCGATTATCGATTACAGCCTCGATATAACGGGCATCGATCCGGATCCTCGCCCCCGGAGCTCTGCCATCAGCTCGTCGACGTCCCGCGGAAAGCCGTGTCCGTTTTAATAAACCCGTGTAGATCGTGAAGGTGTAAGATTCACGGGAGCACCGGAAGTTGCGCCCGAGTATCGATTCGTTAACATACGGCGACTTACACTAAGAACGACGAAATTTTTTGTCAGCGTATCGCATTTCTCGGAAGGTGTATTGAAATAATTCGACACTGTTGCTGAACTGCGCTACGTTCAACGTCGGTATTACCGACCGAGAACGTCTCTCCCATTTTCTTTCATTTTTAATTAGTCTTGAACTGGAGTTGTTTAGGAATTCATTGGATACATTTCCCGTTTGTATAAAACGGAATTTTTGGTAAAATTTAATAGGTTGGCAAAGTGTTGTATATTTAAATACGGCTCGGGCGAAACAAATAATACAAAATTCATTACCTTTATTTTAAATTTTTAACACGTGCACTAAGAATACAGAATACGAATAAATATAAAGGTATTACAAACGACATAAATAACGTCGTTTTTTCGATTCTGATACAAAATTTTGCTTTATTTAAAAGTTAATACAGTTTTAATATTTGCGCCCATCTCTCTAACACAAGCTTTCTATTCCCTTTTTGTTGAAAGGAGGTTGAAATAATTTTGAAGTAAAAAAAAATTGTAACTCAAAGAAAAACGTTAGTCATGGATACACCTAATAAACAGGAAACGTTCTGCGGTCGAAGCGGTTCTGGGCGTATCGCTGTCGAACGCAAGAGTCCGATAACAGGAGGTCGGAACTTCCTTTCCAAGTTGCCCAGGTAGTTTCGATCGTTCCGAGCGTTGGCCAAGGAAACGTGACGACCCGATCGCGGAGCAACGTCGACACACGGCAGCTGGCTCCAATTTCGTCGCGGTAATCACGACGAAGAGAGATTACGAAGCGCGGTGGCAACGAGCGGCCAGGGAGTCGGTCGTTCGATTCGCAAGGCGAATCTTTTATTTAACAAATCGTTCCGTGCCCGACCGATTTTTCCGTTACTTTCCATTGATATTACGATTAATAGTTTTGTTTCTGAAGTATGCCTTGCAATTTTTTTTAACAGTGCTTATAACTGTAATTATCACAAGGAAAGTGTCTGGAGTTTGTTTAACAAACAATGGTTTTTTTTAACGTCAAAATTAATTAAACATAGATTTTGTTTCAAATATTTTTAGCTTCAAATATGTTCATGTACTACATGATAATGAACGATATTAAATAATATTATATACTGTATAAATATATATATTATATACAATATAAATTTCACTCAATTTTTATGGTCAATTTCCTTGGTCTGTAATTAAAAAGTTGTTAACAGCAGTGAAGCACGGTAGTGCGATGCTAAGAGAAAGGAGGAGAAGAAGAAGAAGCGCGAGAACGTCGCGACGCGATCGCAGAACAACGGAGCAATATCGCTGAAGAGAATTTCAAATCGGAGCTAATAGAAAGCAAGGAGGAACGAACGAAATAAGAGGCGCTCGACTCGCTCGGTCCCCTTTCATCTCCGCGGATGCAAAGATCCTCAGTGGTCCTCAGTCCTGACAGCCTGGGCTCCTCTAATTGCGTGGAAATCCGGACTGGATGATTCCGCTCCGGGCATGGTCACGACGTCTCTCGGGCGAATACAACTTCCAGACGACTCCAACCGGCTCAGAAAGAGCCGTATCGGCTAAGTAACGACGACGTTATTGTTCCGATTATCTGGTCGACGACGGCGCGTAATTAGAGATGGGCGAGGTACGTGTCGAACGATTACAGTGCGATCGAATACCGATCGATGAACGAAACTTGTACAGGGATTTGATGGAAATGCGTGTAAAGAACCTCAAAATTGTTTTGCATTCTACTTATCGCGAAGGTAAAATTTTTCCAAGCGATCTAATAGTTCTTCTTAGAGAAAAATGGCAAAAAAGTTTTTTATCTGATTAAGACTGCGGACGCGTGGGTTCTAACAGCGACTTTATGGTTCTGGACGTGTAGATGTAATTTACGTTTCGAATAATGTTGAGAGTTTTATTATTTGATTGTTACACTGCACACTGTGTACTGATTATCATTACACTGTGTACTAATGCTACGATTGTGATAGATCAAATGTTGGTGAAACTTAATCCGGAATCGTAAAGTCGCTGTTAGCACGTTGTGGACATGTCCGCAATGTTAAATGATTGAGAAACTTTTCTGTCATTTTTCAAGAGAACTGTTGATTATATGATACAATAATAATATTTTTATTACGTAATATAATATTCTTATGTAATTTCCTTTTGCAAAATTGCAACAGTTTAAAGTATCACTAATCTTTTACCATTTTACGTGTTCAATTATGTTTCTGTGCAAGAGAAAAATTCTGATTGCTACACGCAATGTTTCTGTAGCGAGCGGTCGCTCGCATTAAAATTTATTACCGACCGACTCGATTATTGGCAAAACATTAAATTAGACCATGAAACGAGCCGCGTCTGCTGCTGCGTCTAGTCCCGCAAAACCAACCCCAGCCTGCATCCGTTCGGAAAATTGGAGCATCTTTCTTTTGCTTTCTGTTTCGTTTTGTTTTCTTCTTACCGTCGCTGTTAACGTATATACTTGCATTAATAAGAAATTACAGTAATCGCGCGTACTACGATTTCTTTCAGCTCGTGAACAGAGATGGACGAGAGTGATCGTTCGACGGTTAATAATTTACAAATGTTAAAATAAAAATTAAAATAGTAAATATTCTCTCGCTGTGAATTAGCGGAAAATCGTCAGAACCTCTTCCATGACAGACACATCCCTGCGTAAATGGACCGGATCTATCGACTATCCAACGTCAGTCGTTCCAACGCGAGTAACATCGCGAATCGACTTGTCTCACGATGCAATTACGTTGGCTCGAGAGCGAGATACGTCAGACGTGATTCCATCAAAATGCCTCTCGGAAGGCGGAGCAGCTGTTCTCGGAATCGGTGGAATCGGTGGAAGCGCGCCGGAAATCGCGTAGCGACCGTGGCCGCGACATTAATCGAGCGGTGCGCGCCATATGCGCGTACAGCAACCGCAGGTAACCGCAGCCGATAACCTGTTCAGTTTATCTCGTTGCAGCAACACCGCGAAACCTCGCGGCGCGTAACGCCGTTTTTCCATTTTTTCCCGGCTCTTTCGCCGACCGATCGAACCGAACGATCGATGCAACGTAACGTTACCGTTGCGATCGCGACTCTCGCGGGAAATGGAAAAACAGGCCCATCCTGCTCTCGAGATCTCAACTACACCTTCCGAAACAAAAAAACTTGATCATCTTGATCAGCTGTTTCGTCGCTTCAGAATCAATGGGCCAAGCAATATTCAAGTTTACAACTTCAGAAAGATCTGTATGTGAGACAAGGATCGCCAGGCTCTGCTTCGAATAATCAATTAAAATACTTTAACAATCTTTAAACAATCAATTTGAAAAAAACCAATTGGAAGAGCAGATCGACGAACCGTCATGGCTATCGCGCATATGTTATATATCGAGCAGCTACGCTAACAGATTCCAAGTTACGCGAAATTGGTTGGTCAATAGGCCCGAGAGGCTGGCGGTATGCAGCCAGCGACAGGTGAATGCGAGTTTCGATTCACCTTCGCCTTCGCCTCTCTCCTACCGTTCGATCGTGATACGCGATACGAGGTAATCAGGCTTCGGCATTGAAAAACGTTCGAATGGAGTTTGATAATCGGTCGTCCAAGGCGATCGGCGAACGCCCGACTTTTTTCTCCGTATTTCGATTCTCGTCGGGATTGGCGTTGAAATCCCCATTAAAGCCGCTCGCGGGATGGTTCACGGGACGTTCGAGGGTAAGAGCGATGCTCCAAGGGTGGATTTGCGGTTTTCTGCCGAGTAATAGCTTGACATTACGAACGAGATCCGACCGCGAAACCCAATCGCAGACGCCATTGCCCCGGAGAGCTGTGCAATCTTTCCCCGTTTCGTCTTCGAATCTCTCAAGCGATCGTCGACGATTGCTAAAAATGTTGCACGGACCTCGCAGGAGAGAAATGGGAAGTTGGCGAGACGTTTTCCTTCTGAAGCGACCTGGTCTCGAGCTGAGAAGCGATAACGGCAGCCCCCTTTAATTAGCGGCATCGGATCTTCTTCTCAGCCGGGGCTGATAGGCGGCTGCGGCCGCTGCGCGCAAAAAGCGACCGCGACGAGCCAGAGCTTTCGTTCGAGGTAGCCGGGACGAAAGATGGATGGAGGCGAGCAATTGCACCGCGGCGGATGGTCTTTTTGCCGCGACGAACCTCTTCCGGTCGCGAGAAAGCGCGCCCCGTAAATTTGTCCGATCTCGGTGCGGGCATATCGAAAAACCTCGATGAACCGCGGAGGAAATAGTGGAATAGCCGTGCGTTTATACCCGTACCTATCCTTGTTGCGTTATTATTTCCATCGCCATCTTCCTTTCTTGCTTTCACGGAGCCATCGTTTCGAGTTATCGCCCAGCCGATATGTCTTGACGCGTCTTTAAAGCTTTAGCTTTAGCCCGCAGTCGTCCAACTAAAATACATCGAGATTCACGATACTTTGCACTTGCGTCGTAAAGTATTTCGCGAGATAATCTCGTTGGACTGTAGGCAAGTTGTCTGTCTGTCGAAATAGAGAGATTATTCGCCGAATGAGAAACATTAAATTTCTTCTTAAACAAACGACGTTTCCGTAGTGCTTTTCCATTCCACGTAGCGTGCAAATAACGTAAATTGATCTTTCTGCGGTACATTTTGCGTTATTAAAAAAGAAAAGAAATATGGCGGGTCAAAGTCATTTTTTTTGAGGCAAAGATTTATATCGTAAGATTTCTTAATGATTTTTTTTTTATCACTGAAAGTGATTTTAGCGGGGGTAACTCAGAAAATCGGGCCTCTTCAGGTGCAACGCTGATGCAACGAAAATTAGCGATTGGTTGATTTGGGTCACGTGATAGACCTCGAGTGGGAGTGGCGTTGTCTGGTACTGAGCGATCGCGCCTGTCATTTGTTTATCGATAAAATTTTATGGCAAAAAAGTCGTCTTCGTTTCCTAGTCGGAACAGTTGCTTCTGAGCTTTTTGTGAGACAAATCATACAAGTCGTGCAGTTTTTGTTAGTTTTCTCCCCCCCTACATTTCTTCAATTCATTAATATTCGTTCCTTAAAATTCCTTCAACAATTTTCTATAATATTCGGATCGGAAAACTTGGCTGACCATTCTAAATTATTTACTTTATTGTTTGCAAAGTACTGTTTTACTATACTTTCGCGTAATCACGTTATTGAAAAACGTACTTGTTCCAGGCACACGTGTTAATTTGTTCGTCAATCGATATATACTTTTTACTATTTAATTTCTCTGTAATAAGTTTCCATCTTACCTTAGTAATCAATAGCCGTCTCCCACGGGACTCGGAAGTTGTTGCTCCTTTCGTAGATCACGATGATAGCAGCGGAGGCCATCAGATCCGTCCCTTCATCGATAAATATGACTTGTCGCCATTTCTTATTCACATAAATTGCGTATCTCTGCAAACTGCGAACGGCGCAAACAGCTTACGCTCTTTCTTCCTTTGACCAAAGCTTTCCTTGCAATTTTTGTCGTTTCACAAGTTCACAGTTCCTTAAAAGAACATTTCCGAAATTTATCGCAACTCCAGCTTTTGCCGCAGTCGAGCTCGAATTTAACGCCGTGCGTATCATAGCACGTGCCAGAGCTGTTAGCTGCGGTCGTCCACAACTTTTCTTTCTCCAAAATTATCGGGATCTTTCAGTAAAGCTGTTGTCACGGAAGAACGTTCTTCGTGTGTTTCAGACAAATTCACCATTTCACCGTGACCCATTTTAACGTTACGCTTTCGATAGCATCCGTACGACTGACGAGTATAAACGTTCGGACGTTTGCCCGAACTTGTTCGCCTCGCAATATTTACATTTCTGTTTTTGCATTTCTGAGAAATTGCCTGTTTCGGTAATAACACTCGACATAATCCGTAGGGTAAGGGTAATTTTCTTTACCTTACTATATACATACATACATATATTTATATATTTATATCATTATTTATATTTATATATTTATATTATATTTATATTATAGTTATATTATAAAGATATATTTACGTAAATATTAATATTAATATATTAATTTATGTTTATATTTGTTTAAATATATACATATTTATATTTATAAAAATTATGAAAAAAGGAAATGTTCGATATATAAACAAGTATTGAAATACAAAAATATCCATAGTAACGATAGTAATAATTATTTGTTAAACTCAAATATGTTTATTTACTTATTTAAACGCCACGATTCTTCGTATTTCCCATTTTTAGCCTCGGAACGCTAAATTTTTCACTCTCCCACTCTATCCCTCGTATCTCTCGCATTCTTCACGTTTCGCGACTCGTCCTCAAACGCTGGCGGACTTTCGACCGCGTAGACACGAATTCGCTTGAAATGGTAAACTCCAAGTCGCAGTTCGGTATTATTTTTCATAATTTGCAGCCGCCTTCTGTTTTCTAAAATTCCGAATTTCCATTCATACACGCGTATGTCCGTCTAGGTACATATACGTGTATGTACCGAGAAACGGAAACGGAACGAGCCAGGGGGATTGTTACGTTCGCCCGGGAATAGCTCGAACCTTTGCAATTTCGTATCGAAGTCCGGGAGGTACTTCGGAACAATCCGATGCCTTTGTTTCGATGAAATCCGTGGAATTAAAGCGGGCGAAACTTTCGATCGGAGGAACACCGTAGCCGATTACCGGTAACCGAATTTCCACTGCAACGTTCCGTTGCTTCGATATGCAACATATACCTTTCACCGTGCACGACCGTGTGTATTGGAACACGCGTTGCTGCTTGACTACGAATTTTCGAATTTATAAATTGTTTCGTACGATTGTAAAATAATTTAATAACTTTAATAATCGTATTTCAGTACAAATTAATAAGATAATTCAACGATAAAATTGGACGTTAATAAAATTTTCTTTGATGATGATTAAAGTAATTATTCAATGTGAATTTTAATGATTCCCTTTAATGACGATTTGCTTTAATTTTTCAGTCCACTTCGATTGAAACAAAAAATTGGAACAATTGATTCTCGAAGCAAGCCGCTTCTCGCTAGAAATAATTTACGCCCCACAAATGCTCTTTTGTTTTTAAAACAAACATCTGTCAATCGATAAAATCATCAGTTCGAGTCATCATAATATGATCATTATATATATATATATATATATGATATATTGAAGATTTTAATGAGAAAAATAATTCATAAGATAAAATCATTTATCACTGACTGGCTTTTAATCAATACGCTTCAAGCAGCTGGGAAGCTTGTATTCTGCGTTTATTTTTCGAAAGGTAGCAGCCAGATACACGAGAGGAGAGAGCAATCGCGATCGTAAAGTGTGCAAACTATTGATATTGAAACACCATTAGGTTTCTGGGCAAAATTGCACGACACAGAGACACACGCTGGATACATGGGGTAGATCCCGCGACAATTTCACAACCGGGCCTGTCCCGGCTCGACCATAAGTAAGACCAGCAAAACGTGTGCCTCGAACACACGTAGTTTCCGGTCCAACAAACTTCCCTTAAATGTCGCGAAGGAACGACGAATGATGGAAATCGTACCATCTTTTAGTTACGAATGATGTACGAAACACGCTTTAGAGGAAGTGTTTCGGAAGCTTATAAGCGACAAATACTTCCTTAAATTCTGTCTACATGTATACAGGGTGGCCACTTAAAAACTGAAAGTTTTGAAAAAGTCACAACTTGTACATTTTCAATCTTTTTTTGTAGGATTTTATTTTCTTTTTAAATAATAAAAAATTAAAAAATTGTGTTAGTAAGTTATTTTTGTTTTATATCATTCAGTCTTTCAGTGGCCACCCTGTATATATGTTCGTTTTAAGTAATAATAATAATAATAATGATATATGTATCTAGGTCATGCTACTAATATATACCATATATATTGGTAATCTGTTAAAAGTAATATATAGTAATGTAAACCTAACCTAAAATGTACCTATAACCTAAAACTAGATATGTTTATCATACTATATGTATATATATATATATACACACACCACAATCGTCATTGTTATTAAGCTATCACTCCGGTAATGTTAATTTTCATACTGTTGCAATTACTCTTGTTATCGTTTAGATCTATATCTCCGAAGCAATTTCGTAATAGCAGCACGCTATCGACATCGACAACTCTGATTGCAGCTAGACATTGCTTCAACGATGTTTGACATACCAAACTACGATTTGGTCTCTCGAATTGTTCTCCCGAGTTGACTGGCATCGAATAAACTTACTGAACAACCGAGAAAATGGATTCCCTTTTTCGCGAAACGAGCAAATCCTTAAAGGTTAGTTTATCGATTTTCTGCACATTTTCGATATTTTGACATTTAAATGACACGCTACAGTTTCAATATACATATATAGAAATTTCTAAATTTTCATCTTCTATTATCTTTTTTCCAATGTTGCACGCCGATTGTCCAAACAAGATGCAAACGATGCTAAAAATTGCTAAAAATTGCTAAAAATTGCAAGATAAAAGAAGATATGATAGACATATCTAGTTTTAGGTTAGGTTTACTATATATTAGTTTTAATATATTATAAATATATTATTAGTAAAACCTAAACTATATATATATGGATTTTCAGATTTGATTGATTGTTTTAAATAATAATAGTAATATATAGTAATATATTATAGATATATATACATATAGTATGATAAACATATCTAGTTTTAGGTTAGATTTATATTACTACACATTACTTACAACAAATTACCAGTATATATGGTATATATTAGTAGCATGAACCTAACCTAAACCTAGATACATATACCATCATTATTATTATTATTACTTAAAACGAACAATTGAACCTGAAAGTCCAAAGTTGAGAGAAAAAGATCTAATAGCACAAATTTGACATGAACGAATGAAAAAGAAAGAAGTGACACGAATAAAAATTTCCAGATGAAAACCACACGTCGAAAGCATAGTATGTGTTTTATGATCCTTCAGTAGAGCGAAGAGTTTTAGTTTCAACGTCCCGCGAGGCTCTCGAATTCCCGTCATTTCGCTCGCGTCGCTTTATTTCCTCCATCTCGTCCCCCATTCCCCTGCAGCGGATTTAAAACGCGACGCGTACCCCGCTCGGGAAGCGTGTCGCCTCGCCTTCGAAGATTCCAAGGGTTTCTGGATTATTCAGCAACCCTTCTGTTCCTCGCGCGTTCGACTCTGTCCTTATCTATCGGGACGTTTAGGTCCCCAATTGATTTAACTCTCGTTCCCGAAATTGTCCGACGAGCGCCGCTTTCCTCGTTTCACCGTTTGCGCGCGTTGCGAGATCGTACGCGAGATGAATCCGGTGAAATCTGCTTCAACGAGGATCGAGGGGAGGATCGCGGCTGAAAATCGAGAATCAATCGGCCGAGCGACTCTTCTTGCTAATTGAAAGAAAAATCGAATCAATCGACTTGCATATTTGTTTCCGCGCGTCGATTTTTTCAATTCTGTCTCTTTCTCTCTCTCTCTCTCAAGACTGTTTACTTTAACGATAATGAAAACTTCGTGCTAAAGAGATTTCAGAAAATTTTGCGCATCACGTAGAAGACAATAATTTGGGCTTTACGTTGGGTTTCACGTTGGCTCGAAATTTAATTAATCCTATCCTCGCGGCTGTCGCCATTTCAATGTCTCTAATTTACTAGCGAATAGAGCTTCAAGACGCCGCAACCGGTGTTTCCACGGAGTCACATTAAAGGTTAATTAATCGTTACGTCGCACCAGTCCCCGAGGTTCTCTACTCGCGGAATTTACATCGTTCCGATCGTACATACAGGGTGGTCCAATTAAGTGAAGCTACCTAGATATCCTTTCAAATTGTGACGATGCAAATAGTAAACACCTTCATTTACATTTGTTGTTAGACTCTCGATTGACCAAGATCTTTGATTTCTGACTGATGGAGGTTAATTTATGCACAGAACTTAAATTTTCAAGGTTATGTTTTTTTCATATCTTTTTTTCCTATTAGCTACACGATATAATAAAAAAAAACTGCATGATTTGTATCTCAGTACGATTCGTCTCACTGAAAGGCCCAGAAGCAACTGTTCCGACTATTGATATAAATTTTATTGACATGCAAACATTTGAATTGATACAAAACAAATTACAGGCGCGATCGCTCAGTACAACGCCACTCCTACTCGAGGTCTACGCCACGCCCCCTCACGAATCACGTGACTCAAATCAATCAATCGCTAATTTTCGTTGCATCAGCGTTGCACCTAAAGAGGCCCGATTTTCTGAGTTATCCCCTTTAATCACTTTCAGTGATAAAAAATATGTACGAAGAAAAACATCAACGACCTTCCGATACTATTCATGTTAGACAAAAAATATTTTTTGCATCGTCGCAATTAACAAAGACATCCCGTATATTTGCTGTTGGTCGACGAACGTGGAACATTGTTGCAAAGCTACATCCTTTCGAAACGAATGGAACTTCAGGAAGGTTTTCCCCGTGATAAAAGTTGATTCAAAAGTTGAGACGAGTCCGTCGATGCAACAGATAATTTTTATGAGACTTTCGAGAAGTCGTTCCAAGTATCGATCTGTCGGGTCTTAACCTATACTGAACGTTATCTTGATCCAACAAGTTTCATTTTCAATTTTCTTTTATTTTCGAATTAACTCTTTCGAGTATAAAAAATAGTGGCTCTTTTCAATTTGACGACAAGCCAAAGAAAATTTGCATTTGTTGTTCAAGTGAGAAATCTAGATGAAGCATATTCGTGATTTTAACACATTTTGAGATACTTTAGAATAAAAACAGAAATTGTCAATTGTAATTATGTATAACTACTCGCGAAAGAATACAACGAAACGATAGAATTTCGTAATAAAAGGGAACGACTAGAAAATTTGGTCAATTTCGCAGCGACGTAAAATGCACTTACCCCTCGTCGACTGCGCAACATAGTCTACTCGCCCGCGGCTTAAAAATAATTCAGCGCACAGGTGCACGTTCCTCGAAAACGAGATAAAACGCTCGAACGGGGTTAAAGTATTCTTTCAGCGCCACGGCAAGCCGCGAGGGGGTATTTTCTTCGTTGAATTCTTCCTTTTCCTCTGTTTGCCAATCGAACGAATTGAAACTCGTCGAAAAAATTGCTCGACGATTAAAAACGATATACTCGTCTCGCTCGCGAGTACGAACGTAACAAAAGTGATTGTTACGAAATTCGAACGAGAGGCGCGTGTTTCACGAGCGAGTATAACGTAAACAGCCGGTGAAACGAAGTCGATGAGAAGGATTTGATCCTCGCGGTAACACGGTCCGCCAGCCGTTACCGCTATTTCAAGAATCAATGATTGACATCATCCGATCCTAGTCAAGGAGCAGCGAGCGCCAGCGTTGCAAGTATATCGTTAATGTCGGCCGAACGTTAAATCCCCGCCTACGAACGGATTGCCATTATGCTAAATACTCGGTATGCTGTCGCTCGTCTGTATCACGCGTGGACGATGCGTGAAATTTCACGCGTCACCCAAGTATACGGTGGGCTAAAAGTTTTCAGGTGCAACGCTAATGCAACGAAAATTAGCGATTGGTTGATTTGGGTCACGTGACTCGCGAGGGGGCGTGGGGTAGACCTCGAGTAGGAGTGGCGTTGTCTCGATTCAAATGTTTCCACATCAATAAAATTTTATGGCAAAAAAGTCGTCTTCGTTTCCTAGTCAGAACAGTTGCTTCTGGGCCTTTCTTCAGTGGGACGAATCGTACTGGGATACAATTAATTTTATGTTAAATTTAAGTTCGTGATTTTCTTTTTGCGTACTTTAATCTGTAAAAAAAAATTGTAAAGAATATATGATAAAAAAATTACGGATTTATTTTAATAGGAAGTGATTTTTGACCCAGCCTGTACAATTATACAGCGCGTGTAGAAAGTATTCGTATACTGACGAATAATACGTCAACAAGGTCAAATAGTTTTTTTCTGCATTGTATTTTACAAAGTAAAACTTTTCCAAGAATAGTTTTTTTCAAAAATAGCAAAACGAATTTCTTAATTATTGAGGATGCGTGCGTTCTAACAACGACTTTACGATTTTTAGGATCGTAAGGACGTGTGGATGTAACGTTTATATTTCGAGTAATGTTAACATTTAGTTTTATCATCTGATTATTTACACTTACACCGATGCCATGACGAATGTTAGTGAAATCCAACACGAAAATTACGTAAAATAGACATCCACGCGCCCAGAATCGTAAAGTCGCTGTTAGGACTCACACTTGAATCTTGTTTCAAAGACTGAAGCACGAAATCGAGTTTGCTCGAGAGTTCCTGTTGCTTCGCAGAGCGTAATTCGCTCAAAAACTGAAAGGAGCTGCTCAGTCGTTAAAAGACGCAAAACACGCGCAATTCAGGATTTCGTAATTCACGTTAAATACCCGGAATTTATGGAACGAAGATTACGCAGAGTATCGCCGAAGCGCGCGGACCGCAGAGATCCACCGCGGTTATTGTTATTTAAATTTAATTAAACGCTCGGAGGCCGGGACAGGGGGCCGTTAATCACGGCCGCTGGTCGACGTGTTCAATTTTCACCCGGCCAGAAAAAAAAAAGTTAATTATCCGAAGCTTGCCCGTCCGTAGTCGCGCATTCCACTTGGAATACCTCGAACCCTCCTCCCGTTCATCAATTTTCCTTTTCCCCTGGTCAACAGAGTTTTCATACCCGCTGGAAAATAATTTTAAATTTTCTGAAAAAAAAAAAAGAGAACGGAACGTATCGAAAAACGAAGGAGTTGCGTCGATACATCGGCAACGGAGAATTTTCTTCCACGATCCAAGGAGACGCTCGACAGATTCTGCAAATTATCCCCTCTGCAAATCATGGTCACTCTCTTTGTACTAAAAGTTGACCCCTTTGCAGGGATACACTTTATAAAGTGGTATCAAGTTCACACTTTCGCAAATCAAATTCACTTTGGGTGATTCAAAAGTGAAGTAACATATTACACTTTGTTATTCGTTTCCATCAACATAGTCTTTAATCAGACGAACCCCACTGAAGACGTTTCTTTTTTTTTTCGAAAATCAAATTCAATTCTTTGCAATTTCGAGTGCAAAAGAGAACGTCCCCCGAAAATATTCAATTTCCAACCCTTTCGCAAGAAAAATAAGAAAATTGTTTTTTGCACACACACACACACACACGGATACAAGTGCACGCTGCGTGCCACAGAACGGAATTCACGATCATTTCCTCGTTTCGGTCTTCGGCTTATTAGCCTCGGCGTCCCTTTCGTGTGTCCCTCGCGAAAACGATATTTACGTACGTACGGCTTTATCAGTCTTCGCACAGTCTGGTCCACGTTGGTCAATTTCGCTCAGTTTCCTGGCGGACCACTCCGCCCCCTAACTTCGACGAAATCGAAATCTCCGGAATCGGAAGAAAATAAGGCGAGTGTCGAGGAGAATGAGGGGAATAATCACTGGGGGATAAGAGGTATTATTGCCCTCCACGCTGTTTCGTCTCTCCACCGCGTTTGGAAAAAACTGCACGACCTGTACCCCAGTCTACGATTCGTCTCACTGAAAGGTCCAGAAGCAACTGTCTCCGACTAGGAAACGAAGACGACTTTTTTGTCATAAAATTTTATCGATATGCAAACATTTGAATCGATACAAAGCAAATTACATTGCTCAGTATCAGAGTAAGCCACTCCTACTCGAGGTCTACTCCATGCCCCCTCGCGAGTCACGTGACCCAAATCAACCAATCGCTAATTTTCGTTGCATCAACGTTGCACCTGAAGAGGCCCGATTTTCTGGGTTACCCCCACTAAAATCATTTTCAGTGATAATGTCTCGTCCACACCAGGTAACGAATAACACTAATTTGACAGTGGGGTAATCGAAAGTGTCGCAGCAGTGTTTGACAACGTTTAGTCGCGAAACGTGAAGAATGTGAGAGATATGAGGTTGAGAGTAAAGAATTTAGTGTTGTGAAACAAAATGGAAAATTCTTAGCGTTTAAATAAATAAATAAATAAACATATCTAAGTTTAATAAATAATTTAATATTTGTTTATATATCAAACAATATATATATATAAACTATTAGAATAAATAATAAATACAATGTTCAATTCAATATGATTAGTGATAGAATTAAATTAATTATTAATAAACAAGCGTGTAATTTAAAAGTTTAGCGAAATGAGATTGAACTTGTGAAAAATTCAGCTCGAAACAAAAGGGTGGAGAACGTGAAAGAATTCAAACGGTTGCAAGCGAGGGTAAATTCGTGAAATTACGAAAAAATTACGAATCTTTGGACGAGAAATGACGGGAAATTTCTTTCGAGGTTTACACAGTTGATAAAACACCACGATCAAATGAAACAGCCGAGAGTTTCTGCGGAAACGAGAAATCTCCTGCGATTTCGTGCGAGTGATGGGTAAAAAAAGAGATATATATTGTAGCATCACGGATCATTATTTCAAAAACGTGAGTCGTTTTCCTTTTTTTCTTTTTTTTAAGAAAAAAGAGGATCGATCGAGGGGTGAAAACGAGTTCGCTGACAATGAGTGTGGAGTGGTGACCGAATATATCGGTTATTAATCTGAATCCATTACCTTGTTTAATTGCCCACTGGTCGTTCAATCACCAGCACAATTATTAAATAAATATTATTTTATATATATAGCGATTGAAATTTTCGAAGGTGAATGGGGAAGCTTGGGAACAGAGAATCACGCGTATCGGAATGAGCACGGTTGGAAACGAAACGTAACGTAACAAGACCATCCTCGTTACTCGTCGTCTGTTACGAAGAGAAGCAGCACTCGTCTACGTTTGAGTGGCTCGTTTTCCGGTCGGGAAAGGGTCTTCTTCAAGGGCGTTACGACGAACGGAAAGAACAAAAACCCGCCGCGAAAGTCGTCAAATAACGTGGAACATTTTAATGAAACACGCGGCTGGTCAGACCCGAGGCAATACTGAATTTTTACACTCGGGAACGCAATCGAGAAGAAGAAGGAACAGAAAGGAGAGAGAACGACGACGATACAAAGTATCGACCAGATTTTAAGAAATTGCTTAATGACGCGTACAGGGTGGAAAGAAAAGTTTGTCCATAGCTGTGACAGATAAATTCCACACCTTCCACTTGATGGAAATATATGTAAAGATTCTGCCACAAAATTGACCTCGACCTTGAATCCCAGGGTCAAACTTTTTTTTTCTATTGTATTCTATTCATCGCGAAGGTAAAACTTTTCCTAAAAGGGAACCTAACAGATCTTTTGGAAAATGGCAAAATCGTTTTTTAAGCGATTAAGACTGCGGACGCGTGGGTTCTAACAGCGACTTTATAGTTCTGGACGCGTGGACGTCTATATTTCGAATAATGTTGACAGTTAGTTTTGATTACTGATGCTACAACTGTGATAAATCAAATGTTAGTAAAATGTAATACGAAGATTACCTAAAATAGATATCCACGCGTTCAGAATCATAAAGTCGCTGTTAGGACGCACGCGTTAAATGATAGCCACAAACTCTTCTCTCCTGTACGCTCCTTCGTTTAATTTACCCTTTGTAATAAATAAATTACCCTCGAACTTGCGGAGAAACAACCTTCAAGTCAGTACGATTATTTCACTCCAACGAACAACGAAAACAAAACGGCGCAGAAAATCTTGCAAAGCGACTGAAAAGATTAACGAAGCTGCCAGAAGCAGGCATAAATCGAGCAGAAGAATGACGGATCGCTCCGCGATCGAGCAAGCGATCTCTGCGAAGGACGCGTCTCGTACGCAGGATGGAAATGTTCTCTCGAGAAAACGAGAAGGTCATACTGCGCCTCTCTGGTTCTTCAAGAAGAGGACGACTCCAAGAAACGGTTCGCGCGCACCTGAAATTCGACAACCCAAACACGACGAGTCTCGCTTCGAGGCCTCCTTGCCGAGTGCGCGCACGTAGCCGAGGCCTCGAGAGAGATCCGCGTCTCGGATGACTAATCCTGGCAGGGAGCCAGCGCGGATTCGCATTCGGGCACGCGAGAGAACACACGGTCCCGTGTGTGCACGCCTGTTTTCCCTCCGTCTACCACCGTCGGTCCACCAGGCGAGACCCCTCGATCTCTGCTCCGTCTCCCACCTCGATTTCACGCCGATTTACACCAATTGACAACGATTCCAAAGGATCCAGGCTGTCTGTTTCGGACGTTCCTTTGAACTTTCGGATACTTTCGTGAACCAGGAGAAGATTCGCGCACCAGGTTGGTTCGAACGAGCGATCGACTTGGTTTATCAATCACTGTAGAATCCGGCACCATTTGCAAAATTGTAATTAGCAGTCGGCAAGGTGACGTACTCTCGCGTCACTCGCGACTCCAATTCTGACACGTTGATTAATAATAATCATAGGAGTATCTTTTCGAGTTGTGACGATGCAGGAAATATTTTCTGCCTGACACGAATGGTATCGAAAGGCCAATAACTGGTAAGAATATTTTTTTCAAGAATTATTAAGATTAGAAAATGCATCTTTGTACACTTGATGCACTTTGCACGTTGCTCCTTTTTTTATATACGCTACTTTTTTTTCACATACACACTGATATACGTATAAATTAATCATCTACGATATTTATAACTAAAATTTGTCAGTACCAGACAACGCCACACCTACTCGAGGTCTACGCCACGCCCCTTCACGAGTCACGTGACACAAATCGACCAATCGCTAATTTTCGTTGCATCGGCGTTGCACCTGAAGAGGCCCGATTTTTACCCCCGCTAAAATCACTTTCAATCATAAAAATTCATCAAACAAAAGAACACACTCGTGCGTATTTTCGAGTTTGAACTGCCAGGCGGCACGACGCGAGGAAGGAAAGTCGTGACACGCTGGCAATTGACTCTGAAATTAGCCCCGGGATGACAAGCTCGTTGAACGCGAATTGAATCGCTCGCAAGTTTGAGGAAGCGAAACGAGACACCGAGCTGTCGTACGACGATCGCCGCACCAACGAGCATCGCCAACTCGAGGACGATTTTCTCGTCTTCTCCGACAAATGTTTTCCGTCGATCGACTCTCGGGATTTCGAAGAGACTCGCGAAACCCGTGCAATCTCGAGCAATATTCGAAACGATCCGAAGCGCGTATAGGATACTATCCGTGCCTATTTGCGTGCGCGGACTCTCCTCGAGTTATTTATACCGGAATCTGCCCGAACTCCGGTCTGGGTTGGGTCGAACGAGAGCGAGCCTCGGTCGGAGCCGCAAGCAGCCGTCATAGTTTCGCGTATTTTAACGCGGATTAACCTCTTTCTTTCTTCGTTTAGCCGCCGTATCTTCCAACTGCGTTAATTCTGACTACTATGGATAGATTTTCTCCGATCTTTAGAATATGTAACTGTAGGGTTGAAAGAGCAGGAAAATGGCGGTCATGTTGTCTCTCCTAAAAATTAAAAAGCACGTGTCTGTAAAAGTTATTTCTGTTTTGTATCATTCAGTCTTTCAGTGACCGCCTTGTACAAACACATGTTTTTTTAACTTTTTATTATTTTATTAGTGGACTTTCCTTCAGTATTATGTATTTTTGATTTCCAAGAGATGCTCCGTAATCTACGAAGAAAGAAAATGAACAAGTTGTGACTTTTTCAAACTTTTCAATTTTTCAGTGGCCAGCCTATAGTATGTTTTAGAGATCGGAGGAAATCTTTATCGCGAGAAAAACTTTTGCGTACCGGGTGTCCCAGTACAACCAGTTTTCGAGATGATCGAGTTTGAAAATTTACCATTCGTCGAACGAGTTTGAAAGTTTATTCGGTATTTTATACCTAAATTTGGTATATCTATAACTCTAATTGAGATAGAAAAGAATAATTAATGTGACGTTATTCTACGCACGAAAGTGAGTAAAGAACGTAGAATAGAATTTTTTCGTTTTCGAGAAAACCGAGTTACCGAGGCAAATTTTTAACGAGACACATTCGAAAAGTCCATTCTCTCGAAAATGGTTGCTTCAACGAGCAAATTTTATTCCACGCTCTTCCACTTATTCCCGCGCGTGGAACGTCGATTATTCGCGCGCGCTGTCCTCCGCGGAATTAACTAAATTCAAGCGCGCCTGAACTCGATTTTCTCGGAAAAACAAAGGCTTTGACGCAAGCAAATTTCAATCTTCCCTTCGCGTAGAATCACCTCGTGCACGTACTCCGCGTGCTTTGCACAAAACAATATGAAATTCCATCAACCCGGATACATTCGCTGCGACGAGGTAAAAATTAATCCGCAGCCGGAGCGTTCGTTTGACGAGAATCTTCGTCTTACGCGTCGGCAAATGCTGGCAAACGTTCGCTGCCGCATCTTCGTTCCGAGTCGACGCAGAGGCTCGTTTCGATTAACGAATTACGGCCAGCCGCGTTTCGTCGAAGATCGTCGCGCGTGGGCAGCGCAGAATTCTCGCTCGAAAAAGGAAAAGAAAAGAAATAATCGAAAAATGGAACTTACTTTCATTCGCGGCTTTCGTTGCGTACGGTGATTTTCAGCCCTAAAAGGAAATGTGAATGGAGAGTTCGAAAGAACAGGATGCTCGCGCTGAATGCAAATCGATCGTTCGCTTCCTGCGATCGGGGGCTCGTCGCGTGTCGTTGGCCCCCGTGCCCTTACATCCTCTCTGTCCGTGATTTCGTTCGACCCGCGGAAATTACCAGTAAATCGAAGGTGGCCTCGACACCACGAGATGACAGAAGGTGACCGGTGAAAGACACATTCATCGAGTCGCATGATAAATTGAAAGAAAACGTTTCTCGCCTCGCCTCTCTCTCTCTCTTGTCTAATTAAAATCCAATTCAGCTCTATTTCAACCCCATTACCGGCACGGCATGAATCGATTGTTTCGATCATTTCCAGCAATTCCGCGGGTTTACAGAGATCGAGCTTTTACGAGAGAAACGTTCTTCGGAGAAGGACGAGAGAATTTATCGCAGGGGGTTACGAGGAACGGGAGTTTTCATCCTCGAGACAAATTATCTTCTTAATTATCCCCTCAAGTTTAGGAGCGGCGTGGCTTGATACTTTTTTTTACTTGGAGTTTAATATTCTTCCGATTTATGACGGAGAAAGATGTACGGTCCGATTAAAAGGAAATGGAGATAAAATTTCGAAAGCTATCGAAGGTATTTGATAAGAGGTATAATTTTCTCTTAAAACCACGCAACTTTTGTATTAAACAGTTTTTCGTTAATTTCTCGCAAAGTGTGCAGGTTACGCGTGAATCACCCTATACGTCTGACGATTGAAACTGTTCAAGAACGGCCATAGTTCCGAGGAGGTTTCGATCAAAGCCGAGAAAAAGGACGTCCCTCCTCTGACGCTAACAGACGACACTCACTCGTGGCGACGCGTCGTCTGCATAATGCGATCGCGTACAATAACCGAAACTATTTCTGGAGAGTGTATCGTTCAATTGCCATCTCGACCATCCGTGGTCGAATGAATAACACGGAGGATGTCTCTCAATACAAAGATAGAGAGAGAGAGAGAGAGAGCAGCGATGCAACGATACCGAATTTTCTCTAGACTCGACAAGCAGAAACGACCGAAATAGCTCGCCGGCTACTCTTTCTGCTTTGATAAATTTCCGTTTTCAATTCTCCCTTCAGCCCGACACTTTCGCTGATTCACGCCTGCGCGTATCCCCATGTGCAAACCGTTCTCAAAACGTGTTTTCATTTTGTCCGGGGATACATAGCACTTTGTTTTCCGCGTCTTCTTTAATATCGCGCCACCGATGAATAATGGACATGTATGTATATGTACAGGGTGGAAAGAAAAATTTGTCCGTTTCCTTTTTTTTTTTTGCTTGCGTTGTATTCTGCTCATCACGAAGGTAAAAGAAACCTAATAGTTCTTTTGAAAAATGACAAAAATGTTTTTTAAATGATCAAGACTGCGGACGCGTGGGTCCTAACAGCGACTTTATCATTTTGAAATGAGCGGATGTTCATATTTCGAATAATGTTGACAGTTAGTTTTATCATTTGATTATTCACACTAATGCTACAACTATCATAAATCAAATGTTGGTGAAACTTAATATGAAAATTACCAGAACCATAAAGTCGCTGTTAGGACTTGCACAAGTCTGCAGCGTTAAATGATTAAGAAACTTTTTTGCTATTTCTCAAAAGAACTATCGTTCCTTGGAAAAGTTTTACCTTCGTAATGAGTAGAACACAATGCAAAAAGAAAAAATTGTGACCTTAAAGTTCCAACAGCGACTTTATGGTTCTGGACGCGTGGACGTCTATATTTCGAATCAAATTTCTCAGAAAATCTAGAGTTTTTTATTCCTCCTTTTCGACGCGTTTTTACACGTACAATTGCTCCCTTCCAGAAATCAGCGGGACACCCTGTACATACGTATTTATTCGCAGTAAACTGTACGTATCGAGGAAGTCAGTTTACAGTGTGTATCACAGGAGTTTCCTGTTCCTCTCACCTGTTTCGTACACAGGTGGAGCAAGTGGCAAACAGCTGCGAGCAGAGTCCGAGCTTCGAGACATCTGTCTGTCGGATTCAGACACTTTCTCTTTCTTTTTCGACTTGGACCAGAATCATTCCTCCGCCGCAATAACTCGGATTTCGTTTGGTATCCACCTCGTCTCGCCGATCGAGATCGTTCAACGTTTTCAAACACAACCTAAATGGAGAGTCGAGGCTTGGCCAAACACACCTGCCATTAGTTGCATACGTGTATATCCACCCTGTGCTACGTAAACTCGTACATTTATTTGGTATTTGCTCAAACGTCAATTTGCAATACCCCGGACTGAGCCCACTTCTCGTCCCATTTTCGTCAATCGATTACTCGACGTTTCTAAATATAGGTGACTCATATTTAATGCAAGCAACGTGTACATACATATGTATACTTTTGAACACATTCCGCGTGTATAATGCGTGTATATTTAATTGTATACATCAACGATTACTGTACGTTACTGTTTAATACGGTGCACACATGAACAAACCGGAGTGGTGGGTGATGCTTTTGTCAACATGTCGAAATTAACAGGTTATTTTCGTTTTCGAAAAAATTCTCGCTCAAACTTGCGAACGAAAAATTCTGTATATGAGAACATCTGTTTTTTTTTCAGTAGAATTTTTATAGGAAGAGGTGCTACACTTGACGACACTTTTGAGTAGTTTTCTCAAGAAACAGATACTTTAGAATGGAAACTAGAGTCATCTTCGAACGTTTAATTAAAAATCCATTTTTATACTCGAGTACTGGTACTATTGAATTCGGCATTCAGTGTCAATATTTGGTAAAAATATCGAGAACTTCTTTAATTTGTTTCTGCTCCTCCTACAGAAGTATTTTTATTTTTATTACATTATATACTGATATACTCGTAATAATATAATAATTTCATTTATATATAATAATATAAAATATTATATGATATATAATACATAATAATTTATAATAATAATAATTATAACAATACTAATATACTTTGTAAGCTCTATTATTTGTAATATGTAAGAATATCTGTCCTCCAGATTTTACTTGTCCTCCAATCGAAAAAAGTTGTAACGTTAGAACATTTTTCGAAAATTTCCGCGACCCTGAGTAGAACCTGTTTAAAAGGTTCCTCAGCTTCTTCGATTCCGCTCTCGCACAGAACTCTGCCTGAACAGACAATATAAATCAACCATTACAAGCGTCAAAGCAATCAAGCAATCAAGGCCCGAGCATTCCACTCGGGCAACTATCGTATTACGATCGCATTTCTCCAAAACATTCCTCAAACATGGACGTTTGCCGAGTTCCGCGGCGAGGCGCAAGTTTATTTCGCCTGTTACCAATCGTTCTCGCTTCTTCTCGGTTTTACTAGTATTTATAGCTGACGAGATCAGTTGGAACGACGGCGAGTGACGCATGCGTCTTTTCACAATTCTGACTAAGCAATCTAATCGACTGTTTGTTGGGCCTCTTGTTTGAACAATAGCCTGATTCACGAAGAACGGGTAGTCATCCGACTACTAACTTTGACAAATTTAATATTAATATTAATAGAAATTACAGATATTAATTTAATATCAATATTAATATAAATTACAAACTTTGATAAATTTATTGTTATGAATTCAACGATACAGATATTGTTATGCAGCAAAAAGTATGTACTCCGATTTTGGTCTGTTACTGAGTCTACCACTTCAGTTGCAAGCTTTTTAGTTCTTTCCACAATTTTCTTTCGAATGGACCAAATCTCTAAACAACCTTCGATATTTAAATTTGGGGTACGCAAACTTTCAAAATAAAAATATAAATCTGTGCTATCTCTGTGAAAAAAAATGTTGTTTAACCTCATAAAGATTAGCCAATAATTTCGTCAGTAATTTTTATAAAAATTCTTTGCCAATTTTACCAGTTTCGAGACATGAACGTCGTTAACGCTGGCCACGATCACACAGAGCAGAAACTCTTCTGTTTGAGCGACGGAGTGGCAGCGGACGATGTTGGGAACGATTCCGTCAAAGGACCCGAAACGATGAAACGCGAGCGACTGGGCGTTTAAATGAGAAAGAGCGCGCGCGAAATGGGAATTAACGAGCGCGCGATTAACCGGGTTAATGGACGAAGGCACGCGATACCGCGCGAGTTCCAAGGAGGCGGGTTGTTGACCGGTTGACTGACACTCTCGACGAGCTTCATCTAGGCCAAGCCGGGAGCCGCTTCAGCCTCCACCCTCGATCGTCCTCCGACGCCTCGATCCGATCGTCACGCTGAGAGTCTCGTTGAATTCCAAAAAAATCAACGCGCGAGACAATCTCAGGCACGAACTAGTGTGGTACGTATTGGTCAATAGATACGCCGAGGTGTCAATCACCGATTTCGATGAAATTTGATATAAATGTGTAATAATTCTGGAGAAAATGTTTGACACGTATTATCGCTGAAAGTGATTTTAGCGGAGGTAACCCAGAAAATCAGGCCTCTTCAGGTGCAACGCTGATGCAACGAAAATTAGCGATTGGTTGATTTTTGGGTCACGTGATTCGCGAGGGGGCGTGGGATAGACCTCGAGTGGGAGTGGCGATCGCGCTTGTAATTTGTTTTGTCTCGATTCGAATGCTTGCATATCGATAAAATTTTATGGCAAAAGAGTCAGAACAGTTGCTTCTGGGCCTTTCAGTGAGACGGATCCTACTGGGATGCCAGTCGTGAGTTTTTTTCTTTTTTGTTTTTTACCGGCAGTCATCGATGTTGAAGAACTACCCTCAAAGTTGGAAGAATATGACAAAACATACTTTGTCAAATAGGTTTATTGGAAATTATTGGAGATATCCTTTTTATGTGGAAACTGAGGAAATTAGCGTTTTTTAACGACGAATTTAGTGGTGTATATCATTTTGCGAAAGAACCTTTTGTTTAACAATATGTCGAAAAAATAAGTTTTTACGAGCAAATGTTAATAAATTTTCTTGTAAAAACTATTTGTTTATACAAAACTACATTTAATCCCAAATTATGGATAAAATGAAACAACAAACTTTTTTTATTATTTACACATTTTGGAAACAGTATGGTCACGATCTTTTGTACGTACCAGTTTTTTAGATACATTGAATTTCACGTCAAAGGCGAAATTTGTCTGCCCAACTTTGCCCGAAATGAAAAAATAACCGAAATCGTTGTATCCAAACACGAAACGCCGACGGGCGTTCAAAAGCAAAACACAAAGAAGTACGTTACATTGAAGAATGATTGAGAAAAAATATAAATAACGACGTATTCGATTAATTCTTTTCATCGCAAGTTTCAATTTCGCGGTTGCAGTATACGCAACCATCGAATACTGAAATAAAGAGATCCGATTCTAGGATTACGTAATAATGGATGATTCAAACGAAGAATCGTCCATTGACATTTATGAAGAGCCTTCAGAGACAAGTTTGCCAGAATCAGAACCGGAATGAAACTTGCAATTACTATAATTGTTGTTTAATTTAAAAAAATTTATTTATACAGACAATTGTGAAATTACGTTTTCCGATACAACGAAGACATGTAATAAATTTTCTTCCAAAAATTTTCCTTCCAATTCGACAATGAAAGTTGATATTTCGATGATTATGATCTTCCCAGCCAGTTTCTTACGTATACATGTATCGAATACTGTGCATCGATGCTATTAAAAGTATTACAAGTTTCGAGCTTCGATCCTTTCGAGACTCGAAGTAACTCTTCAGAAGATTGTCGAACTTTTCGATTACTGGTTACTTCTTCCGACGTCACTGGAAACAATTAGAACGGAGAAGGGAAAGCTCTAAGAACTCGAAGAACAGCGAGCTGCGAATTGACGAATAATTTCCCGTCGATTTGTGCGAAAACTAAGAGACCGAGCTTCAAGGTTTCCAATCGCCACTCGAGTTTTCAAAACATAGATCGCTTCTCGATGTGACAGAGGTTTCATGGTGAACTGAGTAGAGTATTTTCGATTTGGGGCAGCTTGATGGAGAAAAGAACGACGCTGCAATTTTTCATTTTTTTTTTTTTTGCAAATAGGGTGTCAATCGTAACGAGCAGCTACGTATTTCACGGGATCGATGGATAGTCGCGGATGACAGAAATAATCCGTATACAACTACCGTAGCTGTACAACAGCGACGATTATAAATTGCGAGCGGGCAGAGTGGTGAAATTCATTAACGCGTTCCGCGAGATGAATTCGAACACGCGGGGTGGGAGGGATACATTATTATCCCCTCCATTGTTGCATTGTCGAGCCTAGTTAATCCTGTTCATAGGCGTTTCGAGCGGGACTGAACGAAAGCGCGACGTGCGTACGTAAATTACACGATAAATTTTGCTCAATCTGAAACATCTGTGGAATTTGAGAAAGCTACTCCGAAAAAGAAAAGTTAAATGAAAGAAGAGTGAGAGACTCGCGTCGAACGTTTATAGTCAGTCTGGTAGGCGCTCGGCTCACCAGTCAAAGGAGATGTTTGTTAAAATTAAAATTACACTCATTCATTGAAAAGAAGACAATGGAAGAAAAGAATTCAGAAGAAAATTCAGATTACACTACTTTGTTCATGAAGAAAACTCGAGAAAGTTAAGAAAATTAAAGTTACATTCGTTCATTAAAGAGAAAACGATCGACAGAAAAATTAACAATTACGATGACGCTCGTTTATTAAAACTAACCTAAACTAAACCTAACCTAAACCTAACCTAACCTAAACCTAGAAAAAATTAACAAAATTACAAGGTTACACTCGTCTGTTAATGAGAAAACAATCGAAGAAATTAAAAATTACACTCGTTTATTAAACCTAACCTAACCTAAACCTAACGGGAGCGCGACAGAAAACAATCGAAGAAAAAAACTGAAAATTAAGATTACGCTCACAACGATCACAACGAAAAATTAAATGAGAAAGAGGAAGCTTCACTGAATGGATGCAAGCAAAGTGGTGGACAGTTTCTCAGTGTGCAGAAATTCACCCCGAGGGAACCGAGGAAGAAAAAATGGTATTCGCGTTGGGAAGGAAACAGCCGATCAAAGTGAAAGACGAGGGAAGGAGGAAACGCGAGGGTGGCAAAGGTGAGAATTGTTCGAATCTCGCGTCTCGTCATGCATATTCAAGGAAACGACAATGCAGACGTTTGAAGTTCTCACTTCGAACGTAGATGTTTCTTGCTCCTTCAGACACGCCGAGGAAGAGGAACGCGGACGTACGCGTTTTCTAGATCCAGTGGGTCAAGTGGATGCACAACGTGGATGCATAAGATTAAAAGAGCGAGTCGATTGTTCTCGCCTCCAAAGGCGAGATAAAGGAAACTGCACGAGGATAGCACGTCCCTCCCGAAGAAAATTCAGAAGAAAAATGTTGGCATCTCGTCGTTTGAATTTAAATCTATCGAGAACGGCGCGCAATCCTTTCTGTTTGCACGAGAGACGCTGCAAGTCTCTCTGTGACTCTTGGAGAGGAAGAATTCTCTTCGAGAAATTCGCAGCAATTTTTCTTAGGAGGACGAAGGAGATTAACTCGAACGAAACTTCCCACGCGAGAACTTACATCTCGCGAGATTACTACGACGTACACGCTGAAATGAAACGAAATGCAACGTCCCTGGGCGATGGAATCTTCTTGGAAGATACACGTTACGCATTTTGAAGGTAGTTATTACTTAAGTTAGAAAAGGAATAATTTGAACACGATCCACAGAGGTACCTGTACAAGTTCTTGTAGAAGTACCTATTACTTATGGAAGGAATAATAAGTATACCTCAAAATATTTAAAAGTTTCTACAGAGGTACCTGTTACTTACGGAAAAAATAATTTGAACACGATTCAAAAAGTACCTATATAAGTTCCTATAGAGGTGCCTAGTACTTACGAAAGAAATGATTTGAAAACGATCCACAGAGGTACCTATATAAGTTTCTACAGAGGTACCTATTACTTATGGAAGCAATAATAGGTATACCTCAAAATATTTAAAAGTTTCTACAGAGGTACCTGTTACTTACGGAAAAAATAATTTGAACACGATTCAAGAAGTACCTATATAAGTTCCTATAGAGGTACCTAGTACTTACGAAAGAAATGATTTGAAAACGATCCACAGAGGTACCTATATAAGTTTCTACAGAGGTACCTATTACTTATGGAAGCATAAGTATACCTCAAAATATTTAAAAGTTTCTACAGAGGTACCTGTTACTTACGGAAAAAATAATTTGAACACGATTCAAGAAGTACCTATATAAGTTCCTATAGAGGTGCCTAGTACTTACGAAAGAAATGATTTGAAAACGATCCACAGAGGTACCTATATAAGTTTCTACAGAGGTATCTATTACTTATGGAAGGAATAATAAGTATACCTAAAAATACTTATAAGTTTCTATAAAGGTACTCATTACTTACGAAAAAAATGATTTGAACACTATCCATAGAGGTACCTAGTATAAGTTCCTACAACGGTACCTATTACTTACAAAAGAAATGATTCGAACACGATCCACAGAGGTACCTAAAAGTTTCTATAGGAATACCTATTACTTGAACACGATTCAGGGAAGTACCGACAAGTTATCTTATAGAAGTACCTATTACTTACGAAAGGAACGATTTGAACACGAGATTTTTCCACGTCGCGTTAACGATGGGACATCAACTAGCAATTTAGAGATGGAAAAGGTGGCAGCGTTTTGCGGAAGTATCGGGTCGAGTATCGAAAAGAAGGCACGCCCGTCGCTTACAATTAAAAGGAGGCTGCGCCTAGTAGCGATTGTTTGCCGCTCGGTTCGGGGGAAACAAAAAAAAAAAAAAAAAGTGGTGAACGCGTTAACGAACAATCTATGGTATGGGCCATTGTTCTCTTAATAGCAGGGGAGCAGGGGGCAGGGGTTTGGTACAGGATGTCAACGTCATCACGGATGCGCGAATCCGACGTACACGGCGTTAACCTACTTTTGTTTAATCACAAAGGCAATCTACGATTCGGTCGGGTTCAACGTCTCGTTACACCTTTGTCGCCATCGTGGACTATTTTTTTTTTTTTTCACTGTTCAATTTTGAATAGGGAAAGTCTGACCGTGCATGCGATCCTGAGAACAACAACAGATTTTAGTCTTCAGTTTAGAAATTTGTATATTTGTACGCTTCAACGATCAATCGTTCCATTCAACTCCATCTTCGAATTTTTAGCTATACCGAGATTCTGGCAACTTCGTGTAGATCAATAAGATTAACCGATCAATGAAACTTTCGGTGTCACGTCTTCAACGTTTGAAAATCTGGCGGAAACTGTCGAAACTATACTCGGCCAGAGGCGCGTGCACGTGACCTCGAACTACCGCGTCGAACTAACCGGGAGCACGCAACAATTTGCATGTTCTCGCAAACTACCCATTTCTATGCCGATTGTTTCCTTATAGCAATCTCGCTACGTCCAATCCCTTCCGGCCATGATTCCGCGTGGATTTCGCAAAGAACTGACAAAATCTTGCCAATGATACCACCTTGAATTATACATCGAGCGCGTCGAGCTGTCTCGATTTCTCGAGGGTGGATTGATTTCGCGAAAAGCGGAGAGTCGAGGACGAGGATCGAACGAAACAGACCTGTGATGAATTCACGGAGTAACGAGTCTGTCGATCTGGGGTCTGAGTACTTTGCATTCTCAATTTTCCCGATTCAAAGCGGTTGCATATCTTCGAATGGTCGCAAGGCGAGGAAATTTAATTTTTAAGAAATTTTAAGAAAGTTTGAGAATTTTTCAAAATTGTATCATCACTGAAAGTGATTTTACAGCGGTAACCGGGCTTAACCGTCTTCAGGTGCAACGCTGATGCAACGAAAATTAGCGATTAGTCGATTTGGGTCACGTGATTTGTGAGGGGGCGTGAGGTAGACCTCGAGTAGGAGTGGCGTTGTCTGGTACTGAGCGATCGTGCCTGTAATTTGTTTTGCGTATCAACAAAATTTTATGGTAAAAAAGTCGTCTTCATTTCCTAGTCGGAACAGTTGCTTCTGGGCCTTTCAGTGAGACGAATCGTACTGGGGAACAAGTCGTGCAGTTTTTCATTAACACGCCGAATGCCACACTGATTTTGTCTGGCCCATTATTAATTCTTATATTAACATAATAATTAATAAATTCCTATATTAGTAACTCTTATTAATTCTTAATTCTTAATATTATTATTAACATAATAGTTAATAATTCTTATTGCGAACGCGATGGTCGTGCAGTCCCAAAATTTGCGAGTAAAAAAACAAACAATATTTCGAACAACGAGAAGAGAAAAAGTAAAATGGAAGAAAAAAAAAGAACGAAGCTGGTGGTCGACCGGTCAAAAAGACGCGTCTTTCCCCTCGTTCGCGATTCGAGAGCACACGCGTACGCGGAGAACGAGAAACTGCGTGAGTCACGAGGCCGCGGTTTCCTCGGCCGTTTTCAAGTGCGTTTACGAAATCAATTGCGTGTATCGGTACGTCCGGTCTTTGAGCACGGCCGTACGCGCCTTAAACGTCGAATGCCACCCTTACCACCCTGCACGCGTGCGCGTGCGTTATTCTCGATCGTGCACTCGTGCCTAATAATTCATCAAGCGAACCGCGACCCGCGTCTGACCTCGCATCGGCCATCAAAAAGAACGGCAATTTTCTCCAACTGCGTCGACGTAATTAGGCGAACGATCTGAACGATGTAACACACGTCTGCGCGTGCATATGGATACTTCATTCGGTAGACGCTGACGTCACAAGTGGGCGTCCAGTGACGCGAGCGAAAGAAATAATTGCGAGTTTCGTAATTTCGTAATTTCGTAGAATATGGAATATTTGTAGGTAAGTTTCAACAAAGTACAGATAAAAATCTTCTTGTTTGGATGCCTTCGCACATCTTCAAATTTTGACGTTATTCGTATAGGTAGGTATTTCAACATTAACGACGTTGCGTCGACTGTTGTGCGAAACTTACACGCTGTTACGTTCTAATGAGAGTACAATCTGCAATTTCACGGAACTTTTATCAGAGCGAGACTGAACTTTCCATGCTGCAATACTGTTGCTTGGGAACTTTTTCTTTCAAGCTTGCGTTTGTATGTATATCTTTTTCTAATCTGCACTTTGATCCCTAAATCTCACAGCGTGACGAAATCTCCTAACAACATTCTGTCCACGGGACGAAATATTTAATTTCTGCATTAAATATTATATTACGAACAAAGATACAATGAAAGCTTTCGTTTTGTAATATCGTCCAATTATTTATATTATTTAAAATTAATTCTTCTCAATTATTCCGAAAAGTAACGGTCACCAGTGACCATCGTAGCAGTCAACATGTTTTCACAGTCACTTTTAAATTACGCGCCTAATGAAAAATTGTTTAATACAAAAGTTGCATGGTTTTAAGTGAAGTGCACAAAATATAGTGCAACAATTTCGAAATTTTCAAGACCATTATTTTTTTTAATTGGATCATATATTTTCTTTTATTATAAATCGAAAGAATATTAAACTCCAAGTAAAAAAGTATTAAACCACATCGGTCCTAAACCTAATGTTTAAGAAGATATTTTGTCTCGAGGATGAAAACTGCATAGAGCAGAAGTGGTTGACTGGCGGCTCTTGCCCCTACTCTCCTGATCGGTAGCGCTATCCCCTCCACTGCGTCGATCTCTCCGCTACATTGAAATTTCTTCACCGCGCATGAGCCCCACTTTCAATCCGCTGATTTCTCTACTAGGCAAGTTCTCTACTAGGTCAGTTCTGGCACAGAGCATTAGGACTATTTGCTTGCCATGTATCAACGTTCCCTGATGATGATATTATCCTGACGATTATACTCGTCAAATACAGAGTAAGTGCAGCTGCTAATTGTGAACTTGAATTAAATTACAAGAAAATAACATTAGTCTTTTTTTTAAATCAATGATTTTATTGTCCAACTTAATTAATATCAATTAATATCGATAGCAAGAAAATATTTAGAAAAAACTAGTCAAGTCTCGTCTAAAATTTACAAATACGTTTTATTCTCCGCAAAAAATTTAATTCAAGTAACAAATTGTAATTAATTACTTTTTTTCGTGTAATGACGAGTATACTCGTTGTTACACAAAAAATTGTCGTTTCTTCATTCACAGCTAAGAGGTCAAGAATTCTCAGTACAAAACACACAGACGAAACGACAGATGGGAATAATAAGAAACGAGGCAATCGGAATCAGCTGCAAATAGAACGCGTTATCTTTCCTCTCTAGGGGAGAAAGAAAGGGACTGTTTTAAAGGACGTACTACACGAAGACAACTCGTTGCGCGGCGAGATGCATCACGGAGGGTCTGAAGCGGCCGAGGCGACCCGCGCTTTATCGCGTCAAACGTCGCCTGTGTCAGTATTTACGCGCGCATCAAAGGGATCTAATCAGAGGCAGATAAGAAAAAGCGAGATCAAAGAACAGCCATCGATCGTGCGCGTTGGCGGACCCATTTTTTTTTTTATCAACGGCGTGATTTAAAGGGAGAGAAAAGAGACGATAAGACTTGTCGTCCCTTCAACGAGAAACGCGTTGCTTAAATCGCTTAGAAAGAAGGAACGATCAGCGAAATTTTGATCAGCGTTCGATCACGATTAAATTGCAAATGTGTTTAGAATAAAAAATGCGAATTTTGATATTCTAAAATTCGAGTTCGATAGAGAGAGAGAAGGAATAAATCAACGATTTACGCGGACGTTTCTACTTCCACCTTCTAGAAAACACGCATTAACGACGGAATACAAAGATGATATCACGGTTCGGTGACGCCGAGTAAATCCCGCTCCGGTAAAATATTCACGGATAGCGTGAGCGTTCGACGGAGCAAAGTGCTTTGACGTGACTGCGGAAACCACCGGTGGGATTCGCAAACCGTTCAGGAGCCTACGCTTTCCGAGCTGATCGCTGCGAAATCTCTCGATTAAATTAGATTTAGGTTAGGTTTACGTTCAGGTTAGTCGACTTCCAAGCGTTCGACTCCCGAAACGATCCGTTCGTTTTAAATCATCGATTGAAAAATCTTCCTCAAACTTCCTCAAACAGCTGTTAAAACAGCGACGAACACTGTTCGATAATCTTCCTCAAACTTTCCCAAACATTTCCTAAAAACAACGACGAACACTCCTCAAACTTTGTCAAACTTCCTCAAACAGTAGCTAAAACAACGACGAGCGCTGTTCGAGCGTGCGTTAAATTCACGGGGAGCGCTTCACGGGTATCGCGGAAGCTCGGACGACGATAGCATCAAGTGGGTCGGCGTTTCAACTTTTGTCGTCAGGTGTTTGCACCGCGAGAACACCGACGCATACCTGGCCAGACCAATGAAACCAGAATGCGATACGATAGTAACATACGCGCAGACGAGACGAGAACGTTGGTTCCGAATCGATCCTCCCGTTCCTACGAGATTGTACCAAACGATCGGATTGTGCGTAGCGAGGAAGTCTCATTGTTTCCGAATTTCTTCGTAAGAACGAGGCAACTGTCGCCTGCTGCGTGCCCGATGCAATCGTCGCAGCATCCAGACTGTTTGTCTAGTCGCCCTAGTTTGTCTTAAGACGTAAAACAGAGCGAGCTAACTGGCGGCCATTGCCCCTACATTCCCGATGAAGCGAGCGCTTCCCCCTCCACTGCGTCGATCTCTGATCGCAAAATACGCGCGCTTATGCGCATGTGCGTATAAAGACAGAGGATTTTAAGGACAAGTCTTGAGGAAGTTATAGAGAGAATTTGATATTTGTCATTGCCGTACTCGGACTTACTCAGCTCTCCTTAATTACTGAACTGTTTTTTACGAGCCACGTGGGTTTAATTTCGTTATGTTTCCCACAGTCGTTCTGGCTCTTTCGACAACGAAACAGCAACGATAAAATTGACAAAACTAGTTGAGCGAGATCCTCGTTCTTGGCAATGTTATCTAAATTGCGCGGGATTTTAATTAACCATGCGAGCGTCAGCATCGGCTAACCGCGTAGTTTATTAACGGATGTACGAACGAATCGGCTTCTTGCTAAATCAACCGACGGCGGCTTCACTCGCGAAATTTCGCGCGTTATCTCTCGCTGCTTGCGCGACGGTGGAAATCCGACGTGAATCTTGAACGAGCTCGCGAGATGTTTTGCAACTGCGTTCTGATAACAGGCTACTGAGGAACGGGAAAACCCCGAACGCAGTTGAGAAATCGGTGGAATCGTACCAACAATTTCTCAACGAAGCTCGTCCAAACGAGCTGATTTCACGTTCACGGTTTTTATCTACTTCCTAAGACCGGAGCGATTCAATTTGTCTTAACCCCTTGACATACAACGATGTCTGAGAAACATCATGCGTTTCCTGAAGACTATTGAATTATTATACATACTAATTTGTTCTTTCTTGCTCTTAAATTATTTATTTGAATTATTAACTTGTCCTTTCTTGCTGTTAAATTATCAAATTGTTCTTTCTAATTGAATTATTAATTTCGTTCGTTTCTTATTAATTTTGTGCCCGCACAAATGACATTTTGCAGTGTAAACATAAGAGTATACAAAATTATCGTTGTTAAGTTTAGACAAATAAATACAATTCACTTGATTCGAGTATGTCAAGGGGTTAATTACTAGTTACTTCCTTCCTTACTAATTGTTTCGCTCCAAACCTAGAAACCTAATCCGCTAATAGCCGCGGCCATTACGCAGGAGGCACTAACAGGATAATTTCGTCAATGCAAGATCGCCGATGCATTTTTCAGCGTTACGTCATATCGTTTAAACGCAATCATCCCTATCGCCTGTTCGCGTTACGCTCTTAAGAGGCATTAGCCGCGAAGCAGCGGCGAAAGCAGACGCAACGTCAATTAGCATCGTTCGAACGGACCGAAACATTCCTCGGTGAGACAGTCCGCTGCTAATCGATCAATCAATCAATCGATCGTCATCAGGTGGAAAAGCTGAGTTATCTTTCGATAGGTCGATTCTTTCGAAATATTCATCTGTTCAACTCCTTCGGATCCAAAAGGGGGGGGGAAGGACAGTTCAAATTGAAAAAAAGTTTGGAACAACAATTCGATTTGAAACTCCTCCTTTGAACTCGTCGGAGATCAATCCAACTGTACGAGCCAAATCGATTAACTCCGCCTATTGAAAGCACCTATTCGACTCTTAACTTTTCGCATTTCAAAAATCAAATTCCCTTCGTAATTAGGTTTGACACCGCTAAATGATCTTCTTTCTTTTCGGTCTCAGAAGCCAGCAATTTCATATGACTTTCATAGACAAGGTTTTTGATCACCGTAAGTTTCATTCGAGGCGTCGAAGTGTGTTCATTTTACTGGGGGGGAAGGAGGGGGAGGGCGGTTTAGGGATAAATTTTGATCGATCAAGAGGCATTGCCAGAGGCCTTGGCAATTAGAGTTTCGCGCGTGAGGGCCGATTACTCTGGCCGAATGAGTCGCGACGATGACGAGGGTTCGCTCGAGCGCAGCGAGGAATCGCGCGGGGAAGTTGGCAATTAGGAATATATCCATCGTTTGCCCTATTTGCGTCGGGCAAACGTGCACGTGACGTTTCATTAGAAGTTTATCCCGGCATCTCGCGGCTCCGTTCCAGTTAGGCAGTAATTATCGCCTTACCGAACGTCGCGATCGCGCTGCCCGCCAGATATTTCAGCGCTCCTCGCGACCGTACGTCGACGCCCGCTTCCTGTTTCCATTACCTTCCTTGCCAAAACGAGCAGCGACTCCAAGCGATTCTTGCGTCGTTGTAAGATCATCTTCCTTTCGTTGTGTTCCTTTCGTTGTGACCATTGTGAATTTCGATTTTCCATCAGTTGCAGTAAAATTATTCCACCACTTTCCGATTTTAATAAAATTAACACACATAATCCTCACACGTGCCTTTACATTACACGTGCACGACTTGTACCCCAGTACGATTTATTTATTGATATGCAAACATTTGAATCGATACAAAAGACATTACAGGCGCGATCGCTCAGTACCAGACAACGCCACTCCTACTCGAGGTCTACGCCACGCCCCCTCGCGAATCACGTGACCCAAATCAGCCAATCGGTAATTTTCGTTGCATCAGCGTTGCACCTGAAGAGGCCCGCTAAAATCACTTTCCATCTCTACGTGACTTTCCATCTCTATCCAAGTGATTTCTTTTTTCTTTTTTTTTTTCGAGGCAGGAGAACAATGATCACAATAAAATTTACAATTTTCGTAGACGACGCGTACGCGGGGCATTGTGTACGGTTCAATAACCGAGGCCGCGTTCGGTTAAATAACATGCAAATTTGATTTACGCGAGTCCGCGGTGGCGGAGCATCCTATTTCGAGCGGGCAAATAATTTACCGCGAGCAACTCGCACGACGGAAGTCGACCGAATTCGATGATCCGTCGGTCGCTGAATGTAATCGATGTACGTAATTCCGAATGGAGGACCGTGCTTTTTCGTATTGATAACCACGCCGCTTAATGCGCTTTGCGAACAAGCAACGTTCAGGAAGAAACTCTCGTCCGAATGTCAAATGAAGCTCCCTCTCCTATTTGTAGAAGTAATCACACGCGTCTGTTTCCGGGATCTGATCTCACTTTCGGCAGCATCGTCGAGAATTGGTCGTTGTTTCAATGGCTGACCGGTTGTTTCGAAGTCAATTATTCCGTCGGTGCCGCGAAAGCCCATTAAATTATCATCGTGTTAATACGCCGCGTTGATATATACCGCCGACCGACGTAATTATTCATCGAGCCGATAAAATTGTAACGCCGCGACACAAAGGAGCGAATTAATTTTTGAATTAGTCGGGAGCTTCCGTCGCGGGCACGTCACGCTTGTATCGGAGAAAATGACTTCTCACGGCTGAGGTACATTGTTATTGGATTACATGTTGCACCGTCGGTTAAATTCGATGGTTAAATTCTTCAATCAACTTTCCAAATCTAGTTGTTATTTAATTCATCGATTGTTAAACTCGAGATTAAATTAAATTCAAATAAATTAAAATAAATAAATTCTTTTTGTAAATTTTCCAAATCTAGTCGCTATTTGCTTGAAGATTGTTAAACTCGACGGTTAAATTCCTCGTAGTGGTAATTACTTATATTTTATTTAGCATATATAATATTAGTTTATTTTTCTATTAACTTATTTTTGCTTAATTATCGGTTGTTTCTGCATGATTATATATTTATATATATTTATATTTATATTTATATTTATATTTCATTCATTTAATTATTTACCATGTGTTATATCAATATCATTCTCGTTTAATTACCGTTTATACATGATTATATATTTGTACGATTATTTGCATTTTATTTATTTAGTAAATATTACGTCGATTTCATGTCTTTAATTATTAATCAATATTGACGATCAAATTCCTCCCCCGTGAAACATGCATCGAATTCGAAGCGTGAAAACATTCCAAAACGTTCGCTCGGTATACTCGAACTGCGGCATACCAAGGTTCGGTCTAATCGAATTCTAGAGACTCGAAGATGACCAGCGTCGGCGCGGCTTTAAATAACTTTCGGCTAGACGAGGCGGATATCCAGAGTGGCGGACGCTGAGGGCTCTTTCGTTTGCCAAAAACCGGCGAAACACGCACCCCAGCCCCGATCGGAGCGTCCGCCAACCAACGATCGACTGCCGATCGATTGAAATGCCATTGGGATCCGAAAGGAAACCGATCCAAACCGGGTCAAACCGGCTGGGACACAGAGGCGAATTTCTCGCGTTGCCCCGCGACGAATCTTCCAAACCTTGGTAGCCAAACAATCTGTCGCGTTATTATTACGAGGCGGTCGAGGAATCGCACGAGGGATCGACGTCCACCTACCCGCGTTACGCTCGTCTGGCGATGTTTGATTTAAGCTTTGGCGGACGCGCGTCGAGGCTGCTGCAACTTGCGCGCGAGAACCTGGCCGTTCACCCCGGCAGTCTCAGAATAACTGCATACCTATTTGCCCCGAGTAAGCAAGACAGTGGTGCACGCGCGAAATTATCCCTCGAGGAGGAAGCTCCGCGATATCGAAGCAAGCGCAAAGACCGAGACGATCCGCTCGGCTCCTAGAGGAGGACCGACTCCGCTGGTCGTGCGACCCGGCCGGTGCGTGAGAATCGCTGACGAGAGCAGGCTGCGAGGGACGCTTATTTTTGCTGTTGTTTTTCTTGCGAGGAACACTGCGTATCGAGGGACGCGGCTCTCCTCTCGCGTTGGTGAAACATTTCCCTCGAGATAAACGCGAGAGAGACGTTAGTTTTCGGCCACTCGATGCGCGTGGAACCGCATCGAGGATTCAGGCTTCGCCCGACATTTTGGAGATCTGGGTTAATGGATTTTAAAACACGGAGCCGGCGAACGTGGAGGTAAAACGCATCGGGAATGCACCTTTTGCACAGCATCGAGATCTCTCGTTGCGAATCCGGATATTTCTCGCGTAACTTTTAGACGGTTTGCGAGAAAGGAGCGGGAGCTGTGCACCAGCGACGATACCTCGGATGAATACGCGGTTGGTCTCCGCGCGAGCGCGCGAGAGAGAGAGAGACAGAGATAGGGGAAAAAAAAAAAAAAAAGAAAAAGTTTAAAGTCGGTGAAGTTGGACGAACAGCGGAAATAGAATCAACGGTGGCAGAATCGTGTCGAACGCTGGGAGGAGGATGATGCCGGGCGCGGCGAAGGTAATGAAACGCGGTTTCCGATGACGCGGGTACGAGAAAACTTTTGTGTAATTTACTGTGCAAACGGGTCACGTGTTTGCCCGTGGAAAATTCGCGGGATAGAATAACGCATTCCGCTGTGAAAATCAGCTCGACCGTGGCAGGGGCTCGTCGTTATTTGCCCTAATGAAACAACCGGCGCCGGTAATTAAATCTAATTCGAACCGGCCGTGAATGCGTCCCGCGGAAAATGCTTTATCGCGTTCCGCGCGGCCCAGGCGAATCCCCGCGGATCCGCGAAACAATTCGCGTTTTAAACAATGAAATCCTCCGCGCGCGCTCTCTTCGACGAAACAAAATTTCCCAGTTTGCGCAGCGCGCGCGGCTATCGTGTTCTACTTCCACGGGCTCTTTGAAACTCTGCTCTGCGTTTCGCATTCGTTGAATTCTCTTTCGGTAAATTTCATCACAAGATGGACGCTTGAGAGAGGTCTGGTGAGTTTCGCAAGTTGGCATTCAAAGGGAAGAGTGGGGGTAAGCGAGGACAGACCCAATTCCAAAAGTGTCCAGTCACTTATGAGGGCACTACTGTCGTTTGTTTTCAATAGCAATAAAATTCAAACCAAATTCGTTAAATTCTCTTTTGGTAAGATCGTTTGTGCAAAGGATTGGTCCTCGATAGCAACGAAATTCAAAATAGCCAGAGAGTCTGAGCAGACACGACTAGAAAAGCTGTCGCGTTACGTTCTCCACACGACAGAGCGGGCTAATTGGCGGCCCTTGCCCCTACTTTACCCCCTCCACTGCATCGATCTGTCCACTTGCTTGGTAGGAAAACCAACAACTCGCGCAGTGGAGGGGGTAGCGCTAGCGATCGGCAAAGTAGGGGCAAGGGCTCGCCAGTTAGCCGGCTCTGCTCTACGATTTCTTTGACGTCGCGTTCCAAATTAAATTAAATTCGCTTTCGGTAAACTTGGTAATTTGATCGTTCGAGCAAATAATTGGTTCCCGATAGCAACGAAATTCAAGATAGCGAGAGATCAGAGGTGAACGCGACTAGGAAATCGCTATCGTGTTACTCTACGAATTCTTCGAGACGTCGCGTTGTCGTACGGAGCAGGACAAAATTCGTTAAAATTCTCTTTCAAATTTAGCAACTTGATGGTTCGAGTAAATGAGAGGAAAGCGATTGCAAAATTTTTTGGGCGCAAATGACTAAAATATTCGGGAAATCGGAGATTATCGGTGCGGTGACAGATCGTAAATGAGAAAATAAGGGATAGGGAGAGGTTCCGGCACGCCCTGAGAACCCCCAGGCGCCGAAACGACCGTGTCAAACCTGTCACGGACATTGCTTGAGACGTATTCGAAATACAATACCGATGCTCTTCGAAAAGCACCAACGTTGACACGTTGCGATAGGGGAAAAACGAGATTGTCAAAGGCACCGGAAAGCGACTTGAAACTAACGTTCTCTCTGACATTCTCTACTTGTCTGCACCCGACTTTGTATCGCACGAAAAAAAATCTTGGAACGCGCCTAAAGGCCCTAAGATTAGAGTATAACCACGATAAACCTTCTCGCGTCGAATCTCTCAAAAGATAACTCAAACCCAACGATATAAAATTTGATTCTACAGCATCTTTGCACTCCAAATTAACCCCTTTGCAAGTCCTATTCATCTTTCCACAAATCATCCACAGATAAAATTCAGAGTTTTGATTGTTTGCGAGTCAAACTTGTTTTCTCAAGCCATTGTGACAAAAATAAAATCCAAAAGCAAAATTTTATTGCAAGTGCAAAAGTGACGCAAGGTGGCACAAAATTAACACGAAATGCTTATTTTTATGAAATGCAGGAGCGACTAATACGGTTTGAAAGATCAGCCAAAATATATAAAAATGACAAAGTGTATTTTCAAAGTCACTCGCAAGTGACTTTGATCCGCGAAAGAGTGAACTCGATTTTGCAAAAATGTGAACACAGAGGGGTTAACTCGAAGTGCAAAGCCTGTAGATGTAAATCTCAGCCACCATGTTTCACCGCTAGGACTATCAACAACTGAACCATAAATTTTGTACCAGCGTGCAGCACGTGTTTGGAAACCGAACGCGAAACCGATATAGCAACGTTTTCGTTAACTACTTCTCGGTAGGAAAAGCGTGTCGAGTCGGAGCGGGCTGTCGTGAAAATCCTAAATTAGATTTCTCGGATGTTCAGCAATTCGGGGGATGAAAATCCGACGCCAGGGGATCGCTGGCGTTTTCTTCATTCATCAACCGCTGGGGGCAAAACTCTCGACGTTTGCCTCGTCCGTCGTGTTAAATAATGCGCGAACTTCCTCCTCAAGTATTCGTTCCTGTAAGAAAACTCGTGATTTCGAGAGTTTTTCGTTGAATTCTCGAGACGTTTCTGTCGACGAGAAAAAGAGTTTTGAATACGTAACGATCAATGAGAAAGATGCAGAGTGGTCGTGTTCTGAAATTGTTCGGTGGAAAATCTGGAAGATCGGAAACTGAAAAAAAAAAAAACTCACAGTTCGCTTTGTAAACTACGGGTTCCCGTTTGAAATCGAGTTACTTTGACACACATGAACAAACACGTGGCGAAACTCCGTAGCTAATTGATACTTGCAGACAGCGATTAGGATCTGATCTAGTCCAGTGGGGAGCCTCTGGAGACTCTGAGTGAGACGAGAGAAACCTCGAAAAGGGAGAGGTCAGCCAGAGGGACAATTCACCGAAGCTGAGAGTCGCTGGTGGAAAATCAAATTACGGGCAGGACGTTATACGCGCTTAACGCGTTTAAAAGCATTACGGGAGAGAGAGACTGGCGACCGTCTAAATTCTAAAATAAGCCGCTTTGCCCGTGGCCGAGATCGTAAAGCCCCGACAGTTGAAGACCGTTGCCGCTTCCGCGACCAGACGCGATATTACACCGAGTGCATATATTTCGATCCCGTACGCGCGTTGCGTACGCGCGCACCCTTCCTCGTGAATTTCCGGGGTGTTGTCGATAAATTTCACTCGAGTGCCGCTCTGACAGAGCACCCGCTGAGAACCGCTGGCAGCATCCGATGCGACGCGACGCGACGCGACGCGACGTGGCCGTCTGGGACGTTATTCGGGACAAGTTCGGAGCTGTCTCGACGTATCGGTCGAGGAACAAATAATACGCAATACCCGGTATCGACGAGTTACCCAATGCACACGGCATTTTTTTTTTTTTTTTTTTTTTTTGAGAAAAAATGTCGAGAGAGCCAACGCACAGTGGGCCGGATCGAGAATTCGCGCGACGTTTAAAAAAAGAAATCGACTTTCTCGTTTTTTTTTTTTTAATATACCTTGATTTTTAAATGTATGTCCATCTTGAAAATGCAATAATAATAATTTTAGTTGAAACACGGGCACAGTAAAGTTAGACATTTGAAAAATCTCGATTCAAACTCATTAAATAACTTGGCTCTTTTTCTTTGAAATGTCCTGACAACTGTGTTCAACTGTACAGTGTAGAATAACAGTGGTCAATCTTGGGGATTACAACTGTAATCCCGTTGCAATTATAATATAGTATAATTAATGCTTATCTAAAAAATTTAAAACTGCACGACTTGTACCCCAGTACGATTCGTCTCACTACTCGAGGTCTAGCCCACGCGAGTCACGTGACCCAAATCAACCAATCGCTAATTTTCGTTGCATCAGCGTTGCACCTGAAGGGGCCCGATTTTCTAGGTTAAACAAAATTACAAAAACCGACGAGAGCAGTGGTAAACTGACGTAAATCACCTGGCGAGATGAGAACCAGCGTGAGATTAAAACGTGCGCGACGTTGCTCGCGAAGACGTTGATCGGCGATCCGTGAAACGCGGGTGAAAAAGATCGAGATTCGTGCGAGCGTTACACGCGAGCAGTCGACGGACGCTAACAAGGGGAACGTAGGGCCAACTTGTTCGAAATTAACGAAACTTCGAAGCTCTGTTCGCGCTGGTCGGTTGCGGCACACCGATCGATATAATCGGTAAACCTTTCTGAATTTTTTCTTTTTTCTTCCATCGGCGATGCGCTGTGTAAAACGCGGCCTTTCCTTTTCCGTTCAATTTAACGCTTCGTTCGCGAAGCGTGAACGTAAAAAAATTACACGCGCGCGCTCCCTCACATACATAGAATTGATTACGATATAGGTGTTACGGGCGCACACGGGCGTAATGAGAGTAGGGGGAGGGAGGGAGGGAGGGAGGGAGGAGGGAAGAGTAACAATTTCTCTGGCAATGACATCAGCGACCAGGAAATAGGCATGCCTGCTGGCCTAGTCGGGAATAACTCATCCCTAATTACGTCATTTGGTAGACGGGAGAGCCACGGAATCGTCTTTCGGGCTCGTGATTACGCGATCGATTTTCCCCGACGCTCGAACGCACGCCCCAACCGTCTACCGTTTTACAATCCGCCGTGTTGCTTCCATACTTTGCTTGTTACCCTGTTCTCGAATATTCACGTACCGTTTCGAACCGTTTCTGTTCCAAAAGATTCTTGCCATCAATTAGAAACATCAAGTCACGGTATATAGCAAAGATAAGTAGGCATCTCAGTTCGTTTAAAATCTGGCGGCCATGTTGGAGAACTGAACACGTCACGATGTAGGACCTAGCTTGCAAATATATTAGTCGTAATGTGCACTAAATATAGTGCGTGTCACTATCGCGTTAGTTAATGTAACAAGTATTATTCATAATTATGTACATTTGGAACGTTATGAAAATAAGTAAACGTTAATGTTTCAGATAGACATAAGATCTCGGTTCGTTTAAAATCTGGCGGCCATATTGGAGAACTGAATACATCAGGGTATTATTATAATTCGAAGATACAATACTTCTTTTGGAGTTGGAAAAACAGGAATTACAAGTAGCAAAATTAACGTAAAAGTATACTTAGATTATATTAAAAGAAATCGCTATATCAAAAGGGAGGCGATCATCCTACAACGGGACAATGCACCAATTCATAAAACTGAAGTAGAATTATTTAAAAAAGAAGCTCCATCAATCTTTTGAAATGACCTCCTCAGAGTTCTAACATTTTGCCAATACAGAATATTAAAATTATCTATTACTAATTAATAATTAATATTGGAGAAAAAGAACGAAACATATAGCAGAATTAAAACAATCGATCGAAGATATATGAAATAAATTTTCAGTAAAGGAGACGTACATTATCATCGTCTGATAGAATAAGCAATTCACATACTTTTGTCTATTTATTCAAAAAATGCTCAATTTTCATATTCTGCGTAAATATTTCATTAATCAGGATTAACTGTATCCCTCTCGTATTAAGTGAATAGATGTATCGTTACACAAAATTTTCATTTATTCAAAAATTCACAGTTTCCACGTTGTGCGTAAATATTTCGTTAATTAAGATCAACAGTATCCCTTTTGTATCAAGTATAAACGCTTGTGTATCAAAATTTAAAAAAATACACGTTTTTATTAAATTCTCTTATTTTTCACTCCGCGTGCAAAGCGATTCCCATTCGAAAAAATTCAAACGCAAAAATCTGACGGCAGGTCGACGAGAAGCAGGAAAGAGTGGGCAGGGGAGGGGAAATGTGGCGAGGAAGTTTGATTCGGAGATCGCGGCACATGTACAATTCCGATGAAAAGGCAGCGGGTCTGTTCCACGCTTCTCTCTCGTTTGCCGCGGGATTCTTAAACGTTCGCGTCGGTCGCGCTGAATACTAAAGATTGCCGCATCCGCCGCACTTCCCTTTAAATTTCTCGCGTATTCATTTGGGGGAGCTTTGTTCAGTGTCTGCGCAGTACCGTCCACGCACAAGTCTACGTCTGTACGTGTGTGTGTGTGTGTGTGTGTGTGTGTGTATCCCTCGCATTCGCGCGTATCTCACCGAGCGTGAATGCGCGACTTTCGCCTTTTCAGCGAAGAAGCCGCGAGAGGCGTACGCGCGTCTCTAAAGTCTCGAAGCCGCGCTTTTCCACGAGGGGCGAGGGACGACGCCGCGTCCCTCCGCGTCTTCCCGCGTCGCGTTCTACTTTTTTCCGCGCAGACTCTTCCTACTCACCCTGTGCGCCGGCTCTAAGAAACCGAGTCCGACTTTGGCAGACCATTTACGAGCTTTGCAAAGTTTATCCAGCTTCGAAGAAATGCTTCCTGCTTCCTTGTTACGAAGCTTTGTTTCCCGGCCAGTTACGAAGTTTGCGCGTTTCCCTCCCGAGGAAATTTAAATCTTGCGCCACTCGTGAGAGAGTTTACGTAGAATTCGTACCGGGGAGCCCCGAAAGTCGGGGACGACAGCTCGTTGCTCGAATAATTTAAATCAAGCGTCTCGCGGTGATGTTTGAAAAATTGATTGAATAACATTGACGCAATGCTTCGATTTTATTCGAATCTTATATAAAAAAAGAGAAAAAAAATGCAACGCGGACCGAATAGAACACAATACTAGCGGTTCTTAGACTTTGTGATATCGAGGACTCCTTTGACACGACGTGCATTTCGAAGAAAATATTTTGTGTTATATATTATAGTACATAATACAGTATTATCATACATATTAGATGTATATATATTATACTACATATATAATAATTTATTATAATAATAATTTAATACTATATTATACGTATATAAGAATCTATTAATTTTTCACTACACAATCTGTCACAATCACAAGCTCAATTTACGTTGCAAAGTTTGCCAAAACCAGCTTCGTTAACAACGATAAAAAGTTACAATATAATTCTAATATTTTTATGAGAAGTTAAAACAAATTTACTGCTGTTTGCTGTTTCTTTGCTGCTAGTTCAATGTTTGAAACGTGTATTCGCAAATCTGTATATTAGATGTACATTATGACTGAGAAAGTTGACTTTCCTTTTTGTAAAATGTCGCGTGAATCCTCGATCCAGTTCACTGTGCGACAGTTTAGGAATCGCTGGGACTAAACGAGAATCGAACGGGAGAGGAGCCGATGTGAAGGCAGCTTAATTATTTGCCGTACGTGTTCGCGTGCGTGTGTCCTACGTGACTCAAGATCAGCTCCGTTATACGTGCAGTTTGCTTGATGCACAGGGTGATTCATAACGAGCCAACCGCGATACTTTTAGATTCCATAGCGCCGGGTTATATTTGAAGCTCGCGAACAACGAGATCAGCGCGCGGGAAAGATAAAGCAAGGAAGATAGATGAGGACAGGCGAAACGACCGCGGCAACTTTCGATCAGAGAGCCGACGAAATAACCTCTTCCTTTATCACCTAACGCGAAATTCCTTGCGAAACCGCTCGAATGATATTCCACGAGTTTCGAGTTACGTATTGGATCGTTCTTTTCTAAAAACGATCGTAGAAATTCACCAGGCAGATTTAGACAGTTGTGCACACCACCACCGTTCTGGTTTTAGAAAGTAAAATTGGATTAAAGCTGGCTTCGCGAATTAACCCATTCAGCTCGGTAATCACTACAATTATTAAAACCACGTGCCTCGTTTGTACTGTAAAAGCTGAATGAAAGAAACTGTTGTTGAAACAGTGAATGCTGATTTGATTACGTTGCGCAAATTTTTTTCACATTGCCAAAGATCAGTTGTTTCAGATCGATTTGAGGGTCCTGATTCGATCGCTCAGTACCAGACAACGCCTACTCGAGGTTTACCCCACGCCCCCTCGCGAATCACGTGACCCAAATCAACCAATCGCTAATTTTCGTTGCATCAACGTTGCACCTGAAGAGGCCCGAATTTTGTGGGTTATTTCAGTGATAAAATAACAAGAACTTGTTTCATCAGTGGTTTAACTAATGGCCTCATTTGAGTTAATATTATTAACAGTGTATAAATATAAATAATCCTGATGTTTTCTGTTATATTTGTGGCAAATACACTGTTGTGAAAGATAGAAAAAAATATCACGGACTTGGTGAAACAGGGAAAAATCATACTTTGGTCATTGAATTAGACAACAATGGGTACCCACATGAAATTTGTAAAACAATTTTTAAATTTGTTCGTAATTAGAAACCTCTAGTTTAAAATCGATATTATTCGTATTTAGACAGCGTCCATCGACTCTTGGTTCTGTTTGGTTCGAATAATGTTGAAATACATCACTTGGGAATAGAAAATGGACTCGACGACTGCTCTAAATCGAGAAAACCAACCTTTTCCTGGACTGCGAGAGTCGATTCTCCTCCTAAAGAAACAGAAATTTGCTCGCCAGCTCGTGCAAATTTACGTCGGCACGTACGTCTGTAACGTCGTTTCTCTCAAATGATGTCTCGAGCGGAGTCATGGAGCAAGTACTACTCGACAAAGGTTCTCTTTTCGAAACTTGTTACTCGAGACGCGTCTGGCGTAACAGGGAGCGCGTATTATTTATGGTTTCTATAAACGTTGGCTGATTCATTAGACTAGGTTCAGAGTTCACGGGAACGATCGCGTCACTGGGTGAGAATTGGTTCAACTCGACTCGCTCATCTCGAGCGTTAAGTGCCACTGCACCTCTCTTATCCGTCCCTCTCTCGTTTTCCTGCCTTCCAAGTCTCTCTTCTCTCCTTTCTTCTTCTTTTTTTCTTTTCTTTTCTCCCCACGACCGATGAAATCCGTCTACCGTTTCTCGCTTCTCTTCTTTCCCCTATCTCGTTCCTTTTTGCTCCCATTCGTTCAACACTCTACGCCCCTCGTTTTCACCGTGAACTCACCACCGACACCTACGCCCTCTTTCTTTCCTCTTTTCTGTTCGTTCTCTCTCTCTCTCTCTCTCTCTCTCTTTCATTTTTTCCAGTCTGTCTCTTCTCTTCACTGTACTCGGCTTCTGGCCGAGTCCGTCCGTCACGATTTCATTGGTTTCACGCAGCAAGAATGTTTATGACGATGCCAGATGTCCCAGTCTGCCATTGACGCATCGGTCGTTTTTCTGATTCGATTTCCGTTCGACAAAAAATCGGCCCGAGGCGATGTACATACATACACCCTCGGTCCGCAAGTGTTCGAGACACTTGTCAAGGGTCTTGTGATCAGCCTCAGGAATTATTCAAAGATCATTCGTGTTTTTCTTTTTTTTCTTTTTTTTCTTTTTTTTTTAGGAATTGAACACGTATCGCTGTCATGGAAAATTGTTACTATTATAGGACTATACTACTTGTAAAATTTGAAGACGCGAAGGCCTTTATCTGTTTTATCATCAAAGTCGCTTTTATCAAGCAAAAGAGCTCAATAGTATCGATAATTCGTGATCCAAGATTGCGATTCGAGATATTTCATAAATTAAACATTATTAATTTATCACCTGTATCACAAGGCGAAATATTCCACGTATAAAACGCCAGCAGCGTTCCGAGCCTTGTACCATGTACAAATTACTGTATTGAACATAATAATTTCGATAACGTTATAACCCAAAACTATCAATCGATGGGACAGTTTAATTATTTAATTTCCAACAATTCATACAATCGTGTGATTTTAACAATAATTGTGGTCATATTCCAATAATTACGTTTTGTTGATCGAAAAAAAAATGTACTTTCATAGCACGAATTGTTCTTAACCAAAAGTGACTTAGACTGGTTAGATTATTAGCTCTCCAAATAATATCATGTATTCTGATATTTCATTGCGATTATTCATTGATAGATAATCAGTATGACGATAGATAAACAAGTTAATATTAACAGATAATCAGAGATTTAGTAAATTACGATACACATGAACTCGTGCGATTTAAATGCCAACATTTCTCTGACCATGCCCCCATTTAAACATCTGTAAAATCCTGGCGGCACGATTCTTGTTATTTGAAAAATGAATTTTTAAATACTACGGTAGAGAAAGCCTGAAAGGCCATTAACTTCAAAGTTTGAACAAGCTTCGTTGTTAGAAAGCTAAATTAGAAACTGTTGGAATTACTTTGAACTGCGCTAGAATTATCAGCAAAGTTAGAAAGTTAAATTTTCACGTAAAACGAATGCAAAGCGTTTCATCGTTGACAAGTCATTCTCGAACTGCTCTCCCTAGAAAATCCGTGGATACTTGTGAACGAGAGTGTACGACTCGGCGAGTGATGACATCGAGGACCCGGGACGAAGACATGGGCACGGATCGATCGAAACAGAGGCGGACGTTGATAGAACCAGACGAAAAACGAGCGGAGGATTTCGAATGAAGACGGATGAAGAGGCGACGTATCTTGTAAATGTAAAAACTCGGATTAATTACAAGCACGACCGACCCCGGGGGGATTTTCGCACAATGATTTTCGCAGGTGGCGCTTAGGCGCAGGGGGTTGTTATTTATCGCGGCCGGAGGCGTTAAACGGCTGGAAAAATATTGGCAATAACTTAAGAGCGAACTTAGAAACGAAGTATTAAGGGCGAATCAGTTAGTGGGCATTAGGAGGATGGAGTCCTCGCGAGTGAATCGCGATAAGGGATCAGGGTTAAGTGGCCAGTGGCCTAATTGCAACGGCCATTTCACACAGCCATTGTAATAATTACTTCCAGGATGGTGACACGAGCACTTTTTGCGAAAATGTTTCCGCTAAGGCCGAGGATGGATAGTGGATTAGTGGCTTGTTACGCACAAATTCAAAAATTTGTGGATAACCTCAAGGGATATACACATAGAGGTACACGATCGACACCATCGTGACTTGCTTTTTTAAAAAGCTTGTGCCTACAAGTATAGATCTCTCACGCAGTGAAGTACACAAGTGCTCGATTTACAGATTTAAGGAATATTAAGAATGTCAAATGTAATACTCGTCGGTACTTTTGATAATTTAAGCAACACTTGATACTTTTCATATTCCTTTCTGTAACAACTGCCGAAACGCTGATTGGAACGAGATCAAAAGCAAATAACACCACACGCGACGTACCAACTTTTGTCAATATTTTTCGCTTACAGACACGTTGCCACGAATGAATCATTTCACGCGTTGTTTGCATAATATATCGCTCCGCATATTGGAATTTAGGCGCGTGTACACCTAATAAGTACAGAAATTCGTCCGTGTTTGATGTGAAAATTTAATTTTCGGCGTGTCGGATCGAGCGGGCCGGCGACACGTTCTCGATGAAAATGGATTCTCATCGCGCGCTGCGAGGACGCGGGAATAAAACGCGGGACGGATACGAACATGCACGCGCGCTAGAGTAATTAATTCGCGAGGCGCGCTCGCATTGAAAACGCGAGCAATGCGGGCAGATGCCAAAAGAGAAAGACCGACAGCCTGGTCTGCTCTGTATTGCTTCATTATGCTTGGAATTTGATTCGAGTCCGCGCTTGTAATAACCCCGGCGGGCTTGTAATAACATTCCATCCAGCCGATATAAGCATTCGCGCAGGCCTAGCGCGGCTGGCAACGGGCCTCAGTGTGACCGATTGCAAACTAAAATCTCACGATCACGGATCAGAGAGAGAGAGAGAGAGAGAGAGAGAGAGTGTCCCGGACGAAAAAAATCTTTCCTTTACCGACTTTCGAAACTCGACAAAACGAGTTTCTCTTAACGAGCTATGGTTGTTTGGAAAGTAATTTCGTCCTTTCCGACGAGTGTCGTTAGCCAACTTCCTTCTAAACCATATTGTCATTACTAAGCTGACACTTCATTTTTTAAAAAAGTGTTCTTCAAGTTTTTGGTTTACTGACAAAAGAGAGCCATATCTCCACGCACTTCACGTAACTTTTTTCTCGCTCGAACAGCATTCTTGCCTTTTAATGAAAAAGCAAGATGTGCTTCATTTTATTTTCCACAACTGCGCAGAATTAAAAAAATTCTCCGATTTAGAATAAAATTGGCTGATCGAAAAAAATGAAATTACTTTCCGAACAGTCAATGTATCGGTGCCTCTAACGTGGCGTTTGACCCCGTAACGAGTGTCGTTGCTCGCCACCAACTGACGACAATTTTATCAACGTCCACTTGCCACCGAAGCGCCGTAAAGAGGATCGTGCAAATGAAATTTATTAGCCAACGATAAGGGACGAATTTCAACGTCTAAGGACGTTGACCCATTTGCATCATTAGCGTGTATCACTACAGCCAGTCTACAGGGTGGTCCATCTAAACATCTTTTCGAACTGTGATTCTGACGATGGAAAATATTTTTTGCCTAACATGAGTGGTATCCAAAAGGATATGCCAATAACTGGTAAGAATATTCTTTTAAATATTTTATGTATTTTTTTCACCAGTTACGCGATGCAATAAAAAAATATATATCGTTGTGTGAAAAAACCACTCACAAGCTCTCGGCCCCGACTGCGGTCGCTTAAGTATTACGTTGAAATATTTTTCAACGAAAGAAGAGATTAGAAGTTATCACGACCAATTAGCATGAGTCTATTTTTAACTTTCCGTGCTGGTAGGACGAGCTAACGCTTCAACCTCTGGCGATCGCGAATGCAAATCGCGTATTGAAATTAAAACGGGCCCGAACTGGGTCGACTATTCGGTCCATCCAGTGTTCGATTGCCTTCTACGTGTAATGAATGCAAGCGTGTCACGATGCTGATCTGGTAAACGACTCGTCCGACAGAGAGAACGACTTACGCGCCGTGGATAACAACGGGTGCCTTCGAGAACAATGGACTTGTAAATCTAGAAATTCTTGGGTAACTTTCGGTACTTTTGTATCGGGGCGAACCTCTCGGAGGCCTCTGAGATCGTTACGCGTAATCTTAGATCATGTTTCTGGCCGGGAGAGCCAACAACGAAGAAGATATGGCGAATCCGGGCCGGAGTTTTAACGCCTCCCGTTCGTACGCGTATCGCTTTTTACGAACGCGCGAGTATCGCGAGACGAGAGCGGAACACAGAGCCGGCATTCATCCGCGAATCTGCTCCGATTTTACCTTCGTCGCGACAACGTACTTGGCTTGACCACGCACCGAGCAGTTAATTGTCCAGCTATTTCGCGACTCGCGCAACTCCGCTTATTTGTATTCGGCCAACAAATCGATTAGCGAGCCTCGCACGACTCCTCGAGTCGCTGTCCCTCGTAAATCGAACGTTTCCAGCACGGAGTAAAATTCAATACTCTCTCGGTTGCTGTTGATTTCCTTCGCTTTGTTTTACTTCGCGTCGCGAGACTGCTGAAGAAATCAAAATTTCCGAAGACTCTCACTCGGGACGTGGTGAATACTGTACGAATACTAAACTTTTGACGAGATGCAAGCGTCCGGTTGCATGTAAAATAGTAGAAAGCGGAAGCCAAGCGGAAGGTTTATTCGCTTTTCTTGCGCGTTTAGGAGTTTATTTTCGTAGGGAATAAATAAATCAAGCACCGGCGAAACAAATGGTACGTCTTCGTTTCTCCTCGAGTAACGTTGAGCAGACTACCAACAAGTACGAATCGAGGCCAAGATAATAACTAACTTCCACTTTGCTGTTTCGAACGATAACTGTTTACGATAACAGGGAGAATTCGCAACGATGCGTACGTTTAATTACGTTTAGAAGTTTAAAGAAACTAAAAATTCAAGAAACGGTGTCTCCTCCCGACAGGGCGAGCTTCTTAACCTCTTGCGCTGAAATGGCGTACCACGCACGTCGAGAATTGTTTGTCCCAAAATTGCAATACTTTCTCAGTTTTAAGTATAACAATAAATTTAGTAATTTTTATCCAGTGATATCATACCGACGAGTTCAGAAAGAAAGCGACGAATTATTGTACACGGTTTGGTCGCTCGTTATGGTCCGCAATCAGTTGCCGGCGCAAGGGGTTAAGCCTGGGCAAACCACGCGTTCAAACTCTCTCGCTCTCTTTCCATATTTCCTCCGTTGAGACACGAAACTTAAACAGTTCGATATACCATTGTTGAATATCGATGGAATACTTAAACGATCGGTCGTTAGGCCCCGGTATTACAAACGGATCTTCGTACGCGAGTCACGCGCCACCGAACATCCGGTCATAGTTTCCTGCCACAATGTACATACATCTCAGCCACGATTGGCGCCTATTTTTATATTTCGCTCGGCGAGCGTCTCGAGCGGCAGTCTCGAAGGGCGATTCACAATCGTCGCGAGCAATCGCTCGACGCGCATTTTAACGACAGCGATCGCTTTGTGGAAAAACCGAACGAAAAAAGAAAAAGAAAAAGAAAAAGAAAAACAAAAACAAAAAGAAACTAACAAACCGTTGCTACGTCGGTCGACTTGATCGCTCGAAAAGAGCGTCCCCGTTTTCACGAGCGCGCCGTAAGAAGCCGCGCGGAACGATTCCTCCTCCGTTGAACGTGGTTAATTGTTTCGGACAGGGATTCACGGCTGCGCCGATCTCGCCTTTCCACCCGATTCGGATATTTAGGTCGCGGATGAAGGGCTGTGAAAGCCGTTTCTTTCACGGTGAAATTCTGAGAGAGACGCGCACCTAGACTATGTACCAGCGACGAAAAAAACCGCACGCCACGGCAGCGGATATCCATCTTTGGCGAGAAACGACGTTCCGTTTTCCGCGAACGACGTCCGATGCACGAAAGCGGAATTTATGGATGCGTAGGAACGATTAATTCTCGTGACTCGAGGAGAACCCAAGATAGACCCAAGTAGAGATCGAAGTCAATTTCAAAAATTGCGAGGAACATCTACGTGCTGATCCTTGAGGCTGTAAATATTACATATGAGTACTCGACCCAAACTTTAACGTAAGTTGTCCCACGTCGTTCAAACTATTTTTCTACTTCTCTCAAGTTTGCAGGTACGATTACAATCATCCATAACTTGTGTAATAAAAAAAAAAGAATTCTGACATACCCGTATCGATGGCATCGACACAGCGCGGTGTCCAAAATGCTTCCAACTGAACCGCCTGCTTGCAGTTCACTTCCGCTTGAAGATCTGGAAAACAAAAGAGGCGTTTTGAAACTCGGGGCACGCATTCGTTGAAACACGGGCCACGGTCTCGTAGAGAAGCGTTTTCGCGGAATCGCTGAGAAGATGGCCGAAAAAGACCAGCGATTAAGGTCAATTCCGGTCGCGCGGTTTTAATAAACGAGACCTTGTGCCGATGCGGCGCAAGGTTTTAATGCACCCCAGAAAACGCGCGTGCTTAATCGGAATGACCTGTATTTCAACGTTGTTTCTTTCATCCTCCTCCTCCCCCCGCGACCCGTTCAAGCGATAGCTACCATTTTTATTAAAGTCTCTTTCCGATCCGGGGGGAATGCTGGCTGTGTCGCGTAAATAGCGCCGATAAGAGGCAGGCACTCGCGATGAAGCACGTCGAGTAGCAACCCTTTGCGTCTTCCTCAAACGGAGTTGGTTCTGATATACGGGTCGACCTACGAGTAGCGGGTATGCAACATCGAGAAACGGGAACGATCGACGAACATTTCCCCGCAAATTAATTCCACCTTTGCAAGGACTTGTTCCCCCTCTCTACGACGATCTCTCGTTGGAAAATCGTGACACGGTTCTTTCAACGACTGACTAATTCGCTGTGTCGCACCCAACCGAGAAGAATTTCAACAACACGAGTTTTGTTCGTTGATTAACAAGATTTACTCGAACCTCTCGTTTCAATCGTGGCCGCGGATGAAGTACAGGTGCTTTTTCGTGTCCTATGTTTTGAAGCCTGACCCTCTTGCTATTTACGTGTCACATGCGACAGTATCGATTTAGAGTAATAACACGACGGGAATTTACTAAGAAAGCACGCAAGATTGCACACAGTGAATCTAAGCCTACGCGAAAATCAAAAAATTAAAATTCTCTAGGGAGCATTTACATATGGAGATATTAAGATCTGAATGGAAGAAGATTTTAATGTCAACACGCCAATTTCATTTTGTTGAATAAAATTAATTAAATTGATGAACAGAACACGATTACAGATGAAACAGCACAGAATATCAATTCGTGTATTCACTTATATTCAACCCAATGTATAATAAATACGTACTACCGTTCAATCTTAACCAATATCGGCGATTGAATGTATGTAATGATTCTTTCAATACAACGTCCACTCCTCTAAATTATGAACATATTCGATGCAAAAACAACGTTGGACAATACTGACTGTAGTTTTTACCTGACAATGTTTCCCGCGTAAATTTGACACTCTAAAGCTACGTACCATTTGCATATTCGCACATCGTATCGTTGCATCTTCACGTTAGAAAAAAGTGTATCTTTGTATCATGTTTTGACGGTGTAACAATTGCCTATCTACATATTAGAATGAATTACGATGATGTGATACAGAAATGTGCAATAAATAGATACGCAGCTTTACGTTACACGTTATATTCCACTGTAGATCCAACGGTTTCCAACCTGGGGTACACATAACCTCAGAAATATACGTTTAATGTTTATGTAATGTGAAAAGAATTAAGTAACATTCTAATAATATAGAAATGGTGCACAAAAGTCCGAAAAGGTTGGGAACCACTGCTATAGATCGATCGCGTAAATTTGAGAATCGCAACAAGTGAATTACATATTTTACCGTATTATTCGGTTGGCGCTGTAATCTTTCTTTAACGATAAGCTGAAATTACTACATGCACGTTTCGAGGAAAAGTAAAAAGTTTTGTTCGATAATCCTTCTTGGTTATTAAAAAGATAGCTGAACTGACAAATGTCATTTTATCTTTTAAACTTTGACAGCTAATCGCAGAAAGCTTTTCGTAATATTTACTCGACGCTGTATTACGAACGTAAGGCGTCGATTAAGCGCATAATGTATAAATTGTGTATGAATTGCATACGATTGTATGTCCATTGTATCGTATTGATGTCACGTATTTTGATATAAATTACTCGACCGACATATACAAATGACCAGATTCATCTCATTTCAAATTCGAAACTGTCTACGCATCAATAACAAAACTATACTGTTTAAGAGTTCTAACAGACACTGCTATTTCGGGACACATTTGAGTGTACAGTGTCGCCATCTCTCGTAGCGAGTGAAATTACGTTCTAGAGACTGTCATCGATGCGATTTCATTTCACGGCGCTTTACATGAGACGCCATCTTTCATGATTTGAATTTGCAGAATATTCGCGGGAATGTCGTCTTCGACAACGGTTGGTGACAAAGTGGTCGCTGTTAAAATCGTAACAAAAATGGAACAACGACTTTAAATTTGAGAAATATCGGCGTTTATGTCTGCAGTTATAATTAGATCCAAGTGTTAGAGGTAATTTAATGATATTCAATTTGGAAAACGTAAATACAGCTTCTCGCACTTGCAAAAAGTTTTGGTTATCTAACGTTGTTACGTCAACATCATTATGTAGCCATGTTATATTTGCATTTCATTTGCATATATTTTTTTAAGATAAATGAAATATATGCTGTTTGCCATTCAAATGCACAATAAATTGATTATACGCAAATACATTTTCTATTTCTGGAACATGGACGTCGGGAAATAATTTTTGTATCAATCAATTTTATTTTATCGATCAAAGAAGTGAAAACGAAAAACATTAGAAAACCAACATTTAATTCTCAGTAATATTCAATAAGGATTTTAAATTGTAACTACTAATTGTAATTAATAATTGTATCTAGATAGTACAGGGTTTATTTTTACTTTCTTTTTAGTATAGAGGTCGCCATGTTCTACACGCATAGCGCCATCCATCGTTCGTTGCAAAGTATCATCGAGAACTTTTTCAAATTACGCGCGTACTCTCCATTTCACAAGTGTTGCGTCGCGTTGTGTCGCCGGGTGTTTTCTAGTGCGTGAGCAACTTCAAAAAATGGGCGTTACGGTGTAAGTAAATTTACAATTGCAAGTATTTTTCTCAACTAACTAAATATATCGTTTGTGCGATCATGGATACTCAACTTGACGTACTACGCGTACTCTCTGTATCTTCCGATACTTAGAGGTTATGTCAAAATAGCACATGTCAGAGTAGAACAAACGTTCTAGAATGTTTCGTCTCGATTGTTGAAGCATTCCCTTGACGTTGTGATCGTCGCGAGCGTATTTGTTCGTTTAAATGCAAAACCAAGTTCGGTAGTTTTTGGTTCGTAACCGGCGTCTCGTATTTGCCAGTTTGCAGCAATATCCGATGACGGAGAACAGAACCGGACCGCAAACGATCGAGTTCCTGACAAAACGAGTCGTCGCTCTTGGTGCAGTGCAAACCGGCCAATTTTTGGTGGACTGCGAGACGTACATTTCGGTGCCGCAGTTGGGTGAGTGATTTCACATTTTGAAATTGAATTTTCGTCACGTTGCGTGCTGAAATGCGGCGTAGTACGCCCTCTCGAGTACAGATGGCTATGATTGTACGTCTGTGAAACAAGCTCCGTGAAATAGACGAAATTTTTTAATCTTTTTACTCTCCAAGAGTGAAGAAATCACGCCATTTAATCTATGGAGGTATTGTGTACATTTGTGAAAATGGTAGAGGACTGTTTGGAACAACTGTCATGTAGGACTATTTATGTGGGAAATGTTTGATGAAAAGAGAATAAGAAAAAACGATCGTTTAACGGTTATACCTGTTTTTTCTTTTGGCATTTTATGTAGGTGTATATGGATTTCTATACAAACACGCAAATAGTTGGTTCCGCCGAAGGTCATTTAGCGCTTGGATATCCAGTATCGTTCGTTATTTCTAGAGAGGTACAAATGCAGACGCTAAACGAATTACGATTTTAAGTACATGCTTATTCGTAGCATAAATACAGGGTGCACTCGTTCGCCACGTGCACGTTCTCTTTCAATGCAAATTCTCGTACCACCGTATCGGCAGGATTGTTTTGTGCTATTCGTATATCTTCGAGTCAACTTTCCTCGTTCAAGAACCGACTGACCTCTGCGCTCACCTCTTAAAACAGCGTTGATTTCTGGGATCGTCTCTGTCTAGTTTTAGAATCATTCCACTTGTAAATTAGTACGACTACGTACATGTATGACGTAATCGAAGAGATCAGTTATAGAAAGGTGGTAAGCGTAAGTCGAAGAGTTCGAACTCGTGCAGCAGCGTATTTTACGTTACATTTTGTGTGTGTGTGTGTGTGTGTGTGTGTGTGTCGTTCGCTAATGGATCACGATCTTCCCTTACGGTGGTCGTAACGCTCCGATTCGAATTTCGCGCGTCATCGATTCAAAGCTGTCGCGCGCGAATATATAAACGCGTTTCTTAATCCGCGAAGGTACAAACGAGCTACGTCTAAGCGTCATTACAAAAATATTAAATCTAGCAAGCGAAGCTAGGCGCGACCTTTTAGGCTAGGTCAGATATATGTGTATATATATGTATATATATGTATACACATATATATTTATATTATTATACCCTCAATGTTTGCAGCTTTTGAAAAATACATTCTCTCGGAATATTCTCTCCTCTGATTAGCATCTTTATCTACATACAAACGTTCGAACATCCCATTCGGTGACGGCCAGCGCTTCCTTCGAATGTCCTTTGTTTTATTGTCGATAACTTGTAAATATTTAATCGCGTTTAATTTATTGTCGATAAATAGAAGATGCAATTATGCGTATAGATCCTACGTAGCAGGCCGTGGCGTTTCCAACACTTTTTGCTTCTTTCGCAACATACTCGATTTGCTTTTCGATCTTCCGCAACTTGCACTGTCCGTATATCGATTTCATTCCGCACATTTACAAGCAATTTTCATTGTCTTTACACTTGCGCATAAATATACAGCGTACACGCACACGCACTCTCACGCACGGTATACGTGCACAAACATGCGCACGGACGCACGTGTGCTCGATGCGGGCCACGGAATTTTTTCAAACAAAAATTTCAATCCGCGGCGAGAAGGATAATTTTGAAAGAAAAGAGTCAATCGACGCGTTAATAAATTTTTTTTTGATTGCACTTTGCCCGTGGAATTTTTTTGATCGAAATTTCGTTCTCCTTCCCTGTTTAAGTAAATGTTCCAGCAAAATGTCACGTCACACCACGGCCTGCATCGTCAAACGACTCAAGATTTCCCGATGTTTGTAACAATCGCATGACTACGCGTGCGTTAATCGCATTAATACGAATTCTAGATTCTGACTTTCGCCGATTGCTACACCTAAGGATTACGATAATACCTTCAATTCACGAAAGTGCACAGTGCAGATTTTTATTTTTTGTTTTTTTCTTCCCTTCTCTCTTGCGTTCTCTCCTTCCTTTTTTTTTTTTTTTGTTTCCGCTCGCTGCGTATCCGCAATTTTTACTTCACTTAGCGTTATCGACTAATCGAAAGAAAGGTGTTCCGATTAATTAGGAAAGGAACGAGGTTGTTTGCATAGTTGTTCCAGAGAATTTATCCGCTATACCTATCCAACCGTTCTAGACCACGTTTACGTACTTTTATCGTTCGGCGCTGTTCGCTAAAGAAAAACAGGATAGTCTCACGATGGTCGAAGAATCATTCCGTACAATTTATAACGCATGTATATATATATATATATACCCTATATTCATATGTAGAATCCCGAAATATCTTTTCTTCTTTTCTCCTTTTTTTTTTTTTTTTTTTTTTTTTTTTTTTGTTTAAATTAGTTTTATTCTTATCCTACGTGCACTCGTTTCACGAGCAATGCACCTGCGTCAACTTAATCGTAAAGTTTTCCTTTATTCAATACTGCGTCCAAGCCCTTGAGCATTATAAGATTCATTTAGACAGTTGTGAGATTCGAAGATGCTGCGTTCTCGTTTCTATTAAGATATGAAGAATTTTTATAATACGAAAATCTACGTATCAATTTTCCGAGGGATATGTTTTCAACGTTCGGTGTCCTGGTGGATGTCTAACGAAAGCATTGGAAGTATTTAGAATCACGTTTCGAAAATCGAACGGGAAAAACATCGATCGCCATCCACAAAAGTATCCCGATTCTTTTTCTTTCCTTTTTTTCCAAACGTTTTAAGTACACGTTTCTTCTTATTTCTATCGTACGTCGGAGGACCCAGCACTCTTCGTTAGAATATCAGATATGGGATATGACTCACGGGGGTGTAAACGTAATTACAGACGTAAGAAAGAAATCCTGCCGATAGACCGCACGGAAAAAAATATTGCTTCGTCGCTGTCAGGCATCCTTTCAAAAATGAAATTCACGATCGATCGATCGATCGACTCTATCCGTTCCTGATATGTCGATAAATTTAACATCCCCTGACGTTGGACGCTCAACTAATTAGAATTCGTCAAGCGTGTCTTTACTTGGCGATATTCTTTTAAAAAAATATCAAAACGAGCCAACGTAAATTCTCAATCAACGAATTAATCCTCTTCTTCGTTCCACATATATATATGTGTGTGTGTGTGTGTGTGTGTGTGTGTGTGTGTGTGTGTGTGTGTCGTATATACAATATTGGAATCATCTCCCCTTCATCGAAACAATAATAACTCGTGGGAAAATATTTTCATCCGTGAAGACTAGGCGTTCGATCACAGAGTGCGGAGCATCGTTTCTGCAATAGTCGACGCTGACGAGTTTCTACAAACTATATAAAAATACAAAATACAAATGCCGCTTTCTCGAATATACCGCCCGCCTCCCCCTCCCTCTCCGAGAGACTCCTCGCCCCCGAATTCGAGATTGGATGGCATCGTTGCACCAAACGCTCATCTCGGCAAAAGTTGTGAGGAAAAGTTCATCGTCGACGTATCGATGTTCCTTCAAACGAGGCACGACCATCGTCGACGCCAACTTTTGCCTTTCCCAAGTCTCGGTCTACGCACGCGTGCCCCAACGAGTTTGGCAATGGTTAGTTACAGTATTGTCGCAAAAGTTTGTATCCGAATAATATAATCGACCTTACACGATAGGTACTTGGTACGAAAGATAGTACGCGTAATATGTAATAATATTGTCATCGTTAAGTCAATGGCGGCCGTTGTTTAGAACCGTAGAACGAGGCCCCCCGAGTATTTATACTTATATATATATATATATATGTGATAGACAAATCCTGACAAATAAAACAAATCTGCCGTGTCTAAATTATTCTCTCTCCGTTCAACACCTTTTTTTCTCAGCGACACTGTCTGTTTGTGTGTGTGTGTGTGTGTCACGCTCGTGCGAGTAGCGTTAAATCGGCGGGAAAGCAACGAACGATTTCCTCGATCACGCTCGATCGATCGTTACGTTCCAGTCGTTTCGTTTTATACGATCGTCGCGTAACGAATGAAAAATACGCGTACGTTCTCCGGTCGATGGCGCGCGGAGGATACGAATTTCCATTATTTTCCCATCGATTTAACACGCGCGCCGTGTGCCGTGTTTCGACGGAGAAGCAAAGTGTCGCACGGCGTTGTTCTCGAAACTACGAAAAACCGCTAGGTTTGAACATGTTTGAACATGTTTGAACATGTTTGAATATGTTTGAACATGTTTGAACATGTCAGTTAGTCGCACACCCCCTTCCTTTTCCCTTTCTTTTCCTTTGAAAGAACAAGGAAGAGCTTGCTTTCTGGAAGAAAATTGAAAACTCCTGCCTCCGTCACGCTATTAACACCCGTTAGTTCTATTTAATTCTTAAAGCTTCTCGAGGCTTCGCGAGTCGAAACTCGAAGACGTTTTAGGTTGAAAATATCACGGTGAACGTGTTGAAACGTTTTTTTTTTTTTAGAGAAACGTCGACGACAATCGACGGACCAGTCTATCGATTCTATGCTAAACAATTTATATTTTATGTACGGCTAATGTTTTTTTCCCCTCCTTGTTTGTGTGTTTTTCTCCTCTTTTCTCCTACATTTACGCGTACGCGTACGTATTTTTGCGTTATTATCGTCTGTACGTCTACGTTTGCGTGCTCTCGAAGAAGGCACGTTGCACGGAAGAGCGTTCTTTGTCTTTTTTTTTCTTTTTTTCTTTTTTTGTTCCGATGAGATCCATCTTTCTCTTTTTTTTTTCTTTTCTTTTGTTTCTCGAATGCGATACAATATGTATGTGTATATGTATATATATATCTATATAGTTTCGATTAATTACGGAAAATAACGTGTATGTTAATTTAACGCGCTTCTTGGTCAAAATATCGTTCAACGTTCCGCAAGGCAAATCACGAAGATGATAATCTAATTACGTAATTCAGTCGTGTGGCTTGGAAAGGAGATCTTATTCGACTCGATTTATACGACTTACAGTATTCGAAAGTGAGCATAAAACTGGTCAGAGGGAGGAAGAATCAACACTCGAATCGTCTCGCCGTGTCCTTAAATCTTTAACTTTAAGTTTATCCTCTATTTGTAATCGTTAAATCCCTAGTCTACGTTCATATAAATTGTACCTTTTTTTTTTTTCTTCTTTTCTTTTTTTACTTTTGATTACTCGATACAAGTCTTTTTTAGAATGTTATTACACGTCAAGTCGTCACGTTTCGAAGATCGTTAGGTTAGGTTCGATCGAACGCGCGCGTTTCTGACCAATCTTATACGCCTACCGACTTCGGGTCAAACTGAAAAAGAAAGCTCGTGTCAGATCGATCGAGGAACTCAACGAGAGTAATCTAGCGTCGCCGCTGGTGAGATCTTGCTCTGACGAGAACCAAGTCATTTCGTGACGGGGTGATTCATCCTTGAAAAGAAAACTCGCGTAATACTCGGATACGTACTGAACTCCGCGAGAAACAAACCGCGAAAACTTTGAAAACTCAATCGCAAAGTTGCGTCGGAAGAACGAGCATCGTGGAAATTAGGTGGCCGATCTTGCTCGTTGTCGACCAGTTGTCGCAACGACGATCCTTTGACGACCCACTGTCGTCATCGACAACCCTGTCGCGCTCCCTCGTGCATCACAAGTAGCACGTTTTGTAGTAAATGAAGGCGACCGTGTCCTTGCCGAACGTCCTGCATTCCCTCTCGTAGTGTACCTGGCCGGGCTCGTACTTGCCACCCTGGGGGTATTTGCTGAGCCTGGACAAGCTCCTGTAGAGTCTCAGATAGTCGTCCTCGAGTCGGTTCTCCCGGTACCTTCGACGTCTGTAGCCATCGTCCTGCGCCGCGACCAGCAGCCTGTCGCTCCTCCAGTCGTCTCTGTCCGACGACGGAAAAGACGAGTCGGCGAGATCTCGCGGTCTGTCGTCCAGCTCGAGGTCCGAGAGGTCCTGCAGGCTTCTCAGGTAGCCACGCCGCGACCCCTCGAGGGAACTGCCCGGCTGATCTCGGAAATTGATGGTTCTGCTTCGTCTGGGCAAAGTCGAGCTGTAAAGCCTCTCGCCCCTCCCGCGACTAACGCCGTTCCTCAGGCTCGTTATCGGCTTAGAAGACCCGAGACCGTTCAAATCGCCCGAGACGCCTCTCCAGCAGTCGCCGTCCTCGTGAGCGACCGTGTAATCGCGTTGCCGAAGTCGTTGCCGGGACTGCGTTGTCCCCGCATCGCGATCCGCGTAATTCGACGCGGTGTCCCTTTCCTCCGGGCAGAGGACGTCCTCCGGATAAACGTCCTTCGGACAGGCGGGTCTTTCCAGTCGTCGGCTACGTCCGATTCGACCGTAACGATGTTGATTCTCCTCGCGTACTTCGGCTCGTTCGGCCAGCCTCGGGTCGGGGAATCGATAGTCGTTTCTGATCACGTCTCCGTTGCTTCGGTGCGCTACGTTCGTCACGTTGCCGCGCGAGCTCTCGTCGGTGGAACGACGCGCCGCGAAGAATCCGCGCGACTGCATGAAACTCTCGACGTTCCGGCCGATTCGGTTCGTCTTCTCGGCGAAGATGTTGCAGTAGTCGGACAGTTTGCGGTGATTGCTCCTGTAGATCGGTGCCTGGCGAGACGTGGTTGGCACGTCCGTGGCTGGATTCGCGCTGTACAGCTCCCTCGGATCGTGCTGATTCGGGTAGGCACCTCCTGGCAGGGGTTTGTTGGATTTCTCCAGGTTCGACAATCCCCCCGTCAACGAGGCCTTATACTACCGTGCCTGCGCGTAGTCCGGATTCATCTCGTCCAGTTGTTTCCCCTTGGTCTCCGGCACGCAGCACACCACGAAACACAGCCCGCACACGGCGACCGCCGCGTAGAACCAGAACGCTCCGTGCAGACCGAATGTCTGAAACATCGTTTAGAAATTAATTGAACGTTTCATCTGAGATGCAACCAAACTAGAAATTTTCCAAGGACCCAATGGTTCTTCCGAAAAACGGCAAAAAGAGTTTCTTAATCGTTTCGAGCTATGAGTCCTAACAGCGACTTTATGGTTCTGGCAATTTTCACGTTTCACTAACATTTGATTTGTCACAGTCGCGGCATCAGTGCGTGTCTAAATAATCAAAACTGTATTTCGTTGACATTGTTCGAAATGTAAACGTTGCATCCACGTTGCAGAACCGTAAAGTCGCTGTTAGGACGCACGCGTTGAACGATCAGGAAACTTTTTCGCCACTTTTCCTTGGAGAAGTTTTACCTCGGCGATGAATCTTCTCGAAGATCAATTTTTCGGCAGATTCTTTACATGTCGATTTCCGTCAAATCGAAGCTGTAGAATTCAACGAACGAACCGTTTTCTTTTCACTCGTGCATGGTTATCGTTTTTCGAAAACCGTACCTGCCGACAGCAGCAGATAAAGAGGCAAACTCTCGGTCAATTAACGCGACACCGCTGCATTAATATTTAAGCGCCGTAGCCCCGTTTGGGCACAGCGGCGCCCAAGTACCGCGGCATTTCAATTATGCACCGGAGCATGATCAGATACTGCGCTCAATTGTAATTTATCGACTCGAACATCTGATTAAATACCGTACAGCACGAATGCCTAAACGCCCCGACACGCGTTAACTAGGGGAGGGGGGGGGGGGGGACGATCACGATTACGAGTTACGACGTTTCACCTGCTGAAAGTCCATGAAGAGCTTGATCCCCACGAACGCGCAGAAGTAGCTGAAGCTGGTGCTGATGCTGGAGCCGAGGCCGCGGTACTCCAGGGGAAAGAGCTCGCCAATCAATAACCACGAAATTGGCGATATGCCCAGAGCCAGAGCGGTCGTGAAGACGAGCACGCAGAGCAGCGGTATCCAGTCGTGTTGGCCGACCACCGCCGAGTCCGGATACCCCAGATTTTGCGTCTGCGACACGTAGTAGGCATAACTGCCGAAACCCGCCAACGCCAGCGACATGAACACCGTGCTGGCTATCAGCAGCGGTAGCCTGCCCACGATGTCGATCAGGAACCCTGCAGGGGGAAACGCACGGGGAAACGGCAAGTGAGAAGTGGAAAAGGAAATAGAGGACAACCGTTAGGAATGTCCTCTGTGTCAGTTGTCAGTTGGGATTCGTCTCTCAGTTCCGTGTTTGCTCGTGCTTCGTCCAATCGAGCGTTTTTTACGAAAGGCGAAACACGCAACGAAATGGTCTCGGGTTCTACCGTACCTGATAACAGAGAAGCCAATAATTGCACGAAGCCAATTGCAATGGTCGCGCCGTGAGGATTCATGCCACCGAGCGTCTGACGGAATATAATGACCGCGTAGTAATTGAACGCGTTCGCCCCAGAAAACCGCTGGAAGAACATTAACCCGCAGGTGATGGCGATCGGCTTGTACAGCCGCGGCGTGAACATGCTGTTCTTGAACGTCAGCTCGTACTGCTTGGCCCGCGAGGCGAGGATGTTCGTCTTGATCACCTGGAATATCACGCGCGAATATCATTGATATCAGGCCTGTGGCATCGATATGTGCCATCGTCCAGTACGATTCGTGAAGGAACGGAACGAATGCGATGGAATGAATCACCGTTTGATCGTCATTTGAATACGTCTCGCATTGTGCGTGACGAGGAACTGGTAACAGGCACATGATGGCGAGGATGATCGCACCAAGGAGCTACGTATTCTCGAAGTGCATCTTTTTTGAGAATTACCTGCAGTTCGTGACGTATGTCGACGTGATCACCGCGCAGCCATTGCAGGCTGTTGGCAGCCTCGTCGTCCTTGCCGTTGAGCACGAGGTACGACGGCGTCTCGGGTATGAACAGCGTCCCCAGAAAGAGCATCGACGGCGCTATGGCTACCAGCAACGCGCTCTGCCGCCAATTCAGGTACGTGCCCGCGATGTACGACAGCAACACGCCGACGTGGCCGAGCACCTTCAGCATCGCCGACAGACAACCCCTGATCCCCGGCATCGAGATCTCCGATATGTACACCTAAAGGAAAACGACGATCCAAGAGTCGAAACTTACGAGAGAACGTGCGGGAAGTGTCAGTCGCCGATTTCGATAAAATTTGGCACACAGTTTTCGGCGAGATAACAAATATTTATCTGCAATCGTCCATGTTCAATTCCAAAGATAGTTTCCATAAACGAATGTTCAAGAATACTTGCTTACATACGTGGAAAAAACGTATACAGTTCAGGCAAATGGTTTTTTTTACCAAATGATATACACCACAATCCTTTTGTTCCGCCGGACATTTCACACTAAATATTCTTGTAAATACGTTCGATACTGCTCGATTTCGTTCGTAATTTCAAAATTAAAAGTTTCATCTACGTGTGATCGATTGAATTAGTTCAGAAATATAGTAAATAGACCACTATAGAATAATGTAGTGAATAATTTGTCAAATTTGTTTTTAAAATTAATAACGTCGCGTATCATTGAAAAGGAATATTTTTCTGTCAAATTTCGTCGCGATATCTTTTGTGAGTCAAAAAAATATTCAAAAATTTACACAAAAATTTACGTTGAGGGCCGTAGTCTCCACCCTCTTCGACATCGACGATTGCCCGATGAAGAAAAGAAAAAAAAAACCACATCCAGGCCAAATTTCACGAAAGTCAGATCGACAGTGTTCCGTTGAAGAAGAGACACGATACCTGGGCCACCATGGTGATCACGGAGCAACAGAGCCCGCCGATGAAGCTGGTGACGTAGACCAGCTCGACGCAGGGTGCGATGCCCGTGAGGATCCAGACGACGGCCAGCGGCAAGGACGTGACACGGAGCGCCAATCTGCGACCCCTCCTCATTATCCAATCGCCGATCATAGCGCCGAACCATGCGCCCAGCATCGACAACGACGCAACCCACGAGGCTTCTTGTTGCGTCACCGAGAAAGCCGACCTACGACAAATGGCAATACGATTACGAACGACAGGGACTAACGTTGTGCAAGGGAGGGCGTAATCGCTCCCTGCATTGTGTCTCGTCTATCGGCCGATTAAGCCGTTAAACGCTCATCGACCGACCGATCGATATCATCGTCCCCGATATGGGTGCGTGCGGTCGATCTTCCCAACCCGGTTCGAGGTTCATCGTGCTGCGTTACGTGGATCTATCGGTTCGCTCTTTGCCCGACAACGGAGGATCTCGAGCGAACCGATGCCTCTCGAACTCTCCTCTCCTCTTCGTTCGGTTCAATTCGATTCCATTTCGGGATTTCATCGGATACTTGTCGTATAATTTGCGCGGCATTGTGCGGGAGGAAATCGGCGTATTAACCAAGGCAATTAATCGTAATGCCTGAAGTTAGCGATCCTGAAGATCGATGGATACGAAAATACGACGCGTGTGTGATTGGACGTGTACGTGTTTCTGTGAATCCAGGGTGGGGCCAAAGATCATTATTTCTACTGAAATAAATCCCTGAAGTAATTCTTTCGTTGCGTATTTTTTTCATAGATCAAAGACACCAGGCAAAAAGAAAATAATCGAGCTCGAATTTAATTTGAAATTAATAAAATTAGTTTTCTCTTATATCTTGACGTTTTATTAAAATTTATTAAAACAGATGGAAAGAAATATTATATTATACAAACGGAACTCCGTTTATTTGGTCCATCGAGAGCAACTAAAGAGCGACTCGACGTCTGTACTTTGCAGAGGTGGCGCTCGTAAGATTCAATGGCTTTATAGCAGAGATCGAGATACTATCCTGACAAGCTGTCGTTTCAACGAACGAAACTTAAAAGCCAAAATCGCGAGCACGGTTTCATTGCCAGTTTATGGCGGCGTGCTTTTTTTTTTTTTTTTTTTTTTTTGTAATCGAACGCAACCACCGTTTGTCGCGGAGAAAGTGCGCGACAGCTTGAAACGGAACGGAGTGACGTTAATGCGTCCGTTGAGCGAATTATCTGAAATATTCGCCCGCGCTTTATTATACGGTCCAGCGAGCTATCTCGCCGGGTTTATTTAATTTACTTATCTGTCGGCTGGGTAATCGTTGCCGGACACGACACGCGTCTAATTTACGATTACTTAGCGAGTTTCACTTTTCCTACTCGCGCCTTTAACACCCGTGTTCTGTCCGTGTCGTTTCTTTAACGCGCATGCACGCACACTCTCTCTCTCTCTCTTTCTCTTTATCGTTTCTTTAACACGGCAGCTCACGCGCGGTAGTTTTACTGGAGCAGAATTTTTCCATGTACGAAGGGGTACTTACCAAGTGTCGTTGTTGGAAGTTTGATAAAGGTGAGGCGGCTGGTTGTCCAGAATGGAGTCCAAGGCTGGCGAAGTGTAGCCCTTTGCCAGGCCCGACGACAGCGTTCCCATGGACAGCGCCAGGGTAGCCAGCACCTACGAAAATACACAAATGGAATCCTTTTAACGTAAATTTTTAACATAGATCGTGTTTTATCGAGTGCAGGCAGAATGCTAGAGAAGCAAAACGCGTGCCGTTTCCAAAAAGATTTTACAACCTTGTCACGTCAGTAATATTCTGGCGAATGTAAATTGTTTTTGCGCGGAGTTGGTTTTGCACCGCAGTTAATTTCAATGAAAAATTGTCAATAGATCTTTGTCGTAAAAAAGATCGTATAATAATTTATTCGGTCTCGTTTTAGTTTTCAGCTACCCTAAATTCGTCTTTTTTTTTTATTTTTGTAAAAAAAAGAAACACTGAAAAATTTTATTTTCGACTGAATCCATCGCTTTGATCCCATTTGCTGTACGATTCTTCTTTTTTCGCCTGGACGTTAAACGACAAAAAATCCCCCCCAAAAAATGAAATAAAAAAATCGTACAGCAAATTTTAAGGGGTTGTTGCAAATGGGAGACTTTAATCTTCAAGATTAAAATGATGAATTTAGCCCTAAACAAAGTTTTTCAGTATTTTTACATTGTATGTATGAATATTTACAAAAAAAAAAAGAAAAAACAACACATTTGCTACACGGTGTTAAGATATTTTGAAAGAAAGAAAATTCAGGGTAGTGAAAATTCAAACTACGTTTTAAGAAGGGCCCGAGTATCGACGAATCTCTCAATCATCACGTGTTCAGTCACGCTCCCTGTTGTACAGTAAAAAAAAGAAATACAAGTATCAGCGGGATGGGAAGGGAATTATTCCCTTCATCGGGAAATACAGGAATGTCAGCGATGTACGTATATCACGGGGCCCGCGCATCGCAGTAGTAGTGGTGTAGTCGTCGGGCAAATTGTTGGCCGCAAATTGTTGGCCGCAAATTGAAAGCAGGTCTCCAGCCTGGCAAGAAATACTGAACATTTCGCATCGGTTTAGGCTCGGGATGCATACGCGTCCTCGGCAATCGAGGATCGAGCCCCGCGCGCGCGCTCGTATTCCGCCCCGCGTGACAATGCTCGAGCTTCTCTCGGTGGTGCAGAAACCACCGATTTTATGGTACACGGAGCCGAAATTACGGCACGATGGAATCTCATGCGGAGGAATGTGAAACGTTGTTGCAATCAGTCTCTCTCTCTCTCTTTCTCCTTCTAGTGCATCCTCGAGCCTTCTCGATGAAAGACGAGATTTCCTCCTTTCTCGACCTCGTTTCCACCTTGTGTTGTTGGAGAACCCGATCGTGATCTCTTAGAGAGAGAGAGAAAAAGAAAAAATAATCCGAACTCGAAGCGTGATCGATCGTAGAAATTTCGAGTGGGTGGATTTGCGACACAAACAGTCGCGAATTATTCATCGCGCGTGCACCGGTCTAGGCGCCACGGTCCCTAGCTTTTCACAATATCTCTTCCTCCAGTCTCGTTTGCGTTGCAACAACGACCAGCAAAATACACAAACATTGCTATGGTAGTAAAATGCACTCGCTATCGGCTCTGCCCTGGAGTGCAGCTTCCGGAACCCCCGAGTCGTCCCTTAGTAACTTCCAACAGAACTCTGCAACCCTCTAATGCGTTTCGAGTACCAAAATGAAACCGTACGTGGAAACGAAACCTCACGTTCGCAGGATTCTCAAATGTAAGTTGTCCGTTGTTCAACGCGATCGGTACGAAATATTTTCTTTCTTCTTCTTTGCTTTTTTTTTTTTTTTTTATCACTGAGAGTGATTTTAGCGGGGTAACCCAGAAAATCGGGCCTCTTCAGATGCAACGCTGATGCAACGAAAATTAGCGATTGGTGGATTTGGGTCACGTGACTCGCGAGGGGGCGTGTTCAACGTGTAATCGTAACGTAAAATAATTGGTTTGTTATTCAGGTCGCTATTCTTCGATGCGAAGTTGCCCGGCATCTTTAATCGAAAAGGTGTTTTCTTGAACGCTAGAACTACCGCGGTGATCAAAGTGACCAATTTATAATTTTCTTTAGAACAGTTTCGTAGATTTATTTGCAATGTTGCATATTCAGAGGTTTGAATGATTCTGTACGAATAAAAGTTCGTCGTCGATAAGAGTAGGCAATTCTTAATATCAGAACTGTCAAAATGGTCAAAATGACCACTTACAGTTTACAATTTTCGTTGGAAATTTTGCTTTTCTACTTTTTTCACTTTGATGTCTCCGATGGATATTTTACGCTTCGGTCGCAGTAGTTCTAGCGTTGATGAATTTTAAATTTCATTTGTTTCTAAGTCGATACATGGATTGATCCTTCTCGATCCTCTCATAATGCAAGGCCCCGTAATTCACGAATCAGTATCACAGAAATTTTCAGCTTTTCAATCAGAAGTTTGAAATTATTCTTGTATCGCAGAATGTTCAGAGTTTCTGTAATTCAGGGTTTATCGCTTCACGAAAACCACGACCTCTTCGAGAAGGAGAATTTTCTCGTTGGAAATGGTTCGTACTTTGATCGAAATCAATTTTCGAGAATTATCCAGCGGCAATTATTCAAGTTTCACGCGACACTAATAACTCCGCCGGCAGTATCCGTTCCGACAAGTCGATCTACCAGCTCGGTAGAATTGCTCGTACGTGCGAGTGAGAGATAGAGATGACATCAACCTGGCTCGAGCCAGAAACAATCTATTATAAAACGTATGCATTCCTGCCGAGGTATTCGACATTTTTTCCAAACTCCCTGCCTCGTTGCGTTTCCAAGTGAATTTTTCCAGTCTTATGTCGGTCAGACAGTGCCGCCGAGGATATAATTATTTATGAGCTATAATCGTGGATAATGCAGGGCGTGTCTGCAATTATTGTGCAATTTCGCGCGATCCCGCCGAGGTTGCTTCGCGTGAAATAAATTGCCACGTTTAAAGATCGTTGGATCGGATAAATGCATTAATTCATCGCGAAAGAGGGCGAAATTGTCCGGTTATTGAATTACAGCCGGGGAGATAATTCAATCGCTTCGTGTAACGCAGTATTGACCCACGGCTGTCGAAAATAATGGTCGCCGCTCGGTTCGATTCCCGATCTCCGATTGCGGACAGAGAGACCGCCAGTTCTTCTTGATTAATCGGAATAACTGGCTCCTTTAATCGAGTTCTGTCAACGTGTTTGGTGAAATTTAAAATAATCGGATATAGGTCCGAAAAAAAAGAAGAAGAACAAAAGGACAATTTGTCCGTGGCTATCACAAGTGAATTCTACATCTTCGATTTGATCGAAATACACTTTTGTATAAAAGAATTAATATTTTTTTTCTTTTCTTGTACACTGTATTCTACTCATCACGAAGATTTGAAAAATGGCGTAAAAGGTTCTTAATCATTTGACACTGCGGACAAATGCGTGCTAACAGCGACTTTATGGTCCTAAATTAAGTTTCGCTAACACTTGACCAAGAAACTTTTTTCAAAGGAACTATTAAGCTGTGAACTATAGTTCCTTGAAGAAGTTTTACCTTCGTGATGAGTAGAATACAATGCAAAAAAAAAATAAAATTTTTTTACTTTAAAATTCTAACAGCGACTTTATGGTTCTGGATGCGTGAATGTAATGTTCATGTTTCGAATAGTATTAACAGTTAAATTTATCGTTTCATTATTTAGATTCGCACCGACGATATAATAACTCTGATAGATCAAACGTTAGTGAAACTTAATCCAGAACCATAAAGTCGCTGTTAGGACGTTTCGACCAATTTCAACTGTGAAGCCGACACGAGCGTAACTCGTCCCGTTTCGCGGTCTCCGTTTCTGAAAAAATCCGGCAAATCTCCGAAATTTTCATTCGCGATAAATCTCCCGATGGCAGAGTAACGAACGAACACGTCCGGAAGTAACCGGGGGGGCACGGCAGAAAAATTGCGAATGCATCGACGGTCGCGAACGCGTTCAGCTTTGCCGCGGAATCCGTAAAGCCGTGTCACTCGCACCTGTTCCGAAATCCCTTTCGCATCGAACTCGGGCGAACACGCACGTGTCGCGCACAAAAAAAAAAAAACAAAATACGCGCCGTGTGTTTCGTCGTTGCACCGTAACAGTCGAGTCTTTTCCAGTTCTATAATTTTCCACCGAAGGAATTTCGTGTTATTAACCCCTTAAGCGTTTGTGTCGAGCGTACACTCATCGCGAGAAAATGGAATTTTTTTTTGTTTAACGTCGAATATACTCGTCGCGTAAGCTACTAAAAGAAAATTATACACATTTGTAATTTTAGCACATTTCAGAATATTTCAAGACAACGAAAAAAAAAAATGAGACTAAAATTAAAAGATTAAAAGATAAAATGAAACCAATAAAATTAACAATTTAAAAAAACACCAAAAGAATTTATCGTTTCGTTATCAATAACTCTCACAGCAAGTGCATTTACCGTGTTAAAAAAATCACGCCTCTTGCGAGTCGATCACTTTCGATTTCGATTTCGCGTCTGTCACGCTTTCTCGTTTCGAAGGAATTTGCGAAAAAGACGCGCGCAAGCGGCGCGAATCCCACGGTGAATTTGCATAGGCTTTCGATACTCCGTCGGAGTGTACGCGCGTTAAACGCCACGTGACGATAACCTTTCCACCAGGCGCGACTTCTGATATCCTGCGCCCGCGAACAATAACGCGTGGGTCGCGCGCCGCTTTCCGTTCAGACGGGGCGCGGAGCGTGCGAAAATCTGCCGCTTAAATACGACCCTGGTCGAGCGATTACTCCGACGCGAGTGTCTGCTCGTTGGACAGCGCCACGTTGATCGATAATTTCCGTTGATCGATAATTTCGCTGGAGGGGAAAAAAATCGCAATCGACCGCGTGGGTATCGTAGAAAAAGCTAAATGCGACAGGCATTATTTTAATAACGCATAATGCATAATGAAGATGAGAGATTCACTGAAAGCACAGGCGATGTATTTCGCTTGACACGAGTGAGCAGTTTTTTTTTTTTTTTTTTTGTAAAAGCAGCGTAGAACGAGGATGGAAATTAATAAAGCAACTTTGTTACGTTATATTACGAAGAGGTTCTAAAGATTTGCATGTACTAAGAAAATGAAAGTAAATAATGGCATTTAAATAATAATGATAACGTAAAATTATATATAATAAATAATAAAAAATAGAATAAAAATAAAATATTTTTTATGCACGTAATATGTTTGATAATTTTCTTTCGCGTGGCAAGATTCAATACATTTCCCTAAACACAAGAGTACCTCACTGATTCCTCCCCACTCGCCCACGGAAAAGTAAAGTAAAGTGAAGTAGTAAAATATACTGTATTTGTGCATCAAGAAAGACACTTGTGATGGTCGAAAGCAAATACCAAATTTCTTTCAAAATGTTGCGGTAAACATCTCCTTTTGTGGGGATGGCCAAACAGGTTTGCAAAAGCCTGTTTCTAGCGACGCATCGCACAAAGTGTTATTATTTCACATATAAAATTATTAAAGATATTAAAAATTCTGCTATTTTTTTTATAAAAAAGGAACTTTTGTTAGAACGTGTACAGAATATTCAATATCTGCTCGTCCAACCTTGACAATATGTGTTTCAAAGAAATTCGTTCAATTTTGGAATTGAAATGACGCAAAAGTGCTGACCACTATTTCGACTCACAATCACGTATTAATAATAAAGCATTATAAACAATATGGCATTAATGATGAGATTGAAAAAAATTTACTGAAAGTAGAGTCGATCGATTTTAAGACACCTTCGTCGTACTTCGCAAAGCGTTGAGAATCGGAAAATCGACCACGCTGCAAGTTGTTTCGGAGGATGAACGTGATAAACACAGCCCGATCCCTGGTAGCCGGTTTGCCCCGTCGGCGCGTTAGTCTCGCGCAATTACTCGAACACGAAATCGAGCATCGGCACGAAGGAGAAGCGACGATGTGACTCACCAGCGGGGTTGCGACACCCGACGGCGCGAGCCTGTTGGGAACGGACCTGATGATGGCACGCGTCGCTCTCCAACTGGTGACCCAGCCTGCTCGCGTTTAACCTTTCCTCCCATGCTGGCTCTCAGTCGGATCAGGCCCGACATTTACCAACCGTTTATAGTCACAGCAAGTTAAACTCGTTTGTCAAATGCTCGTCTGTCTCTGCATGTCCAAACGCGTCGAACAATCTGATTCGGGATTAAACTCAAACTCGCAACTCGAGGCGAGCAAATCTTCTAAGTTTATCTTCGTGTTTATTCTTAGGTTTTTATTTAGGTTGGGTATATAAAAACGCAAGTCGTGTGTTTGGCGCGACTAATCTTGTAACTGCGTTTCTTTTCTTTTTTTTTTTTTTTTTATGTGCAAATTTGTTACAGCTTCGTTGGACGATGTATCGTCAATTTTGTTCAATTATCTTTTGCCATCTTTCAGTTTTCGTCTTTAACTTTACGCTTTAGCGTTCGAAAAGATTCTTGCCTTCCCCGGCAAAAATAACAAATTTATATTTCGATTAATGTTACTTAGATTCACACTGATGTGAGTAATATATATCTGACAAAAATTGTGGATCAGTCGTGTGGTTTTGAAGGAAAATTGAAACTGCACGAACTTTCCGGACAACCCAGTAGTTCTAGTGTTAACCCGCCGCGTGGTTTTGTACACGATGGAAAGGAACATTTGCGTGCCAACAGCGACTTTATGGCTCTGGACGCGTGAATTAGGTGTCACTGACATTTGATTCATCATAGTTGCAGCATCAGTGTGTGAGTCTAAATAACGAAATGACAAAATTAACTGTCAACGTTGTTCGAAATATAAACATTACGTAATATGGACATCCACGCGCCCAGAAATCATAAAGCCGCTGTTAGCACTCGCGCAGTATTAAATGATCAAGAAACTTTTTTCAAAAAAACTATTAGGGTTGTGAATTACAGTTCCTTGTAACGAGTAGAATACATGCAAAAAAAAAAACACTTTGATCTTGAAATTCAAGGTCAGGACCAATTTTGCTTTATACGTATTTCGATCAAATCAAAGATGTGCGATAGCTACGAACAAACATAAACCAAAATAAATAAACAGTGGATGTGGTTTCTTATTAATTCTCGAAGAGGAAACATCCACGTACAGACGTACATGTGTCCGTCTATCAGAAAAAGACGCAGTTACTTTGGCGCGTAATTTGAAAGAAACCACTTTAGCATGACGTATCGCAGCTAATTGGGGGACTCGGAGGAAAAGTGATACAAATGAGAAAATTGTACGCGTAAATTCGCAGAGTTTAACACGGTCCAGTTATCCAAGTGATACCGTTGACACTCGACAAAGTGACTTGTAATTAGAAGAAAGATATGAAAAAGATGATGAGTAAACAGCCTCAGCTGCGGCGGGACAGTAGATTGCTGTTCAACTGAATCTTAGTCTGTATTTTCCTTTGGACACTCTTTGGACTCTTTCTCTTTAACGTTATCTTTACTAGATGTTGAGGATAGTCGCGACTGGTATCGATCGCGCGTATCCTTGGGGTTACGGGGAGGGATGCGCGTTGATAATCGAATGAAAGACTGCGAAGATCCACGGTGTAACAAAGCGAGATTCGATTTCTGCTGGAAATCCAATAACACGGATACGTAGTTACCCAGTGCTGGATGCTGGATTACCCTCGGCTAATTGCCGCATAATGAACAGCGTTCAAAGTTAGAAACAGCGTGAACGAATCCGGGTAATTTCAGGCTGTATTTCGTCGAAACACCGGGGTGGTTTTCGGGGGTGGAACGGGGGTTTTGCGAACGGGAAGAGTCCCCCCCCCCCTTGTTCCGTTTTGACGCACGACCTGCATTCGATAATCCTGAAATCTAATTTTCGTCCGCGCGGAAAGCAACGGGGTGGTAAATGGATTTGTATCGCCGGCGCTCGCGCCCGTTCGATTTGTGTTTCCCGGTGCGTGCAAATATTGATGGCGCCGTTTGTGCCTCCGATACGATAACAAAATGGCGTTCACGCCGGCCGCGAGCCTTTTATCGGCCGCAATATCTGCTGCCTGGCAAGACGCCGCCTAATGGAAATCCCTTCGACACCGATCGATTCTGCCACCTCTCCTCTTTCTCCCTTTAATCGTACAGCCTTTACAACCTTACAACCCCTCCCAAAAAAAAAAAAAAAAGAAAAAAATAATTACATTATTTATAAAGCAGCAGTCACTTTTGGAAAAGTTGAACGAAAGCGAACGAAAGACTCGACTTTTTATCAAAAATAAAAATTCATCACCAACGCGAGTTCTGTTCAAAGGATAGGAGAAGAGGATTTGAATCAAAATGGCGGCCCGGAGACGCAAAGTGTCGTAAAGCTTCGTGGTCGCCGCGGTTAGTCGGAGCGAAATGCGAAGAGGCAACTTCCATCGTTCCGCGCTGGAAAGTTCAGACGAACGTTTCCCGCTGCTAGCGTGAATTTTCCTGTTACGCTTTCGAAGCTTCCCCCTCCCCCCCCCCCTTCTCTCGTGCGTTTTCTTCGGGCAGGACGTTAAAAGCTCGTTTACGCGACGGGAGGACCTCGAGTTAGGTCGGAGTTAACTGAAAGAGCCATTAGCTTAAAATTGTTAGCCGATGCTGCTTGAGCGAACGAAGGAGGCGGGGGGGGAGGGGGGGCGAGGAAAGGAAGAGAGAGAAGAAAGCTTTGAAAGTCTTTAGAGTGGCGATGTTGTGAAAATGGCTGGTCAGTCCGGGCTAGCAAAGCGCGAGGAAGAAAGAGGGGGAGAGACAGCTTTGCTCAATGGAGACCGCTCGATACGCGTTTTAAGCTCGGACCACTCGATTAAGCTCGCGGATATCTTTGGTATTTGCATATCAATATGGAGCTGTGCCAAGGAGGAGAGACTCGCTGCGCTCACCCCCCCCGGATCTGGATTACCCGAGAGCCGGAGTGCACGGTAAAATGGACACGCGGTAAAGTCCCTCTCGGTTGCTAATAATTGCGCTCGCAGCTTGCGGATTTCAGCTCGCTCTCTGGCAACTGTCCTAGTCTCGCGCGAACGCAGCTGGATTCTTCTCCTAAATACGGCGGGTGATCGATCAACCATTTGGACAACGTACACACTCGCGAAAGATACGAATCCGTTCTCGTTGATCTTCTAAAATTTAAATAAAGCGGCAAATACAGTGGTTGACGGAGTAAAATTGTAAAACGATCTTGTCGACATCGTGCGATTCAGAGAATCGCAAGTTGGTTGAAAGAAAGAGAAAAAACGAAAGGAATCGATACCTGCGACATGTGCTGCGGTCTGGTCGCCGTCGAAGTCATGTGTACCACGGAAGCTCTGGGCATTTTAAAACTGTTCTCGCCCTCGTCCGGCACAGTCGTTACCTGCAAGCAGAAACACCTTCGTGATACACGAGCGTCTTACATTTCCGACATCGAAACACCGAGAAATTCCATTCTCGGACCCTCCGTCCATCCAGATCTCCGCCGAACGGACGCCTATATCGCGGCAATTTGATTTTCCACTTTCGGCCAACCTCGACAGCGAGATTAGTCACGCGAGTTCACCATTAGTCCACCTCCGACTTCTGTCTATTTTTTTCTTTTTTTTTCTCTCTCTCTCTCTTTTCCTCCTGTCACGAAGAACGCGACCGGGCACCGTCATTGTTCGCGCACAGGCAGATATCGACGCGATAGCCCATTGTCGACGGGGAGATCCGTCGTTCTGACATCGGCTCCGCTGGCCAGCCCGAGCACGCGAATAAGAAACCACGGCAATTGAACCGCCGCGGCGAGAAAAGTTTACGAGCTTCCAGAAACGACAAAGGGGGACGGTGTCGCGGAACGTGTTGTAAATAACGTGGCCGGCCCACGATAAGACTTGCCTTGGCTACCATTGTCTAGGGAAGCCAGACAGATAATTGTCCCCTGGTTGTCCGCGCGGTTGTCCAATTGTATCGCCCGCGCGTTCTCCGTTCCAGCAGAAAACAACCACAGACAGGCCTTTTTCCGTCTGACAGGCCGTCAAGTCGCTCGGCCGAGGACCGGGCGAGTTACGTCTAAATCCTCTCGGCGGCTGTCTGAATGCCCGATTGTTCCGCGTTCGCTTCCATCCACCTGACCGGTGAACCACGGTCGAGAGAGAGAGTGGTCTCGTTTCGCGAGTGCGCGCCACCGTCGTCTCTCGAACGAACGCTGGACCGACTTGCGGGCAAGGTAGCGAGGGCCCCTGCCTCTTCTGGCCCTCTTTGATATCGAGTGAACGATGGCAACGGTTGTCCGATCTGTCCGTTCCGTTCGCGCCTTTCGTGACTTACGCACCGGGGACCGGTTTCGTCGATGACAAAATTTCGCTTCGGCACCCGGATGCTTGGATGCAGGCTCTGTACTCTAGAATTGTACACGGGGTGTCCCGTTTATACTGCATCTACAAATGCAATCGTCTCTGAAACTATTCGTCATTTAAAAATTATATAATATATATATATATATTGTATAGTACTCTCGAATTTGCTTAATAAACGCATCGAGGCAGACCACGAATTTCTTCTGAAAAGTTAACTCGATACTTGTTCCGCTTTTATTTTTAGTTTAAACAAGTACCTGCGTCGATTGGCAAACATTAAATATCGCTCCGAACGCGCGACTTTACGCCGCCTTTTTGGCGCGTAGGCTCCATTTTCGTCTGATTTACGTTGGCCGGCTGGTGTCGTGGCCACCCCTCGCGATAGGCGAACCGTAGACGCGTGGGCTCTGATAAGGAAATTTAGGAGGCGTGTAACGCCGATATCCGCGATATTCCCTTTTCCCCAGCTGCGGCCGAGACGGCGAAAGGGACGCCGTCTTTTTATAAACGTTGTTTATTGCGAGAGGTTCAAGTTCCTCGACTTCCCCCGTACGAAGATACTGTTCTGTTCGACCAGGTCGGATAATTATAGGCGAACGATTCGAGACGGGGCTAGATACCTCTTGTAATTGAGATACCGCCAGAGCTACGAATGTTCCCTTAGTCCTGCGCACAATGGACCGAGTAAATCACTCGCGTGTGCTTGTCTCTCCCACTCACCCACGCCTCGCTTCCCCCCTGCTTGCCTGAAGACTTTTTGATGGCCGAACCGCGATTCAGACCTCTCCTTCGTCCTCCATCCCTCCTCCTCCTCCTCCTCGCCGATGCTCCGGAATGCATCAACGAAAATCGACGAGAAGAAACGAAGACGACGAACGGATCCTCTCTCCAGCCGGTATTCCGCGAGTTAAGCTCGCGAGAATTGGAGTGGACACCATTTTTCGGGTATTCCGGTCAAACGAGCAAAATTCATACTTTGCTCGTTTGTTCGTATCTTGTATCTTGACTGAACGCGGTATATTTTGTAATCGTTGGATTAATTTAGGTACGAAGATAACGGAAACTAAACATATTATAAATATATTTATCTAGTTTAAATTATAAGTTGGCATCTGCCTTCGTTTGTAGTTGCAATTTTCTAAAGTGGACAAGTGTGATTTGTATCGATGGATTTTAATTTCATCGTCGATGGAATATAAATTACAAATTAGTGTTCGTTTGCGATTGCTCGAATCTTAATTTCAGGACAATGAGAGATACTAGTTGCAACTGTTCGATTTTCTAAGAAACAAAAGTGCGTTTTGCATCGTTGGATTTTAATTTCGTCGTCAGGACGATGAAAATAGACGTAAATTATAAATTAACATACTTTATATCGTCGGATCAGTACCGATAAAAGAACTACAAATTCGCGTTCTAATGGCCAGATTCGATCGATCGAGTGCATTTAATCGGTCGCTGGCTGAAATTTCGTTCCAATGAACGAACGTTCGGATAAGTGGTATTCTTCTGCAACGAAATTTCGTCACGGTGCGTCAAAAAGCCATGTAGATTGAAGGGTTAATGCTATTATCTGATCACTCGCCAATCATCTTCTCTTTTGCATCCCTGTCCAACATTCGTTCACGTGCCACGTGCGTACTCACGCTGTCCGTGGCTCGATTCGACGACACTTTGTTCGCAGTTTGGTAGCCGGGCCAGCCCGGAGACGAGCAGTAGCCGATTTTCAATAACCGACGAGATGGCAGATAAGCTCGTCGGCCACCCTCTCGCTCGCGATTTCTCACGTTTTCTCCCTTCGAGTCGCGCCTCCCCCGAGGCAACGTTTATCCCTCGAACGCTCGCCTCCAGGTTTGTGGAGCACCGTGCTCCGAAATCAATATCTTCGAAACGCTCGGGCGGCGAGTTCCGTTCCTGTCGAAACCGATTTCCCTGTCTAATAGAGCTCCCCCTCTTTGGGACCAACTCGTTACTATCGAGGCCACCGCCCGAGGAATGTCAATTCGAATTCTTCTCTTCGCTTTCATTTCGCGACGAGACGAGTTTCGATTCAAATCTCGGTATTTCTCTTTTTTCTATTATCACTGAAAGTGATTTTAGCGCGGGTAAAAATATCGAGCACCTCTCTTCAGGTGCAACGCTGATGCAACGAAAATTAGCGATTGGTTGATTTGGGTCACGTGATTCGCGAGGTGGCGTGCGGTAGACCTCGAGCAGCAGTGGCGTGCCTGTAATTTGTTTTCTATCGATTCGAATGTTTGCGCGTCAATAAAATTTTATGGAAAAACGTCGTCTTCATTTCCTAGACGAATCGTACTGGGGTACGAAGTCGTGCAGTTTTTTGTTCCCTGCGTCGAACGATCTAACAATTTTAGCAAAAATTGCTAGCGCTCGAAAGATACGAAAGTGTGCAACGGCAGCGATAAAAAATGTATCGAGGGGGAGAACGTTTGCGCAGGGTTGCGGAAAATGAAAAAGAGGGGGAGATTCGGAATTTACATCGAGGGGGGGATTAATCTGAATAGATGAATCTGAATTCGAGGTGGTGTTACCAGGGCGGGATACGACGAGGCGAGACGAGGCGAGGCGAGGCGAGGCGAGGCGAGGCGCGCGTGCATACAGAGCAGCGGGTTGGATAATATTTTCCCTAGACGTTAGCCCCGGATAAAGGCAAAGTATGTGCCTGGAAGGACGGCCGACGCCATCCACGATAGATAGCGCATGGTTAATAATAATTTCATGCCGAGATTTAATAAGAGATGCTTGGGAGAACGACTGCCGCGAGCCAGCCGAGGGGGGGACGTTGGGCCTCGAATCGCGTTGTCTTCGAATCGTGGCGTTCCATCGGCGTGGTGGGGGAGGAGGGGGGAAACGTGACTTAATTACTGATTCCCCCGATAAACGAAAAACGCTCTCGAGCGCCCTAGAAGCGCGGCACGAAGTATCCCCGCCGAGGGATCGTGACGTTTCGTAAAAGAGAGAATCTGCCGTCTGCGATTCTTCCATCCTCCAGAACCAGTTTGTCTTTTCTAGTTCCGCCTTTTAAGCGAAACTCTCACAGCCGTGCATTCCCAAACTTTGAAAGATTCGTCGAGATTGGTTTTGACTGTTCGATTGTTCAACAGACTTCGAATCACGAGCTACACCGAGAGCGACGAAATTTTCTCGTCGACGTGCGTTTCTCAGAAAGTATGTTGAAATAATCGAAATCACACTACGTTAAACCAATATTATTTATTGTTGGCGTGAACCACCGGCAATTAAAACGTAAAATTTCTTTATTTATACATTTTACGAAAAGTCATTTAGATACATCTGCAACATATCCAACAAAAATTACAGATTGATCATTTTGACTATTTTGATGGTTCTAGTGGTATGTTAATTGGCTCAGTGAGAATATCCAGACACTTTGTCAATGCTGAATCGGCCTTCAATACGTGTCAAAATATTCTGCATATATATATATATATATCGTTATAATTCAGATGATAATAATTAAATGGATACTTATACAAAAAAACTACGCGACTTATACCCCAGTATACGATTCGTCTCACTGACAGACCCAGGAGCAACTGTTCTGACTAGGAAATGAAGACCATTTTTTGCCATAAAATTTTATTGATGTGCAAACATTTGAATCGAGACAACGCCACTCCCACTCGAGGTCTACCCCACGCCCCCTTACGAATCACGTGACCCAAATCAACCAATCGCTAATTTTCGTTGCATCAGCGTTGCACCTGAAGAGGAAGAATCGATATTAATTTTGACAAAAATTACCAGAGTCTTTTAGGCAATTGTAAAGAAAGGAAATCTGGAATCCGTCACGTTGACTGCTTTGATCGTTCCAGTCATCATCAAACGTAGTATGCCACTACTCGAAAGTTTCAACGAAACTTTGCCGGATTTTGTTATAGCTTTAAGTAAAAGAATGACATATATTTGAAATTTCGCACGTTTCAAAATATCTCAAGGCAACGAAACGAAATAAAATCAACAATTTTTCAAAGAAACACCAAAGAGGAATTTATCATTTTGTTATGATTTCACAGTGTGTTCTCGTCATCTTCTAGAAACAATCGAAATGCACATTTTCGAAGGTATTAATCGGGAGTGTGTTCCGCGAGCGTGTGTTTATACAAGAAGAATCGATCGGAGAGGGTAAGCCGTCTCTCTCCCTGGCTGGCCGTTATGCAAAACGCGAGGTTCTGCGTGCGATGCGCTGGTCTTGAATATTCGATCGGTGAAGCAGGAAGCTTCTCGATACCCTCAGGTGGGTATCGGTGCTCAGGACACTTCTGGATATACCGTTGAAAAACACTCGGACAGGACTCTGGCCACTTTGTTTTCACACCTGCTCGCCGAGCAGCTCTCTCACGTTCGCAGCGTTGTTCGCCTGGCTCGCTTGTCAATCCTGGCTCAATCGTTCAATCACGCCGGAAAAATCACGATGCAGCAGCAGCAGCAGCAGCAGTAGCAGCAGCCACCAGTGGTTCGCGGTTTGCTGCTGCGTACGTGAGTGATTTTGAATTAGCGTCTTTGATAACATTTCGCCTCGCCTCGCTTGTCACTCTTTCAAGCCTGCACGCACGCGACTCCACTCTCATCGCTCACTGTCCACCGGGCTCCCAAGAGCACGTCGTCCACGTGTTTGCCAGAAACCTACAGCGTGTGTTAGCGCAAGAATATTGAACGTTCAATCCTGCGCTCTCAATCCCGGTTTGTTATTGGTTACATTTCCGTTGGACGTTCTTTCGTCTTGAGTGTTTACGGAATCAAAAGCACCACGTCGATTAATTCGCAAGTCTGTCATGTTTGTCGTCATCTCGAAACGATTATTGGTCTTATTGGTACTTCAGTTTACGGTTTCTAGATGACCTACAGCGGAGCGATTAAATATGCTTGGCTCGTCTTCTAAATGCGATTGGCTAGATCGAACCAGCGCTGCCCTGATGAAGGCCCGCAGGCAGCTTTTAAGTAGAAACAGTTGAAGTTTCTGATTTAATTTCCGTATTTAATAGTTTTCATCGTCGTCTGATTATCGAGTATTCGGGAAGTTAGCTCGATTCAAATTCATTACCAATTTCAAATCCGGTTGGACGAGACAGGTTTACACTCCAGTGATATTAACCCATTTTGTCCTCGAATAAACCTTCGTTTTATCATCGGGCATCGCTTCAAATAAAAAGTGACGTAGCATTGGGAATGATCGTTCAAATGGTATTTAACGCGAAATATCATTGATTATATCTTTTCAATGTGTAATTCTAACACGCGTGTAGTAGTTTCGATCTTTGGAAAAATAACATCCTCCACCATTTTTTAAACTTTCGTGGCAAGTCCAGTTTATTTAGCGAATTATTCCGAATTACGTGAAATTTGTTGAGTGTCAATTGATTCAGAACTGAGTCCTTGAGAAATTTCTTCTTCTGAAATTCTTTCGTTCCCCTTACTCGTCGTTATTACAACTTTCACTCTATGTGTTCAGGTATATTATAATTTTAATATATATCGCATCGTACGACATCAAATGTATACGTTCGTTGTAATTATCAGCAAATTAAAAAAAGGGAAAAAGTCCCAGCTTTTGGCTAGATTTAAGTACGATGCCCCCTCGGAAGGAACAGTCGAGTGCAAAGGGTTTAAACTCATTACCGAGTACCTGGTACCAGTCGTTGTTTTAGCGACACTCTGTCTCTCTCTCTGTCCTCGACTTTCCAGATAAAACGACCAGAGTCGCCTAATCTTCTTTCTTAGTGTCTTCTGCTCTCTTTGCACACGTACGTTACATTTCTCGCATCCAACGTCGTCGAGAGACAGAGAGCAGCGGATTTCATCAGCGAGAGCGTCGTCGTGGACAAAAATGCGCCGAGCTCTTTATGAAATTACAGTCGCGTAGTGCCGAGAAAGAGAGAAGAGAAACGAGCATTCCGACCAAGGACGCCCGTTTAATCCGCTTCGAACGCAACGACGCAATCGCCACGCAATTTTTCCACGTTCCATTCGGTGTTTGTGTTAAAGCAGCGCAGTTTATGCCGAGCGAAGGTAGAGACAGGAAAAAGTCGGATAATTAATATTCACGGTGGAACTGGCACAAAAACGTATCGAAGGTGACCAGTTTACGCGGCCGGCCTCGCGTTAATTAAATATTGTGAATATTATCGGGCGCCGCTGTGCTATAATTCTTCGCGACTAGATAATATCGCGTTTACTTAATCGGAGCTCGCCTTTAAACTCGTACCAATTAATTACCTACGTGGCCTCTCGCCTCCCCTCTCTTTTTCTCTTTTGGTTGCACGTTCGATTAAACCCGCCGGTGATCGCCGCTGATTTATTCGAAAGTTTCCTCTTCTCCAGTTGCAGACCTCGTTCCCCCGTTACTAACGATCGTTCTTCTTTCCACGACAGGGAGGAAACAACGTCGCGCGTTTCCCTCGCGCCCCCGTGACCAATCGATCGGGTCGAAACTTCCGCCGCCGGTTCCTCCTCCGCTTCGATCGTTTTCTCTCCGAAAGAATTTCGACCCGTCTCGAAAAAACGTTCGTCACGGTCCGTTCGGTCACGAAAATGTTCGTGGTCTGAGAAAACATTTATGCTTATACTACTACTGCGAAGATTGCATTGAGCGATTGAAAAAAACTGCACGACTTGTATCCCAGTATTCGTCTCACCCAGAAAGGCCCAGAGGCAACTGTTCTGACTAGGAAATGAAGACATTTTTGCTATAAAATTTTATTCATATACAAACATTTGAATCGATACAAAACAAATTACCAAACAACGCCACTCCTACTCGAGGTCTACCCCACGCCCCCTCGCGAATCACGTGACCCAAATCAACCAATCGCTAATTTTCGTTGCATCAGCGTTGCATCCAAAGAGGCCCGATTTTCTGAGTTACCGCTAAAATCACTTTCAGTGATAAAAAAAAGACTTTATCAAAACTGAAATATATTAACGTTTTAAAACGTATTTGCGAACAGAGAACAACTTACAAGTTACATTCTGCTGTGTAGCGAGAAATATTTGAAGATAATGAATTCTTTTACAATGGAGAAATCAAAATTCTATTTTATCCTTGAATATTAAAGTGTTTTTGAATGTGTAATATTTTTTGTCATTTAGTTGAAAGAACTTGATAAGATTTTTTTGCAAAACACCATTAAATGCAACATTAAATTCGTCGTTAAGAAAATACTAATTTCATCAATCTACAAAAAAAACACTATTTCCAACAGTTTCTGTGGTATTTGACGCGATTCTAACTTTGAGGGTCGATTTCACCCCTCATTTTATACGAAATTTCATCAAATCTAACCTAATTCTAAATCTAAAAGCTGGAAGGCTTTACTTTATTTACTTTTATTTACTTCTACGTAGATTACATGAACGATTTTTTAGCGTTTTTGATACTAAACCTACCAAACGGTCAAAATGACCAATTTATAATTTTGGTCAATTGGTAGTTTTATATACTCACAACAGTATTTTTATATATTTATAACACTTTTATTGCGATGCTTGAAATGTTTTTCGCAAGAAAGGACCGTAGCGCCAACGATTTTTTAAACAGCCCCGAAACGGTTAAGAAACGAAGCGGAAAATGCAGTGGAAGACGCGCTAACGTTGAAGAAAAGTACCTACCCGCCGTGAAATACTGTTCCACGTGGAAAAAAACGAACGAAGAGGGTAAAGAATGGTCGGGACCGAATTTTTCCCGCGATAAATCACCCGGACGAGTTTCCCCGTGGAGTGTCTCCGCTCTCGGTCGTGTTTCAGGTTTTCGACTTTTCGACTGTCGGGCGAGAGGAAGAAAGGGAGAAAAGAAAGAAGAAAGAAGAAAGAAGAAAGAAGAAAAAGGAATACGCATCAATCGAAAACGCGCCCTCCCCCCGTGCAGCCGGCTGCTCGGAGTAATGAAACGCAGCTTACACCCCGTATTTTACGTTTTATTAGGCTTCTCCCCCTTCCCCCGCTCGGCTGCTTTCGCCGAGCATTCGGGTCAAGTGGCTATGAATATCTGTATCCAACTGTGGCCGTCTAAAGCAACCGACCAATTTGTCTGCCATGTTTCACCATGTGCCCTCTTGGTCCATTTTTTTTTCCTCCCCTGCCCCTGAACATTCGTTTATCTCGCGTTCTTTCCGCGAGAGCGTTGTTGCGTTACGTAAGTAGGGTGCAATTAAGAATGATACTTTACTAGTTCCGCTGAACGAGAGGAAACTTTCACTCCGGAATTTATAGATATAAAGTTATCAGTGAAAATAATAGTACCAGCTGATGCTTGTTGCAACGCTGAACTATTTCCATCTGTGGATCCTTTTTGCTGCGCTTATACGGGGTGGTCACTGAAAGACTGAACGATGCAAAACAAGAGTAACTTTTCAATTTTGTATTGTTTTATTTGGAAATATAATTAATGGCTGTAGGGGACACGGTCCAGACTGCAGGAAGCACCCCACGACGTGGACTCAAGTTCGTAGTATCGGCAGGGCCATGTGGTAATTGTCAAATAGCCTCACATGGGCCTGACCATAGACAATGTCCGCTTTCCAATCTCTTGAGGAAAAAGGACATGCATAGACCCATAGTATAAAAGAACTGACTTTGACTGGTTAAGCTCTCAGTTCCCTGAAGGTCTAGTGCGTTAAATAGTCCACGTCGGTCAGTGTGCAGTTGATTGCGTTTCCCACATAACTCAAGTCAAGAGTTACAATTACTGTAGTATACTTGTATATTCCAAGCGATCGCGGTATCATCGTGATTATCGATTTACTTTTATTGTTACTACTTTGTTGGCCTGTAATTATTTTATTAGTGAAATAAAGATCTTTTAACACTAAAATGGCTCTTCTTCGGCATTATGTGTGAACCTACGAGGAAAGAGAAAGCAAAAAGGATTGAAACTTGAACGAGTCGTGGCTTTTTCAAACTCTTCAGTTTTTCAGTGGCCACCCTGTATATCCTTTCCTATTCGTACTTTGGTTCCTGCGACTCGACTCATGCATGACTAATTCCTGACAATGTCGTCACTGTCGCGTGGATCAGTGCCTATTTATGCGCGCAGTTTAGGTTTAATTGAAAAGAAAGTGACAGGGAACTGTTCGCGAGACGTTTAGAAAATGCGTTTTCCGAATGTGTTTTGAGGTAGCAACAATTTGTCTGCTAGACGCGAAGGTAGACGCTATTAATTAAATTTTGTTTTTGTCAGGTAATTTTCTATAAATTTGCCGTTTTAACCTATACATGTCAAAAAGCTATTGATCCGGAAGATGTTTCAATTTTGACTCTATAAAGTCTAGCTAATTGTAACCGTACTGAATCACTGTCCCTCTTAAAACAGGCAACAGTTTTTTTTTGGAGATAATTGCATTTATAGATCAAAACGGGACACCCTGTATACGGGGCTGGCAATAAATTTCTCGTGGAATTATGAATCGACCGGGCGAGAGCGATTCGATGTACCGAGAGGTACATTTACCCTGTAATCCCCGTGTGGCGCGATGCATTTCGGTTGTTTCGAACTGAACGGGTAATGATCAGAACTCGATTTAAGTCACGATCCATGAGTTATCCCTTTCAGTCCGCTTCTTACAGCCTCCGTCGCTGTACCCTTTAGTATTTTTCTCCTTTGAGAATCCAACGTGTAGAAAATAACATTAACGCCGTGTTGGTGTCGCGTGCAAGAGTCATCGAACAAACGCCAGCGACATGCTGTGCTTTGTGTTCAGTACAAGCGATCGTATCGGCAGATTTTCCAAGTTTTTGACAAAACAAGCAAACAAATTGAAATCCTTTCTCGACGAATTTTAACCAAGTTGCCAAGTGACAAAGAAGAACGATACAGGGTGGTCAGATTTTCATTCGCCATTCCTAGAATAACAACGAACTCGAAGGATTTACACCTTCGATTTAATGGAGATACATGTAAAGAACAAAATGCCACAAAATTGATCTCAACTTTAAATTTCAAGATCAAAAAAATTTTTTTTTTTGCATTGTATTCTATTCATCGCGAAGATAAAACTTTTCCAATGGCAGCAATGTATTTTAAACGATTAAGACTACGGGCGCGTGGGTTCTAACAGCGACTTTATGGTTCTGGACGCGCGGATGTCTGTTTTACGTAATTTTCGTACTAAGTTTCACTAACATTTGAGTTATCATAGTTGTGGCGTCTAAATAATCAATGGTAAAACTAACTGTTAACATTTTTCGAAATATAACCATCACATCCACGTGTCCAGAATCATAAAGTCGCTGTTAGAACCCACGCGCCCGCAGTTTTAATCGTTTAAAAAACTGTTTTGCCATTTTTTAAAAGAACTATTCTCCTATGGATTCCTTGAAAAATACGAAAAAAGAAAAATTTTTTTGATTTTCATCCATCTATGACAAATTTCTTCATTGACTCTGTACAGAAACGATATAGTTTTCACGTAGTAAGGAAACGATTTAATTTTCAATTGGCCTAACTCTCATCGAGTAATCAGGTGGTCTCGAGTTACACCTTTCAAATATTCCATCTAAAAAACAACCGGAAAGTGTTTCGCGAAATTACAAAAATTTCACTTTCGAAGCTCACAATTACACGCAGTTACCGAACACCCAGAAAGTCAAACTCGACAGTCGCGTGTAAGTGCAAAGCTATACAATAGATTATGTTATAACGTCGTTGCGTGACAACAGTGACAATCACATTTCGCAGCAATAGCTACGTACACGGGGCTGTACGGACGGTCGTTTATCAAGCGTCCCAACATTTGCCGAGGTAATCGATCCGAGAGGAGCGTGTGGCCGCCAAAGAAGCGCGCGAACCTACGCGCGAGCTTCTGCCTCGGATTATTCTCGACGCACCTTTCGCGCGCGCGAGTTAGCGACAAGCTCCAGAATACCATTCTCCTCCATTCGGTCCACCTCTCTCTCTCTCTCTCTCTCTGTCTCTCTTTCTCTTCATCGCGACACGATCGCGCCGCGCTGGCTCGCGTAATCTCCCGATCGCGCTGCGCGTACGGTTAATTTCAACGTTTGGCCTTGAACGTTTGGTCGCCACCAGACAGACGATCGCGTCTATGAATAATACAAGCCGCTCCTCACCCCCTGAGCGTTTATGTCGAGTATATTATCGTCGCGAAAGGATGTCATTTTCTTTCTTTTTCTTTTTTTTTTTTGTTTAACGTCACGTGGAGAAAAAAAACTGTAAAATTTGGGGAAAAGAATTATTACGTATTTGTAATAACTTTAGCACATTTTTATGAAACATTTCAGGATAACCAAAAATAAAATTGGAAATTTTTCAGAGAAACGCCAACAAAATTTCTCATTTTGTTACAGCACGACTCAAGTTTTGACTCAATCTCACAGTGTATCTGCCGTGTTTCGTCGTCGAAATGCACGCTCTCGAAATAAAACGAAACACTTAAGGGGTGTCCCCGCGTGTTCGAACCGTGCGAGGACCGAGTATAAATCATCTTCCGTAATTCTACCCCTTTCATCGCGTCTATTTCCGCGTGTGTTTCGCTGCACTCTCGGCATCGGGCATCGTCGAGACTGTGCACACTCGGCCATTCATACGGCTCGTGCGACCAACGTGCGGAAGAAGCCTCCGAATTGTAGTTTCGTTCGTCGCTGTCATTTTGTTGTGAAGAAATATTCGCGGACGTTCATTACCGTGTCTTTTTTCAAATTTGTGTCTTTTCGAAATCGATAAACCGAAGGAGGAGAAAGGTCCTTTAGAGATTCGCCAGTGTTCCTACGGACTCGAGAGACCGTAGTTTATACAACGCTTGCATCTTCGTTAAATGGATGACAACACGAGCAAACAAGCGGAGGGACGAAAATTTCTTTGTCCCTTTTCTCACGAAATCTCCAGAGGACTTTCTTCCGAAATTCTCTACGCTGAAATTTGGCACGCCCTGTGTGCGGAACGCTCGACGCGAAAACGTCGATTTCTCAAAGTGTCCGTGATTTAATTTCTGCGAAATTAAAAAAAGTCCCACCGTCAGAGCTTCGACTAAAATAGGAAAGAAAAAAAGAGACAAACAGCTCGCAAATTATTACTATTATCATCATCATTGTTATTACATCCACTTTCTTTCTAGGTTATTAGTGACCACAGTAATAAATAGTACAGTCCTATATCTTTCAAAAATTCTGAGGCTTCTTTTCCCCAGGGGATCTTCCTTTTGCAACATCATCCATTTCAGTGAGTTTGCATATATATTTGTGTCTTCCGTATCTTTAACAAACGATTGATGTACACGTTCAACAAAGTTGGGTAGACTGCACGTGTCACGGATATTCGATCTTCTGCAACATTTGCGATCAGGCCGGGACGCGTCCAGTTCGCGCGGCCCGTTCTTATTCTCGAGTCAGTGATATTTGCTCTTCTCTGGTCAGCCGTAAAGCGGCTGACGGGTTGACGTCGTACGCTCCGTTGCGAATTCTGCGCGACTCGGGGTAGGTCTTGCATTTTCTCCGTTCTTCGTCCCGTGATTGTATCGTCGCATCGATGAAACGCTTTCGCCCTCTCGAGACTCTCTGGTTGCACTCTCTGCAATACTTTGGATTATTCTTTATTCGAGCTCTTTACGAGAGCTGTCGCGACACTTTTGGAGTCGTGATTGAAGAATAAAATTGTGTATTCGCTGTGTACGAGATGGCAAAACGCTTCGCTCGTTGAATCTCACGAGAAAGGATGAAAAGGATGATTTTCGTAGAGAGAGAGAGAGAGAGAGGATGGGGGATAGTTCGGCTCGCACTTGGTTCGCGTGGTCACCGGCAGCCACCAGCCTTTTGTTCCTCCAACCAAAAAGAAGCTGCGCGACAGAAATCCGAGCCAAGAATAGCTTAACGTCGCGGTGCCACGTGCCTGGTGTTACTCTCTTCTATTAGTCGCCTCGAGACAGCTGAAACTTGTATATGTACGCTCGTCGCCGCCACGATTTCGCGCTCTATTATTACGAGTTTCGCGAGACTGGCTCGCCGAGTCCGTCCCTCCCCCTCCGCTCCCAAACACGGCCGACCCTTTGATCATCGCCTATCGTGTTCCCGTAATTTCCCATCGCCATCGATTTCTCTCTCTCTCTCTCTCTCTCTCTCTCGAGTGTCAGATGAAACAGAGCTCGCGACTCGTTGCCTCGTCCGTCTTACGAGAATCTCTCGCACACTGCAATTAAATGCTCGCCAAACGCTCGTGGAAGCACGATCTCTTTGCCACGTAACTTTGCTGCGTTCACACCAGCGAGTGTGCACAATTCTGTAACAACAAGTGACCAGAACAGTGGACGATACGTCGAAGATTCTGCTGGCAACTGGTCCTCTCGCGAGCTATTATTCGCGAGCTCTACCCTACTTTCGCTCACGGGACAATCGTGAATTGTTCGCGAATTTAGAACCTTAGAACTGTCTCTAAACCCGAGACAGTCGTAATTGCGATAATACGCCCTCTGACGGTGGATCATTTTTCGAAGTTTATACAGGCCGTGTGAAGTTCGATCCGCTACACAGGTGCCTGGCAAATGTTACACGTGACAATTGTTTAAACGCTGATCATTTTGCATTTCGTTTCATTTGACGCAATCGTCTTTGAGGCAATTATTTTATTATCGCGACAAGATTGCGAGCTTCACAGTCTCGCTTCGTCGGTCGATTAGAAAATGTTTAGAGAACATTTGGCCGGCAAAGCATCGCGGGAAAGTGCGCAGGCACTTTGGTTCGCGCGAGACCAGCGAAAAAGTCGCAACTTGTTTGAGCTGGCGAATCGTCCGTCCACGCGGACGGGTGGGATGATTTCGCGATTCGTGAATAAACTCGCGTGTCCAGCCGCGAAAGGAAGAAGAAGAAAAAGGAGATCACTCCGTGATCGCACACAACTCTGTTCCTCGTTCCTCGGTCTGGTCGAAGGATGAACTCCGTCGCGCGCGCAGAGAAACGGAGAGGGACGAGTCGCGTGTGCTGACAGCGACGCCTCCGATCGGTTAATTAATTATCCGCGACAGCCAAGTTTCTTTCGAGCCTTCTCCGTTCTTCTTGCTGCGCTCTTTGCGTTTCGAGTTGCCTTCGAGTCGGAAGCTCGCAGGACGCCCAAGGCGTTATCGAGTTCCCTCGAGCGTTAATTTCCAGCTTGATATTCAGCAATCCTTCTTCTCGCGCTTGTCTCTCTTCCGAATTGGTCTCGGAAGAACTGTCGTTCCTTTTTGTTTCTTTTTCTCCTTTCTCGAAAGGGTACGAACGGTCGATGATTAATTCGCGAGCGGTCGGAGCGGCTGTTTTAACTTGGGCGCGAGAGAAACGAACAGGTTTCGGCTAAGAAACAGGCCCTTGGCTCTGACAGATTTATCTGTATACACGAAAGGCGTGTATATATTTGGCTTTTTCTTACTGCGACACATTCACCGTTTCGCCAAACTGATCCAACAATTTATCGTTTCGTGTATTGCAAGCAGCTGAATATCGGCAACATCGGTTTCAATGCTCGTGCATTTTTATCAGTTACTAATTCGATTAATTGCTATCAATTTGGTCAATAACTGTTCGGTTTTAATTTCGCCGTTCTCCCGTTTGCACTCACATCGTGTGAATCGACAGTTTTATTCGTTACTTTTCAGCGTACTCTAAAAATATTTTAGGGTCGGGAGAAAAGAAGACCCTAAGTAAACGCGATGAGTAAGTAGCGAAAGATAACCAGTTGCAGCGACTGACGTGCGAATATCGCGCCACGTGCGTATGTATATCGATGGTTCCGCGCGAGAGTGCGTTAACGGGTTAATCCTCAGTTGTGCAGCAGAAAATCTCTCTGTTGAAAGGAACGTTTCTTTTCCGTGCGCGGCCAGACGAAACAATCCGCGTAAACTCGCTGGCCGTCGAAGCTCAAACTTTCCGGCTCAAGCTTCAATGCGCCAATGTGTTCGATATTCTGGTATTCCATTCTCACAATTAATTTGAATCCCGGTTTTATTTATTATCACCGAGAGTGATTTTAGCGGAGGTAACTCAGAAAATCGGGCCTCTTCAGGTGATGCAACGCTGATGCAACGAAAATTAGCGATTGGTTGATTTGGGTCACGTGATTCGCGAGGGGGCGTGGGCTAGACCTAGAGTAGGAGTGGCGTTGTCTCGATTCAAACGTTTGCACATCGATAAAATTTTATGGCAAGAAAGTCGTCTTCATTTCCTAGTCGGTACAGTTGCCTGTGGGCCTTTCAGTGAGACGAATCGTGCAGTTTTTTTTTATCTGTTTTGTCGCGAACGAAACTATAGGAATAGACTCAGGAGATCCATGAGCGAATCAAAGAGAATAATTGACGTGCCTTTGTAGCTCAAGCTCCACGCCAATTTTGATATTCTACTCTTGCAATTTATTTTAATCCGCCCAGTCATTCCACTCTCGCAATTTATTTTATTAGTCATTTATTTCGTCGCGAACGACTGGGAAGATCAGCGAGCAAATCGAAGGGTCAGTCGACGCGAGTGTGACGAGTCAGCGTACGTTCGATCTCGCGGATCGTTGAATCAACGATTGTTCCTCTCCTTTTTCGCGAACAACCGTTAGACGATCGTAACACAATTGCACGCTCGTTTCGCATTCTAGGAGCGCGACACGCCACGGGAGTATCGCTTACAGGGCACGTAACACCTTGTCGCAGCGCGGTGTAATTTCTCTGTCAGCTGCGAAGACGCGACGCGGCTGCTCTGCATGCCCGTTGTCGCCACGACGCGACGCGACGCGACGCCCTTTTCGTTTCTCTTTCTCCTTCGGTTAGACGCTGCATTTCTAGGGTTATACGCCGTATCTGTCCGTGTGTGTCTGTATGCATCTACGGACATACGGATTCGGCACGTTAGTGACGGGATAGGTGTCCCATTTCGAGGTCCCTCGCGTGTGACGCTCGTTGTCCAAACGAACACGAACACGAACACGAACACGAACACGAACGCAAGATCGGCCCTTCGTTCGGTCCTTTCTCGTTCAAATTGCCGTCGCTCGTCCGCGAAATTGGACGGATGTTCCCGCTGGAGATCGATCGCGATCCATTCCATTCCGGAATTTACCGCTTTCCCGAAACGGGGCAAACTAGAAATTAGAACGAACGCCTCGGTTTCACCGACGAACGATTTTGGGAATCGTTCGTGAAATGTTTCCCGTTTTTCTTATTTTTTCTTTTTTTTTTCTTTTTTTTTCTCCTCACTCCGCGAGAGAATCGAATGTGCCCCACTTTCTTCCGTATTTCGATGGAACATATTTTGAATATTTTTATATGCGAGCTGGGAGATACGTACTCACTACTTGGCCTGAATTAGGTGACCCATTTCGTGCATAAACCGGAGCTTCTTTCGCGAAGAACCGGTGAAATTACATTTCGAACGGTTGCTCGTGTATGCTCGTTGCGTAGACGTTCGACCGAGAACGAGAGTGCTATCGATTGTACAACTTGCAAGTTGGAAGAAAAGAAATTGCATACTATGAAAATTAACATATTATGAACGTAAAAAGACTTTGAGTTTCTTCTTCTACAAGCAATTCAGTCATTTTAGCTTGGAAAGATAAAAGACATGTACATTTGTATCTACTGTCCACAGAGCGAAACAAAATTGAAATAATTGAAACAGAGAAGAAAAGATGGAAAAATAATAACACGGTTACAAAATATCTAACAAAATATCGTGAAGTCGATTTACAGGATCTTACTTACTTGTCTTCTTTCTCAGTGATGAGAAAATTTTGCTAGAAATTTAGAGAGAAATATTTTTCTGTTAACAAATGGATTTTTCTTTCATTTAATGGATACGATATTTTTTGACGCATTTGTTTTCGAGTTGAGTTGACACCGAGTTAATTCACGTCAAACGAGAACGCATTGTGTTATCACTGAAAGTGATTTTAGCGGGGGTAACCCAGAAAATCGGGCGTCTTCGGGTGCAACGAAAATTAGCGATTGGTTGATTTGGGTCACGTGATTCGCGAGGGGGCGTAATTTGTTTTGTATCGATTCAAATGTTTGCACGTCATAATTTTATGGCAAAATCGTAGCTCTCTGCAACCCGCCGCAGATACGAAAGCGACAGGGCATCGCAGTTATAAATTAAGTCGCGACTTAAATCTGGTAGCAATGGGTTTAACCCATTTAACGTTGATTCGACGTGCAGCGTCCCGTGCAGCGACGGAGAGATCCACCGCGATCCTGTTAGAGGTATTAAAAACTCGCGTACTTTGCTCGAGATTCAGGGCGGAAACGCCGTCGCGTTTCTCCTCTTTCGAGTCACTTTGTCAGCAGAAACGCCACTGTCGAACAGCTATCTTACCGAGTAACGCGAGTCTTTGCGAGAAATAGGTTGAAACTGAATACATACTCTTTTAGAGATTAGATCGAAGCTTCTGGTTTCGTCATCGACCAGTCCTAAACGCTTGGTCGAGAGAAAATGCGAGTGACGAACGAAATGAAATATCTCGTAGACTTCAACATGTACAACGACGTATCTCGGCCGAGCGAAGTGTGTTTCACGCGCTTTCTCACCAGCAACTATAACTTGAGCAACTACACATTGTCAACGTTTGTCAACATTGCACCACTACGAAAACGACTCCAAATGACCTCGATGTCGACTTCTAACGTATACTCGCTATACTGTTGCTTGCGTGACGCCAACTGTCATTTTTTAGAAAGAAAAACTCACGCCCGAGGAGGAGTAACTGGTGTTGTAAGTTTTCTAAATTCAGAACTGGCTAACTGGCGGCCCGCGAGTCCTTGCCTCTACCCCCTCCACTAGCTAGCTTTACCCCCTCCTCGCCTATTAGCCGCCTGTTGGCCTGCTCCGACTCTAAACTGTCTACGCAAGTGTGAGGGCTGCGAAAGGATGTGTAAAAATCCCTCATTTGACAAGCTAATGTTTTGTCAATAAACATAGTGCAATTATTGGTTAATACTAACCAAATTGGTTGTCCGGAAGGTTCGTGCCGATTTGATATAAATCAAACTTAATATATTTAATAAGTGTGTACTGAAATTTAAATCTTCTGATATTCAATTTTCCTTCAAAATCGGCAACACAAAATTTTGACAAAAGATATCACAATGAAATTTGACACAGATATTCATAAAAAATTTCTTTAAACAATCTCGTCAAATTGTTTGCACAGTCCATTTAATATATTTTCTTAATTAATTTAGATCGTACGTTGATAAAGCGTTTCAAAGTATGATTTTCTGCTGTATTGTAGTGATATCGCTCGAAGAATGGATCTGGAATCGAATTGCCCCGACGACGAGAAAGTGTCGCTCGCAAAGTGACATGAACAGCGAGAATAACTCGACAACGCCTGGTACCAAAAGGCAAATTATTCCAAACAATTAGCAATAAAACGTTTAGCTCGTAGCGCGTTAACTTTCTCGTCTCGTCTCGTAAAACGCCGGTAGAAAGCTGCCGTTGCTCTTCGCGTTCAATGTCTCGCAAACGCGTGCTTTGCGAAATACACGAATACCAAATGAAGCGAGATGTTTCTCCACGATCGTACACGCATCATCTACTGGGAGCAGTGAAAAGGCGCTTTTACGCCGCTGACCTCGTGTCGTCTCGTGAAAAAAAAAAAAAACCCGACAAAGGTTCGAGTTTCGAGAATTCGATGCTTCGTGCTTTCTTTTCTGATACAAATCTGAATCGGTGTGAGAAAAATGGAAGAATGATTCGAGCGAGGAACGTTTGACTCGCGTGTGTCTTCGATCGGGAGATGCTTTCTGTTCTTACAGCTTTGAGCAGACGTGCGACCGATCCCGATTCTGGAATGACAGCATAAAATATCCAGATTCAAAGAAATTGTCAAAAAGGAGATATCAAGACTTTTCAATGCGTAAAGAAAGAAAAAGTAGATTGAACAAAGAAAAAAGATGTTTGGACGTTAGTGCTCTTAAACAAGAATCCGAGTTGGATATTTTCGCACGTTGCGTCGTGTGAATGAACGTAAAATCAGCACTTAAGTTTCGAAATCAAACAAAAAGTTTCGTGAATATGAAAATTAATCAATTTCGAACTCATGCCTAGTATCATATTGCGTATTAATATCAAATATCATCGATTTAATATCGTTGATAATTAATTTCAATTAAATTTTTTAATTCCCCGAATTCACGATATGCTTGTTTAATTGTTTCAATGAATCACTTCGTTAAAAACGTTATTCCATCTTAATAAATGTATTTTCGTTGTTAAATTGACTTTAATATCGACAATCGTCGATATTAATTGTCAACGAATAAAATAAAAATCTGGCTAAAAGTCGAGGAATTTCACGCTCTCGAGGCGAAACCGCAAACGATCGAAATTAGTCGAACGATCGTGTAAGGGGGAGTGTTCGTCGGTTTTTTCTCGCGGCGCGCAAATATTTGCGGCCTCGGTAGCCAAGCTGATTTCCTCGCGTTTCCCGGAACGAAAGAGGAAGCCGAAATCCCGCCGGCAAACATCGGCCTTCGAGACGATCGAGTCGGCGATTTTTCGCGAACCTCGTCGATCATCCCGGAATATGGGCGCCCACCAGGCGGCGAACTTCCGCCTCGCGAGCCTTGGTTATTTACACACGAAATTAGACTCGAGCTTCTCTTCTTCTTCGCAAACATCTCTCTTCCTGTATCCTCCTGTTCCTCTTCTTCTTCTTCGCGTTGCCGCGCGACAGCTGGTTGAATTTTCATCGAGCCAACGTGGACAATGCGCAATTTGCGAGCTTTATAAATATGGAGCGACGCTCGATCGCTTTTACCCGGCTCAAAGAGCGGTAATGAACGTTCGTTTGAATCGGTCGACACTGACTGGCACGTGGGCGTTGTCGAAAAAAAGAGAGAAAGAAAATTATTTACTCCGTCTCGTTCCTCCGATGCATCGGTGTCCGTTTACTAAGAGTTTACTGTCCAGACCCACGCGACATTGTACGAAAAAATCAACCTTCTCGTTTTGATACTTTTTTTCAATATATACTGATTTTATACATTTAATGCATTCGATGTTTTTGAATATACACACTGCTCGCAAAAATTGGAAATATCCCTTAATTTTTGTGAGCAGTGTATTTAATTATAACTTTAAATGTTCACCAATTAATCTCGAAAATGAAAAGATTAATATAAAACGTAATAGTAATTTTAGTTAGACGTTCGAAAAATCTCGATTCTCGGTCAGATAATTTGGTTCTTCTTCTCTGAAATGTCCTGGCAACCCTGGTGTTTCACTTTTTATGCTGAATTTTTTTCTGCGATAAAGGATGATCTTTCTCGATCAGAAATCACACTTCTCATAGACAGTTGTAATACACGATATATTTTTAAAAAATATATATATATATATATACAAATGGAGAAAATTGAAGAAATTTTCAGTGAATCTTCTTCTATATCGTGATGCGAGAGTCATTATTGTTCAGAGTCATCCGCGTCGCGTTTGCTGTTCATCAACGCAACTTCGCGAGGGTCTCGAGAGTCCTCGACTGCATACACTTGGAACAGTATCAACTCGATAAAACGATTCCGTATCGTTCAAGTGTCATCACCACGACATAGCATAAATCCCGGAAAAATTTGAAAATTACAACTTGCAAAAGTGCAAAGAAATGCAAAGAAATTCTATTGGACGATTGTTCAATGAACCACAGGAAACTGGACACAAAGATTGCCAAAAGACTGCACTTCTACGATTCGTCTCACTGAAAGGCCCAGAAGCAACTGTTCTGATTAGGAAACGAAGACTTTTTTGCCATGAAATTTTATCGATGTGCGAACGTTTGAATCGATGGAAGATAAATTACAGGCGCGATCGCCACGCCCCCTCGCGAGTCACGTGACCCAAATCAACCAATTTTAAGCGTTGCACCTGAAGAGGCCCGATTTTCTGGCTCACCCCCCCTTTCAAAATCACTTTCAGCGACGAAACACAGATCTGAAGATTGGCAACGAGAAATGTAATTCACAAAAAGTCAAAGTTTTCTCGCGAAAGTGAAAGGTATCCGACGAGAAAGTATCTCGCGACCGAACAAACATTTCTCGCCAAACGCGGCTGATTTATTTTCATTTCCGAGAGGTCACAATAGTCGATGTCAGTTGTCAAGCAGCAGAGAAAAGAGAGCAAGTGCGCAAAGGCGTTGATCGTTCGAATCGAGATGGTGAAAGTGCTTGGCCGCGCGTCAGTTGGTAGACTCGCGCGAGGAACGAAGGAAGAATTGCGCAACGAGGAGAGATGTTACACGCTCGTCGATCAAATGTTCCCGAAATTTGTTACGTAAGTACACGCGCGTGACGTGCAATTTCGGTGCGGGGCGGAGCGTGTTGAAAGGCCGAAATCGATGCTCGGACGTCGGGTGTCACGCAGATTAAAGTGAAATGCCGTTCGCGCGGCAAACGGAAGTCATTCACTAGCTCCGCAGACGGGATACTCTAAATGTGGAACGTCGAGTGGCCGTCGACTTGAATAAATAATCGGCTTTTACGAGCGGGGTGAATTGGTCGCAGCCGTTTCTCCGATCATCGCCCGTCGAATTGCCGAAAACGTAACGTCCGCGCGTCAATCCGCGTCGTGATTTATTGCGAGATTTAAAATGGGCAATGTTCCCTCTTGAATTGTTTAAAAAACAAATTTGTCGTCCATTAAAAGTTCCATCGCTGGATAAACGCGGAATCGAACGGAAGTTCAAAATCGTTGTTCAACGTGTAGATACAGATGCGCGATGTTCAAAGGATGTTCAAATTTATGGAATTGGTTCCATTTTAGGTTATTTACGTTCGAGCCTGATTCTCTTATCGTCTCAAGCTATCGAAAAAATTTTGGAAAATTCTGAGACAATCACCATTATCTTTCTCCAAACAACTGCAACAGAAATTATGTAAACAAACGCTGAAAATTATTTTCATTTTCAAGCATATGGAGATTATTGTGCATTGACTGATAAATGAACGTAAAGATACGAATGCTTTATTAGGGAAATATTATCATTAAATATGAGATTAGATCCCATTTCTAGACATTGTGACTCAAAGAATATATTTCAAGTTACACGGTACAGATAATGCACACTCCGACAACTGAATGACATGGAATCTAGCAAACTCCAAATTTATCCAAGTTGATAAAACACGATTTATAAGTGGCTCGATGTACGAGTCGATAGCAGTTAAAACATTAAGATTGTAGCGACTGATCTTATCTTAAATGTTACACGCACAGTGTTACGTTGATATTGCCGGACAAATATTTTTAAACAAACACGGCCGAATGCTTTACTAACCGTAAGAAAAACGAGAGATCAATCGGTAAACGTCGACAACTAAAGAGCAAATTAATAAGCTATCAATCGATAACCGATGACCGCCGAAAAGCCGATTAATCGGCTAGCCGTTAACATGAAAATAGCCGATTAATTAAGCTCTCGGTCGATGAAGCGTTAACTTTTAACTGAAAGTTGCGACAAAAAAACAGAATTGCGATAAAAAACTGATTCCACGAAACAGAAAGTTGGACAGATCCATAAAATTTCGATCTATCTCGAAAGTAGCGAGTAAATATTTTGGGAACAGTGGTTGAATTTTTATTAAAAAAAAAATTTTATCTTAGCCGTCAGGCTAATATCTCCCCAAAAAGCATCGTGCTTTTAATTTCCAAAAAAGTCAGTGGAAGGCGAAAAAGGTCGATTGGACGTCGGTTGCGAGGCCGCGTCACTCCACGCCGGCAGATAACTGCTGAGAATAACGTTTTCCGTGTCCCCGTTTGGATGGTAATCGCACTTTTGGTTTCTTCTATTCAGCATTGTGCAGAGAGGGAGAGGAGGGGGGAGCTATCGCTCGCGCACACATGCGCCGCGTTCGCACAATCGGCAACTTGGAAATGGCAGTGGCACTTTTACTGCAGACCGGGACTGGCGGCGGCCCCCCTATTGTTTCCAGCCGAGTTTTAAAGCGCGCCGTTCGAACTCTGACATTGGCCTCCGTTCGACTCGACTCGGTTTTAGTAGCCAACTACGTACCGAAGCGGCTAGGAGGCGAGGGTGCTCATGTCGTTCGTGGTCTCGAACTCGTCTCCCGCTGCGCCAGAGGACAATTACCTATCACGCCGTCATTTGTTTCCTCTCCGAAGCGACTCGATGCGTGAAAGAGAAAAAGAAGAAACTGCACGACTTGTATCCCAGTACGATTCGTCTCACTGAAAGGCCCAGAAGCAACTGTTTCTCACTAGGAAACGAAGACGACCTTTTTGCCGAAAATTTTATCGATAGAAAACAAATTACAGGCGCGATCGCTCAGTACCAAACAACGCCACTCCCACTCGAGGTTTACCCCACGCCCCCTCGCGAGTCACGTGACCCAAATCAACCAATCGCTAATTTTCGTTGCATCAGCGTTGCACCTGAAGAGGACCTAAAATCACTTTCAGGGATAAAAACGTTGCTCCAAATTGTTCTCGCTTGCTTCGTTTCGTCTAGATATACAGAAATAGAAAGTGGTAGCTGCGACAGGAGAAACAGTTGCGAAATGAAAAGCAAACGTTTTCGAAGATAGCGAAACCCTCTTCTCGCGCGATCTTTCGATTACGCGTCGTGGTCGCGAAGAGTACACCGATCCAGAGGGGGTCTTTAGCGAAAAACGCTGAAGAATAGGGTCCGAGACGTGTCCTAGACAGGTCTGAGCACCGCTGAACCCTAGATACGTCTCCGTACACGTATGTATATATATATTATATATATTATATACGCGTTCGATGTATTCAAAGGTGCAACCCTTTCATTAGCGTGTGGGCCACGCGCTCTATTATCCCCAACAAAACATCCGATCCCATTGTCACCGGCGGAACAATGCCGCGCCGCGGTCACGTGTTCTACTTTCGATCATTATTCGCGAAGTGTGCATAAAATTGACAAATTGCGCGTGGATCCTCTCCTCGTCGTCGCGTCTCGCTCTCTCCTTCCCGTCTCCGAGGGAATTCCCTTTTTTTCTTTCTCCATCGATACTCTGTGTCTCGCGCCGCCGTCGAGATCCTCTCCTTCGGTCCGGACAAAAAGATCCAAAGACAAAGATCGAGGAGAAAACGATCCTCTCTCTGGTCCGCGCTTCTGTGCCTCTATGCCTCTGCCCGTGTCCCGTTTTCTCTCCCCTGTCTCGACTCGGATCGATTCGAGTGGCAAAATGCACGCTTCTCGCGCTACTCTCGGTTGCCGCCCCTGCTTCCTCGCTGTCTGCCGGCGCAACGGCCCGCCGTATCGAGAATCAAAGGTCGATTAAACCGGGGAAAAATCGTCGCGAGGGTGGCACAATTTGCCCGAATAAACCGAACGAAGTGTTTGATTGATCCGATTTTATTGGAGCGCATTGCCGCGCCTCTCGCCGCCGAGGCCCACCCCCTCCTCCCCCTCCTCCTCCTCCTGTCTGACAGCTTTGACAGCTGTCGGTGGCGCAGTCGTGTCTCTCCCGGTTAGATAAAAGCTCTTACGAAACGATCGTTTCCTCTGTTTCGATCGGCGAAACACGCGCGTCCCACAGTTTCAATTGGACGTTTATTTCAATCGACCTGTCGTCGTCGTGCATTGAAATTCAAACGGCGATGAGCTCTCCAAGGGGTGGAATTTATTTGTCCGTCCCGTGTTTCTTGATAAAGTAAGGTCGTTTATTGTGATGTATGTACGATGCACGTCTCTCTCTCTCTCTCTCTCTCTCTCTCTCTCTTTCTCACCCTCGATCTCGAATAAAAGGGAGACTCGGATGATGCGAAGAGGGTGGCGCGAGCCTCATCGACGCCCATGAATATGTAGAAATTTCGCAGCTTTGTCCCGGTAGCAGCCAATACGAGGCGGAGTGCGAGGAGGAAAGTTTGAAAAAGAAAAGGAAAGAAAGAGGAAAGAGGAGAACGAGGCTTGGCACGTGCAACCGTTTTGGACAAGAGGCAAATTACGTCGAGGCCAGGTTTGCAAACATCCTTCTGTCGTGATAATTAGAGACAATGAAATCCCGAGAGGGAACGGGAACAACGAAAATATTGGGCCACAATGCGAGCACATTCTTCCAGGGATTACCTGTTTGCCTCTCGCTTCCATTCCCGGCTCTGTCCTTCCTACGGTTTCTTTTTTTTCCTTTCTTTTTTTTTTTTTTTTTTTTGGCCTTCGAAGCGAATTCACCGCCACTTTGGCATCGATTGTTCCACTGTTATGCAAATTGAACCGCTGACACGCGCTCCTGCGCTGATTAACCGAGCGAATTCTGGGTGAATTTTAGCCAATTCCTCGCATTTTTTTGAAAATGTCGAAATGTAACAGTTCAATTTCACTGAAGAGATCGTACTTTAACACGTAACGATACTTAGTAAAATTGTTCAGTAGTATATTTAAAAACAGAGACAGACGCACAAACCTTGTCGCAAATTTTACAACAACAACGACTCTTTCGTCGTCTGTCATTTTTGGAGCAAACAACAAGCGCGTTCTCTCACTGCGTTTCTCTTTTTTGATTACTACTGCCAGTACAGATCGAAGATCGAAGTACCTAGCAGCCGGTCTGAGAAAATTTTTATCCAAAGACTTGGCAATAATTCTTATCTTTACGATACTTTTGTAAAATTTCTTTTTCATTTTCTCGTGAACGTTAATTAACGAAAGTCGGCAATCTCCTTTTGTTTCCAATTTATGTAAACAACGACGAATTCCAAACTGGCACGTCTAATGCAGAGGTGGCTAACTGGCGGCCCTTCCCCTTCTTTCCTGATCGCTAGCGCTGCCCCCTCCACTGCTCGAGTTGTTGCAGTGGAGGGGGTAGCGATCAGGCAAGTAGAGTCACCAGTTAGCCATCTCCGATCTAAAAAACTTTTTATACAACATTTGATACAGTTTTCCTTGTAGATTCGATACTATTTATAACCGCGTCATATAATTCTTTATGGACGATTAGTTCGCAAAAAGTGTGTAACGATGAATGACTATAGTCGTTAGTTCACAACAATAGTTAGTTTCGAGAGTTAGTTTTAATTAGACAACATCTCAAACGAATCTGTCAATCAAATTCCCGTCAAAGTCGTCTTACGTTTCTCGAGTCCGTCAGGAATCTTGAAATTCGAGCGAGTGACGCGAATCACCCAGAATTACTCCAGGACCGATTGTTCACCAGATGCAACCGTTATCGTCGCAACTTTTGCCAATCACGTTCGCCAACGACAGCTATTTCCGCAACTTACTCGCAATTTTCAACGCGGCACGCAACGACGCGATACGAATCCACGGACCGGGTTCTATCACAATAGGAAGCGGTCGTCGAGTGATACTTCCGACAAGGCAATCCACTGAAATAGATGAAGACACTGTTCGCGGCGCGCGCGTCACTCCCGTCCGCTCGCTCCTACGCACGTGCGGAAAACTCTCTCTCTCTCCTCTCGCTTCCTGATCGTCTCCGCGATTGCAACCATTGTTATCGCGAAATCTCACCCTCGCCCCAACGTAACAACGCGTCGTTCATTTATTTATTTCGAGAAACAAAGGATAATTTCTCCTTTCGATCCTCGGGATTTTCAGCTTTCCTACACTTTTCGTGTTACTCCTTGCGTTTTTTTTTTTTTTTTTTTTTTAAGTAAAATTTCAATCTACTTTTCAATATAGAAAATATCGTATCTAATGTTGTGTATGTAATAGTAGATGAATATGAATAAATTATTTACTAATTATGTATTACGTTATTAAAAAATGTATCGTTTAAATTATATACAGATGTATTTATTGCAGATAAATTTTTAATTTACCAAGATTTACGATTCGAAAAAAGTCAAACCATCGATATTCATAAACAACGTCGACAGCTTTTGAAAGCCTTCTCCAAAGCCACTCCCCTCGGTACCCTCGATTTCGATAATTGCGCGATACAGAGTCGAGAAAAAAAGCGGAATCTGGGATCATTCGTCTTCTTTATCGTAACCTGCCTTCACCGTCGAAATGCGTCCGATGACACGGGATGACCACGCGGCTCGACCACGTTTCATTCACTCGTTTCATTCAGCCAAGTCGACGTTGACTGAATAACGCGTGGAATTATCGATCTGGTTGGATTTATTCGCTCGGTGGGAAGTCGGCTGTTGAAAATATTCCTCGAGTCGCTCTCGCTCGCGAGACTCGCAGCAGCCTGTGCTCGACTCCGAGTAAGGGAACAACGATACTTGCAATTTTTACAAAGTAAAGTGTTTTTATATTAAATCCTCGTACTCTGTGCCCCGAATATGCCAGCCCTCAGAGGCAACTGTGGCATTGGGCAAAAGAGCTTGGTAGACGTGAGAATTTGCAAGAAACTATGAAAGCGAGATAGCTAAATTCAAAAATGGCTCTCAAACCCTGGTGCTAAGGAAAGATGCTACTTCCTCTCCCTTTGGGTTTACATGCTCAACTAGATCATAGTTCGCGACTCGCGCTGGATATATATTCTTCGACCATGAAAGTTGTTCCATGTTGCAACCGTAGAATCTTTTGGCAAATCTGAAGGGGAAAGTAGTGTAACCAGCTACTGGAATTTGCCCTGTGAGTAAGTGTTTGCACGTCGCTTTTAGGATTACTATTACCAACTCACTGTCAGTTTTATCACTGAGCCAATATTGTCAGTTGTTTAGGGTAGGTTTTTCTAGCAATTTCTGTAGCTTATTTCGTCATGTTACCTGCTAACAGAATGGTAACTCTGATCTATATCAGCTTACAATTAGCCAATTTGTTGCTTGTTAGGATGTGAGTTTTGCAAAAACGTGCATGTCCAGCCAATCGCGACTTTAAAGAAAAAACTCCCCCTCCTCCGACGAAACTCGATTGGTCACGAGACGATTCCTACGAAACTAATCTGCTTGATATATCCCGTCGCGAAGCCAGTCAGATACCGGGTAGGATTTATGGAGTTGTCGTTAAGGGAATCGACGAGGTTGTTTTTGTCGTCGGACGAACGACGAGAGATATCGAGCGAAATGCAAGAAATCGAATCGATGTCTGTTTGCCAGCGGCCTCCGAGATTTATGAGATCGATCTCGTCGACCCCGTACGTATAGCGTTAGATACCTGGGGATTTACGACGTTCGACGTTTCTCGCTGTCTCGGGTAATTTTTTGATAATCCAGAGACAAAGATTCCGCTTGCCACGAGAGAGAGGGATTCTCTCGTCGCGTCGTGTTTTTGACAACCGAAAAGAAGAACTTATTTTCGACCTCGGTTAGTTTCCACTTCTTCACTTTTCGACTGCGTCGTTGGTCTCTTCGAGAAGAGAGTTTGGCAGCCAACAGTCAACGGAGTCAAAACGCGTAAACTCTGCCGCGTAAACTGCGTTCTCGTCTTTTCGTTGATAGTGCGAAAGTGATTTTAGCGGAAGTAATCCAGAAAAATCGGGCCTCTTCAGGTGCAACGCTGATGCAACGAAAATTAGCGATTGGTTGATTTGGATCGCGTGACTCGCGAGGGGGCTGGACCTCGAGTAGGAGTGGCGTTGTTTGGTAATTTGTCTTGTATCGATTCAAATGTTTGCATGTGGATAAAATTTTATAGCAAAAATGTCTTCATTTCCTAGTCAGAACAGTTAGAGCAGTTTTTTATTTCATTTTTGTTTTTCGTTTCTATTTTCCTTCCGAGCAGAACGCGCGAGGCTCGATCCTTAATTTCCCGCGTCAGCGTGTTTTTAAACCGACGAATGAACTCTGTAGAAAAGAACGCGCGGTTCCGAGAGAAAAAAAAATCGAGACACTATCTGTAGACTTTACTTAGCGATTATTTAGATGGTCGGAAGCGTTGCGCGTCTATGAGGTTTCTAGGGAAATTTACGAATTAGCCGTGTTGACGTTGCGATAGCTTCAGCGTTGACGAGACGAGGCGGCATTCTACCACGGAGCTGAACTCTGTTTATCTCGAGTTTTTCCTCCCAGTTAACACGCGGAAATTAACAGATTCGCGAGAGTTTAAGTCGAGATAAACTTCGTTTGATTTACCCTTTGACGTACGCTCGAGATTGCTCGAGAAATCGGGTCGAGAGAGTTTTCTCTGGCGATCGCTCTAGTTTGCACCTCGAAGCGGGAACAATCTCGGCAGTGGAGACGTTTTAATTGGACCGAGTAGCCGAGTGGTGTCGATAAATCGTCGCCTGATCGATTTTCGCTCGGCGATCTTTCTGAAAACTAAAGCGAGAACTCGCCCCCTGGCGGGCAACTCGAGTCACGACACGACACACACCCGTTCGTATCGCGTTCGCAAAGGGAAGCAAAGTGGAAGAATCGAAAGGGAAGCCAGACTTTTCACCTTCTTCTTCTTCTCGATTCGCAGAAGATCCCTGTTCGATCCCTGCTCGATGTTGTGCCAAGGTCTCGCAATTGGACCGTCCATGACAATAGTGACTAAATATACTTTCAGCAAATAAAGTGTCCACTCTCGCAGCTCATCCAGTTTCACCGCTCTCAAAATAATCCCTCTTGAAATTCCTCTCCGCTCGTTGTTTTTAAAACAACGGACGAGTTCCCATTCAGCGGATCCAAAGACGTTTCGCGCTTTGCGCACGAGCGTCCCAATTTTAATCGCTTAACACGCTGATTTTATTTACGACTCGCGTACTTGGGTATTATATGTTACGTTGACCAAAAGGGTGGGCCAAAAATCACTTCCTACTAAAATAAATCCGTAATTTTTCCGTTATACATTATATCTTTATTATTTATTTTATATATACGTGGACACTTAAATGTCATAGAAATAAATGTACAATCTTTATTAAATTTGCTAACCAGAAAGTAAAAATATTTATTATTCGAAAGAAACAATTTTTGAAAACGTGCTGAAAAAATCACGTTCGAACTTAGGTTCAATTTAAAATCGATAAAATTTAATTTCCTCTTGCGTTTTTATTGGAAAAAAATAGGCCCACTGTATTATCTGCAACGGATCAGTCCGATAATTATGTTTGACAGATTTGTCTTATCCCCGTGGCATTCGACACGGTCCTCGTTCGCTCGAGAAGCTAGAAAAGCTTTCGTTCGAGACGAGAACTCAGGCTCGTTGCACAACGACGCGTTTTTTGGCACGTTGCTTTCCCGCCCCGAGAGACGAGTCCGACGGAACAAACGTCGCGGCCAATTTCCCCACTTCGATCCTCCTCGTTCGAAAAATCGCTCGTGATCGATCGATCGTCGGTCGGAAACGGGCATCGCCGATTGTGCGTGGCGCTGGCCAATTTCCGCCACCGGGGGACAATACACTGGCAATTAAAAAAAGAAAAAAAAGAGAGAACCCGCAGTTTAAACGCGTGTAAACAACCGCGCGGAAATGGTCTTATCACGTGACGTAAGAGTGGGAGAGCGTTAAATTACGTTCGGCCTAGAAATTATACGGCCGAGCGGACTGCTTGCTAACAAACGGAGCGAGCGACCGCTCCTCTCTCTCTCTCTCTCTCTCTCTCTCTCTCTCTCTCTCTCTTTCTCTCTCTCGTACGTACCATTTTAAAAGCTTTTTCAGCGACGACACGGTCGAACCGAATCGAACGCATGCACGTATCGTCTGCAAGACAGTTTGTCTTCTCCCTCTCTCTCTCTCTTTCTCGTTGTTTGTGGTTCTCTTTCAAGCTTTCTTCTTCTTCTTCTTCTTCTTCTTCTTTCTAGCAACGTCATTTCACCGCGACGTTTTAAGGTCGAGTCAGAGCCACTAGTCACTAGCCTTCTGTATCCTATTCGTTCGAACGAGATCGATTCCGTTAACCATCATCGTTCGGTGAAGGCTCGGTCACTGCGTTGCGAGATCATTTATTTCGCAGTGAAATAAAGCGTTCGTGCGTTGTGCCTGCCTCCGTCTCTACGCGCCGAGAAAGAAATCGACGTTGAGAATCGGAGAAAAGGAGCAAAGCACATAGCAAAGTTTATGCAGCAATTTGGATCTAATCTCGTGGATCGTGGAATCTATGGAAATTGACCATGAATCACGGCTAGAGGCGTCTGCGGAGACTAAGCCACGATGATTAAGGACGATCGTAACGAACAGGAGGAGAAGGAAATTATTTTTCTCAACAGTACGTATCGCGTTATCGCCGGGTCAGTCGTGTCGCGCTCCACTGCTCGCGATAACGTGGTATTTCGATCACGTCTCGTTCTTAACGCGACCGTTCTTAAACGCGTCAAGTGCCGCGCGTACTTTGTTTACCTCTGTTTACTACGCTTACGCCGTTCGGAAAAATCGCGGTGCGTAAGATCATATCCGGCAAGTGTCCGGATAGTGAAAATTTTGTGACTGAAGAAAGTTGCAACAATTCGAGGGAAACCCACAGCTTTGCCTAAGCTGTTTTAACCAAACCCGTTGAAATTACGATTGCGTTATTGTTATTCAGCTGCTGTTCTTTGAAGTTTTTCCATTTTTAATACACGTGTTTATTATAACATACGGATCTGTCAGTTTTTCGATTTTTAACACATGTAAGCAAATTTGTTTCGTCGACCACCGTTCAGCGATCGACGCGGCACTCATCGTGTTAAGTAAGACGTGTAATTATAACATAATGTTTGTTATGTATTAACACATGTTTAATTGTTAAGATATATTATCATGTTAATATTTACGTTATTATTATGTTATTACTATGTTAATATTTATTATGTGACTATTATATTAATATTATTTAATATTATTATGTCAGTATTTACGTTATAATGTTAATGTATAATATACACGTTCACAAGTTTTTCAATTTTCAACACACGCAAGTAAATTTGTTTCGTCGGTCGCCGGTGACCGACGCGGCGCTCGACGTGGTTAAATGATAAGATTTCGAACGAAAACACGCGGTTGTTTGTGTACTGTCGGTTGACCGAGAGGTAACTGCGACGTTGGTAAACTACTCGCGATGGCACGCAACGAGAGACACTTGCGACACGTCGTTTCGTCGATTGAACGCGAGACGCAATCCCCCCGAGGGAGGTTAAGATCGGCAATTGTTATCGGCAACTTACGGTGGAAAGCAGTCCCAGGCAGGGCTGTCACACAGGCCACGTGGTTTCCTCGCCGGAATATCGCCGCAAGCACGTGCTACTTTCCCGCTTGGCCTCTCTCTCTCTCTCTCTCTCTCTGTCTGGCGATCTCTTCGACTCTTTTGAACCTTCTTCTCGCACAAGATTCCGATCTGTCTCCGAACTGTTGTTATTATTATTATCTGTCCACCCATTCATTCACTCGTCCACACTCGCGAACGAGACACGTTGTTTTTCTTTCTTTCGTTGCAAATTCGCGAGTGTGACGCCCCCCCTCCTCGCCGATTAATCGACGCCCCGACGGCGACGAAAATAAATTTGTACGTCGACCAACGTAATGACACAATTGCGCGACATTCTGTGCCGGAGGGAAGCTCGTGCGATGATTTACGAGGCACGGACCGCAGACGGTCAATGACAGTGCATGTGCGCGCGCGGCCACCGCACGACGGCGAATCGTCTTAATTAGGCGCGATTAAGCGGGACACGCGTTCCCATCCCGTTCTATCGTTCCTCGCGGATACACTCGTACCGTCTCGCTCCGTGCAGCAGCCGACCGACCGATGGATGGATGGATGGATGGACCGAAAGCACGACGAAGAAACGAGAGACGACGTCGTTTGCACCCGGTTGCAACGCGCGACTTGTCCGCTTGCTGACCATCGTAGCACTGAGCTCTCTTTCCGAAGCGACGAGCCATAGGGCTTCGAGCACAACCACGGCCTCACCGTCCCGCGCTGCGTAACCAGCCACCAGTTCGTCTCGCTCGCTCGCTCGCTCTTCTCTCCTCACTTAGCCGGTATTTCTGCTCCACGTGTGTACGCACGTGGCCCCCACACACACACACACACACACACATACCAATCAACGCCACTCCCCAACGTTTTCTGATGTACACACGTGTTTAGTTGTGACGGTGAATCACAATCCTTCGGGATGCCAGGACTCGAGGACTCTTCCGGGATCGGACGGGATCCGGTTCATCGAGAAGGACGTTCTCGAGGAGGAGGCCGTTCCCTCCGTCGAGAGAAGGGTTCTACCCAGCTTTATTTGCTGCGTGAACGGTTCTGGTCTATTAATTCTTGGCGGGTGGTTCTGAATGGCGTCTTCGATTGTGGGGTCACTTTGAGGAGGAGGGAGACGAAGGTGTTGCAGGACCGTGTGTGAATGTCCCGTTTGATTGTACGATTTTGAACGAGCGTTCTTTAACACTTGGAATTATCAAAGTGACGAAAATGACCAATTTGTAGTTTCTGTTGTGAAAGACATTGCTTATAGACATTGTAGTAGACATTATAAAGTTTCTCTGCTATTTTTCTGGACTTGATGTCTCTGATGGAAATTTTATGTTTTAATTATCGGTAGTAATACTCTTTTCAGTCGTACGAGTTGCAAATTATCACCGAAAATGGGGCAACTCAGAAAATCGGGGCAACGCTGATGCAACGAAAATTAGCGATTGGTTGATTTGGGTCACGTGATTCGTTGAGAAGTAGCGTTGTCTCGATTCAAATGTTTGCATATCGATAAAATTTTATGGCAAAAAAGTCGTCTTCATTCCCTAGTCGGAACAGTTGCCTCTGGGCAAGTTTCAGTGAGACGAATCGTACTGGGGTACAAGTCGCGCAGTTTTTTTACGAGTAAATTTGATTTTGAGTAGAAGGAAGACAAAGATTCGCGGTAGGTGTTATAAAATGTACGAATGTCTGTTGCAGGGCCGTGAGTGAACGTGTGATTTTAAACAAAAGATGCGAAATTAAAGATGCTCGTTACTTTTGACACCAACTATTGCAAAGTTAGAAGCTCCTGGAGCGTGAAACTTGAAACCACACGCGTGATTTTCTCTTTCTCGTCCACGAAAATTCTTCCAATCGCGTTTGACGTACGTACCGTGTGTCCTCGAACAAGCAACAGAACGTTTGATCCTTTCGTTACAAGCGCCGGACACAAATTCAGCAATTATTAATATTGACTAATTACATATTGAAGATGCAATTCGCAAAAAAGACCGGCTATATGTGTATCTGTGTTAAAAATTTAAAGTTAGATTTGAGGAAAATTAGGTTAGGTTAAGTCAAAGTTGAAAGATCAGAGTTTGTTGAAAAAAAGAGAAAAAGCATTCGAGGCCCTCGTCGAGACGTTGCCAGGAAAATCAAAAAAGATTTTATTTCAAAACGGACTGTCGTAGCGAAAGGGTTGATATTTCCCGAAGAAAGTCCTTGATTCCTTCGCTTCCCGGCGAGAAAGTGATTGAATTGGAAGCAAGGTTAAGCGTCTGGATGTTTCGTGCTTCGGAATGGCAGAGAAGCATCGAGTTCTGGAGGAATCGCCCCTCAGCCCCGAGAAAGGCACGAAAGTTCGGGGACGCGGAGCGTAATTTCCCCGCGCGAGCTATCATTACGCGAGAGCTCGGGAGGTTTTTTTTTCTCTCTTTTCGTTTGGAAACTTTCGAGCGAGTGGCACGGAATCGAGGATCGCCCGTTTCGACAGAAAGTTCGTCGACGACAAGAATCGATGGCCGAGTCGAATCGAGACGGGCTGCTCGGGCCATTGCTTCCACCGGCTTCCAACTTTTTCGTTTCGTCGAGCCGACTGACCGCCGCTTTTTTCCCGCGAACTTTCAATTACTCCGGCGATGATCAAGCGCTCCGCACGCGACCCTATCGACTGTCGGAAATTTCGCGGGCTCGAGGAAGCGTTAAATGCCCCCTGAGATTAATCGCCTTCGTCTTCGATCGCGAGAGACGAACCTCGTAACTTTCACGATGGAACTTCTATTCGGAAATTGACCTTCACCTTGAATTTCAAGGTCAAAATTTTTCTTTTCTGCATTGCATTTTACTCGTCGCGAAGGGAAAACTTTCAATGGCAAGAAAGTTTCTTAATCGTTTTAACAGCGACTTTATGCTTTTGTATAACGCGTGAATTTTTGGAAATAATACGAACGATAGACTCGCAAGGGACTCGCACCGAGATGTCGAACGCACCGATTTTGATGTAATTTAGGCGTAAGTATAATTTTTCAAAAATTATTTGACACGTTTTTTTTTTTTTTTTTTTCGTGGGCAATCGTCGATGTTCAAGAAATGAAAACTAACCTCAAAATTGGGGGATCCGGAACATATTTTGTCAGAACCTACTAAAGAAGTTTCTGCGTATTGTAATTGATGAAACTATTATTTTTTAATGACAAATTTAATGGTGCATACTATTTTACGAAGAAACTATTTGTCTGAACAATATATACTTATACTTTCTTGATTACGAAAACTGTATATTGAAACACAAATTACAGACAAATTCGAATCTTGATTTTTTCGTTGCAATTGCAAATTTTTCTCGCTGAACGTGCAAAGCAGCATATATATCTGAATTTTCCCTTTTTCGTAAATAACCTAACCTAACCTAAATCTTCTATTATACTGCTGATTTCATTGTCCAGTTGATTAAATACCAGTCGAGACGCGATCAATCTTTCAGTGTCGGTTCGAATCTCGAATGAAAGAAAGAACGACAGCGACTTTGACAAACTAACCGCAAGAATAAAAATCCAAAAAATCAGTGAAACGATTCAATCGAGGATGTCGAACGACACTCGTGCTCGTCTCCCGATCGTTTCTCGGTGCAGAACGAAGCGCGATATAAATCTCGTTAATCGTCGATGGATCGAAAGTAGGTGTAATGTCAAAGGTCGAGCGTGCGATATTGTTATTTCACTCGACGCAGGCGAATAAATCGTTGGATAAAGACTACAGCTACGAGACGGCTTCATTTTCGCAGATCATTCGACAAGCCATTACGGCTCGCGCGCGCTCGAACGTTGCACGCGAACAGGCACGTAACCTGTTCATTAATTATTTGCCCCCGTCGCGAGAGTGGTTCGCGAGTAGGCAACAGTTTTCATTCGTTTCGCTCTCTCGACTCTGCCGTGCAATTGCGATCGCATCAAAGGGGTTTCCTCTAGCGGTAAATAGTCTCGTTTCTGCGAATCATTCGACGATTTGTTAAGCCCCTCCACCCGCGCCGCTACCGCTTTTATTAATTGTTACACTCGAAGATAAATAACCACCGTTCCCGCGGGATCATCTCGTGATTTATTCACCGCGTTTCATTGTACTCTCGCGACGGTAATCACGGGTTGTATACCTCTCACGGGAAGAGCAGGTGAGAGTCGAGGCAGTTGTGGAAACATTTGCAAAAGGTAAAATCGTGGAACGTTGACTATCGCGCGGCACCGAAGACCTTTTGATTCCAAATATCTAGAATAATTGAAATGAAATGAACGACGTCGACTGCAAAATTTTCAAACTGAACTGAACTGTGTCACGAATTGAAGAAGGTGGCATTGTTCAACGATTAAAGATTTCAACTTTGATTGCAAAGATAAATGATTAATTATAAAAAACTAACTATTATACTGTAACTTGTACTAACTATTTAACTTCAAAATAAAAATAAATGATAATTATAAAAATGACGTTTCGAATAATCAAGTCAGACTTTTTGTATTCGCGTTAGGCAAAGTATATATTTTTTGCATCGTCGCAGTTCGAAGAAATGGACCATCCTGTAGACACACTCTCATTTGAAAATTCTAGGACGTTGAGAGTCCTTTTCCCCGTCGATACCAGCAGGCTGCAATTTTCAACGAGACGCCACTTTCGTATTTCTACGCGATCCTTGCGATACAGGCAAAGAAAGGAAGAGTCGACGATTCGTCGCTGGACGAAGTCATCGATCGAAATCATCGAGCCGACGGAAAAGCCACACGAGACGGTACGTCCGATCGGCGACGTGTGGCCAATGAATCATTCGTTGGATACGCGCTCGAAAGAGGAAAGGAGGAGGAGGAGGAGGGTTCGTCTGGGTCGCCGGGAGGAGAGATTCCTCCTTGGCGAATTTTCGCGCGGGAACTTTGATCCGTCTGGCATCCCGACGCGTTTCCTCCCCAGAAGGATTAAAAATATATTCGCGGCCGCGCGCCGATTATAGGTACACACATACATGCACTGCTCACAAAAATTAGGGCGCATTTCAAGATCAATATGAAGCGATAAAAAAAAAGAGGCATTTGAGTCTTTTTTATTAAACAAGAATTGAAGAAAAGCAAACGACAGGTCAAAAAAAGTTGCTCTTGTTTAATAAAAAAAAAAAAGAAAAAAAATCAAATGTCTTCTTTCTTCTCGAAATGTCCCCTAATTTTTGTGACCAGTACATGTTGCAACGCAGCCGCGTTCACAATGGGTTGACGCGTCGTGACAAATCCAAATGCAAATCGATAAATACCCGCATAATTTCAAAAGGCGGCGCGACACGGCCAACGACGATGCTAAATATAGGAACAATGTAAACGAAAAATCGTCGTCAGGGCGGGAGAATGTGGAAAGTGGCTGCACTGGTTGAACAATGTTGAACAACATACGCGACAGTTAGAAAGGATTATAGATGTTGGAAAGAAAAGTTTGTCCGTGGCTACCACGGATGAATTCTACATCCTCGACTTGATGGAGATACGTGTAAAGAACCAGCCGCAAAAATTAACATTGGCCTTGAATTTCAATCGTTAAAATTTTGTTCGCATTGTATTTTCTACTCGTAACGAAGGTGAAACTTTTCCAAGGAACCTAGTAGTTCTTTCGAAAAATGGCAAAACAGTTTTTCGAACGATCAAGACTGCGGACGCGTGGGTTCTAACAGCGACTTTATCGTTCGAAACGCGTGGTTGTCTATTTTAACACGTAATTTTCGTACTTTAGACCATTCGTACTTTACTAATGTTTGATTTGTTACAGTTGCAGCGTATTGAGACAAAATAATCCAACTGTTAACATTATTCGATGTACAAACACTACGTAATATAGACGTCCACGTGTTCAAAACCGTAAAGTCGCTGTTAGAACCCACGCGTCCGCAGTGTTGAATGATCAAGAGAACTTTGCAAGAGAACTATTAGGCAGCGACCTGTGGTTGTTTGGAAGAGTTTGACCCTCGCGACGAATAGAATACGATATAACAAAAAGAAAAAAGATCTTGACCTTGAATTTCAATCGACTACGAGCAACCGCGATCGTTCGAAATCGGCTTGAACACGGAGCTTCCGAAGAGGAGAGCGTACCTGAGAATGAAATTCCATTAACGACGGTAACTCGACGAACGTTTCCCGACTGGCTGATTATCAACGTACTGCCGGCTGATATGTATGCGCACCTGTGCCCTTTTACTTATGCGAGCTGCGCGCTCTCCGCGCGGCTAAACGTCTCGCGGCCGAACGGACACGCGATTTCCGACCGACGTCTCAACGTCGTCACGACGACGCCTGGAGAACGGACTTGGCCGCGCCAGACAGATTTTTTTCGTCGCTTTTCGACGGATGCTTGTTTTCCCTTCTCTCTCGCAATTTCCTCCAGCCAATGGCAGCCAATTTCTCAATTTATCGATCCATCGACAAGCGGTTATTCGCGCTTGTTGATCTCACCTCTCTCGTGCGAGCGTAACGCGAGACGCCGACGAATAATAAAATAAGCAAGCTGTTCGAACCTTTCGAGTGTTCGCGTTTCGAAACGTTTGTTCAGGCGGTGAACAATGAAACAAACAGCGCGACCACTTCTCCCTCGAACGATCCTTCGTTTCTTCGTTGCACGCCCCCGAGTGCTTGACCACTCTTTCACACTCTCGTGCCGAATCTTTCTCCTCGAAGCGTTCGCACCCTCGAAGAGGTCCTCCAGCAGGACGTAATTAGTTTTGAACCGCATTGACACTCGGACGTTTAACCCTTTGAGCTCAATTTGCTTTCAATGCCGTTGCACGCCCACTCGTATATTTGTTGCAGAGATTGAATATAAGGCAATGGACAGGGTAACAACTAACAAACCCGATCGCCACTCGGAAAAAATTTCTTTTCACAACTCTGTCTCCGACTCACATTCAGTGATGAAACTCTTTGTTGAACGACTCTGGAAAAAGAAAAACATCGTGCTTTTCCCACCACGTTCTTTGCCTCTTTTCACACATTCTTTTTCACTATACAGTGCACCTGGTATAATTAATACAAGAACCAGAAAGTGGTCAAAGCGACCAGTTTATAATTTTTGTTAAATATTTTATAATATACGAAACAACGTATTTTTTAAGATTTAGGTAATTGTTCGTAAAATATATATATAAATGAAAGCTCATGGACGATTCTAATTTCACTTGTCAGTACATTCACGTAGAGCACGCTTACGGCGATCGTAGATTAAAAGGAAATACACCCGTTCCTTTTCCTTTTCCTCTTCTTGGTAATTAACTCTAACTCTAACTCTAACTCGTTGTCGGTAAAGTATCAAGAATACTCGTTCGTTCTTTCGCGAAGATGCGCGAAATGAATGGTTTTGCGACTTGCAGTAACTCACGCTGATACGCGTAGATGAAAGTGCTGTAAATTGTCATTTCAGAAATGAAAAATTTGCAAAAAAATTGAAACATTCCTTTCCGTAATTAAATCCACCGCGGATTTGAAGATCGAAGCCTCGAAGATTTGATTTTCGTCACTTCGTCGAACTTTGAATGTTAATTATTATTAATATTCGAATGTTGATTAATTGGTGAAGAAAACAAAATTGTACAGCAAGTTTCGAGAGGAGGCATCAAGAAAAGTGTTTCAATGTTTTTATGTACCGTGACAATTTGCGGCATTCTCGAGCAGAAAAGTGTTTTCACGTTGCCGTTTATTACGTTGTAAAAACATTCTAAAATAAATTAAACTATCTGAATAATATTAATTCGTCCAAGTTTGGTCCCAATATTTCGCGCTCGAAGGCAAATGGGATTGTGGAGAACTGTACGTTTTTCTCCTAAAATAGAACGGCGAAGATTTTCAAACAGACTCTTGCGATTTCTCAAGTTTTCCCCGAGCTTTCGTTTAATCGGACGAAAAAAGTTCTGGCCACGCTTTCTCCCGGCAGAAAAAACAAACGAGTCACGGTTGTCAGCGGCGATAAAACATTTGGCACGCTCCAAATCGTTGGCCTGAACCAGCCGAGCTGGTTCCATGTGGACAGCAGCTGCAAAACCGTTAATTGCTAAAAAAGAATTCTTTGCGCAGAGTAAACAGCGGGGAGGAGAATTCGTCGAACCCTTCGCTTCCACCCTTAATTCACTCCGACAGAAACAAACTCGAACAAACTCGAACAAACTCAAACCTCGGGGAAGCAGTTCAGAGTCGAGTCTCGAAAATTGATTCACTCGAGAATTTCGCGAAAGAAACGTGACCAAAATTGCCGATTGATTACTAATAAGTCGGTGTCTTCGTCGATTCCAAATTATTTCTTGAGAAAAACATTGCTCGAGGAAGGATCGAAGAACGTGCGAGAGGAAAACAGCTTCGACCCTTTGAAAAAGCTGCCTCGCGAAGCGGGATGAAGTCGGCTTCGTCTGGCGGGATAATTGGAATGTCCCGAGGAAACCTTGGCTGCACGTACTCCATTCATAGGGTCTCGGGGCTTCTGTTTTCGATATTTCCCGCGTAACGACAGAGCGCACCGCGAATATCGACAGAACCCCGAGAAGAGGGCTCGGAGAGGGGGAAATTGCCCTGGAGGAGAAATGAGAGACCGTCGCTCTTGGTGAGTAATGAACCATCATACACACATACACACACACGTACGTACAGAGTGGAAATAAAAGTTTGTCCGTGGCTATCATAGGTGAACTTTACATTTTCGATACGACGAAATTGATCTTGACCTTGAATTTCGAGGTCATTGTATTCTATTCATCACGTGAAACTTTTCCAAGGAACCTAATTTTTTCTTTTGAAAAATGGCAAAAACGTTTCTTTGATGATTAAGACTGCGGACGCGTGGGTTCTAACAACGACTTTATGGTTCTATATTACGTGACGTTTATATTATCATTCGATTATTTAAAGCCACACTGACGTTAGCGAGATCTAACGAAAAAATTACGTAAAATAGACAACCATAAAGTCGCTGTTAGCACTCGCGCGTCCACAGTGTTAAATGATCAAGAAACTTTTTCCAAAAGAACTATTAGGCTGTGAACTATTAGGTTCCTTGAAAAAGTTTCATCTTCGTGATGAGTAGAATACAATGCAAAGAAAAAAAAATTTGTTTTGAAATTCTAACAGCGACTTTATGATTCTGGACGCGTGGATGTAACGTTTATATTTCAAATAATGTTAACAGCTAGTTTTGTCATTTGGTTATTTAGACTCACACTGATGCTACAACTGTGATAAATCAAATGTTAGAAATCCAGAACCATAAAGTCGCTGTTAGGACGCGCTTCGTCACGAATAGAATGCAATGCAAAAAAAAGTTTCAACTTTGAAATTCAAGGTCAATGTCAATTTTGCGGCAGGTTCTTTGCGCGTGTTGGGTTCCGTCAAATCGAAGTTGTGGAATTCATCTATGACAGCCACGGACAAACTTTTCTTTCCACCCTGTGCACGCGTAACGAAAGCGAACGAAAGAACGACGGCGGTTTATTACGAGTTAACCTCCAGCCGAAGCTCTCGAGGTAGTCGATTAATCTTACTAGCAACGGTTTCTTATTTACCCCGGGTGTCGCTCTTTCCTATTTTAATCCCGCGGGCGGAATGGGTCGGCGCGGCCCGGTCCGTGGATAAAGATTAGCTGCGCGTGCCACACGCGGATTAAAGGCGATTGATCAAGATGATCGATGCACGTATGCACGTACGTACGTACGTACGTACACGCGCAACCGAGAGAGCCATCCGTGCCTATCGTACTCCTTTCGAGAAAAACCTTGCGCGCTCCTTTCTTTTCGGCTTGGCCGACGAGTGATTTACCGGTTCAACGAAATCGTTCGCTCGCCCGGTTTAAATATACCGCTCTGGAAAGAAAATAAAGAGGAGGAGCCAGAAGGTGAGAGAATCCGCGAGCCACCGAGTTCGGGGAATCGAATCGCGCTTTTTCGGGCCACCGAGGGTTTACTCGAGTTCATCGAGGCTCGTCCCGTCGAACGTTCCCAGCCCCTCCTCGCCCCTCTTTCAAATCGTTCGCTCGGCTCTTCGAGGACTGCGATGATGGTCGTTCGATGCTCTCCTTCGCGAGTCTTCTCTCAACTCGCCGGCATTGCGAACGATCTCCCATCTTCTTTCTGTTGGGTTGACCAGTTTATTTTTTAAGTAAATGATAGAAAACTTTTTCATACTGAGCAACAAATTTGTTTAACAATCAAAGTATCGATCACTTTGATCCGTTGCTTTTTGCCATCTTTCTTTTAGCATCTTCGTACTCGGTGAAAAGTCCTGATCTTTCATCGCAAGGAATTGATCCAGGTTGACGTCAAAGAGTTAATTTTCAAACTACAATGAAAAAATCATTTTTCAACTCCAATTAAAATTAATTTTTTCTTATATTTATTTCATTACATCTCCTTATATTTGTCTTTTTGCCATAAAATTTTATCGATACACAAATATTTGAGTCGATACAAAACAAATTACAGGCGCGATCGCTCGATACAACGCCACTCTTACTCGGAGTCTATCCCACGCCCCCTCGCGAGTCACGTGACCCAAATCAACCAATCGCTAATTTTCGTTGCATCAGCGTTGCACCTGAAGAAGCCCGATTTTCTGGGTTACCCCCGCTAGAATCACTTTCAGCGATGACAAAAAAAAAAAAAAAGAAACAGGCGAGAAAACACTTCTATACCTCTTGGTTGCCTCGAGCCAGCCTTCGTAGCGAGTGATCGTAATCCAGCGTTTCCGCGACGTCTCGCCGATCGCGAATTTCCTTCGAGTGGAACTCGTTACTCGCTATTCTCCCGCGATCAAAGCGACGTCGAGATCCGCGGACTGCTGGAGGATGTAAATGAAATAAGTCGGTCACAGGGAATAAGTCGGGATCCTGGTTGGCGGTGGAGTGCGGAGGGACGCGCAGACGCTCCCAATGATAATATTTGTTGTAACAACATCTCGACCGCGTGGTTGCGCGCGTTTGAAGAAGCTCGAAGCACCTCTTCGAGGACCGACGGAACGCTTTCAACGCCTGGTACACGTGGTTCGAGGAGCTGTTTGATTTGATTTTCTTGTCTCGGGACGAGCGTTGACGAGGGTTCTATCGCGGTAGATGAATTACGTCAGCTCCGTTGCCCCATTTTCTTCGTCCTCGTCGTTGTCGTTGTCGTTGTCGTCGTCGTCGTGTTGGAAACGGAAGCCCCGACCAGTCTTGAATCCTCAAGACACGAATCTTCTCGTTTCTTTTCCTTTTCTCTTTTTTTGATTTTTGTTTTTTTCTGGTCGTCAAACCACAAAGGTTCGAGAACTTTACGGTATGACGAAATTGCCGTGTCCATAGTGAATTATGACAAACCGTGGTTCCCAACGTGGGGCCCCATTGGGTGACAGTTTGATTTTCCAGGCAAATCAAGAATCAGAAGGAATTTTTTGCATTCCTTCAAATGCAAGATTTAACTTTCTGATTTTCTTTCTCTCGCAGATGTCACGTTTTTTAGAAGCTTGTCGTTAATTTAGACTTACTCCGCAAAAGTCAAAAATTCACTTTTGACTAGTTACGTATGTATGTGTGTCGCCAGAAGTGGAGGAGTCCGGATTTTAGAGATGCTCAGATGGAGTCAAATGGCCAAAAAAGAGTTGGGGATCGCTGAGCTAGACAGACGTAGAGAGGAGCTTGCGACATTTCTGCGCATTCTCCCGTGACCACAGTTTATCCACGAGTCCTCGAGTAGGAGAATTAACCTCTCAGCTTGGCGGAAGTTTGTGTCATTCGCGTCAATTCGATCGTCGTATGTACGACGGTTTGATGTGTCGTCGTTTAAAGAGAAAGTCGGAATCTCGTTGGAACGAAAATCCAAGTAGAGTCGGTTCCGAACGTCTCTCTTATTAATACTTGGGTCAGAGCTGTTTCGTTGGAAACTTCATCTAAAACGCCGCAATATGTACGAGTTTTCTCAGAGATTTATATATATTTTTGCAGTAAAATAAAGAAACTCGAAATTTTTATTCAGAAGCGTGATCTTGATGAAGAGTTTAAATTATTAAATTCCCCACTTATTCATGTTTAAACGTGACCAAGTTTTATCTCCCAGAGCATTTGTTCGAAACTGAATCACTTGGTACAGTTACTTTGGAGGCTTAGCAACGTAGATCTTTAATGTTCGTAGAAATAATAAAAAAAAAAATTAACGTGCAAAAGGATGCATTTTTAGATTATTAAAAAAAGAAAAACGTCGCATCATTCGCTCTTTTTGTCCATCTAAAAAATATTTTATCGATCAAAATATAATTATTTTTATTTCTGATGCAAATAAGCACAACTCGTGGCATGACTGTTTGAAACAACCTGGATTCTCGCCATTGACGAATTTTCTGGTCTTTTTCTATTAAGATTGGGATGTTTTTGTAAAACCAATTGTAGCCATTTTTGGCACAGTTGATAGATGATGGAACGAAAGTGTATGAAAATGGAAACAATATGCTATGCATTACTATAGAATATTATAGTGCATTTTACAATGCGTATAAATAATGCGTCATCAAAGCAAATAAAAGTCTTTTGCTAATAATGTTTCTATTACAAATCACTGTTATTATTGGCACTCAACTTGGCGAAATTAGGCACGTTATCCTAACAATCAGTTTTTCTCTTGCCTCATTTTTACAATCTTTTTAAAACAGTATATTGCGTGTACTCGATGCTCATTCCTAGAACTCATACTAGTTTCCTTTCGTATGATAATCTTCTGCGAAGAGACACGTCACGAAAAGCACAAGTATATGAAAACGCGTTTAAACGGGCCAGTACGGCTAATTTAACTATCGGTTCACGTATTACGCCTTGAGGTACTCTAATTGTTAAAACCGAGAAGAGCTTTGTTCTTTGATCCGTCGAAGAATACGGCTTGACACGGAAACTTCTTTCTCTTCAGGAAAGACGAAACTGGAATGTGTCAGAATGGGACGAGATTGAAATTCATCGGGCGAATTCTCCTCCGGAGAAACTGAGACACGACCACGGGGGAGATAAGTGGTCAATGTCTCGAGGAAAACGAGGCTCGGAGAGTATTTCGATCACGGCGCGGCGCCGCGTCGCCCCGATGAAGATTCGTATCGGTGTCGAGTCAATTGCCCCGAAAGGAACAAACTTATCGCGCGCTATCGCACGAAATATCTATTCACCGGGCGTGCGAGCTGTTCGTTCCACGCCGGAACGAAAAGGACGAGGCAACAGAAACAGCTGTATCGCGTCGACCGCGTTTTTCTTTTCTTTTCTTTTTGTTTTTTATCACTGAAAGTGATTTTAGCGGGGGTAATCCAACTCCGATGCAACGAAAATTAGCGATTGGTTGATTGGGTCACGTGACTCGTGAGGGGGCGTGGGCTAGACCTCGAGTGGGAGTGGCGTTGTCTGTGGCGAGAAAGGAGATCTATCGAAAAGAAGGACCAGGATATAAAGTCGTGTTTTTAACATCCACGCCGCGTGTAGTCGTTTTCCGTGCGCGTGACGACACCGAAACGATGCCTGACCAACGCGTGCACCATGAATGTTAATTACTTTTCCGTCGCTCCGCTCTTCGGAAGGAGGAATCTCGTTCGTCGTCGAAACCTCATTTCTTCCAGCGTAATCCTTCGGAGTAATGGCACACGCGCGTGGACGGAATGCCACCGAATGCCCGAACTCGCTTAACGTCTTAGCCGTGAAGAAATGGCAATTTTTTGTGTAAAAACGAGTATACTCGAGTCACACATAGAAAGAGAAAAGTAATTACAATTTGTAACTTGAGTTAAATTCTTGGTAGAAAGTAAAACATATTTGTAAATTTTGGAGCAGAGGTGGCTAATTGGCGGCCCTTGCCCCTACTTTCCTTGCGCTACCCCCTCCACTGCATCGATCTTTCCACTTGCTTGGCGATTAGTGATCAAGAAAGTAGGGACAAAGACCCGCGAGCCGCCAGTTAGCCACTTCTGACTTTAAAGGTAGCACGTGCGAAGCACAACCCACAAAGTGCGAACGATCGAAACGCATAAATGGCGTTCTGTTGCAACAGCGACTCTTCTGATCAGATTCTTAATGGCCGTCTCGAGATCCAACCGATCCGATGTGAGACTCGAACGTTCCATTTACTTACGATCCAAGAAAATCGGCTCGAAGATCAAAGCTCAATGTCTTCCAAAAATACGTGAAATCTACGGCCTTTTCTTCCAAGAAAAAGGAGAGAACAAGCGAACCTAAGAAACCACGGAGGAGCCAAAATCCTGCAGGATAAATGGACCACCATGGCGAGGGCCAGAAACGAAGAGAAAGCGTCCTCGGAGCTGTAATCCTCTCTCGAGGTGGCGGCAAGTTCTCGACAAATCGACTCGCACTGTCATTTTCGAGGCTGTCTGTCTGCGGATAGATCGTAGATCGAGGAGCTGCTTTCAACCGAAAGAAAACTGGCCGAGCCTGTCGACGAAACGAACGATCGTAGAGCGTGTTCCAGTGACGTAAAGTCGGCGGTGGCCGTTTCAAAGGTTCACCGCGTTCGTTGGAACGCGTGTTCGCTCGCTCGTGGGCATGAGTTAAGTTGTCCGCCGGCGCGATAACTCCGGGCTTGTTTATCGCGAGGCTGAGAGTGAACGCGTGTCCTCTCGATAATCGCCAGCCACCGCTGCTAAATTACTCCCCGATCGGACGGCGAGAATATCAATGGGCGACCGGATTTCCTACCTCCGCTCGCTCTCGCGCTCGTTCGGTCCCAGATCGTTCGTGATCTGTCTCTCTCGCCGGCGACACACGGCGAAGCGAACGAAGCGAACGAAGCGACGACGATAAGAAATCGTCGATTATTCAAATCGGTATAATTTCGTAACGGGGAAATCACGTCGAACGATCCACTCGCAGTCTTGCGTTTGTCTTTCTCAAGAACGATTGGTTACTTTTTCCTTCTCGAAAATTCGTCAAAACGCCTGTGAAAAATATTAAAACGTTGTCCTTTTTTTGTTTTATTTTGAAGATTGAAATCTCCTCTTTACAATGATTTCTGAAACCTTGCTGTGCGATTTTTTATTCTCCGTCGTTTTGTTGAACTTTGAAAATTAAGATTAAATGACGGTAATTCGAGGAATTCCAACATTTTGTTGCTGAATCCAAATAACGTTCAAAGGCAGATAAGTCGGTGGGGAAAAATCGTTTAGCGAGTTTTAAATGATCGCTGCAAAGATGGTTGCAATACATTGATCAACTGTCGAAATATGAAAAAATGAACTCAGGACTCAATTGAATTTTTACGTTTTACAATGAAGATTGATTTTCATACATGATCGTTCAATTTTCCATCGTTGTTGATTCAGTTACGCTCTTCTGCATTTGGTTTAACGTTAATTTTAATCCAATTTCAACTAGAACTACCAATTTTTAATTTTTGTTAAACATTTTATAGCCGCGAAACAGTGAACTTTCGAAGATTTAAATAATTTTTCGTAAAATGCACGAATAATATTTGTTTTTTTGTTTAGTTTTCGATGTCTCTGCTTTAATTTTATGCTTTGATCGTCGATAGTGCTGACGTTAACAGAAAATGTAGTGAAAAAAAGAAAGACCATAAACAGATATACTTCGCGCTAGACAACGTTTCTCGGATGTGGGGCGAGGCCAACGGTTGCGCGACAACTCGCGTAAAAGATCGTAAAAGATCGTTTGGCAACCCGCGGCAGTTGTCTCGCGAGTCGTAAAGAAATCGTAAAGACAGTTTCGCCGCGCAGTCTGGTCCGTAATCTGTGATTTTTATTTCGAGCGTTAAAACTAACTGTTAACATTACTCGAAATATAAACATTACAGTCACGCGTTCAGAATCATGAGGTCGCTGTTAGGACCCAAGCCTCCGCGATGTTAAATGATTAAGAAACTTTCCCGCTATTTTTCAAGAGAACTATTAGGTTCTTTGGGAAAGTTTTGCCTTCGTGGTCAGTAGAATACAGATGCAGACATGTTCTGCAACTGTTCTGACTAGGAAATGAAGACTTTTTTGTCATAAAATTTTATTGATACGCAGACATTTGAATCGAGACAACGCTACTTCTACTCGAGGTCTATCTCACGCTCCCTCGCGAATCACGTGACCCAAATCAACCAATCGCTAATTTTCGTTGCATCAGCGTTGCACCTGAAGAGGCCCGATTTTCTGGGTTACCCCCGCTAAAGTCACTTTCAGTGATAAAAAATTTTTGAAATTCGAGGTCAAGGTCAGTTTTTCGGCAGGTTCTTTAACTGTATTTCCGTCAGATCGAAGGTGTAGAACTCATACACGTACAACAGCCACGGACAAGCTTTTCTTTCCACCCTGTACAAGGCACGTCCGCGCGTTTCGCGTACTTCGAAACGATCGACGAGTGGAATACTTAAAAGCGGAGGTCGAGGCTGTCGATATATATTCCAGGCAATAACGAGGATATGGCCCTTTGTCCAAAGGAATCATCGATCAACCACCGTGCACCAGAGACGAGTGGTCTTGCTACTTTACGGTCTATTTAAGAACCGGCGTTGAAACACGGGGCCCTTGACCCCTGCTCCACTGTAATTTCGAACGCCACGCCGGTTTGACGACCCCCCGTTCGTCATTTCGCGGCGAAAAAGTCCCTGGTGGCAGACAGTGACAGGGTCTTAATAGTTTCTTTAACGCATTCCGCACCACGCTGTTTCCGCGACCGTACTTGGTGCACGTCGGGACTACAAATTGTTACCGTGCTTAGGGGGATATTTGATCTTTCACCCTTTGTGCACTTTGTTGCTTCCCTGTCGTTGCATCGAGCGAATAACGAGACAGTGTGTCGAACTCTGCAGGATTTTTCTGTTAAGTTGATCAAAAAGTAACTGCGTTCTTTTATCTGTGTGTTTGTGTGTGAATTTTTCACGAACTGAAAGATAAATTCATTTAGTCAAGCGGTTTTTCGGACAATCGGTCTGGAAGAATGAAATTTGCCATGAAAATGTCACAAAATCTACTTTGTTAAAAGTGAACAGTTTTCAAGTACATGGCATATCCAATAATCAGAAAATGCTGTAAAATTTTCATCGTCTCTTCACCCGGCATGCAATTCAAGAGCTTTCTCTTGAATTAATTCAAAATCCATTTGCGTACATACGCAGCTCGATCTAATTACCATCGTTCGTCGTTTTCAAGCTTCTATACGAAAATTTCTCCCATTGTCCAAGTTATTATATTTCGAAATTCGAACAACATTGGTGTAGTTAATTGTACGTTCCCTAACATTACATATCACTAAATTGTGAGCCTTTTTCTAAACGTTAAATAAATTTTTTCACAACTCTCTTCGATTTAATAGTATTTTCTCACAATTTCCGCGCATTCTCTCTCTCTCTCTCTCTCTCTTTCGTCTCGTTAGCGCTCTGACACACTTTTTCCCTCGCGATTACCGCGATGTCGATTGATTAGTCGTCGCTGAGGTCTTCCTTTCTCGCGAAAGCCGCCGCCGATTCTTCTTCCCCTCGCGAGCCACCTTCCTTCCGGCCCCTCGCGGTCCCATTGTCCCCAAAGTTTTAATTAAATCCGGCCGGCCGATTTCACGATCGAGGATAAACTTTTTCTCAAACGCTAAATGACAAACGTTTCCAGCCGGAACTCGCGGGAGTGCGCTTTCCCGGCGCGTTTCCTCTCCGCCTCTCCCGAAATTATGTCGCGGAGAACAGTACAGACTCAAAATTCGATCGCGAATTCCGCGAACGAAATCGACAATCGAGGGTGTTCTGTTTTTTAGCGGTAACCCAGAAAATCGGAGCACTTCAGGTGCAACGCTGATGCAACGAAAATTAGCGATTGGTTGATTTGGGTCACGTGATTCGCGAGGGGGCGTGGGGTAGATCTCGAGTAGGAGTGGCGTTGTCTGGTACTGAGCGATCGCGCCTGTAATTTGTTTTGCGTCGATTCAAATGTTTGCATATTTATTTTGAGAGTGTGTTTAATTATTTCTAAACGACGACGCGTATACTCTTAGTATAGTTGAGTTAAATTATAACGAATTATAACAAATTTCTTTGGTGTTTCTTAAAAAAAAAATTTTAATTTTATTAGTAACACACAAAAGTTATCGTTTTATTTTTTGAAAATTACTCCATGAAGAAGAAAACCATTAAAAATTCAAAATGTGGAGGAAAGAACTTGAATTTTCATCGGTTCGTAAAAAAAAAGTAAAAGATCAAGTATTTGCGAAATTAAAATGATTAAAAATGAATTTACAAACTTTTTCTCTTTGTGCATTTTAATAATTTTTTTGCTACAAATAGTTTCTAGTAGTTAAGTATAAAACGTTCAGCGTCGAGATCAGCGTACTCAGCTACTAAAAATATCATCACGTATTACTTATCCAGCGGTATTGAGAGACGCTAAGAAAGCGTCTCGATAGCCAGAAAACCGCGTACAGATCGCGTTTAAATATCTTCCTGGAAGCGAGTCGTCGACTTTTTTTCGAATTCTCGACACCGTCGAGCCAGCAGGCGTTCGGCAAGTACGCGTTTCCGCTGTTCATTTTTAAGAACGCTTGATCGAGTTGATGGAGGGGGGGGTGGGAAACGTCTGGGAAAGAAGAGGGAAGAGATTCGAAACGCGAACGAGAGGAAGGGGGGGGGCAATTTTTACAGCAAGAAGCTCCGCCAGTGGAATGATCCACTAATTCCGTGGCTCGATCAAGTGTTATTGTGCGCCACGAGAAGCTGAGAATATCCAGGCGTATCGAGAGCGGGGCCACTTTTTTTGCACCGGCGTGTAGAATCTCAAGCGTGAAACGACACAAGCAAGAGAGAGAAAGAAAGAGATGCCCAAAAGCCAGACGAAAAAGCAGAGACGCGTCATTGTGCGTGCACGCTCGTTTATTCGCGCGCTTGAGAAACGACCGGCCATTCTTCAGCCCGGACGCCGAGTGAAATTTCTTCATTTATCCGGTCATTAAGCGCAGGCACGCGCGATCGTTGATGCCATCGTACGTCAAGCGAACGCGTGGTTTACAATCGAAACGATCAACGAGCCTCTCGTCTCGTCTCGTCTCGTTTCGTTTCGTTTCGTTTCGTTTCGTTTCGTTTCGCGTCCCTTGTCATACCATATTTTACCGAGTTCCTCGAGTTTTATCGCGTAAACCGCGCGATTGAAGCGTGGGACACTCGCGTCAGACGCGGGATATATAATATATCCGAGACGTTGAGTTACGGCAAGAACATTGTACGACGTTGTGCGACAGGCTGTCCAACAGGTTTTGAAGTTCCCCCGACGAGGTAACGAACGATACTATCTCTGTCAGAAAATTAATGAAATATACGCAATTTCGCAAGCGGCGAAATGGCGTGTTTGCCTATGTCCATAAATACCGGTTCTTCCATCGTCCGACAGAGAGACGAACGAATTTACGTAATTTCTCACAGAGTTTCTAGCTCCCGTCATCTTTTTTTTTTTTTGTTTAACTATTTATTTAGGATTGATTCTTAACCTTACGTATAAAAACGATTCGATTTTACACTTTCTAGTACAGTTTAGGTTAAATTTACATTTTAGCTTAGGTTTAGATTAGATTTAGGTTAGGTTTAGGTTAGGTTCAAAGTTTCTGGCTCCCATCACCTTTTTATAATTAATTTTTAATTGTACACATAAACATATTGATTTCGTATTTACGCTCGAACTTGTATGCAGTTTGTTACAAAATATCCAGCTCCCATCATCTTTTTAATAGCTGAATATTTACAATTAATTCTCAATTATTCAGACAATAATATCAATTCGATTTTGTAATTTGTTACTAGGAAGTTTCTAGCTTCCAGCATCCTTCTAGTAGCTATTTACGATTAATTTATACGTATAAAAATATCGATTCGTTTTTTCGTTTTATTTACATTGGAACAGCGCCAATTCGACAGCCTTCTCTCACGTGAGCGCATGAAAAAATTGGAACGAAGAGATGCCGATCTTCTGTAAACTCTAGTCCTCCATTAAAGAAGACCTTTCAGAGAATCTCGCCGACGGGGCAGAAGAACAGGTCCGCGCGTCGACGTAAACGTTTCCATTAAGCTGAGTTTAGGGCCCGGTGCGTGACTTTGACGAGGATATCCGTCCCAATTTTTTTGTTCTTCGTCTTGGCCACGTTGTTCGGCAACCTGCCTGGGAGGTCTGTGCCGCGTCCACGAATTCTCCGTCGAATCCCTTCCATACGGATGTATTCCAGCAGATTACAAAGAGAGAGAAAGAGAGAAAATTGAGACACTCGGAGAGAGAGTCTTAGTTTCTGTAATACCGATACGAGCGAACCGATCGTCGTACAGACGCTTCTTAGACCGCTCAAAGATCCTCCCCCCAGGGGGGCCTCCATTCAATTTCACGCCTATCCACTTGTATCCAATTTACAGAACGTCCCGCGTCACGAAGAACGGCGTGACTTTGATAAGTGTGCACCGCGACGCGTCGCGTCCACGGACGGACGGACGCACAAACCGTGACGCGTCGATTCAAGTGGATGCGTCGCGCGTTTCGTCCTCCGCGCGCGGAGAGCCTTGGAATTCCACGCTCGTTTAGAATCCCGAGTTCAACGACGGGTTCTACGGGTTTCACCGTTCTACCGCCGCCGCGGTTCGCTGTCGGTTCTCTACGTGACGCGTCGATTCAACGTGCCACTGTGTCATCGAACGCGGGGAGATTCACGTACGTACAGGGTGGAGAAAGAAAACCACGGTTTGTCCGTGGCTGTCACGGATGAATTCTATACCTTCGATTTGAACGGAGACACGTGTAAAGAGCCTGTTGTGGCGAAATTTACCTTGACCTTGAATTTCAAAAATTTTCTTTTTTCTCCCTCATTGTATTCTACTCGTCGCGAAGATATTTTAATCTCGAGTAGCACGTGGGAAGATGTTCTTTTCTTTGAAGAAAGCTCTGATATTTCAAAATGAATATGAAGCGATAAAAAAAAAAGAAGCGTTCGATTTTTTTTCGTTCGAGTCAGACGCTTCTTCCTTTTATCGCTTCATACTCGTTTCGAAATATCCCCCAATTTTTGCGAGCGGTGTACTTTCACTCGCGACACGTGACGAAGCACGGGAGAAAAGTCGTGTTTAGAGGTCCAGCACGTTGGAATTGAGCACGTACGTACGTCGAGGTGTGCCGCGTTGTCCGGCTGTTAGGATCGCCTGAGTTGGCCCATTGTCGGGGTCGGGTAATTGGTTACAGCGATAATGCGCGCGAGAGGCGAGAGAAGAAGGCTCATTCAGCGACGTACGTTCGGCTCGGCGAACGATCATTATGCTAAAACGCCGACAATTAAGCCCCGGCGGATCTCCGCTTTTGTACCGAGCGACGAGTGAAACTCGACGAGCGTTTTCCAAGAAGCCGCGCGTGCTATTGACAGGTGTCGTTGTTGGTGCCGGTTGTTGTTGGTTGCTTTCCAGCGTGGAACGCGGACCAACGACAATGGGAGGCACGTCCACGATGCCGTTGTGCACGTATCTCGATGTAGATTCGTAGGAGAGGAGGGCGAGTGACACCTGCGAAACCTGTGTGTGTCTCGAAGAACGCGCATGTTGATTTCGTTAACGACGAAACGGGTCTGATTCTTGATCAGGTTTTAGCGTCACGCGGCGCGATCGCGCTGTGCAGCTTTCGTGTCGAACAGCGTTTGATCGCTATCTGCTCAATTTACAATGACGGGTGGATATTTGAAGTGACAGTCGCGTGTAAGAGATATTACTTTTATGTACCTTTTATGAATAGTTGTGCAGTTTTATCACTGGAAGTGACTTTAGCGGGGGTAACCCGCAGAAAATCAGGCCCCTTCAGGTGCAACGGCTGATGCAACGAAAATTAGCGATTGGTTGATTTGGGTCACGTGATTCGCGAGGAGGAGTGGCGTTGTCTGGAACTGAACGATCGCGCCTGTAATTTGTTTTGTATCGAAAAATTTTATTTATTGATACACAAAAAAGTCGTCTTTGTTGCTTCTGGGCCTTTCAGTGAGACGAATCGTGCAGTTTTTATTATTGTACTGTGTATTAATTCGACTACTTTTAATTTTATTAATTTTATTAATGACAATCGAACCGCTGTTTTCAAGAATGACAGTCGCGTGTAGGAAATATTATTTCAAACAGGTATACAATTTTTCTTATTGTAATTGCATTTCTTGCAGTCACGTCGCGTGGTACTAATCGACTGATGTTTTTTTTAAACGTTACACTGTAAACATTGTTTCACTGGCACTGAAACGGAGTACACCATAATAATTAGCTAGCGCTGCTACGCTTATCGCACGCGTGTGTTTAGTGAAACGAGGGGATAGATCGAGGGTGGTCCCGGTACATCGTGCATCGTGCTGGTGTTTAACGGTGTCGTAGCGTAGGTGAACAGGGACATTATGGGTAAAATTTGTTGTATCGTAGAGGCTGTGCCATGGGTCTTTAGTCGTGGTCTTATCGAATATATTGCATTACCGTGGTTGAAGAATTGTCGCGGTTTATTCGCTGTTATCCTGGTCACCTCGTTAAATCTGTCTATTTAGGGTCTATTGGCCAAAAACTAATTTTTTTTCTAGTAGATCAATATACATGTGCATCCCCTTAGGACAGGTACTACGTTTGTGTAATAAAAATAGTATAATGTAAATTATGAATTATATTGAATTAAATACAATATTCACAATATGAAAGTATAAATTACAACAAGTTATGACACGATAAATGACACTGAGTAAAAGTGTCCCGAGACTTTCGAGCGAGAGTGTGTATCTTAAAATTCATTTTAACCTGCAAATTCATTGTGTAATCTGACAGGTTCAGTTTCAGAAAAAAAAACAAATGCACGATTTCAATATAACAATATAATATTTATCAATATCAAAATATTCCATTTTGCTGTGTTACTTTTCGATTGAAACAGTTTCGAAAATTATTTGACGTGCATGAACTTCACTGACGAAGATAAAATTTCCGTTTCTCGTGAAAGGCTTGCAGTCGCCTTTTCGCCAGCGTCTCGAAGTTACGATAATGCAGAATCCCGAAGTAACGAAGTTGCACGCGCGACGTTGATTCAAAAGAGGTATCCGTACGAACGCTCGAACGAATATTATCTGGAATCTATACACGGCACGGCGCGATACCAATAGAATTTCTCTCGTAATAAACCTACAACTTCAACATCGTAATACCACGGCGGAACAATGCCGCTCTCCGGGCGCGCCGAGAGCGCGCGCGTTCACGCCCGTATCAAGCACTCGCAATAACGATCAAATAATTTTAAAAGAGCCCTGCAGATCGAGATAATAGAATGCTTGAATTTATCGGGGGAACGCGTTCAACCGAGAGACGGGGCGACTGGTTTACTCGCGAGGAGATGAGAACCCCTCCCCCCCCAGTCGCATAATCGACGCCGCGAGCGCTGATTCCTGATTCCCTCTCTCTTGTTCTCTCTTGTTCCCTCGGCCAGACGTCTATTTCTCACGGCGAACTATAATCGCGCGTGGAGCGTGCGCTCGTGCCCGACTTTTTCCGCGTTTCGACTTCGAAGAGGGGACGGCGGGGAATCGCGTAAATTTCCGAGGGAGACGAAGATAAGCCGGTGGATGGCGCGGCCTGTCCGGCGTCAACCTCGAAATAAAAGTGTCGATCGTGTCGTAAATAGCTCGCTAGCCTTCAGGAACGACGGAGCGAGTTTCTAACTGGCTAGTTTTCGCCGGAGCGTAGTGTTTCAGGGCGAGACCGGTCGGGCTCGGTTTCAGCGGCCGCTGGCTACCCGGAGCGGGCTTTTGCTCGGGAACGCGGCGCCCGTGATAATCCGGACCACCCGGATCGCTCCGGGGATCCTCCGAGAGAACGATCGTTCGTTGACAAAAAAAAAAAAGAAGAAAAAAGAAAAATACGATCCGGAAGTCGTTATTGTCATTCCCTCCGGAGCGAACGAGGTCGCGTTTCGTGGTTTCTCCGGAGGCTAACTTATTAGGAAATGCCTAATCTGGAAATGCCTTTCTCGAGTGATATATTGGGAGGTATTTCGAACTTTGTTCGAGCTTTGTGAAACATTTTTCGTTTGCCCCGTTACCGATAACCGATGCGTAAAGTTTCCATCGGGAAACATTAAGATAAAAATGTAAAAAAAGGTTTGTAACGCAAGAAATTACGCAAGCTTTTATTGACACGTTTTTCGGAAAATTATTTAAATTTTTCAGACGGATGACGTTATTTTATCGTCCGCAAAATTTCTAAATTGGCCATTTTTATCATTTTGGTAGTTTCAGTGTTAAAACGTCGAATCTGCTGCTTTATTACCTTTGAATTATTTTTTTCCTTTTTAAGCTGTTATTATGTATCGTGCAGCATGTAGAAAAGCAAGGACAGTATCGTTGTCAAAATCGGTGAAAAATTTTCAAAAATCAAACAAGAAATCCCAACATTTCCTCATTTTGACTTTGTTTTGACGACAGGAAAAGTATGAAAAGAGGACTTCAAAGATCATGGTAGATTTAGTTGTGAAAAGAAATCGTTTGAACGTTCTCAGGAGAGATTTCGGCAATTCCCGAGAGAACAAAAGTATCCTTGCTTTTGTTCTCTCCAAAAAAAAACCAACACACACACACACATAGGAAATGGAAGCTTCGCGTTTCAAAACGAGGCCAGCACTCTTTCGCAAAGTTGCAAGAGTTTAAAATTACAGAGGATTCTTCATCCAGTTTGTTTTCATCCTCCTCTGTGCAAGTATCAAAGTCGTTGCGCGTATTTCGTATTTTCATCACGATCACGATACGATCACAGTGGAAGATTTCACGTCGTCGGGGAAGAAGAATTCCAGAAAAGGAGAGAGACAATTACGGCCCTCCCTCGCCCCGGTTCCCCTTTAATTAAATTAAACGAAATTAATTTTGCCCCCTTCGCGTGGAAAAGGTCGGGGGAAGGAAATGCCGTACGACGCCTCGTAAACATTCGATGGAGGTATAAATTCGAGAAACTCGAGTTCCACGACGGAAAAAAGGAAAAGAAAGAGGCTCGAGTGGCGAGCGACAAGAGGGGACAGCCGCGTAACTCATAGAGGCGGAATGACTAGGGAATTTATAAGACTCTTAAGGAGATTTCGAGAAGTCCCCATTCAGAGGGCCACGGCGGCGGCGGCGGCTGCGGCGTCGTCTTACGACGCTGCACGCTGCACGAACGGACGTATCTCACAGCCGAAAATGTGCGCCGTTCCTCTCTCGCCTCTCTCTCTCTCGGTGCACGCACGCCTGGCTTCTTCCTACGTCTTAAATTATACACCCTTATCTGGAGGGTGGGGTCGAAATAAGCTCGCAGTCGCGTCCCCGCGCCGAATTTATTGGGCCCGGGGTCTCGGTTAAATAAATATCAAAGATATCTCTCGCAGCGTAGCAACCGTTAAATCTGTCGTCCTCTCGAGCCGCGCGAGAGAAGAGAGGAGAGCTCGAGAGGGAAAAGAAACACTGAGAGAACACGAACCACCACCGGTGCTCCGGCTCTGGAACTGATCCTGTCCAGACTTCGATTCTGCTTTTCATCCCTTCGCGATGTGTTTACGATTTGTGCTCTTCTTGTTCGAGCCTCGAATACATTGTCCGCTTCCTCTTGCGTAACGGAAGCTCCGAATGTTGTAACTCGCGCGGTTTCGCTGATTTTCGATCGATCGGTAATTCGCCCAACTGCCAATTTACAATTTTTTGTGCCGAAATGGAAATTTTGTGTATTTATGTACTTTTATTTTATTTCGTTTTAATTATGCGTCTGACGGAAAATTGCGTGTCAATTTTCTGTGGGTTTCGAAATTTCCAAGGTCGTCTTTATTTTTTTTTAATTGAACCATATATTTTTTTTCATCATCCACACGAGGACGCATCCTTTACCCTCGTACTTTGTCTCTACAAAGTATAAATGTTTCCATGTATGAACCCAACAGTGAGTTTAGTTCTACCTAAATTTTAGGTGTTTGCGAAACTTTATATTATTACCGAAAGTGATTTTAGCGGGGGTAACCAAAAAATCGGACCTCTTCGGGTGCAACGCTGATGCAACGAAAATTAGCGATTGGTTGATTTGGGTCACGTGATTCGTGAGGGGGCGTGGAGTAGACGTTGCCTGTAATTTGTTTTCTATCGATTCGATTGTTTGCACGTCAATAAAATTTTATGGCAAAAAAGTCGTCAGAACAGTTGCTTCTGGGCCTTTCAGTGAAACGAATCATATTGGAGTGCAAGCAGTTTTTTTGTATTCTCTGTAGCTTTCAGGAAGAAATCCTGCTTTTCGAAAGAATTTCATATCCATTCGGCTTCGTTTCTGCGTTTCTTGCCAATCGTCGGTTTTGTATTAAAATTCGTCGGAAAAGTTAATCTCCACTTTATTGCAATTTAACGTCGCATAATCGAAGCAGCGTAACTGGTAGTTGGCTTCACGGATTGCTACTTTCCCGCCCACGGGGGGGAATTCCACGGGATTTCCGCAGCGAGAGAGTCTGGAGTGGAGCGCGGAGACCTCTTGCGTTGCGGCGCGGCTGCCTTTTTCTCAGCCGAGTTAAGGAGAGAGAAGAAAAGAAAATGGCAAGGAAAGTTTTCGAGATGGAAAGAGGGAGTCGTTCGGCTAATCAACAAAAACTGCCCCTTTTGAATTTTCCACGAGCCGGTTTCTTGCATTTAATGGCGCTCGCCGGCCGTTAAGAAACTCCGCGAACGATCGTAGTTAATGCTCGTTGCTCGCGTGCTCCATGCCCGATGAACTGTTCCCAATAAAAACACCAGAAATTAACAGAACCTCCCGTTGTGTGTTTCTAGTTTCTCCGTGGGTGTTCAAGCATTTACAATCAAACCGGGCTCACACCGCTGTTGTTTGAAGCCAGTGTGTTGTTGGATGACCAATACTGAATCAGTGCAAACACTGAGTTAGTAACAGTCCACATAAAAGTGAACTATGAATAGTTAGTCGTAAGGGCAAGATCCAGTAGTTGGTCATCTATGCTCCTTCCCCTTCCACTTGAAGATAACCCAAAATATACGAGGACAAAGATATTCTTTTCCCCAAAATCGAGAAAAGATTTTGTACACAACCACTATTACAACACTGAATGAACCCCCTTCAGAATCACAAGTGCGTTAATTCCTTTTACGCGGAATCCAACAGTGTGAAAGAAGCGCGAAAAAAGTCAACAGTGATCCGTTGTTTCGTTCGTTATGATCGCAACAATTACAATTATTACAATTCGGACGAAAATAGCGCGTACCAATGAAAAATCTGACAATTTCAACGTAATCCGCTTGATTTCATTTCAAAACGCGAAGCGTCCGTTTTGACAGTCGTTGGCTTGTTCTTTTCGAAGATGACTTTACCGAAGGCACATTTTTCTCAGAAACTGAGGAAAATTCAAACGCGCGTAGAAACATCGAAAAAATTGTTTCTATAGTTGTGCAATTCAACACGTGGTCTCACCTCGAAGATTGAAATTTTATTCTTTACACATTTATATATTTGATATATACACGTGATATATCTAATGCGAGTGTGTGTCGACGCAGTGGAGGGGATAGCGCTAGTGGTTAGGAAAGTGGAGGGGATGGCAAGGGCCGCCAGTCAGCCACTCCTGTTCCAATTCGTGCATCGGCGAACGCCGTCGGCGGTACGGAGCGAAAGGGGGATATTCCCTTCGAAGAAAGGGCTCCGACAAATTCTAATTGCCGCTATTTCGAAGCTTCCCCTCGCGGCGGTCTACGCATTTGGACAAATTGGCCTATCTCGATGCACCTTGCAACTCTCCTCTGTTTTTCGGGGCCAAGTCGCAATTATCGAATTACAACGGTGGATATTTACGACGCTGTCTAATATTCGTCGTGGGCCGAGGGAGCCGCGATTCTGGCATCTTTATCGGCCCGGTTCCACCCTCCCGCGCGAGTCCCGCTATTCGTCAAAAACCGACGGCGATTTGTCTTCGTTCGACGAATCTCGCGTTGGGAGGTAGGTCTAATTTTCTCGAACTCTCGAAGCAATATCGAGCGAATCGGCGCCTTCAAAAATCGTCAAAAGTCGTCAGTCGACTGAATTGTATCTTCAACGATAACATCGACGTTCAGCTTCTCGTTACGATTATTACACAACGAAACTTGCTCCGGGAGCGACTAAGAATGTACAATAATTAAGAATTTTTATGCCATTATTGTACGACTCGTTACTGGAAATTGTTACTTTCGTACAGAGTAAACCATTTGTGGAAACGGATTTCGTTAATGATTATCGTTCTCACAGAGATATTGCAAGAGAATTAGACGCCTCAATAGTTTCTTGATCCACCGCACGATAGCGACGCAGGGGGATTCGACCGCACGTGACAAGAATGTCCGTCGAATGCTCGTGAAGCCTGTAAGAACGCGATGTGACTGACACGCGAGATAGTTCTGTATGAAATGTTGAAAATCCCCGGCGTATATCTCGTGTGTTTATGGAAATCGTTTTGTTACGTCTCGCCATGGAGGAACAAGAAATACGGGCGAGTTTCATTATGGGGAATACGAGTGGCTCGGTATCGTCAAGATGGATCGTCAAGATCTACTGTCTTTCGTAACTCCTTGGAATTCCTTCGTACGAGTTCTCTTTCTTTCTCGTTCTTTTATCGTTCCTCTGCGTTGTCAGAAGTCTTTGAATTGGAAGAAATTCTATTTCCCCCTTTCTCACGTGGATGTACTTCATCCCCGAAAGAAATTCCGCCCTGTTTTCGCCTTCCGGTGAAGACACGAAAGAGGCGTAAGAGAGTTTGTTTGCACCGCTGCGCGCTTGAATACCGCGTTCATTTGAAATATTATCTGATGTTCTATTAAAATATTAAATTGAATATTTTATATTATCTCTTGTCTCGTTAACGCTTCCGCACGTTCCGCGACGATATGTGTTAACAACGATTTGTATGTTACGACGAAGATAACATAGATAACGTGGGGCATCCAAGTGCACGGAAATGAAAGTGCAAAGTGTTCAGTTGGCTATTATCCTATAAAATTCAATATTTTATTTTTATTTTTATCACAATACTGTGAAATGTAATGTAATATTTAAAATATAAAATATTTTTCCCTCTTCTGTATTTCTATTTTGAAGAAAGTATCTTTCTTCTTCTGCTGAGTTACGCGTTCTCAGTGAGTAGAAAGAAAAGTTTGGACTCTACACCTTCGATTTGATAGAAATACGTGCAAAATTAGCCTTGACCTTGAATTTCAAAGTCAAAACTTTTGCTTGTATTGCATTCTACTCATCACGAAGGTAAAACTTTTCCAAGGAACCTAATAGTTCTTTTGAAAAATAACAAAAAAGTTTTTTAAATGATTGAGACTACGGACGCGTGCGTCCTAACAGCGACTTTATGGTTCTGAACGCGTGGATGACTATTTTACGTAGTGTTTATATATCGAATAATGTTAATAATTAGATTATTTTGACGCTGCAACCATAATAAATCAAATATCATTAAAATACGAATAGACAACCACGCGTTCAGAACTATAAAGTCGCTGTTAGAACCCACCCGTCCACAGTATTAAATGATCAAGAAACGTTTTTGCCATTTTTCAAAAGAACCATTAGATTCCTTAGAGAGGTTTTACCTTCGTGATGAGTAGTATGTAACGCAAAAAAATTTTGACCTTGAAACTCAAAGACAAACTTTTCTTTCCACTCTGTACGTTGCACTGTATGCGGAGTTTTTCGCTCTTTCTATTCTTTTCTTTCCCCTTCTATTAGTTTCCTCTTCTACTGTTACCCGAATCTTATTTTTCTCACCATTCCTCCAAGTTTCGTGCGCCAGATTTGTATTTTTTTTTCATTTCAGTTTCCCGTTTTCTGCATTGATATACAAATAGAATTAAATGGAACATGCAAAGTGTCGAATCGACGCGTGCTGGGACAGGCAGAAGGCGTCAGGACTTTTTCGGTTGGGATTCGATTCGCGGGAACGTGTCGGAACTCGAGGGGTGTATTGTTCGTGACTTGGTAGCTTGCCAGTCGCGAGTTTCCAGCTCTGCTGGCCGGTACCACCATCTCGCCCTGCGAGCTACCCATTTTCACCGGGTAGTGATTTACCGTTTCCCTTTGTACGATACCGTCGGCCCCCTTTTCCTAGCCGCACGCGTTCCGTTCTCGCGTGGCTCGCCGCTCTCTCGTCTTTCGTCGAATAAATTTCCCCCTCTCGTTCGATCCATCGTTCCATCCATCCATCCCTCCCTCCTTTCTTGTTTCCTCGAATTCTTGTATTTGCCTCGCGATGTTAATATTTAAAAAGCGATCCCCGATATTTTCATCGGAGGGAGAATTATTGGAAACGGTTGCTCAAAGAACCAAAGAAGGCGAGGGAACGTTTCAAAGATAAATCAATATCTGGATAAACACCAATGAAACGTATCACCGCCGAGAGGATGCAATAACGATCGAGCCGGATTGGAGCGTAATTCTTGCCCGCGAGGACAACGCCGACAAAATGGCGGCATCGCGCATTAAAACGAATAGCTGCGCGTGTAATCTCAACGACGCGACACGACGACGTATCTGTCGCGCAAAAACGAAACTATTCTCTCATTCGCTGTGCGAATGGTTGGTTCATAAATTCTCTGTTCATTTTCCACAGCGTTCACCAGAATTTCGCGGTGGAATTATTGGTGGAAATCAGGTCGCGGGATCGCGGTGAAAAAGAAACAACCGGAACGGAATGATTAAAGCCGCGGTGACGCCCCCCGCCATGTTCTCGAACTCGCGACTCCATTACGTTCGCGAAAACGCTGATCGTTTTTATTCTTTTTTTTTCTTTTTTTAATCACTGAAAGTGATTTTAGCAGGGGGTAAGCCAGAAAATCGGGCCTCTTCAGGTGCAACGCTGATGCAACGAAAATTAGCGATTGGTTGATTCGGGTCACGTGATTCGTGAGGGGGCGTGGCGTTGTCTGGTACCGAGCGATCGCGCTTTCGTTTTGTTTTGCTTTTTCTTGTTTCTCTAGATGTTCCACCTGTAAATACTGGGCAAGGGAAAATATATGTGGGGGGAGGGAGAGGGACAAAGTAACGTAGAGGCGACGGGTCTCGTTACGCGGATGGTTTCAATCCTCTTGGCGTGTGTTTCGGTTCATTAAATTCGTGGGACCGCGGCGCAAAAGTCCGGAAACCTGGCCTGCAAGGGGATTGTTCAAACGTTCTCCCGGAAATAATTAATATGCCTGTAGGGGATTCACGAACGGACGCACGACGCGGTGATATAGTTTTTTAATACGGAGCGTGGAACGTTCTTTGAAGGATATTTTACAGACTGTCTGTTGAAATATTCCACATGTGTGTATTCTATGAATCGAGTACAAATAAATGATATAATTAAATATATAAAATTCAATTTTTGACATATAAATTTATTTAATGTTGCGGAAATAAAATATTGAGTATATTAAGTACATGTTAAAATGTAAAAATATTAATTGCACGATATAAATTTGTTATTTATTTATTGAGATATATTGTAATATCCTGAGAAACATTATATATATAATTATACATTGTAATTATATATAATGTTTTAATATGTATAATTTATGTATTCAAACTAAATGTCCATCGTATTAAAATCGAATGGATTTATTTGATAGAACATATCTCATTTCTTAAAATATTCTACACGTGCGTATCCCATATACGAATAGATTTCACGTTGAATACACGTCTACGTAAACTGCTAAATTGGAATTGGAGTACTATGCAAGCTTCTGAACAAGTACAAAGCGTTCAGATCTTCGTTTTATCGAGTTTCCATTTTACTTTCCATTCGCGCAACTTTCAATTTTGTTCGGTAAGTTCCGATATAACATAGTATACCTCGCTATAGCACTTCAGGACTTGGAACGGCAGCACCGCGGCTCTCGTTTTATTCAACTCCCAATTTCCATTAACGCAATCCCCAAACTTTCTTCCATAGTGCAGCGACGACCTCCTACCAGTAGTACTACGACCGCCATTTTATTCATCTCTCGATTTCCATTAACCCAAACGCGAGCTCCTCTTCTACGTTACAACTCCATTACAGCGATTTATTAACGCATTATCGCGTCTCGTCGCTCGCTGTAATATAACGTTCTCGAATACTTTGTCAACTATCCCCTCGTTGGCTGACACAAACCACAGAGTTGGGCAAAACCAATTATCACCCACGTATTGTCTGATTATTCTTCTCCGTCACGTCGGGAATTGGATAAATTCAAGTGTACCTGACGATGAATTTTCGTGAACAAATTCTCCTTTTTTTCTTCGATTTATTCTTTTGTAAATGTGAAACACCCTGTATGCAAGGACTGTCGTTAATACTCGAACACTACAAATATGAAAGGTACCGTTACTTTGCAAACTGAAGTAACACAGTAATAAACTTGGGCTCATTTCGAAGCTCGAAGCCTGTACTTTCAAAATGCATCGTTCGTTTTATTCCCAGATGTGGCATGCTGGGGCAGTGAAGACATTCTTTTTCTCGAGAAAAAATTTATTTTTGCAATCTTCTCGTATAACGTTTTTGCACAACTTATTTGCGAAAATGGAAAGTGTCACCCCTTTCCTGCGCGAATCTTCAAATTCAGCGTCGCTGCTTTCACGTGCTCTGGCAGGCCTCTTTGCAAAAATGTTTCGTCAATCACGTTCGACTCGGAGGAGACTCGATGTTTCGCAGAAACGCAAATGAAATGAAACTGAACGGGGCGCGGAGCGGTGTTGGTATCGGCCGGCGGAGAAACTACTGGATATCCGATCCGACGTACGGCGAATAATAGCGACACGGGGTCGAATTGTTTCGCTCGGCTCGAACACGAGTTCAACCGCGCCTCTCTGCCCGGATAATTAATTCCCTCTGCCGGTGTTTCGCCCGCTTGTTCTTCTCCGCCGTGTCCCTGATCGTTCTTCTTCGCCCGTCGCGCTGCCCGTTGCTAATTAATCGACTTCTCGTTACTCCCGTAGCTCGCGGAAATTAATCCGTCTCTTTTGTTCGCCGAGGGACAAAACGATTATCTCGCTATTGGAGTTTCTTGCTCTGACGGGACGCGCCTTTATTGCCCGCCAGAAGGTCTTAGACGCGCCATCTTCCGTGAGAAACTTCGACCCATTTTCACCCTATATTGGAATTTCACGCGCTTTGTGGCTGCCATTTTCCGTCGCGATCCAAGGAAAATTAACTTTCGCGCTTGCGGCGAATGATTTCAAGTTCGAAAAGGTCTTGCAACGAGAAGCATACGTTGTAAAATGACTTAACCCCTTGGCTACTACCTTGGTAGCGACAATAAGTGCCAGAAAATTATTGGAATTGACGTGAGTGAATTCTAAATTACGTCTTCCGTATGTTATTCAAACGTGATTATTTTACAGTCATTTCATTTAACACGATCGTTCTTAAATGTTCTTAGGTAATTATTTTATTATCGTAATGGAAATTAAATGCTTCGGATGCCAGTGTGATATCATTAACCCTTTGGCTACTGTTATAAGCCTATAAGTGCTAAACTTCCAATTTACGTGAAGGTGTTAAATAAATAAACCTTTGAATAAATACATTGGAATTAGCGGGAAGCTATAAAAATAATTATTTATTTTAATTTATGTATAACAAGATCTTTATGACGACCTCTTAACAACTGACAATGAGATCACTTTCTTCATTTGCAATCGACGTCGCCGCTGTTAGACTCGTTTTAAAAATACGCGCGCCTATAGATTCTTCTATAGACGCTCACTTCACGTTGCTCGAATTAAACCAAAGGCGGCTACATTTATATTTGACGAAACAAATTTTGCAAAAATACAGCTCAAGAGAGAACAAGGGTATAGAAATCGAAAGAAAGGTAAAAATACTAATGACGAACCTTTTCGTTTGACATTTCCCGTTTGCATACGTAAATAATACAACAAATTAGGAAAAGGCAATGTGCAAATCTGCAGAAAGCATGGCGGAAGAAGGGAGATGCATTACGAACGAAAGAAATGTGATGTGGTATCATGTTTCGAATTGCTCCATATTTTACTGGATTATTACCTTGGTAGATCATTAAATGTGATTGTGAAACGAAGCTTAAAGTTTTAGTATATAAAACTCGGTATATTTAAACTTTAGTATATAAAACTTTTCGTCAGACGTGCATTTCTGAGAAAGTGCATTAAAGTAATCAAAACATTGAATTGCACTACGTTAAACCAATATTATTTATTCTGCGTCGAATTGTTAGTACATATGCTAAAAATTTAACATCAACATGAAGCTCGTGTCAGCGGCAATCAAAGTAGATTAAGCGCCTACAGGCGCCCTTAAGAACAATTTTCTTAAACACCTTCAGACGCCAGCAGTAGTCGAAGAGTTAAAGAAACTCCACGTTCTAGTACCGCCTGTCGTTTCTGGTTTCTGTGTACGCTCGTGCCACTTTTCCGCTCGAAACCTTCTCCCCGATCGGCAGACGCATTGTGCAGTACGCGGTCCACTGACGCACGTATCGATCGCGGAGGCGGATGAAAAGCAAGAAAGAAAACTCCGCGAGAGGAAGAGAAGAATGATCCCGCGCGCTGTACGCACGTTCGCGGGTGCAAAGAGCCGGAGGGAGGGAGGGAGGAAGAGGGCAAAGAGATCGAGGAAAGGCAACCCTAGGGAGTAGAGGGGAAAAAAAAAATGGCTGGCATCGAGAGCTGCGTGCTTGCATCGCTGGCGGGCCCGCATGTATCTGACACGTGTTTTAACGCGTATCGTTCGACGGGGGCTCGTCGTGTGCAGCAGCATCTGGGTCACGCTCATCCCCCCAAAAGCGTTTCCAAAGTCCTTCCGCGCTCTGCACTGCGGCGTTTTTACGGCCACTGCGGCGCGCGCGATCCCGTCGCCGACCAGGATATCGCGCGACGTATTTCGCGCCGGTCGTTCGAAAAAGCTGCCCGCGCCGATATAGAGAGAGGGGGTGGAGGGGGGGGTTAGGCGAGGAAGACAGCGCGGGAGGGGGAGAGCGTTGATATCGGGGAAAAAGGAGGGACGGAAAAGTGTAAAACAAACCGTCGTTGGGTTGCACCCAGCTTCCCTCTCGAATTCGCGGTGAAAAGCTGGGAATTTCAGTGGAGGATCGAGGGAACAAAAGGATCGCGGGTATGAAAGGGTGCTCTTCGTTCGGGCAATTTATAACGTTTTCGAGGGGGCGGGAGGAGGGGGGTGGAGGCGCGGTACGCGGAGGCTGTTGAACAGTTTTAAAGATAATAGCGGGGCTTTCGTTTCTGCGAAATATTTTTTATCGTCGAGAGACGGAGAGGGAGAAAGAGAGAGAGAGAGAGATGTTTGAATACATTTTTTTTCGAATCCCCGCGTATATCTGTCGGTCTTTGATCAAATACGAATTTGATCGAACGGGGCACGGTCGTTCGTGCGAGGCCGCAGTGCTTTCGGATCGCACTGCGCTCAACTTTGTTATCTGAATAATAGTTGTTGTTGAAAACAATCGACGCGACCGCGTACTACTATGAGTGTGTGTCGCGACAGGTTCTCGAAAACCGAGTCTCGAAATGAGAACGTCGCCTTTCTTGCACCTGAAGGACTAAAGAACATCAAAAACTGCACGATTTGTACCCCAGTACGATTCGTCTCACTGAAAGGCCCAGAAGCAACTGTCCTGAAGACGACTTTTTTGCCATCAAATTTCATTGATGCGCAAACATTTGAATCGAGACAACGCCACTCCTACTCGAGGTCTATCCCACGCCCCCTCGCGAATCACGTGACCCAAATCAACCAGTCGCTAATTTTCGTTGCATCAGCGTTGCACCTGAAGAGGCCCGATTTTCTGGGTTACCCCCGCTAAAAGAACTTGCAAATCGTTTGAGATAGGGACGCTCGTTGCAGTTGGGAATATTTGTGACACGGCGTAACAGAATATTCCACGGTTAATATCGCCGAACGAATACTTCTTTTGCGATGATTTATATCTGAGAAGTCGTACCAGAAAACCTCGCAGTCAGGCTTTCATCGCGGTGGCCAACGTTACGTGCATACTTTTTACGTTTCTACGCGCCAGTGATAACGATTTCTTCGACGGTGGGCTTATCTATCGCCGCTCGGACAACTTCGAAACCGGTGAAAAACGAGTCACCGCGGCGAGAAGTCGACCGTGAGGCCACGATGACGTGGAAATTTGGAACGAGCAACGTGGCAATGGGGAACGAAAGAACGTGACGCGAGAATAAGGAACAGGGATCCGAGATAAAGGAACGAGGACAGGACAAGGAAAAAAACTGGAAAGATAAAAGAGTCAGAGAGAGCAGGGCGTTTTCGTTCTGCGCGATACTTTGTCTTGTTCCCCCCTTTTTACTCGGGTTAAACGTCACTGTTGTTCCGTCCCCTAAGAAGAACGAGATAGAACGAAGGAATCGCAGGACGAAAACGGAAAGTACGTACACAGAGAGCAAGAGGGAGAGAGAGATCGAGAGAGAGAGAGACGAAAAAGCTCTTCTAGAGGGGGGAAAGCTGCAAAAACCAATAATTAATTCGGTCACGCCGTGGTCTCCCCATTCCCCTAGGTATACCACCCTTTTATTCTCTCTTCTCTTTGTGTTCGTTTAAAACCGAGTAAGTCGTCTCTCCCCCTCGCCCGCTCCCGCGACTCGATTGAAACGTCCATTCGTCCGTTCCGATGGAATTCCAACGAGTTTCCCGACTTGTTCTCGATTAGGTGATTCCTCGAAAGAGCACCCGCCGAATTATCGCCGAACCGCTTGTTCATCGATCGGTTTTTTTTTCGTTTTTATTTTCTTTCTTCCTTCTTTTTTTCTTCTTCTTTCCATGGTAGTTTCGGCTCTATCGCGCACGCCGTTGCCCGGCTTTGTTCGCGAATCCTCTTTGATCCTCCCGTTCAATTCCGGCCTCGGCGAACGTTTTTACTCAGCCGTCCTCCGCCCTCTTTATACCCCACCCTCGTTTCAGGAAATTCCTCCGAAACACACGGCGCGGATCGCTGATCCGTCATGCATATGCACGAGAACCCGGCGTCTAGGCGCAGCAGACGCCTCTGTCGAGGAACATCGAGACGCGCTTAATTGTTTCCGGGTGATTTTGGCCCTTGTAAGTGGATCCCTCCGTGCGCTGAAATTGGGACACCCTCTTTGGAGGGGGATCTTGCTACTTTGTTTGAAAAAATTTCAAATCGAAATAAAAACGTTCAACGCATCGTCTTTCCGATCGTCGAACTAACGAATTTAATCCGAATTTAATCCGAGACGAGATAATTAATTCGTCCGAAAATTGTTGGATTCCGAGAGAGCTCACGTGACGAAAGATGGCGGCAAATTTCTTCCCCGCTGTTCATTCACTCTGTCAGTTCTTCCACCATAAAAATTAGTTTTCACTCCACTTATTCTGTCGCAGCGGGCCATACTTTCCCTATCTTCCTTCAACTTTAACAGCTGCGGTAAAGAATACAATCTATATGTACGCGTAATGCGAGTATTGTGGCAGTGACACTCTGAACGCAGTGGGGAGATCGCTACAGTGGAGGGGATAGCGCTAGCTATCAGGAAAGTGGGGGGTAAAGGCCGCCAGTTAGCCACCTCTGAACCTACAAATTGGTTCTTTCCTTTCATCTACGATTTTCTCTGGACTTTTGATATCGCGCTAAAACAACACGAGTCGAGTATTGCCATGTTGCGTCAAAATGAACTGAAGACGACGTCCAACGTTGTAATATTTCAAAAGATAATCTACGGACGAACGAATGCAAATTCTTGGTCGAGGGATTTGTCGTCCAAGAATGATCTTTCGATAAAATAAAAAATTGTCGATTATTTCGCCTATTTATGTCTGTAACTTCTTGGAGAAAAGATGACATGCCAACCGAGAACGTTCGTCGCTAGGATATTAGACGTTCTTCGTTCTCCCTCTCGGTCGAACGGTGAAACGAAAGCGAACCTGCAATTCCCGCGAGGTTTCCGGTCGTAAAACGGGCCGATCGATGGACGAAGGTCGAGTGACCCGAATAACCTGCCGATTGAATTTGAGCGCGATTATTTATTTAGGTGGGCTCCTCCACCAGGCGTCTCGATAGCAGCGAGATGAAGACACCGTCCGAGAGAAAGAGTGGGAGGGACAAGGGGGGAAAAGAAAGGACGGAGAGACCATCTCGCGGAGATACGGCCGGGCAATGATCGATTTTAATTTCCGTCCCGCTCCGGGCGAAATAAATTGAAATTGTCTGTAACAGGGCTTCCTACCGACCCTAAGCGACGCTCTCTCTACCAACTGCCCCGCCGCGCAATCCTGCAATTATTGCGCGTTTATATTTTCCACCCCTCTTTGTGCTCTCTTCGTCCTCGGCAGCAGTCTGAAGAGAAATCGTTTTCTTCTTCGTTCACTTACGCGGCTTCGTCTGAAAGTTCGCGGAAGTAATTTGAATCTTAACCACTTGCGCTGGCAACTGACTGCGGACCATAACGAGTGACCAAATCGCGTACAATAATTCGAAGTAGAAATTATTGAGAAGTAATAAATTTGTTTTATTTGTTTTGCCTGTGTCGCGTATTTTTCGTGAAAAATATCACGGAGAATATTATATCGTAGAAGAAGAAATGATGAAACGATAAAAAAACGATAAAAATATTAAAATATAAAATCGATTACTGAATCAACTTTCTCTCTGCAAAGATAAAATTACTTCAGCAACTGTTGCGTGGCAACGTTGCAGTCGCAGTTGCCAGGGGGAACGGGCATTTCGCGCGCTAATTCGCGCAGTTATCAGCCATAATTCCCCGGCGATGAACGTCCGCGATCTTTTACATTCTGTCGATAACAAGCGGATCGTGTTTTGCGGACTCGAGTTAACACAGATACCGGCTTGAACGGACGATAAATCAACGAAATGGCCTCCCTGGTGTTGGTTCTCCCTGCGTTTCGACGACCACCGGGGAGAGGAGGAAAATTTTCAAATGGAGGCGACACCGCGAACTCCATTTTCCCCTTCCGAGGGGCGCGTAAATTTCGTTTCGGCCGGGAAATGGCTCGACACTGAGCGATTTAGAAATAAACGGACTCGCGGGAAAGTCGAGGACGAATTTTTAATTTCAGTTCATAAGAAATTTCATTCCGTTTCATTTTACTTTTGGTAAATGAAGAAACTGACACGTCGAAAAAATTAAGTTCGCGTCTCAGACTTTCAACAAATAACTATATTTGTAACGAATTTAAGTAACTTTTGAATGAAAGTAACTTTCCAAGAGCGTGAAGAGATTAAAACCCTATTATTGGAGGACAGACGTCTCGTATTCTTCTTCGTTTATTAGAAAAATTATCCGACGCTGACTTCCGATTCCGACTTCTTGTTTTCCACGAGCGACAAAATTCCCATCGATCTTCCGCCTTTTCAATTCAAACAAAGTAATTTTCTTGAATTTCCTGGAACGAATGCTGGAATTTTGTCATTGTACAGGGTGTTCCAAATTTATAAACTCGAGCAATTGGAGAAAAGACACGAAAGTTTTATTCATTTTATTCAGATTTATTCATTCAAGATTGTTATCTGAGGAAAATGCGTTTAATAATAATCAGATTTAAAGAAAGTAGCGGGACTTTATCGCTCCTGGCTCATGACACAGGGCGCATGACACCAGAGAGAATCCGTCCTTCTGCGTGTGGTAGCAAGTTTCAAAATTCCGAAGCGTGTTTATCTTCTGTTGCATGCCTTTTCTGTGCGAACCTTTTCATATTCCTCTCGCATTCCTCTTTTCTCTCCAACAGGTTATCTCTTTATAAATCGAAGACCGGGTACGTAGACTTTGACACTCGTCAAGCGAATACGCGCTTCGGTATTGCGAGAGTAAGAGGTTGTGCAAAGAGCAAAAGTCAATTCCTCTCTGCGCTTGGTTCTCCGTTTTTTCGAAATTTCTTTCGTAAGGAAGCATCTGAAAAGAATCTCATCGGCAATCCGTGATTCACGATCCGTGAAAGCAGTCGGATCGAGGATGTTTGCGCAAACACGACGAGGAGCGTAATCGAACTAACAGGGAGATGAGAAATTGTCGATGATTTAGCGCTGCAACTTTGTGAAAGAAAATCACGCAACCGAGTTGCTCGGTCTACTTTCACAGTCTCGAGATCGTTTCCTCCAACGATGATTTTACGTCGTGCAACGAGCAAAAAAGTGAACGTCTCTGGAATGGACAATTTTTTTCGCGAATAGATCCGTCGCAGTTTCTCCGCGACGAAGATTTCTTCAACTTTTGTCGTTTAATTCCACGCTCGACAATAATGCTGGAAAAAAATCTTGCAGCAAGTTCGTTTGTTCTCCGAAATGACAACATTAGCACTCTTCGAAACAACTTTTCAACGAGAATACTTGAATTTTCGCGAGAGAAGTATCCTCTGAAACGTTCCCGCTCGTTGCACGACACGATTAAAATCGCCTTCGGGGAGAAGCAAGTTCAAAACTCGATAGAGATTCGGTTCGTCGCGCGATTTTCTTCTGCGTGCTTTTTTGGAAAATTTAAATCGTCGACAACTGTTCGCCGAGTCTCGGCGTTCGCTGTAAATCAAGAAAAGACTTGGCGCGTTTCGAGACGGTTTATGGTGTCTTCTTCGCGATTTTTTGCCGCGGCCTTGGCGAGCAAGTTCCGTGGCAAATAACAACTTCTCCTAGGTTAGGAGAAATTGTTTCATAAATCACGCGTTACGTAGCTTCTCCTCTCCCCCTCCCCCCCCCGCACATCTACCCCCGGTCCCTCCTGCTGTGCAGACCTCGTTACTTTCAGCAACCGACGCATCCTCGAGTCCGCGAGTCCCGGCGACCCACCTCCTTCTCTCCCCTTTCGGACGAGCCTTTCAAAAGACTCTTATTCCCTCGTCTCCCAATGGAGACGATAACGACCTCCGCGGACAATGAGCCTGAGGAGGCCTGGGCACAATGCGCGAACCCGCGACCCGCGAGCGCTCGAGATTGGAAAAATCCTCGGTTCGGCCGCCATTGTGCCCCTTCGACGATTGAACACTTTTACACTCGCGGGATCCAGCGGGTGTTTAGAACAACGGACAACACGAGGGATTCCGCCTGCCCCACTCCCCCGGTTTCGTCGAAGAAGACCAAAAAGAAAATTCCGATAGAGGGGGATAGTAAATTAAAATTGTTAACGAAAGGTCGATCAGTTCCGTTCGAACGATCGACTTTGGCGTTTGGCCGCGGGAACTCGGGAAACCGCGGCGGATACACCCGGAATTTATCGGATTTTACATCCCCCTCCCCTTAGTCTCTGCTTTCGAGTTTTTGCTCTCCGTTACTTGTCTGCGTCCAGAGCACGTTCGTCGACGTTTGTTCGTTAAGCGGACGACAAGAAAAAAGCTGCACGACTTGTACTCGATTCGTCTCACTGAAAGGTGTTCACAGAAGCAACTGTTCTGACTAGGAAACGAAGACGACTTTTTTGCCATAAAATTTTATTGACACGCAAACATTTGAATCGATACGAAACAAATTACAGGCGCGGTCGCTCAGTAGCAGACAACGCCACTCTTACTCGCGAGTCGCGTGACCCAAATCAACCAATCGCTAATTTTCGTTGCATCAGCGTTGCACCTGGAGAGGCCCCGCTAAAGTCACTTTCAGTGACTGATAAAAAAAGAAAGCAAGAAACAGAGGATTAAACAGATCAATCGATCAACGAGTGGGTTGTTGGTTCGTCGAGAAACAACTTGGTTGCTTCTTCCTCTCGCGACGAAATGGAGTGACGACGGCCGGAGAACGGTAATCTGGACATTGTCTGGGTTTAATTGGAGCCAGGACGATTTCAGAACTTGCTCGTTCTCGCCTCGTCGCGGAAACGATAACGAGCCAGCCGCCTCTCCGGCGTTCCCCTTTAATCTAATTGATCCCCCGGCGAGGAGTTCGATCGACTCGAACGAAACGAACGTTTGACGTTCTCGAGTGTCGGCCAGGGGGTGGCCCAGTGCAGCTCCGGCTGATAAAGAAAGAAGAAAGTTCTCCGGAAGAAATTCGGAAACAGAGTCCTTAACCATTATTTGATTAATGGTTAAGGATTACGATTAATCTGGGAATCACGATATTAATCGCGATTATGGGTTATCAATTAATCAGTGGTCGCTATGAATGAATAGCGAAACATGAATCATCTGCAACTAAACGAAAGATTCAATGTCGACGTCTAACCACCAAAATTAACAGAAAAGAGAAAAGAACAAAACACGTAAAGGATGTATTTATCCACTGTAAGACTACATTAACTTCCATTACGAAACATGATCGAATTATCCGCGATTAAATAAAGATTAATGTTCGAATCGATCGACGTCGAACCACCAAAGAAGGAAAGACCACAGTGGACTCTTCGAGGAAAATCGATCAAACGCGAGAATATTAACGTTAAAGTCCAAAAAATGGAGAAACTTCATAAAGAAAGAAGTACACAAACGTTTATTTGTACATTTTGCGAAGAATTGTACGTTTGAAAATACGCCGTTTCGCGTCTGTAAAATATCTAACTAGAAATTATATTAGTAAAAAAAATTCCGACCGCTACGATCGCTCTAAAGCGTTTAAAGTCCCCGCGTGACTTTCAACAAAAAGGCGAAAGTCTTCTGAAAACAAGAAAACACTCGTAAATTGTCTGTCCGTCCCGGTTACTAATCAAAACTCGGTTAGGTCAGTGACAATCGCCGCTCGTAAATCAAAATCGCATCGACCGTAATTAACGCGCGCGCAAGACACGGTTCGCGCTTTCTCCTCTCGCGCAGATGGAAAACATCTCGCCGCGTGCATTGCGTTGCAATTGGTCGTGTCTCGTCGTTATCAATCGTAATTGGCCACTTTCACCGCGACTGTCGCTCGCTCGAATTTGTCGAGCTACCTGATGAACGAACATGCGTGTACGTATGTATGTATGTGTGTGTACGTACTCCGCGGATAAGCGTCGGGCCGAGGAACCGCGGCGACGATAACTTTCACCCTTTATCGCGAATCACGCTGGGTGGTTGTTTATCTTAATTAGAAACGATACTCGGTATCGCTACCCTTTCAATTACAAAACACATTGGCGATAAGCGCGCGTCGCGTAATTCAATCGGGGGATAAACAAAATCGTTTCCGCGCTTCGAGCGTGTTTTCTCGCTGCTCGCTGTTTGCCTCGCAGAAAATTGCGAGTTTCTTCTTTTTCCTCCAGACCGCCCGACTAGCTTCGAGCTGTTTGGAGTTCGAATTACGCAACGAGATACAGATGTAGCAAGTAGTTGACCAACGACACGAGCAGCATCCAGTTTACGTTAATGGACAAAGTGTCAATGCACCGTGTCGATGGTTATTAATACCAGAGCAAACACACACCGCGTGCTTATTGAGGAGTTCGATCTTGGACTTTCACTCGTTGGACGAGGCGAATTTTAATCAGCTCCCTCGGAGTGGCGGTGTGCGTGTAGCTTGTTGGGAAACGGACGACGCAAATTGCATTGCGTTCCTAATCGCGTCAAGTGTGAGAATTCACGCAGACAACTCGCACGCATCCATTAGCCAGCCTTCGACCGATAAACGCATTCCGACAACTCTGACAACTCCTGCATTCATTATCTCCGACGTTTTATAATTCTTAATAAGACTCGGCGTTTGCTCGTCGCACGGCGACGGATCGGGAATGTAACGCTTTACATTTACCGCGGTAACATACATACGTATCTTCATCGACGTGGCTTGCTCGCGGTTGCGTCAGATCCAGTTCGAATAAATCATTAACGCTGCGTTCGCTTCCAGATATGTGCGGTTCCATTCCAGCTTCCATTGATGTTCGAATATATTTGCAACGTGATTTTGAAAAATGAGGTAACACAGTGACAAACTTGGCTCGCTTCGAGGCTTGAAATTTCTGTCTTTAAACCTCGTCCATTTTATACCAATGCTTCGTTTAATAAATTGTTGTAACGTGTGCAACTGTTGAAACATACCTTTCCTCGTGTAATGGATTTGAAGATTGAAAAAACTCGACGTACAATTTTTTTTTCCTGCAATTTATTAAACTTTGAACATCAGATTCTTGGCTCTTGAGTGTCAGAAACTTTGAAAGATTTGCAGATTCAGTCGTGAAAAAAAACTACGCGACTTGCACCCCAGTTGCTACGATTCGTCTCACTGAAAGGCCCAGAAGCAGCTGTTCTGACTTTTTTGTCATAAAATTTCATCGATACGCAAACATTTGAATCGATGGGCGCGATCGCTCAGTACCAGACAACGCCACTCCTACTCGGGGTCTATCCCTCGCGAATCACGTGACCCAAATCAACCAATCGCTAATTTTCGTTGCATCAGCGTTGCACCCGAAGAGGCCCGATTTTCTGGGTTATCACTTTCAGTGATAAAACGTTTCGATATTTTGACGTACTATGACAATTTATAGCATTTTTGAGAAAAAAGTTTCATTTATTCACTACATGACGTGAAAACAACGATGCATTTAGAGGTTTCAAGCTTTAAACCGAACCCATCCAAGTTTGTTACTGTATCATTTATTTTTACTTGCAATAATTTAATTCGTCAGTCTCAACAGTTTAAAAATCAGTATTACAGTAAGCTCGTTACTCTTACTAAGTATCAATATCAGTGTCATATTCAGAGTAGCAGACACCCTCGTGTATGAATTATCAACATCGGTCAACCAGTACGTAGTAAGCAAGGTTTGAACATCGAACTCTTGCAAAATTATAACACAACTTCGACGTTTATCGTCTAAATGTTAATGGGAGACAATGCTGTACTGTTGTTGGCACGTTGGCCAGTTTTCCAGCTCTCGTTGGCCACGATAAGGACAGAGGGAATTATGAACACGGTGGAGGCACGTAGAAAACGTGGCAAACTTCTGGTCGTTCCTCCGGCTAATATCCAGTTGTTCGCCGTGTCCCTTTCCGGCGTCGGTCGAACGTTAACGGGAGCAACCCTCTCGACGTTCTGACCCAGCTGCGCTGGATCTTGGCACCCTGGCCAATCCTCCATTTCCTTCCCCCTCCTCCACCCCCTCCCTCCTCCTCCTCCTCTGTCGCTCGATGACCCTCCAGGCCTATTATCGACAGATTGTTAAGGCCTGGATAACGTCGAAAGGCTCGCCTCCGACGTCTCGCGTTTTCTTTCTCCGGAAAGAACGGGCGGAAGGTGGCGCGCGGCTGGGCGTTTAAAGCGTCACGTATCCGTAAGCGCGACGCCGTGCACGAGAAGCTAAATTTGCCAACGCGTGCCCTAAATCACGCCGCGGGGAAACGAGGGTTCTTCTCGAGCAGACTCGCGAACTCTAGCCGTTTTTAGCCTTCGATCTTCGATCTTTTTATTCGAGGCGAGAGATAAATGCGTAGTTTGGCGTTAGACAGGGACTTGGGGAGTGGTATCGGAGAATTGCGGAGATTTTTCTCGCGAATTCCGGGGTAACTCGTTGGTCCGGTCCCGTGTTTCGCAACAGTGACCTAGTCTAACTTAATCTTGGCACAACGACCGATCACGTCAGCGATTTCGCGCTATCTCCCTGGCTGGATCGACGCCCATACTCTGTTTGAAAATTTTACATTTCCGCGGAGAGAAGACGATCGTCGTCGACGAACGAGTCAAACAGTCATTTAGTATTTTTTCAGTATTTTTGCCAAAAGACGCGAATTTAGTATTTCATTCACGTTCGAATTTACTTACTCGAGTAAAAGTGCGAATCAGTTCGAATTGAGTACCTTGCTTCGACGGTGAGTAATTTGTCTCTTCTTAGCATTCTTGGCAAACCTCGCCGAGACGAGGCGTTTTAATCCCTGTTTAACCCCTTGGCTGCTGTTGGCACTTTTAAAATTTGCTTTCGAGACGCTTAACTTACTTCGGTCCGCCGAGAGGCGTTACATAGGCGCTCGTTTCGCGTTGCTCGAATCAAACTATAATATTATTAGATGTTAACGATAATTGCAACAAACTTCACGTTGGATCAGACGATTCAGTGGATTCTGATTCGACAATTACACCTTCCGTATTATTATATTATTTAAACGTGATTATTTTACGATTATTTCATTCGATACCCTTAAAAAGAGATACATCAATTACGAAAAGATCTCAACTTTTTTAGAAAAAAAGAGAAAGTGATAAAAATTGTAGAATTTTCCATTTAGGTTAGGTCAGGTTAGAGATACTAGAGGACTAAAAGACTTATTAGCCTTTTGGGTACCATTCATGTTAGGCCAATGAGGTGCTTAAAGTTACTGTTAAATCTTTAGCACGTGCACTAACAATTCAATACAGGATGCAAATAAACAAAAACATTTGGATCGATAGAAAACAAATTTTTAGGGCGCGATCGCTCAGTACCAGACAACGCCACTCCCACTCGAGGTCTACCCCACGCCCCCTCGCGAATCACGTGACCCAAATCAAAACCAATCGCTAATTTTCGTTGCATCAGCGTTGCACCTGGAGAGGCCCGCTCAATTTTCTGGGTTACCCCCGCTAAGATCACTTTCAGCGATAAAAAATAATATTGGTTTGATTATTTCGATATACGTTCTAAGAGATAAGCAATACGCTGACGAAAAATTTCGTCTCACAATCAGTATAGGTCTCGTGATTGAACTCCTACCGTATGCTCCTACGTATGTGATACGTATCAAATTCTGCCGTGGCGAAAAGGTTAATAAGAAACGAGTTTCTGATTATCGAACAAAAGCCAAAAGAAACAATGGACCGTGCAAACTTTCGAGCACCGTGACGGAGGACTTTCGTAAGCTGAGCAATGAACAGTCGAAAACTCCCGCTAATCAAGCGCAAAGGCCACGCGAATTTCGCCGTGATCAATGCTTGGAAATTTACAATCTCGCTAAATCATCTCTACTCTCTCTCTCATCGGCGACGCACTCTCATTTGCCCAGGCCTCTCCTCCGTTTGTTTGTGCAAATTGGAATCTCAAGCTGAAAACTGATCGAGGAAAGAGAGAGAGACAGAGAGAGAGAGAAAGAGACACTCGCCCTGCCGCGATATCTTGCCACCAACGTGACCGCATTAAATTTGACGAGATATGAAGTCGTATAACCAAGCTCCTACATTTAGAGCGGTAATATGCATAAACGGATTGTCCCACAAACTTGTAAGGGTTAAGTTTACCATGGCAGCTGATTAACCGCGAACAGAATGGCCGGTGTTAAAAGTCTCTGCGTGGCTCTGTCCTCGGTCGCTTGGTTAGACCACGGCTGCTTTACGATTATCGTAACCTGTCACCGCATGCTTAATGCGCCTGCTAATTGGCCACCGCATACACACACACACACGTATTGTATTTCGTTTATCTATTCCGTATTCGCATGTGCACATGCGGAATTTACGGAAGTGTTACATTTTCCAGAGATAGGTGGGCATTATGCTTTAAAACTACTACTGCGGATAATTCTACGTTAACGATGCACAGTGCCGATTTCGGCATTGAGCCGAAAAATACTTTTGACGTATCTCATGTGACAGTGCGATATATGTATTTTTTAGAGTCGTACAAAAACTGTAATAATATGTCGTGTGATTTGTTGAAATGTTTTTTATTTAAAATAATCGCTCCACACGCGCAAATGGTCAAACGACGCAGTTCTACGTAGAAATATAAATTGAAAAGGAGGAACAAATTTTTTACATTTTGTTACATGTTTCGTGATAATATCGCGTGATAATATTTTTAAATCATATTGAAATGTACACTGTTTGTTAAAAAGATTTTTTATAAAAAGTAATTGTGGTCGACTTGTGAATGATTCCACATATATGAATGGTGATGGAGGAATAAATCGTTTTAAATCCGAGGTTTCGTTCTTGAGAAATTCGAGTTTGAAGAGAGACGTCATATTTGCATTGAATAGAAGTGATATGATCGACGAGACGTGTAAAACACTAATGCGATTAATGTGTATATGCTGTTTCGTATTAATAGTCTTGTCACGTATTTCCCATTAGTCTAGACACATACCCATAAATAATATTATTGCCTTTCTTCTTGTTGGAGTCAGGTGTAAGAATCTCGAGTCTGATGATCGATGTCTGGCTTTTTACATAAATAGTAAGAAGATTACTTCGAATTTTTTCCATAAACAATTCTGTGTACTAAAGCGTGTATGTACGTATCAACAACGTAATTAAATCATCTTAAAGAAGCAACACGGAAAGTTATAATCGAATGAGTTACAGTTACATACTTTTTGCATTTAACCACGCTTATCGCAACTTTCTCGTCATTTCTGGGAAAAATAATTCTATCTTTTATTCGAATGCGTCGAATCGGAATTTTTAAAAGAGCTTAAACAAAAAAATTCAACCAAATATCGAAAATTCCTCGTGCTCAACGTTTTGCGATGAAATAAAATTTATTTCAAGATACTTTTTCATCGCGAGGCGCTAAAAACGTATGAGAATTTTTGTCCATCTTTCGCCGAGAGATAAATCCCGCAAGATATATTTCGTCGTTAAAAAATCACCGAAACAAGATTATGTGACAAAAGTTAATAAAAAAAAAAAAAAAAAACATTCGAAGATCAATATCAGATACGCCCCCTCACCAATCAACCAATCGCTAATTTTCGTTGCATCAGCGTTGCACCTGAAGAGACCCGATTTTCTGGGTCTTTTATAATGCAAAAATCAAGACTCCTTTTTGTTCGCAATTTGTATTTGAATATATAATATTCAAGAAAATGTATTAAAATTCACTTGTGAAAGAAACTTGTGAAAAACACGATTTTTTAAATGTATCGTTCTTCGCAAAATGATGTGTAAATTCATCGTCAAAGAAACATTAATTTCATCAAATTTACACAGAAAGCGGCATCTTTTTGACAAAATATGTTCCGAACCCCCAAGGTTACTCTCGGGGTAGTTTTCACCCCTTCAACATCCAAAAAAAAAAAAACAAAAACATGGATCGAATATTTTTTTGAAAACTACGTTAAATTTCGTCAAAATCGGTGATTCACGCTTCGGTATGTTGCTTTGCTAGGATAATCCGCCTACGCGAATAATTAACGAGAACGTGGACGCAGAAGCTGCGTGGCAGCGCGACAAGGGACACAGTCGGGGAGCGGTGTTGAGGCGTCAAGCCGTGCGAATCTATTTCGAGCGGCACGCACGCACCGCTCGAATCCTCGGTGTTCGACCAGCTTCTTCCGCGTTTGCCGCGCGAGAAGAGCCATCGCGTCTCGTTCGTCCAGCTTCTGTCAGTCTCTTCGTCTGCGAGGCCGAAGATTTCCTTCCTTCGCACGCGTTTTACGCCGCACTCACACGCAGTACTCGCAGATTTAGCAAGCTGAACGCGAGAAGAGGGTGAAAATGGAACAAAGATTAAGAACCGAAGAGATTGGAAAGAGATTGGAATCTGCTCTTTCGAACCGAAGTACAAAATGTGTATCAAAGAAATTCGTGACAAAGGGAGAGAACCTCCGTCGAAAATCGCGACTGAAAACTCGTCGTCGCGTGAGTTTGTTTCAATGAAAGAAAAAAAGAAACTAATAATTTACGAATTAAAAAAGAAGAGCGGCAAGAGCGAGAGAGGTAAATCAAAGTAACGACGTGTTATCGAAAGTAGATGACGAAGGAGAAGACGAGGAGGAAAAAGCGGGGAAGTCGCAGTGGACGATAGAAAGAGGAAGAAACTCGCCTGCAAGGGGATGAATAGGAGGGAGACAGTGTACGTAATGCAGGGGGTGGTCTCTTTCTACCTCTCTCTCGCGTTCTTGCTGCATCTCCGTCTAACGTTCCAGCTGCATCCTTTCTCCTCGCAGCAATGTGTGTCGGTGGGTCGATCGGTATCTGGGTCGCGGGTTTTGGCAGTGCGAGCCCAAACCACCCCTCTTTTCGTTCGCGATCATCCCTCCGCTCTTGAGGACGCGCCACTCTCCGCTAGCACCGCCGGTTGCGGATTTACGCAGAGTTTCATTTCGCTTCCCCGCCCCTGCCGGACCCTGGATCGATTAATCTCGGTAAACAATCGAGCTCCGACCGGAATCGACGAGCTCGCCAGGCTCGATTTCAGCCGGATTAACGAACACGCGGTCTCCAACAGCTTCGAGGTTCGAACCGAGCCGCGCGCCGCGCCACGAGCTGTTTATAGGGGACTAACTCGATGAAAGTTGTCACTGAGTGCACTCGGGAAGTTCCGTCGTGCAAATTTGGGATCGTTAGGTGGTCTGCTGGTTTTATTTTCCAACGAAATTGTGTTTTTGAGTACAATGGGTTTTGGTTTGGCAATGGCGGTGGCTTGTGGCGCGAAGTCGCAATTTTCGAAGTATATCGTACGTACGTGCCGCGATTTTTGTTCTTTCTTCTACAATATGAGATTGCAAATATAATATTACGAGCGGGATATAAATAAATTGACAAATGTATCTGCGTGTATCGAGAAAGATTGGAGGTGCTGCAGTCCTATAGTCTATGCAAGAGCCATCTCTGCAATAACGTACAAATTTTGGTAGCCATTGCTGTTAAAACATAACCTATAAAAAGAAATATAGAACGACCGCTATTGTCGAAAATTCGATCGGTGATATTACGATCAGGGATCGAAAAAGTTAAAGAAACTTTTAAAATAATTAAATAATTATAATTATTAAATATAATTTAATAATCAAATAATTATTAAATATTATAAAATAACTTTTAAATAATTTTTGAAAAATTTTTCTATCGACGGAACAGATATTTTATTCATCGACGTCAAAAAGATTCTCAATATTTGCAGTGAATACCAACATTCAATAAACAGTATTCAAAACATGGAGAGAATGGATTTTTAATTAAACGTTCTAAAACGACGCGTTTCTATGGAACTTTTATTACACACAGATTCGGAAATATCTGTTCCGTGAAGGCATTGTTCAAAAAATGTACACTGTTTTCTAAATATAAAAATTTCACGAAAACAGATATATTTTTTTACGCGAAATACGTAGATTTGAGCAGAATTTTTTTGCTTGAAAACGTCAGGTCAATTTCAATCCCCGATCGTGACGCTATTTGGAAGATTGCTTTCAAAGGACAAACAATAAATGCACCGCTGCGACTCGGTAAAAAAAAACTCGGTCCCACCCTCCCTCGATTAACGCAATCGGGAAAAAGTTCACGGTTAACGCGGCACGATTTCGCAACGAAACGTTGAAATTTGTCACCGACAGTGGAAGAAACTCGACAAGAATTTTCTCGGTTGCGGTGATTGATTCGTTCTTGCAGCGGAGACTAATTTCTCGTAGGACGTGGAAGCACGACCGAAACGAGGGGGGCTGTTGATCCCCCTCCTCCCCCCAGCGCGGCCGCATTACAAACACGCGTCACACTTTGAAACAGCTCCTCAACAAGATTAATGATTTCCACCGGAGATCAGCGGAGACGAAGCGGCTCTTAAACGATCGATGCGTGAACTTTTCAGCCGGCGCCAGCCCGATTAATTTACTACCGATCGGGGGGACTCATCGCTCCGTCCTTTTTCGATGCACGCAGAATTCCCCTGCGTATTCCGTTAAATCTTTCAGCCAGGCCGTTGGAAAAGTTTCGCTTCATTCTCCAACGATCTACGAAAGTAATTCTCGACTGTACGTATTTCTACTGATGCACCAAGTTTTTGAAGCAAGAATTTTTACCAGTTCAATGTACATTTTATTTGTTTATTTATTTATTTATTGTACGTGCGAAGAATCGCTTTGAATAAAATAAATAAAATTTTGAAAGATATCGGAAAAGTCAAGCTCGAAATCTTTTTTTTCGAAAAAATGTATCATCCTTCGTGAGGCAGTGAATAGACTCGAAAGTTGTTCAAAGTCTATTCTGAACGACGCTACATTTTTCAAAGTGACAATTTTTAGCAGTCCCACGTTTCAGTATTCAGGAATCTTCTATCGACATTTTGTTCATTTATTCCGTGAGAAGAATCACTTTGAGATACAATGACAAAAGAAGAAGTGATTTGAAGAAGAGAAACGTATTTTTAAAGTAACAATTTTATCCCTTTGAGATAATAAAAAATAATTTTAAAAAAGATAGATACATAGATGATTAAATATAATCAAAAAAACTGCACGACTTGTACCCCAGTATTTCGTATACCCTCACTGAAAGGCCCAGAAGCAACTGTATTGACTTTTTTGCCATAAAATTTTATTGACATGCAAACATTCGAATCGATAGAAGACAAATTACAGGCGCGATCGCTCAGTACCAGATAACGCCACTCCTACTCGAGGTCTGCCCCACGCCCCCTCACGAATCACGTCAACCAATCGCTAATTTTCGTTGCATCAGCGTTGCACCTGGAGAGGCCCGATTTTCTACCCCCGAGGAAAAATCGGGGTCAGAAATTTTTTTTCAAAAATCATTTATCATTCACGCGTGAATAGACTCGAAGATTATGTACTTTGTGTATTGAAATTTCGACGCGTTCGTCGCGAAAGGATCAATCGGAAAGTGCTCGAAAAATTTCGCTAAAATTTTTCTTCCCACGATCCTGGTCCTTCGCTCGACCCCGCTTTACGCTTTACATTTCGCGCCTCGCGACTCGCCAACAGCTGAAACGTAACGCGAGATCGTAAATTACTCCGTTGCGCTTTTTATCGTTTCCGGAGTTAAACGGTGATAAATTCCCGAGAGAGAAGGAGAACTCTTGGCTCGATTCGCGAGAAATCGCGAGAGTGGATGAAACGACGCGACTTCGACTCGGGCAAATATCAGGCTTCGAAGGCTTCGCAGAGAGGCAAACTTTCGCAGAGAATCGCGATCGTAAATTAACTCGAAATATTCCACGCCGATCGAAGAAGAAGAAGAACTCTCGCCAGTTTCTGTTTGCGAGTATTCTGATATAAAAGAACGATACAGTGATTGTTTAATAAAAACGTGCACGCCATTTCTCTGAAAGAAACGCATTCTTTTTTTGTAAAAGAATTTTGCACAGATTTGAAAGTACGTCTAAAATATTATCGATTAATAATTATAATAATTGTGTCCAATCTCTAGCACTGTTATTGCTTGGATGCGACGAGACCAACTTTTTAAATTACATATTAATTTAAATTAATTTAAATTAATTTATATATATATATGTGTGGGAAGTCAAATGTTTTATATCTATCTAATATATATTATATATAAATATAATATCAATTTGTATTTATTATACATGTATGAAAAATCAAACGCTAATCCAAAATGATCAACACGTACAATGCAAATATCGATATCTTAGTTGCTTGTTGCAAACAATATAGGCAGTGAAACAAAGAGACGCGGCTGGTTTCTTTCCCGAAGGAACTCGGGATCTGATGACGTTAAATAAATTGGAGAACTTTCGCGGCTTTTGGCGAATCACGTTCAAAGTGGCTGGCGTTATTCGAAAGTTCTTCCGGTCGAATTCGTGATAGATGCAGCCGCTTTCGAAGTTAGTGACACGGTTTCGATCACTGGAGATTTTCCAAGAGCAGGGGATAATTCATCGTTCGTACGTTCTTCCGGGATTCCCTTCCAGGATTCGATCCTTCGATTCAATTTTGTGAGAAGTGCTAAAACCGGAGGGGTTCGGGTCAAGTTTGTAACCTTAAGTGAATAAAGGTTCGCGGCTCTCTTCGGAGGAGAGGAGGTACCCTGACTCATTATCGGTGCTCGCACAATAAATCGATATTGACGAAGAATTCTTATATACAAGACGATTATGAAGCAACAAGTATGATAAAGTTTCAGTTGTTGTTCATCTCAGAATCGTCGACGATGTTTGACGATGTCAATAAAATGGAAAAAAATGAAAAAAAATCCTGTGTAGTTGCAAAGTAGAAGTTTCAATTATCAGAAAAATTTTTCAATGTTTTCACGACGAACGCTTAAATGGGATATATAGTGTATATAGATATATTTTGATAGTAAAAGATTTCAAGCTTTAAAACGAGAGTCTTTTTTTTATCACTGAAAGTGATTTTGGCAAGGGTAATCCAGAAAATCGGGCCTCTTCAGGTGCAACGCTGATGCAACGAAAATTAGCGATTGGTTGATTTGAGTCACGTGATTCGCGAGAGGGCGTGGGGTAGACCTCGAGTAGCAGCAGTGGCGTTGTCTGGTACTGTAATTTGTTTTGTATCGATTCAAATGTTTGCACATCACTAAAATTTTGTGGCAAAAAAGTCGTCCCCATTTCCTAGTCGGAACAGTTGCTTCTGGGCCTTTCAGTGAGACGAGTCGTACAGTCTTTTTAATTGAATGACAGTTTTGATATTCAGTCTCGTGGACCTTGATCGTCCAACCTCCACGTCCCACGATCTCGATTTATCGTCCAATCACTCGATCGATCAATCGCAAATGCTTCGAGAAGGACACTTTCACTCGCGTTGAACGACACCTGCCTCTGCGAAGCGTCTATTTCGCGTTTCGTGCTCGAATGGCGAAAGAAAGGTAGGGTTGTACAAATGTCAGCGAGTATTCGCAGAAAAAAAAAATTCATATTCTTTCGAGACGAGGTAACAAATTCACCTTCCACTCTCCTGCTCGTAATTCATTCTCTAATTGACCCGCGCGAATCGCTCGTGAATGAAAAGAAACGAATCCCCCGAGCGGGGAAACGGCAGCAAGAAGGAGTTGCTTGACCGACGATTTGTCTTGCCGCGACAGGGTCGATAGACTCGCCGATAGGCGGCGAATTCCATCCGAGAGCCGGCGGATCAATTATTCGATGATCAATCACCGTATTGCGTGCGAGTGTGTTGCGTAATCGAGCCGGTTAACCGGCAACTTTCACGACCGACTGGATAATCCGTCCAACTTGATCCGTCGAAAAATGGCATCTCGCGTAAATTTGTCGTTTAATCAAGCGAGACGCGCGAGGGACAATCGTCCGTGGCCGAAGGAGATTACGAGGAACGAGGCGAGCCGATTAATTCACGGGGCGGCGGCAAAAAGAAGCCGAGCGAGGGCTGGCGATGCGTCTGGGGCCTTGACAGGCTGCAACAAAAACGCACGGGACCGACGGGGGACGAGCGAGGAAAACGCATCGCGTGGGCGTCCGTGCGAATAGAGGAGCTGTGATTCAGCGCTGTGGATCGTCCAGGAGAACGAAAGGAGACGCGAAGAAATCGTCCGTTGCAGAGTACAACTGAACACGTACTGTCCTTCCACGTACCGTGGAAAATTTTTCAGTGTTTTTACATACGTGTGTGAATTTTTACAATTTTTCTTATTTTTTTAACACGTTTGCATTTTAACATGATGTTAAAGCCGATTTATACTCGCCAGAATAACAATGGTAACGTCCTCGTAAAATTTTTTCCAAAAGGGCAAGCCAAAAGATCCTAGAAAACGGCACGCATCTTGCTTTCTTTGTATTCTACGTGCAAACGCTCGCTAGAATATTATTAATGTTAAAGAATCCTCTGTGCTCGTCACCTGTGCCACGAATATACGCGGCTGTCGTATCAGTTCAATAAAATTCGTTTCTCTTTCTCCCCTTGATCTCTTTCCTCTTTTATTGAAGTTCAGCAAACTCCAGTTTTATTGGCGCGAACTACCACGCGTTTCAATTTCAATTCACAGAGTGATCAAAAACAAAAAAGGTTAAGCCCCGCGTCGCGCGCTCTGACAATTTAAAATCAAATTCGCCTGTCTCGTGTTTCATTCGCGACGACGTGAAGACTTGGCGCTCCTAGCAGAGAGCGCAGAGCTCCGACGTCCGAGATCTAAAAAAAAAAAGGGAAGAACTCGAAAGGGGATGTCTAATAATATGATTGCAAGCGCGGCGCCAAAATCGCATCGGCAGCCATTGGCCTAGAAAATCTGTTTTTCTCGCGCAGCACGGTGCCAAAGGCCCCACCCAAGCCTCTGATTTATCGCGTTAGAACGCGAGGCGTGCAGCGCCTGGTGGGTCCCAGAAAGAAATCGCAACGAACTGCAGCAAACCTGTTTTCTCGCCGCCGATGGGAGCGGGCTCCAGGAAGGATCCTGGCTTGAGGGAGTTTGAACGATAGGGCATGTCGATCGTGTAATGCGCTCTCGCGGAACCGTTCTTCGTCTAAATACGAAATTAGAATGCGATTCTAGTCTCATGGAACGTAATTTCGTTCTTTATTACGAACGCGGATAACGTAAATAGAAGTAATGACTGGCCTGGCGTTGATGGATTGTAGCTTCCCGAGGAGTCTATCCAATCTGTGTTTCTTCAAAACGCTATAACGCGCTGCAACATCTATTCTGTTAAGAGAGTCGGCAGTACGATAAAATTCACGTTGAAGGAAAACCATAAAACAGACACGAAGGATCCTTGGGCTCTCTAGGATCTGCGAAATCCCTACGAGGAATAAAAGTGCTGTAGAACTATAAATGACACTCGGAAGCAGGGAGGGAAATCTAAAGAAAACGTACGTGGAAGATGCAGGGTTTTTGAAACTTTACCTGCAAACCCCGTTACATGAGCAATAAAATAAAAAAAAAAGACTAAACTACTTTTAATTAACAGCAGGACACGGGGAAACATGAAAAAAAAGAAAAGAACTAGCGCTTTTGAATAAATGTCGAATTGTACAAGTGTGTAAATTATATAATTAAATGTATTTTATCACTGAAAGTGATTTTAGCGAGAGTAACTCAGAAAATCGGGCCTCTTCAGGTGCAACGCTGATGCAACGAAAATTAGCGATTGGTTGATTTGGGTCACGTGATTCGCGAGGGGGCGCGAAGCAAACCTCGAGTAGGAGTGGCGTTGTCTGGTACTTGTAATTTGTTTTCTATCGATCTTGCGAAAGAGAGATCCATCTTCTCGATTATTTTTCTTTTCTTTTTTTTTTTGAGAGGTTTTCCAATTACCAAAGCCGGAGGAATCGCGGTCCTTAAAGGAAGAACAGCGAGGAAGATCCCCTTTAACATCTTGAACTCGGCTAGAAGAGAGAAAAGGGGTGGCCATGTATCAATAATTTATTCCCCCAGAAACGGTAGTGATTTTTCCAGCGCGTCAGCAATACTTTTACCGCCGGTACTCGCCGCATTTCACACGCCGCACCTGTTCCCTCCGTTTTAATATTATTCCACCCCTCCACCCCCGCTGCCACCAAAGTCGCAATCTCTCTATTCTCTCCTAAATGCACGTCGAATGTAGTTCTTCCTATCTTCCGTGACTCGATGCGAGCGTCAACCGCTATTGGAAGCTGTTCTCTCTATCGGAGAAATCGAAATTATCAAAATTTACAAACTTCTAATGATTTATAAACCTAGCAGGTTTAGGTTGACCAATGTTGCAACAAAGATAAGGCTTGAGAGAATGTTGGCGCATCTAGTCTTCTTAGAAAACAAACGATCATTAACATTAACGAAATCTGTTTTCTTAAGACGTAAAAATTGGAAAGTGTATCACGTGCTTCAACAGAACACAAAATATTTTTAATGATTTAAAGGTAGGGCTCTTCAGAGAAATACTTTTAACGATTTGAAGACAATGTTGGCGTAACATCGCTCGAGAACGTTGCAACACTTGCCGAAGAATATAGTTTTATCATTTTTCTAATAACATTCCGGCATTTAATATTCTCTTCACTCTCGAATTATTATATTTTCGAGCGAGTCGCTCGATCAATAAATAAAAAAACAAAAAGACAATCGCATCGCTGAAATTAGCGCCGGAATTTCACGACCATCCTTGTTCTCTCAATTCTCAAGTAGATGATTCTCAAAGTTCCTCGTCGCACGATTAATATCAAAAAAGTTAGCGTAATAGTTTCGTTCTCGAACGATCGGAATTACGGAATAGAATCGGTCTTTGCGTGGATTCGAAGTAGTTTTCGAGGAGGAGATTGTTCGCAACGACCGGGCTTCCTCCAGCTGATCGAACGAGACAAAATGGTAATGTATGATAAAACGATGCAAACGACGAGACAGTTAGTGCAGTGGAAACCGTGACGCGTTCCGCTTTAACTCCGTTACGCCAAGATCCGCTCCTCTGACAAGATCACGGGTATACGCGCGTGTGGGATACACCATGGGGATGTAATTTATTGGCTGGCGCGCGTAAGTGTTCCATGGCATCGGCGATACTCTCGCTACTGTAATAGTGTCGCGGCCTGTCTACTTGGAATAGAATCTCGCGACTTCCTCGATGCGTGTTGCGTGGAGAGAGGATTCGTGTTAAACGATTCATTGCTTCTTAACGAAGTCAATGCTCTCTCTCTCTCTCTTTCTCTCTTTTTGCTGATTGAGAAATAAATTAGGAATAACACGACGCTAGGTGTGGGATTTAAAATAACTCTATAAATAATTCAACAGTCGTGTAAAATGAATCGACGAACGTTTGTCGTTGCATCGTTGCATGGCCACCAGCGGCCACTCGAACGCTGCAATTTGTCGCACCGAAACGCTACAGAATCTGGGGAAATCTGGGTTTCGCAGAAGATCGTGAAATCACGCGACGAGGGACGAGAGGGATCTTCGTGTATCTTCCGTTGGCAGGGTGGATCCACGAAGGATTAGAACGTTGGTTCGTCGAGATAACTGTTTAATTTCCAAGCACAATGGGAACAGTAGGTGTATCGGGTTATCGATTGTCCAGAGAAAGTTTAGGACAGCGAGTTTATCCGGCGGTATCAAATTGTCATATTGCTGGCCTAAGTTGCGCCTTTGTTTCCCCTCCCCTCCGCACCCTCTAGCATCGGCAAAGCTGAAGAATGATTTCGACCGCGCGAAACCTGCGACTCGATAGTAATATCTCCGCTATCTTACGTTTGATTATTCTATTGTACTGCCCTTTATCTATAAAATACTTCAGATAAAAGTGGGATAGCGATATTCAAACAGCGCGAATAGTCAGTCCCGTCGACGAACCTAGCAGAAACAAATGTCTCTTGTTCGATGGTTTATGCACTTGGCCATGCGCAAGTAGTAGTAAAGAAAAAGAGCCATTTGTCTTGAAAATATTCAACGATTTTAAAAATTTCGTGTCAAACCAATGATTAAAGGTGTCTAGCAATTGTTTAAAAAATAAGAAAAACAAATCTAACCTAAATCCAGCGAAAACAAATATGTTTAAAAGTTCAAAAACTCGAAAAGATTCAACGTTACTTAAAAATTTCACGTCAATCGATAAAAAAAAGAAAGATACACAAACTGACTGTTTGAAACATCTCTCGTTCGATGATTTGATAGACTCTGCCAAGTAAAAAGGTAAAGAAAAATTCAGTATTCAGTATTCATCTTTAGAAATCTTTAAAAAATTTCACGCGATCGAAAATATCTGATGAGTCGATTCTCCGGTTAAAGAACAGTGGACGAAACATGCTGTCAGTGGCTGTTGGTAAAGCAAGAAAAACGAAAGAACGCGGAGAAGAAATGAGAATTCCACGATCGGTTAACAAGATGGCGGCGGCTCGGCGCGGGTATTTTAGTTAAACCGCAGCAGGCAGCGTTTGTCTTTCGCTTTCGGTACGATTTCAACCCAGTAACCGACTTTCCAGTTGGCGGCGACTCCTTCGGGGCTCTCAAGACCGAAAAGTTCCGCCTACGGGGGAAAGGAGGGGAAATAACAGCGGTCCTATCAATCCGTGAAAACATCTTAAGCGCGAGCTCTGCCCGCGAAGAAGAAATATTATCGGAAGTGGAATAACGTTTATCGGGCTTCGTTATTCCCTTTTTCGAGATTCGTCCAACAACGAATGGAGTGGCTTTTTTATATTTTTCTTACGTTAATTTTCTTTACGTTAATTAAGGAAATGGCAACTGCTAAAAGAGAGATCATGCTCGATACTCACGTAGTATCTGTGATTCAGAGACATCTCTTCGCCTTTGTGATTCCTCTTGCGCCACTCTTCTCTTCAGTTAGGAAGCCTACTCGCGCAAGTTCGGCGAGCGTAACATTGTCTATTCTCTTCTCTCGGCTCCCTCGCGCATCCGCTCGCAAGTCTCTTCCCCCTTTCTCGAAAATATGGATCACGAAAATATATGCGACTTCGCTACGTTCTCTCGTCCACCTTCTCCGCTCGTTATCTTCTCTCTGACTCTCCTCTGTCCAATCGATCCGCGTCAGTCTTACGTGTTTATTGTCAAGGTTGCACTTAACGTCTGGTCTCCTCGTTATTGTCGTTTTTCTTTTTTTTTCTTTTTTTCTTTTTCCCTCCCCCTGGGGAATTCGTGTCGCGTGCGCATCTGGGTCAACTGCTAGGCTGCGGCTCGCTTCTGTCGTTGGCAGTTCGGCTCGGATTCTCCTCTCAGAAGCCCTCAGAGGCTCGGATCCTCCTATGGAAAGCATCCGTGCCGTTTGATAATGAATTCGCGAGCCGATCGGTCGGCCGGCCGACCTTCTCGAATCACGAACGAGCCAACGATTCTCCGGCGCCGATTGAAAAAGCCAGAGGGACCGTCGGGGTAATTGGAACGAGCCGCCGGAAGAAAGAAAACGAGAGAAAGAGGAACAAACACTGGGTCTCCGTGGCTTCTGCGTGGCTTCTGGCCACGACTCGAACAAGAGTCGTGGGAAATCCGAGGGAAAGCACCCGGGGAATGAGCTAGAATTCCAGCCAGAATCTAGCCCAACTGGGACTCGTTCTACACCTACGGATTTCTAGCCCAGTTAGCGTGCACCAGAGCGGAGGAGCACCATCCGTTCCTCGAACCTGCTTCCGTGGATTACACAACGAAAATTCCGTGAATTCAGAGGAGCCGAAGTTCGGAGGGGAAGCGATCTACACAAAGGCGAAATTAATTTTGCCTCGTCGATCGCTCGAAGAATTCTCGGAGTACACGAGCTCGCCGATTCCGAGACGCGAACGTGACTTACGTTAATTAAGGCAGAGGGGGGAGGGGGATCTGTGGACGATCCTTAGCAAGAGTCTTCGAGCGAGTTTGTGTCGCTGTTGCTATTAATCATCGTTTCTCTGCGCCTAACCTAACTCAAACCACGATTTCGTCACGTTTCGCGCGAGGTCAGACTCCAACGGAAGCAAGTGAATTCCAAATTCCGCTCAGCGAGTCGCTGGACTCTTCACCCAGTCCCTCTGCGCTCTGTTCGGTTGGGACAAAAAATGCCTGCACGTATGCACGAGGAACATCTGCTCGAGCCGGCTTCTGGAAACTGGCTCGATCCCGGAATCTCTCGCGAGCTTCTATCATGCGTGAGAATGCGCTCCCGGTTTCTGCCAAGTCGATCCGCATGTGCTGCACGGCCGCGCGAATCTCTGAATTCCAAGGTGGTTCTCCGCGAGCTTGGCAAAAACAGGAAAGAAAGGAAAAATGATTTTGGGAGGGATCTCGCTCTACTAAAAATATGTACACATCGATCGAGTCATTCTCCGAGTCCGTTAATCCGATTAATTTGAAATAGAATCTTTTTTGAATTTCCTGGTAACATTTTGACAAGGTCTCTTTTTTAAAACTAAACTTTAATTTTTCAAACAGGAACCTAACCTGACGATACCTATAGTCGACATTTTTCGGAATTCCAATAGATGAAGAAAAATTTTTCCCGAATCTATCGTTTCGAACAGACTCGGGCGAAAAAGTGTACAATTTGCCGAACGTCAACCTATCGCATTTTGATGGAAAGAATGATCGATTAACCAGTTTTTCTGACGAGAGAGAAAATTTTCCTGGCCCATCCTGGCGAGGGTAATCCAGAAAATCGGGTCTCTTCAGATGCAACGCTGATGCAACGAAAATTAGCGATTGGTTGATTTGGGTCACGTGATTCGCGAGGGGGCGTGGAGTAGACCTCGAGTAGGAGTGGCGTTGTCTGGTACAGGAGCGATCGCGCCTGTAATTTGTTTTCTATCGATTCAAACGTTTGCGTATCAAAATTTTATGGCAAAAAAATCGTTTTCATTTCCTAGTCAGGGCTTTTCAGTGGGACGAATCGTACTGGGGTACAAGTCGTGCAGTTTTTTTCACAGCAAAGTGTGGCTTTTAGCAGCTACCAGCGAGAAGGCCTTCTAATTTCAATGAAAACCTCGGATACCCGATACCTCCCTGGTAACACGTAATTTTCCTCTTTCTCTGTGTACGTGTGTGTTTGCCGAGTATCTTATCGACGTCGTAATAGCGCGGAATTATCCGAAAGTTCAACCGGAAGGTCAACTTTTTCCTTCTGTGCTCGCGGGTTTATTAAATGCTGCTCGAAACAAAAAACGTGCAGAAGCGAAAGTAACTACGTCAATTTCAAAAAGAGCTGAAACATCAAAGTTTGGATTCAAAGTCTGACAGATGTATTTCGATAATGCGGTCCAAGTAACTTTTAGGAACGGGCTCGAAACTTCTAGTTGCTAAATTCTCGAAACTTCGAAACTCGAAGCGGTGATTTTATCTTACGAGAGGAATTTTCTTGTTTCCAAAATTGGAGTTAACAATTTTATATAAATTTTTATTGGTCACGGTTAAACGAAATAAACAAATGAAATTGTAACAACGTTACAAAAATATCTAATCTAGATTCTTGTTTAAGAACACTCGTGGATTTGTTTTCTGTCGATCGAATCTACTGAAAAGTCTCTCAGAATAGACTGTTAATGACGGTGTATTAGTGTATAAATCTTCTCTTTTCAATAATTTCTTTAGATTTGGATATTTTAAAATTACGATCAATTGCATGTGCTTGCATCCTTAAAAACAAAAACCGCGTTCACAAAGCATCAAATACTTTTTCCCCATGTTACAATCTGAATTTTGGAATCGCGAAAAAAAATACAAAGTTTCGAGGTTTCGACGTTTCGAGTAATCTGTCCCTAATTTTTTAACTCATCAGCATCGAAAAAGTTGAGGTTAACTTTCCAACGCACGAATCGTGGAATTTTTTACACGTCACAAATGTAAGCCAAAAGTTTTATTCTTCTGGAAGAGATTTTATTTTTCTAAAGGGACGGATAATTCGTTTGATTCGTCAATTTAAAAAAAGAGGAAACACCTGTTATGTTTTGATCGCTTCGTTTCGACCTTTAGCGGAGATCGAAGAGGATACGCAGCGCGTCTCGCAGGGAGGAGAGGCTAGAAATTCCTGCGAGAGCCGATCGAACCGGAAATCGCGGCCCTTGAACGTTCGCGTTCGCGTGCTGTCACGAGCTTATCGCGCGACGAGCAATAACAGCCGGTTGCCAACACGGCGCGCAACGAATAAATAACTCGCACGCGAAACGTCACTTTTATGGACCGGAGCTTTTAGTCCCCGCTGTAAAAACGTCACAGTCCATTAGTACTCGCGGCGATACGAACGTCACCGCGGCTCGCTACGCGTGCAAAAATTCACCGGTCACTTAATAACGTTTTCTCGTTCGAACGTCTCGGCGAATAGACCGTGATCGTCTACCGGGTGTTGAGAATTATTCCGCCTGGCGAACGTCTAAAAATCCCACGAGAGAGCATTACTCCAAAGACTTACCAAGCGTGACGCTCTTTCTTCTACAAAAATTCCGCGAGAACGGATATTTTTCTCTGTACGTGTAGAATTAAGAAAAAAAAATACGGAAAGATGGCCGGTAAATGAAGAGGAAAATGGCAATCATTCTCGACCGGCACGGTGACATTCGCATGCAAATCTCGTCGATCGTCGACGAGAATGAAAGCGGAGGGGGAGATTTTTAACTGTCGACGAGTTTACGGCTGTTTGCGCCGTCGTTCGCGGATGGTGGAATATCCGTAGAAAACGAGGAAAATCGAGTCGGGAAATGATCGAAGCCTCTGGGAGTTGTTATCTCGGTTGAAATCTCGCAGCGTACACTCGGTATGTAATATATATCCTGCGAACTGTTGGGAGAAACGTCTCGTCAGCTTTATTCACGGTAATAAAATTAATCTTCTCCTGCCGTGACAAATTCGAATCCTGAATCAAAAACCGAACGGCCAGAATAAGATCGATGCAAAATATCGAGCGGCGTCTCGCTTTCTTTCGAATTTTAACGATAACGATCTCCTAATTCCTCTAAAATTAGGAATTGCTCGAAAGAAACTCGAAGAAAGAATGAGTTCCGAGTTTCAGGAATTCATATTTTTTCGTTTTTTTTTTTTTCGTGACTCGAAACTCTCGAAATTCAGACAAAATATGGAATTAATGAATAAAGTACCATTTTTTGTCTTCGAGGATGTTACACCAACTCTGAAAGACTTTTCAATAACGTGATCGATAAGAAAAAAGAGAAAATAGATCAGATCCAGGAGAGAAGATCTCAAACCTGAAAGAATCTGGATCGAGTATCTTCGTGTATACGTCGTCGCGTTTGTCGAATCGAAAATTTATATGAAATTCCCTCCAGCTCTTAAACAAGGGAACAAAGTTTCTCACTCGAAGGATTAAATCCTCCAACGTCCAACTTCTACCTAAAATAAAAAAAAGAAAATGCAAAAATGGAAGTCAGTGCTTCAAAGTGTCGAGAGTTCCCTGACTCGAGGAATTAAATCCTCGATCGCTAAATTTCTACCCAAAAAAAAAGAAAAGAAAAGAAAAGAAAAGAAAAATGGGAAAAAGGAGGAAGAAGAAGCAAGGAGGCTCGTCGGTTGGAAAAACACGAGTGAAATGGCAAGCAATTTTTCTGGAGCGCGTGTTTGGGTTGGACGTGATGTACCGGATGTTGGCCCATATCGCGTCTATTTTCGCGCGAACGAAAGTCTCGGGGATGGGTCGGTGTATCGCGAGGGGTGAAAAGGAGGGGGGGGAGGGGGAGATTCACGGTGGCCCCGGTGGCACGATCCGAAGAGGAAACTCGACGGAAAGTTGAGCAAAAGCAAAAGGGAGCGTCGCGGCGGCTCCCGGAGATAGCGCTGGCACACACGCCGCTGTGCTCCTATTGTTCTTCGTTTCTGAGAGGGCCGAAGCGCTGCCAATATCGGAGCGTTCCGGCGCAAATATCGGGTCACGAGGTCCGGCCCTGTTCCTGGCAGACGGCGATAACTCGGCCGACGCGACCACCATCCTCTCCCTGTCCACGGCGATTCGACCTACCGTAATTACCGACAGATTAGGGCCCCCCCCCCCCTCGCCCTTTCGCAACGCGATTTGCTGTTCGACCGGATTAGCTGTGAACGATGAATTTCCCTCGACCGGATCTGGAGGAATCTTGAGCTGGTGGAATAAATCTCGCTCTTTGTATCGAGGTTCTCCGGTTGGAGGTTGGACAGGTGGGATTTTTAATTGAAATGTTAAATGGGTAAATAGACACGGGAAATTCAGACATCTTGCAATGTAATTATAATTGTAATAGTTCTTAGTTACGTTAGAAGAGAGGTGGGATTTTTGATTGAAATGCTAGATAAATACATGGTATTTTGTAATTAATTACTAGTCAAATAGCAATCAATTAAGTAGTAATCAATTACTAAATAGTAATCATGGCAAATAAGATTTTTAAAAACGCTAGTCGATGATGGAAGCATAAACTGAACCACATTCGATTGGACGATATTTCAGAGATAAGTGACAAAAGAATTCTCTTCAGAAACTAGAGAAAGTTGGGGGCAGCGATCAATAAACTGTAATTTGTAATCATCGAGCGATTCATTTATATTCCATTACGATCTGTAACGTGTTGTTTCTATAGCTACAATACGTTCGAACATGTTAATCGCGTAGAGTTATGTTATTCGATATAACCAAATGTGTTATTAAACCGCTTGCAGTGGAACTAGTGGTAGGTCAAGACTAGAAAAAATATTTACTTGTTATTTATTCTAATAGCATCTGCATTATTGAATTTAGAAACAATTTGTCGAAATTTATAATTCCTGTTGTAAGAACGAGTGCTTCTCGCGACGAAGAAAATCTCAAAATTTCGATCGGCATGTTTATCATTAAAATTTAATTTTTAGAAGGATCGTGCCAATGAACGATCACATTGCAAAACACAATGCGAATAATAAACGTATAGTTTCTGAGAAACACGCACACAGTGTCGTAGCTGGAAGTAAAATGCCAATGCAGTCGTGATGCAAAAGTGCCATAATTTTGTGATTAATGATTAATCGTAACCTCTTAACCATCAATCATTAATCAGTGATCATTGATTATTTGATAATCAGACGAATATCCTGATGCCACATTATCTATAGTCGTTACTCAGTAATCAGATTACATTTTGCCCAACTCTGTTCCGCGACACGATTCTCTCTCGAGAGAGAAATGTTTTCATCCCCAGAAAACGAGAAACTTAATTGTTCCATTGTCAAGGCATCGAGTGAGCTGGTTTCAAGTTTTGATCGATCCGTACTGTTGTTCGCGATCGAAAAGAACCACGAGCTATTTCAATCTTGCCCTTCGTGCGAACTCGATGGCCAACGTAATTCGATTCAAGGCGAGAGATGCAATCGTATCTTCTTAGCCGAACGCTCACGGTGGCTGCTGCTTGATCTCCCTTAGCGAGCAAGAGAGAGAGAGAGAGAGAGAGAGAGACGAGGGGACGACATGGGTGCGGCTTAAGTCTCTCCGTTGCGGGAAAGAAGGATCAAAAAGTTTTTATCCAGCCGCCGTTTCATAACTTATTCCTGTGTACGAGCGACGGGGACACTTTGTGCAGGCTGCCAGCCAACACAAAGAACATCCTCTTTTTATTCGCCGCGGCCCCGGCCACAAATCCTACAAACGAGCCGGGACAAATTATGTTCTCTCGCTCATTTTCCTTCTTTCTTTTTTTTCTTTCCTCCTCCCTCGTGCCGCCGCCCCTTTCCTAATTATCCATCGGAAGGAATTACTCGTCCGCCACGAGGGAAGAAACGATCGAGCTGCTGGTCAGAAGACAATCGTGGAAAATTTAAATTTCAGATCGAATTCGGTTGCGAAAAAAAGCGAATGAAAGTACGCGGGGACGGCGAGTGGGGGGAAGGGTAAAAAATGGAATGATCGTGGATACTAGATTCAAGCGAAGATCCCGTTTGGCGGTGAAAGAAAGAATTCCCACGAGCATTTTTCTTCCGCCTTCGCTTAAAAAAAGAAAGAAGAAAAAAAGTAGGTTGGCCTGGTTTCCCTAAGTGTCCCTGTATATGCACGCACGCTGGATAATAAGCGGAGGATGAGATAGAAAGGCGAAAGAGGGTGGAGGAATGGAATAATAATTAGGATGAGGGCGGGACAAATGAGAAATAAAGGAGTTGGAGGATAAAAGTGGGAAGTAACGCGCGGAGAAGGGTAAAAAGAAAAAAAAAAAGGTGAAAGCATGAAGAAAGCGAGGAAGAATTCTAACCTAGAAATGAAAAAAGTAAAAGAAGAATTCCGAAGGTAGTTTAGGAAATTAGGCAAATTAATAATTAGCCTCGCAAGTCCTGAGGAAATTTCACGCGCAAACGTGTTTCAAAAGTGAACCAATAGCTGATTAATACGTTAGGGTCAGCCTCGAGCCTTTAATTTCCAACGCGAAATAACAAAATTTCAAGCGCAAAGCTTAGTTGTCAGTTTAAATCAAGAATTCTGAGAACCCCGTTTAAAAGCCGTTCGAGAGTTATCCAAATTTCTCGCGGAGTAAATTAAGTTCCCGAGGCGAGTATCGCAAAGTTTAAGTTTCAGAAATTGCCTCGGATTAAAATGCCCAGCGAGAGAAAGAGGGAGATATTTACCTAAATAAAAGCCTAAGATTTTGTGTAAACAGGGAACCAAAGGAAGATAAAGGATTGCACAAGAGAACGCAAAACAGAAACGCGAGTAGAACAACTGAAAAGTTGAAAATATCAAACAAGTGAAAAGTGGAGAGAGAAGATTTACACCGAAAAAGAGATGGAAAGAAGGAACTAAACAGAGAGATTAAAAAACATTCAAAGCAGAAAAAACTATTAACAATAAATTACAAGTATCGCTCAGTACCAAACAACGCCACTTCTACTCGGAGTCTAACCCACGCCCCCTCGCGAATCACGTGACCCAAATCAACCAATCGCTAATTTTCGTTGCATCAGCGTTGCACCTGAAGAGGCCCGCTAAAGTCACTTTCAGTGATAAAATGTAAATGCACAAAGTGAAGGAACGAGAAAACCAGGACAGGAAACTCTGCTGGTAAGAAAAATAAAACTAACGTTCTGAAATGATATAAAATACAGCGGCTGGGAGAGAAATGCACGAGATTGAAACTCGACGAAACTGGAGAGAAATTCGATTCTGGCAACGTTCTAACTAACTAACGTCGTACAATAAAAGAGAGAGAGAGAGAGAGAGAGAGCGAGAGGGAAAGAAAGAAAGAGGAGCCGCGTACGAGTATCTCGAGTCGACGAAAAGAAATTCATCCGAAGAATTTGACGAATATCGAACGATCGAATATCACCTTTGTGGATGTTACAGGAAACGCGCTCTGCTTCTGACAGGGTCGCCTGCCTCGTGTAATTGATGGCTGATCGATGCAATTGCAGTCACCAGGACCATCTCGTTCACCGCGGCGTCGTTCGATCTTTCATCGGCGCAAATTCAGCGGCCGATCCTCTCTCAGCTCTCGTACGAAATCGTCATCGCGTAGATGTTTTCCGCGTGCAGGTATTCGCGAAGGAAAAAATTCATCGCGGTCGGCGCGCGTGCAGTTTCCTGGCGAGCAGTTCGCAATTAAAGGCCATTCAATCGGATCAACGAACCTACAGACGCCAGCGGTTTACTCGGTTTACAGCGGGAAAAGTCTACCGAGCGAAATTGCTTCATTAGATCGAGACTAATTGACCGTCGAACGCTGCCGTCACGCTGTCGCGCGCGCTTTCTTTTTTCCACGCGTGTCGGGTCGAATAGGTCGATGCGCGACACCAGCCGCGATTATATCATACGTGGTGTACCGCGTCGCTATAATCGTTCTCTAAGCCGACTTTGATTCGCTGTAACGTTTATTAAATTGTCCGTCGTCGGAGGAGGTATATTAAACGCTCGGAGCGCGCGCGCGCGCGCTCTCGTTTTGGGGGAGGACAGAAATCCAGAGTCCCCCTCTCTCGCTGGGGAAATTAAACCTCGCTTCGAGCAAAGTCTGCAAAGCATCTCAACCCTACAGATTTCCCTGTCTCCGAATTCCGACCAGAAGTGAATGTTCTTGCAATTTAATGTAATTCTGTTCTGAAAATTTAATGTAATTTAATTTATTTCGAATTTATTTCTAACAATTCTCCTTCCAAAGAAGAAATCAAGGAGGAAGAAAGGTTCGACCACCCATTGACACACAGTGACGAGAAACGTGTGAAAGGGAGAAAGGGGCGTGGGTCGAGGAATATTCCGACCGCGACACGATGATCTTGACCCGCCATGAGCCGAGCGTAGCAGCACGGTTCTTCGTGAAACTTGGCTTCTTCCTATCGTTCCTATCTGTCCCGAGCGAAACAGCATTTGCGAGGGAGATTGCATCGACGACGACGACGACGACGACGACCACGGGTCGGCAATTTATCGAGCGCGCGCAAACGCTTCCGGTCCCCTCCGGGCTCCGTTGCTTCGACGCGTGCAATTCGCGCGCGAATCGTCGCTCGCACGCGGGTATTTCCCCCTTTAAAGGGAATAGCCTCGAAAGAACGACTCCCCGACAAGCCAATTTTCTCTTCAACCCCTGCACACCGGGTGTGTGACGCGGTTTAATCTGTAAATGGAGGCACCTGTGCCTCGGGCTAGAGTGGAAAATAGAGTGGAATCTGTTATTCGAACGCTCTGCTGCTTCAACAAACTGCTATTTCGAACTGCCTCTCTCTCTCTCTCGCTCTCTCTCTCTCTCTCTCTTTCTCTTTCTCCCTGTGATTGCACGCCTCGGGATTTTTCTCTCGTATTTTTTTTTCGAACGATAAGGGTAGGTGAAGTGCTCAAACAAACAAAACAAAAAAAAAAAAAAAAAATGTAGAAAAGCGATTTCGAGGGACGTTCGAGGACTGGCGAAGTGAATTTCGGCAAATTGGAAGAGATCGCGAAGAGATGTTTTTGCAAATCTCGAAGGAGACTTTCGCGGATTCGAGGCAGATGATTTTGCAGCCCCGTGGAAATTTTCAATCCGCGAGAGAGGAGGGGGGAGGCGAGCTGGCTGGTCGCGTGCAATTCGCGCGAACAACGTGCAAACGTTGGCGAATTCCCTGTGCGCGGCTAATCTGTAAATGTCTCCATTGTAAATGGATCCTGTCTTGCCCGTGAATTGCCGTAACTCATCGCGGGTCGCGCGCTGAACGTGTCAGCGCCTAGATTAAGCCGCGCATTAAATCAGTTGTATCTGCGCCGGTGATTAATTTAAATTATTGTGCACGCGGGCTGGAGAATTCCGTGGCCAAGTTCGGCGTGTGCCTGCCTCCGTGTAAAAGCGAGAGGAATTTGGCAATAGATGGAGCAATATCCACGAGACAGTTTCGTTCTTGATCGCGGGTTAATCAGAATTTTGCAGCGATCGTTGCACGAATTTCCAGTGTTTCGAAAATATTGACGATATTTAAATACTTGTAAATGGTTAGTTAATAACTGCAGTGATTGGTTGGTAATTGGTAACAATTGTGAGATAATTTCGTACAAAAGCGATCGTGCAGTAATAAATTTTCTGTGCAAATATATTACATTCGTTATTAGCAATGATAATATATATAATAATACTATTATTTCCAACAATAGGCCGATTAAATTTTTCTAGACGATAGTGCTAATCATTAGAAATTAGAAAATTCGAGTCACAACTGTTTTTAGATTAGATTTGTACGAATTTTCGATTAATAACGAACGTGGATGGCGGATCAATACGGAGAACGTAATTTCGAATCAAAGTGTCGAAGAGATGAAACTCGCAGTTGCGACCGGGGCGAGGACACGATCGAAACCGTAATCGATTATGTAATCGAGTGAAATTAGCCCGTAGTGTGTTCCTCGTAAATAGACTTGGGAGGAAGTTCTTGAAAGTTGGAGGATCCGCGTTCCCTGAACAAGTCCGAGCTGTATTCTCCTTCTCTGTACTTCCTAAATAAGGACAAGTTCATCGAGATACCGGGATTCTATAATCGATACACGCGTCGATTCTCGATCGTGCGTTGCAAGAATTGAAACAAGTCCAACAGAAAACGATTCTTTCACACGATTCTTTACACCCGCCGCTACGAAGATGAATAAACTAATTGTAAGCGAACGTTTGACCCTTCGCACTCGAACTGCCTCTTCTGAGAGGACATCGTGGTTAAATCTAGCCAACAGCTCCGACTTTCTTTTTTTTATAATTATAACGAACGTGTACGTTTGATGTTGTTGTTTGATGCGTGTAACACCTGAACGGACATAGGAAGAACGAAAGAATTTCCAGAAGAAGGAATCCTAAATGAATCGGTCGACACTCGTAATAATTCACGTAACGATTCGGGATAAGCTGGACTTCTTGTTGCTTCTCACGAAAGTTTAAAGAAAACGGTGGAGGACACAGGAAACCCGCGATGCACGTTGATGATTGCTTTAAATTTCGTTGAAATGTAAAAAAAAGTTTCTTGTCGAGGGCAAAGGGTTAACGATATCGAAAATCAGGCACAGAGAAAGAGACTTGGACGGAGAGAATCCCCCCTGAAAGCATAATCGAAGACGTGCTTTCGCCGGAGGAAGGATCCAAAATGCAAACAATCGTCACGGGACGATGAATAAGGGGAAGAAGCAGATCCGTGGCCGCTATTGATAACGCTAGACCATCCGCTGTTTGCGCAGATTAAATTCATCGATCGATCGTGCTACGCGAAACGAAAGCCCCTCTCTCTCTCTCTCTGTCGCCACCGTTCCAATAATCCTCCCATACGCCGTTAAATCGTATGATAAACGCCTACAAAGTAATGGCGAAATGTCCAAGATTAGACACACGAAATCCTCCTCACCGACGCATCGTAAATATATATAATTTTGTGCATTACTGGATCGATGACTCGGGAGGAACCGCGAAAACTGCAACTGGCCTGTTTCTTATTCTACTCACGATCAGTCGGCAAGTTCTAATCACGAATTTAAATACTCGACTCGGGATCTGTCGTACTTCTAATATCCTAATTGAAACGTTGGTCTCCAAGAACCAACACCGAGGGTCGATACCAGCTCGCACTTCGTTTCAATTCAAGCTCGGAGAAAACCAATCACGATTCCTCCGCGATAAAGTCGAACGAAGATTTAGTTTTCAATTTTGGTTTAGAGAGTTTTCTTCTTTTTCTTCTTCTTCTTCTTTTTCACTCGTTGCGCAGCGAACAGAATTTCCGAGTTATCTATCGTCGTTGATATCGGCGTTGAGAGGATCGTAGGAAATGATAGATCGATGCTCGTTCGTGATTCCGCGCGATTCTTGCCTCACTGTGGATGTTCCGTTCGATCCTCGGCCTGGTTCGGGCCGTTGACCGGCTCGAAAGAAGGACGAAGCTGTCGAGAATCGCGTCGACGAACCGTGCAGTCCGGCTGCATCGACACTCGTCAACGTATCCGCAGTGCCGATTAATCACCTCGCCCCGGTTTCGACAAGACGCGCCGCCCCCCTATCGGCGTCAGAGTTCACGACGACTCCATTTCATTTGCAACTTCCCACCTGCCGCGATATTCCACGATGCTCTCTTTTTACTCTCAATTCTCGATTTCTGCGACACTCGTCGACTCTCGATTCGATCCTCGAGTTAATTTTAATTTTTTCTCTCTTTTTTCTCGGTTCTTCGTTTCTTTTGGAAATTTACAAAATTTTCCTCTGATAAATCGTATATTTTGCTTCGGCGCGAGATCCTCGCCCAGCGTGAAACGTTGGTTCGCCGGACTGTTGTTCCCGCGTTTGCCGAGCAGCAGACGGTCCGGGGGAACACCGTTTGTGCACTCGACCGCGAACGAATCCCTCAAGTTCGCCAGTTACCAACTTTCTTACCCTCCCCTGCTGGCGCTGACCTACTAAAAACGATACATGTTCGACACACGTTTTTCACCGGATGTGCACTACCACGTCCTCCGATCGACTGCCGAAACCTCCAAACTTGTCTCCGCCGTATCAATGTCGTACAACTTATCTCCCGGCCGTTTCCATTTATCTTTCGCGTGTCCCACTTTCGTCGTTGTTTCGTTGCTCCCCGAAAGAAGAGAAAAGACAGGGTACAGACCGCACAGTACAGGACAGAGAGACGGCTGGATACGTAGAAAATTTCGCGATTTCGTGGAAATTGTAAAAACTGCAAACCTACTCGGTGGGTGAGATTCGTCGATCGAGTTTGTTCCGTCACATTGAACGCACAAAACCGGTTATTCGCGACAAAATCCATCCAACGCACTGTACTCCTTCGTAGGGGGATGTGGTCGCTTCGCTGGTTCCTTCGTCCCTTCCAAACCCTCTTCTCTGTCGTGTATCACAAACATTGAAAATTACGCCTTCGGACGCAAACTATCTTCGAAAACTAAAACAATCTTCTTCGGTCGTTCGACGATTCCTTTGTAGGTCACTGGATTTTTCTAAAGTGACGGGCGAGTCGCGCGTACCTTCGAGTGTCGGAAGAACGCGCGATCGAGGGGAAAGATCGAGGAGTCGCGCGTGCCTTTCATTCTCCGAACGACGACGAGCGTCATCCTTTCACGACGCATCACCGAGAGAGAGGAGGCGACCTGGCTGTTGAACCTTGGCGGAGGAGACAGTGCTGCATCGGCTTCGGCAATTATCGTCGAAGCAGCGATCGATCGTTCGATGCGGCCTCTTCCTCGAGACTTCGTGCAAGCCCCCGTTCATCCTCTCCTCGGGCACCTCTGCGGAGTTTCGGGCTCTGCCTCCGCGTCCGCCGTATTCCGGTTCAACACTCCCATAGCCGTGACCCTGTTCCGTCCATGTTGCCTTAGGTCCCGTGGCAGCCGGGCGAGCTCGATTTTATCGAGCCGGATGACAGACGACGATAGGAAGGGACTTCATCGTGGACAGGTTGAGATTGATACGGGGGAAGCTGGCTGACGTTCATTGATTTCCTCGGTTGTCGGTCGGGAACGGCTTTCTCTCTCTCTCTCTCCCTCCCTCCCTCCCTCTCTCTCTCTCTCTCTCTCTCTCTCTCTCACAGAGCGCGCCCGCGGAAGGCTTCGGGAAAAGATTTATCAGCAGGTGGGGATCGATCTGCCTGTTTAGATTTTAAAACGAGAAAGAAAAAAAGGAAGAAGGTTAGAAGCAAATGGAAGGACGTTGCGTGATTATTGTGAGGTTGAAATCGACTGGCGTTCCCGTTCGACGGATCGGAACGGGTTGGGAAAACGAGTCGGAAACGCGATCTAGCGTACGCCGGTCTTTCCTCTTTAACGCAATCAATCTCTCTCGCCACCGTTATACCCCCGAACACACACGCGCGCACACACACACACACACACACGGAAAAAGAAATAACCGGGCGCGCGCTCTGTTCCTTATTTAAGCGGCGATCGGCCCTCGAGGCACGCTGCCCTCGCTGCTATCGCCGGGATCAGTCAACTCTCCCAATTATCCGTGACGTACGTAACTTATCCGTTTGGTTAAATCACCTAGCCAATGAATTCCGAGCATTCGATAACGACCGAGCTAACCGATCGCGATAGCTCGCCACATCCATCACACCTGCCCCGTCGATCCTACGATCGAGAACAGAAACCCCTATCCCGTTTCTCTTCCAGTTGCCATTTACCAGACCGACTGTCACACTTCTCTCTCTCTCTCTCTCTCTCGCTCGCTCGCTCGCTCTCTCGAAAATCAGCCCCGAAAGCTCGTGGCGAAAGCTCGTCTCGACCGGTCGAGACTCGATGCTAATTCGCGTACTGATCGACTCATTACGGTTTAACGTGTCACGAGCACAGTCAGAGGGAGGAAGAAATTCGTAGCGACGTTCGGAGGAGAGAGAATATCGGGCAGAGGGAAGGTCGCTGCGGAGAATCGCCGTGTTTTCGCGTCGGTGGAACCGCGACGAGCGGGATATACGCACCCGACGCTGAATCGCGGCCAACTGAGAGGGAGAAAACAGCCCCCTAGATACTAGCGTCGGTTGGCCGTGTGGCATCGCGCACGGAAACCCCCTGCGCAACGTTCGCCCCCCCAACCCTCGTGCACGGGAGCGTGGCCAGCACCCGAGAGTTTCCGCGGCGAAACCGGGAATCTCTCTCACCTCCCTCGCCTTCGATGCTCACTTTCCCACTCGTTCGCGATTAGCGGCGAGTGATGTATGTGTGTGTGTGTGTGTGTGTGTGTGTGGGTGGGCGTGCGCTGCGAGGCTGTAATGCCTCGGTGAAGTGGGATCACGTCGAATTTCTTCGAATGGATTTCTTCGCCGGAGAGAAATTGCTCGAGAAGAGCGGCAGATCGGTGGAATTTTTGCGCGTCGTTCGCGCGATCGTCAAGGTTCGGTGAGCGTACACGCGGCATTTGATGTACAGATTATTGCAAAATTACGTTACAGCGATTCAAATGCCAAATACTCGGACACTATTACGTAACATTACGCAGAAAGAAGTTTCCAAGCTTTTCAAAAAGACATTTATCTTCTCGAGAATATTGCGAATTATCGTGATACGCAAAAACGTGGAATTTTTTAAATAATTGAATCTATAACGGATTTGAAGACCGAAGCCGCCTACCCTTTACCGTGCAACTTCTTTCTTTCGCCAATTCATGAATTTTCGTCGTTCGAGCCTGACATAAAATTTTCGAGGGTCAAGATTCAGTCAAGAAAAAAATTTTCCAGCGTCGATAATTACGTACTGTGAGAATTTATAACACATTTGGGAAGAAAAGTATCATTCGCTGCGTGATTCTACAATAAAACGAATTGTAGGCTCCAAGCTTTAACACGAGTCAAGATATTTATCGTTCTACGACAAGTTTAAATTCAAGTGCTTCAAATACTAACGACGTAATTTCTCCAAATCTTTTCAAAAGTAACATTTTGCAAGATAGATGCAGAGATCGAGAGAGAGAGAGAGAGATTTCCTCCTCTCCTTTGTGTTTCCTCGTCCCTTGGAAAACACATTTGCCCGACGAGGGAAAAAAAAAATATAAAGCGCGAGAGCCCTCAGACGAGCCCAGATTCTCGAGCGTCCCTTCAAAGGGAAAACCTATCAAAAGAAAAACGTATCGATAGAGAGGCAAAGCGGACACGTTCGCCGCGAAAGCAACGCAATCCCGGTGGTTCTCGTACCGGAGAGACTTTCGTTTCCCTCCCCCCGAGAAGCATAATAAAGTGGGAACGAATAATAAAGTCGTGGAACAGTCGTGGTACAATGGACTCGACGGGCGGTAATTAGCAGATGAAGCTCGTCAGTTTCGGATCGGTGCTGATACACTCGAGCCGCTCAAAGCGGTGGAGATTCGAGCCGCGATACACCGTGGATTTCACCCTTGGAAACCAGTGACCAGCCCCTCGACTCCTCCATACACCGCGGACGTTGCAACGCGAATGACGCGATCGGGGGAAAGGAGAGAGAAGCTACGACGTAGCTGAATGGGCGAAGCGAACATTGCGGCTTTTCATTCCCGGGTCAATCGGTTTTAATTGCGTACTCCGGCCACTTGACTAATTGCTTAGACTGCTTGTCAGATGTTATGGCCGGACTAATGAAACGGCGCGACCTTGATCCGCGCGCCTTTCAATGGACTCGCTGGAGGAATTCGAGGAGGAGTTTCGATCATTCCGGCGAAAAGAATTCTTTGCTTTTTGATGCTCGATTTCAATCGATGATACTGTCTTTAACCAAATTTAAAAATGAAATCCGAATAATCCGGGAGAGATTAGGATAAAAAATTTCAGCAACAGAGATGTGTATCCAAAAGAATAATACTTTAGCTGTTCATTTTGATTTGAGATTAAAAAACTAATTTGCGAGTAACCCGATTATTCATTCCATCGATTTAGTTTGTACAATTCTGACCAACTCTTCGACATTTGGTACAGAATTCGTCATTTTAAACATTTAAAACACTGCGTCCTGTCCTTCAAAGAAACATTAGAGAGCAATAAATGCACCATCTTACTTTGTATAGGTTGCAGATAAGTAATATATCAAAATAAAACTAAAATATCAAATTTCGCTTAAAAAAAAGAATTCGCAATATTCCCTCTAAATTTTTATAAGTGCAAACATTAATTTTCCGTAAAAATCTGATTTTTTATTAATCAATTTGCAATGTCGAATTCTTAGAGGATGTCGAATCATTATTGTCGTCAAAACTTTCTATTACATCTTTGATTTATTTTGTCGTATATTATTTTAATATATACATAATAAACTATATATCATAATAGAAAGAAAATGTGCCTGTATTACCAACAGATACAAAAAATGACATTTTTACCCCGTTTTAGCACGCTACTAGCCACCTTATACGTAATCAAACGAAAAAGAAGTAACATTTCCCAACAAAATTTCCTAGAACAGAAAAACTACACTTAGTGCAATTCGTTTCACTGAAAGTACCAGACAACGCCACTCCTACTCGGTGTCTATCCCACGCCCTCTCACGGATCACGTGACCCAAATCAACCAATCGCTAATTTTCGTTGCATCAGCGTTGCACCTGAAGAGGCCCGATTTTCTGAGTTACCCCCGCTAAAATCGCTTTCAGTGATAAAGCCTCGAGTGCACATTAGCGCGTACGATCGAGCGAAATCACGAGGTTGCACAACAGCGAACCGGACCGCGTCGAATTAAAGGGTCGTAATGAAAAGCGATTCCAGGACGCTCATCTGGTCGGTGGCCCGCCTAGAAAAGGATTCAACGTATCGGCCGCATTCGGCTGAATGCCGGATAAATTGCTCGACAATGACGCGCGTCCCCCCCCAGTTCCCCGCGGCGAGACTCCGACGGGATTTTTCGTTTTCGACCCCGTGCGGCGGAGGGATACCGGGATACAATGGGATCGCGGCCCAGCCTGTTTGCGTCACCGACTCTCCCCCCCTCTCTCTCTCCCTCTCTTTTTCTCTCGAGCTAGGGGAGGATGAACGCGGAAGAAAGGGTGAGAGAACTCGTGTGGTTCTCATTGTCGATCAAATTCCGTAAGCGAGAAGAACGAAAGGTGGCTCGTGTGTGTCTGACTCTGCGAGTCGCGCCGCTTTTCCCCGATGAATCTTCCACGTCGGCTTCAATTTGTCACGACTCTTGAAACGACGGCGTAAGCACGCTTCGAACGATAACTCGAGGCTAACAGGGGAGGAGAAAATGGAGTCGATCGAGTCGATCTTCTCTTTTACTCGGGGGATATCGATTCCATCGTACTCCCCTCTTCAAGTTATTTCTCGCAATCAGTGTTTAACGGCGAGCTACAAGCAGTAAGCAAAGTGGACGCGTCGATTTGGAAGGAACGTGCAGGTGATGACTGAAAATTATTTTGACAGTTTCACAAATCGCACATCAGATCTCATTCTGAAGTGTGACACTTTCACTTGGACAGTCGTTTGAGCTCGTTTTTCCTCGAAACGATTCGAACGATGTTACATGTTACCTTTCTCTCGAAAAATTGTCAAAATTCAAACGTTCAAAAATTTTTTTTCACGACTAAATCCATCTTAAAGGTGCTGAAGTTTTCTTTTCGTAACGACCCCTTAAAATCCGGTGTATGATTTTTTTTTTTTTTTTTAATATCAATATGAAATAAAATGCTTATGTCACATATTATTAAAATATTAACGTTCAATAAAATTACAAAGGAGACTTAGTTGCGAGAGAAAGTCTTCGATGTTTTCACGCACAATTTTTCAAGAAAAAAGCGTCCTCGCTACACGATGCAAAATTTTCACGCTTCGAGAAATTATGAAAGCAGATTGAAAGGAGAACGGATAGGAAGAGCCGAGGGGCCGATGAGAGATCAAAAGGCGAAACGAGCACGCGAGCTCTTTATCGATCAGCCGGGATGCTTAACTTGTTCGACATCGTTCCAACTTCCTCCTTAAGCCCTAACATTATTATCAAAGTCAATAGTTGAGCCAAACTATTCGAACAAATACCCTTATGCCGTGTAATCGAAGGGAGAATGAGACAGGGTGGGGTGAGATCGGCGGTTTAAGATGACGGAGACGAAGAAGCGGGAAGGTCGCGCGTCTCGAGAGGGGTCACTCTTCTCTCCTGCCGCTCTGTTCGATCCGGCCGACAAGATTTGCGATCGCTTTATTAAAAGTTCCAGCTGCTGCCAGCCGATCGACGATGCTGCCTCCCGGTCAAAGTTTATAAACTCGATATCATCCCTATACTTATTAGCGAGAAACACAAGGAGGAGGACGAAAATGATGAAAGGAATAAGTTTGCTCTGTAAAAAGTCACTCTGTGAAGGTATATTCCGATATTTACCGGTCTCGGGAGAGAGAGAGAGAGAGAGAGAGAGAGAGAATTTCGTTCCTGGCAGATCCCTCGAACAAAGAAAGGAACTGAGGGTCTCTTTATTTTTTCGCAACTTTCAATACTTGGAATCACGTTGGAAATATGAAACGTGCCAATCTCGCGACTCCTCTCTCTCTTTCTCTTTGCTCGCCTTGTTGCCAAAGTATTCCATTCTCGCGTTGGAACGAGGTACCAATTACCGAGTTTCATCTCGGATCCAACGGATCCATCGACGAAACGCTAATCTCAGTTTACTCTCCGCTGGATGAGTTTTAATAAATTCCGGTCGTGAACCAGAGTTCCAGATAAATTGCGAGATTTCTCCTTACGAAACGCTTTCACGAGGGAATCTTGCAGATTGGTCAAAAAAAATCGTGTCGTCTAACATGTACAGATAGACGTTGTTCCTTTTCGAGTTGAAATACTTGCCAAGTTGATAGTCGAACGTAACTCTTCTTTTACATGATACGAGTTTTCCATTCCAAATTAAACCACCTGCGGATCGTGTTCATCTTTTTTTGCACTTTTCAACGATCAAATTCGCAAGATTTCGTTGCAAATCGAGCTCTTTTTACAAATTTGTTCTCTCATTGCGAGATTTATTACGAGCCATTGATTAATGAAAATAAAGCCCTTTATTACGAACCATTGTAATAATAAGAATAAAATCCGAAGTAAAAGTTTTATTGCTTGAGAGTAACATAAAATGACGTAAAATTAATACAAGGTACAAAGTTTAACGCTAAAAGTATTTGTATACACGTGTGTAAGTCACCAATTTATACAGAGGTTTACTCCTTTAAGTAATAATATATCACGAGATTTAACGGGAAACTGTAACAATAACTATTTATTTTAATTTACTCGTTTTAAAAATACCCTCCAATTTATTGCTTCAAGTCAAATCTTTTCTTTTTTAATTTTTCTATTGAATAAGTTTTGAGTCCTTCGTGTTTGTTGGACGGGGGTTGTTTGTAGATTTATATAATAATCGTAGTAGAAGTGATTAATACATACAGAATAATTAATAACATCTACTGAATGTTCAAAGGATCATCCAAAATAATTATTGCACGGAATTTAATTTTTGGGAAAATTTCTTCATTGAAGAAATAATAAAGAGTGCCTGCAACAAGATCAAGCAGTCACCCCCATAAATGAATTTGATTTGCAATAAGGCGAATTTGAGTGCAAAGAGATGAATAGGGCTTGCAAAAGGGCAAATTCAGAGCGCGAAGCTTGTCAGATGCTCGTGCATTGCTCAATTTCGCCTCTAAAAGTGTTGCAAAATGCAGAGTCAAATCGTACGTAGTCCGACACCCTAAGTGTACTGCTACACTCCTCGCGGCCCTACTAACGCACCACGCTCGAACCATCTGGCAGCCGGAACAACAATGAAACAGCGCGATACTGTGCGTTCCCCGCGGTCATTGAAATCGTTTTATCCAGTTTCCATCGGATCGTCGATTCACGATTTATTTTCCAGGGGACAATGCCGCCATTATTCGGCCCGCGAAGCTCGTTCGTCAACGTGAAAAATACCGGCGCGCATATTTTTTAAACCCTCCCCCCCGTTTAAAAGTTACCGGCCAAAGAAACCAGAACGTATTTGAACCCTACATACGGTTCGATTGTACGATTTTGTTCTACAAAACAATTCGAATATTTGTAACGTATAATTAATATTTGTATTTACATAAATGTTAATATGCAAGATTAATTTTATACGCGTTCCATGTATTTAGTACATTTAGTTTATTCGATAATAGTAATAATTAAAATTTATTCGATAGTTTGATTTTATTCAATTATTCAAAAAGTAGATCAATTTCTAAAACATATCGCGGCAAATGAAAAATATTATCCGTCTTTTTGTTTTAGCGTTTCTGTCCATTTCCTCTGATCTCGTCCCCCAGAGCTTTAGAAACGACCTGGAGGTACCTCGTCCAGCGGCAAAAATTGCGGGCGATCAGCCGCCTGATAAAGTTGGCGATATTTTATCGTCGACGTCTCAAACTAGAGCGACGCGATGCACACGCATCTGCGCGGCCGGACGATAAATTTCAGATGGGAGTTCCATTCAGTGCGTGTGTTAATCCGTCGATGCGCCGCACGTGCCTTGATTTATCGACCAAATAATTCGCCCTCCCGCTCGCCCGCACGTACACGCGCTTCGTTGATAATTTCTCACCGGCCGCGAGGGCAAACCGCGGAGCAAACTGCCCCGCGGGTCCGCGACGTTCCCGCCGAGTCGAAATTGGATCAACGCGGCAGATAGTTCGACGCGCGAGTAATTAATGGGCCCTTCAACCCGGCCCCGAAACGATAAACCTCGACCGAGAGACATGCGAAGGAGAGCGAAAGAAGGCCGCCGGGATAGAAAGCAAAGCAAAGCGATCCGAGATAAAGGGAGGATAGAGCCGGAAGGAAACGGCAGAGGGAGCGGAAACAAAGGAACGAAACGTGACGTGGAAGAGCACGTTTGACGAAGGGCTGTTGCAGTCGAGGAATTCGAGGGGGGCGGGGATTGAAAACGCCGCGTGACCAGCTTTATCTCGTAATTCGCTGCTAACTGCCGTTTTTTATGGGGGAGCTTGTTTCACGGTTATCCGGACGTGCAGCTCCGATAACGAGCTGCAATTGCCAGCCTGCACGACCAGAGCAGGTACCGAATACCCGATACCCTCGATCACCTCCCCCTTCCTGCGATCGATGGTCAGACTAATCTTTCTCTTTTTTTTTCTTTTTTTTTTTTTACACCACGCGATTTTTTATTTTTTATTTTTCACTTTTGACAATTTGTCAATGTGTCGAAAGCTAGATGGAGAGAGACGTAGCTGCGGTTGTTAAAGTTCGGTATTTTCAATTATTTGAACTGTATTTTCGTGGTAATAGTTGTACGTAAATATATTGTAATTACACTTACTTGGGTAATAGGAAATTGTGTTTATTATTAATGAAGAATAAAGCGACGACAAAATGTATATTAATTTTGGTCTGGGTAAAGAATGACGTAATAATAAAAAATCGATTCTGGAGGCTCGATATGAAGTTATATTTTCAACACGTACAAAAGCCTACTTGCAAAACTTGCTGGTTTTTCAAAGAGTTGTAAGAAACTTTTTCAACTTTATTCATACAACAATACACACTAACTTACGTATTAACTGCATATCAACTTCAGTCTAAATTTATAAATAAATTTTCCTATAGTTACGTAAATTTATATTCTGACGTGCATATTTACGCAGGATTCTGACACTCTCTTTATCTAAAAAAGATTTTGAACGTTTCTCGCCAGCGATAGGAGTAGTTTTAGTGGAAATTCTGCAGAGAGAAGGAAAGACTTCATAAGCCTTATTGCACTTGCGCGATGCATACGAATAACCACTGGACATGTAGTTTAACATCTTACGTGATTGAATTTCAAATTCTAAATTCTCCTTTTCATTTCTTCGGAAGATCTTCGCCGTTCTTCACCAGATCCCGAAATGCAATAAAAAGGAAAAGGGTCATTGTTCCTTTGGGATCCTTCGACTGAAAATTTTATTAAGAAAAAATACTCCTCGAAAAATTATTGAAAAGAAGTCGCCAAAGTGCACTAATGAATGTACCAAACGCAAATGTTAGTCAGATCGTAGAAATTGGTCGATCGAGGGGTCAGCTGGACTGTGACGTGGCCGAACGGATATTTATTTCGGGGTCATTACACTGATAAGATGTTATTGCTCGGTAATCCTTGCGGATGCAGGGGGTGGCGGGCCACATTTGCGGCTCCTGCGGCGTCCGTACATCCGTGTCGCGATGCATACGTGCGATGCAGACGATGCGGAATGCGGCATGCGGCGCGTCACAGGGCCGTACACGCTCGCTGGTGCGAATTACCCCGCAGAAAGCGGCGGGCCAGCGGAAAGGACGCTTCTAATCAGCCTGCTCGTTAATCCGAATTGCCAGCCGCCCATTCCCATTGTTTTCGCGAAATTGCCAAGCGGAAATAGGTCGCAGCTCTCGTCTGTTGCACGCACTCGTTGCCAAGACTTACTATACGTATCTACGTTACGCCTGTTCGATCACGATGTCGTTGTTACATTAGTAACGCACATCAGCATTAGTCGACTAGCGACAGTTATTGTTAGTTATTATAAAATCTTTTCGAATAAAATCTCTTCGAGCTTTTTGGAAAAACGTCCAAATAAATATTCTTAAAGGTCTCAGACAGGATGGAACTTGCAGAGTACCGAGATTAAAAAATTTTCTGTCCTTTTTAATTTGCTCGTCGATATTAAAAAAGTTCTCGATACTCGTAGCAAATACCGATGGATAGTAGCGACGAACGTAAAAGCTGGATTTTTAATTAAACGTTCGAACCGAATTTTCATCATTTCAATCCGCGATATTATCCTTTTAAAGAAACATTTCATGCGTCATACGCAGTTCTTTTTGGCAACGAAATATTTCGAAATATTTCATCAACATCAACCCGTCCGTGATACTTTTGCGAGCAACAGAATGATCCTTAATTAATTCGTATCTTGCCAAGAGCAAGTTTTACTCGCTGTCGGCACTCTTTTGAAAGAGGAGAAGATAGGGTAAAAACGACGTCGTTTGCTATATTAAGTAGAACCGTTGGCAATAAATAAAGGGTGGTAAAGCGGTGTAGAATTAAAGGCGCGTAAACCTGTCCGCGGATCCGCAATTAAGAATTTTGTCATTTGACAAAATGGCGCGGAGAGTGCGTTATAATTTACCCCATAAATAATTCATGCGTTTGCGCGCGGCAACGGCCTGCTATTATGGTGGACAAAGCAGGTGAGGGGGTTGCGTTGCATGAATTATGAATATTCAGTGGGGTTCGCACGTCGTGCGTTTCCGTCTGGCCTGGTATTAAATCTCCTGATGCGCGCGAGACTCGATGCATCACGCGTGGAATTACTGCCGAATCGAATTTTTTCGTTTCACCTTTTACTCTGTCGTGTCGAGTAAATTCCGCGGAGAGTGTAACGTTAACTGCGAGAAACGACAAAAGAGAAAGACGGAAGAAAAGGATAAAATTTTGGGGGGATAAAATTATATATTTCGTCAAAAAAAAAAAAAAAATTTCGTTCAGTTGATAATTGTTAAAAATGTTGAACTGGGTGTGCGAAGAGCAGGCAAGTTTCCTTAATTTTGAATTACGTACAAGAGGAAGTAATTTTGATCTCTAAAAATAAAAAAAAGATAGCCGTCTGAATTTTTGAACGCGTATAAATTTCGTCATAACTGTTTTCACTGTCTTTTGTCGATAGAGAAAGTAGAAGAACGCACGAGTGGAAATTTCGCTTCGTTAAATACTTGGATAATAGCCAGAGACTACCGAGTCCCTTTAGTAAGTTAACTGTTCTTCTCTAAAAAGTGTTCTAGAGGCTGTAACAACGGAGTAATTACAATTTTTGAAAAGTCGAATGCACAATGTTTTCGACTTTACGAAGAGCGCGGTAATTCCTTAATTTCCACGCTTAAAACAGAGACACGTACCGAGCAGCTACCTAGTAATTGTAAAGAACGTCACCGGTCCGTTGGATAAAGCTCCCCGTTGGCGCAGAATTCAGCGAGCGTAAAGTGAATTTGTTTTGTTTAATCTCTTTTTTTTACGTTGTACAATGGAGAGACGTGGGCGGAGGGGAGACGAAAAATTACGAGAAACTGATAAAAGCAGCGTGACATTCCGCGCGGTGGTTTTGGAGTCACGGTTGCAGAAACGTAAACGCGTCGTGCGTCGCGTTAATTTCAATCGTGAAAACGGCGAAACAATCCCATTTCAGACAACGAGACGCAGCTCCGGAAATCTGTCAGATTTCCATTTCAACCGGCGATCCTGTCCCGACTTTGTTATACGCCGCGTCGAGCTGCAACTACTACATTATCATTCTCTGTCGGTTTCAATTGATCGGCTTTAATCGCCTCGTATCACGCGAGATCGCCGATGATAATTGTTTACAGTCAGCCAACTAATTGAAACGCGAAAATGATGAGATCTGTGATTCGTTTCCCCTCCCCTAACGTTTCTTCTTCCCGTATTGCACGACCGCTACAAAATACAGCTTTGTTTTTGCACGACGCGACAGATACCGACCGACTTAATAATAACGCACATGTAGATCAGGTTAACAATTTGTCGCGAGATGTTTAAAATTGAAACGTTTCGTCGGAAGATAATTCCGTGTTACTTTTGAAATATTTCCCATTCGGGGGTTGTACTAACCCCCTAACCTAAACCTAACCTAAACCCAACCTAAACATAACCTAAATTCTTTAACTACACACGACGTGTGTATATAAACCATCTCGATTATTTAGATTCGCAAGTGCGTGTAATATCGATCCATCTATCCAAAATTAAATTTAAAATTTAGTTTCGTCGTTTCTCGAACCAACAATCGCAAACAGTTAAAAGAATCGAGGAAGAGATTTCGAACAATCCGCAGAGAAAGAGTTCGTTGAAATGGAAAAATCTCGCCGGAGCGAGAGAGGTATCATTATAACGAACGATGTAGCTGGGGTAAAGGGGACAGGAAAGTTTGTTTCCCCGGTGTTGCTGGGAAAAGGGGGGCAGGAAGTCGGAGGAAATAGGCGAATCGACTAAACCGCGGATATTAGTTCTCGTTAACTAGCCGTCTGGGGGATTGGGAATTTATCGGGAAACGGGGATGGGGATGGGGATGGGGATAGAGATCGCGGTGGCGGCCAATCCCGGATAGTTTTCGCGTCCGGGGATTCATCGTGCAAGTTGACAACGTACGAGGCCTCGGATCGAAGTTGAACTGCCTAGCCTCGGATACCGAACTTTGAGTTGCATCCAAGTTTAGCTGGTTGAATCGCGTTATACGTATACACGTGCGTGCCTCGGTGTAAACAGAGGGATTCGGCATGCTGCGAGCTTGGACGTACGTACATCATCGTCTCTGTTTCGCTTTCTTCCCACATACTCTGTCTTAATCAGGCGTCGCCTTCTCTTCTCCAAGTCTTCGGTAAACGTTGCTCGTTGCAACGTGTTGCATCGTGTCAGACGTTGAGGCATCGAAAGCGTTGTACAATTTATTTGTATTTATTGATCTTCAGTTTTTTGAAGAATTATTAAAATCGAATTCGTGTTTCGTAAGGCTACGGTTTGCTTTCTTTTCAAATCGAGTATACTGCCACGAGTGTAAACAATTGACGAAGACTTGGGAATCATAGTGACAGCAAGTCTCCGTAGTGAATACATTAAAAGTGTGAACATATTGAAATATTAGTAGTAATTGAAGGAAACAATATTGACAGTATCAAAGTACGTTAAAAATATGTTAAAAACGTAATAATAATGAAGGAGGCTCAAAATTTCATTAAACTAAATTAAGCTAAATTGATTCCAATCACACACTGTTTATTTAATTCTACGCGTTTATTTAATTCACACAATTCTATCCTTCTGCTCTACTCAAAGATCAAATTTATACTGTTCTCTTTCCCTCTCACATTCACGTGCCCTTAATATTATATTATTTTACAAGTACTCTCGTATTCTCGTAGCACTGTGCAACGCCTGCATGCCACCTGTGTGCCTGAACCATCTTGGAGCCATAAACTTGACTTGCACTAGGTTTTAGCACTCCTACAGTAATAATAATTATATTGTCACTGAAAGTGATTTTAGCAGGGGTAACCCAGAAAATCGGGCTTCTTCAGGTGCAACGCTAATGCAACGAAAATTAGCGATTGGTTGATTTGGATCACGTGATTCGTGAGAGGGCGTGGGGTAGACCTCGAGTAAGAGTGGCGTTGTCTGGTACTGAGCGATCGCTGTAATTTGTTTTGTAGCGATTCAAATGTTTGCATATCGATAAAATTTTATGGCAAAAAAATCGTCTTCGTTTCCTAGAATCAGAACAGTTGCTTCTCAGTGAGACGAATCATGGTACTGGGGTACAAGTCGTGCTGTTTTCATTTATTTCGGCCTCTTCAGGCTTGAAATAGGATTTGGTTTACGAAATTCTTTCCATTCATTCGTAACTCTCGGCCCTTCGACTGTCAACGTGAGAAAATTCCAATTTGTACGAACCTCTTAAAACTGATCAAACTCCACTTTTCGATCTCACGATTAAACGTTTAAAGCGAGTTCTTGTAATAAATTGTACCTCCGTACTTAGGAAGGTTCAATTTCTCATTTGCCTTTCTCACGCGAGGTGATCTTTTGAAATTTCATCTTGTATTTGTTAACTTATCGTTATCGTTTCTTTATTTTTTTTTTTTTTCAAGTGTCTTCTCTTCCCTTAATGGATTTTTCCATCAAACAAACAAACATATTAAAGAAGTGAAAAAAGAAAGAAGAAACCAACCAACTGTCTTTCGTTCAAGGTGTCCAACGAACGCTTCACGTTCTGCACAACTCCGAGCAGCCAGCGTCGGCGTTCGCGATTCTCGAATCGGGGAACAAGGTTGTCCCGCTGATAGCGGACGGCCTGTTCGACCTATTAATGTACAAGATGTCGAGCGTCTACACGAACAAAATGCAGAAGATAGAGTCCAAGGGGCCGCGTTTCGAGATCGGCGATTTCTGCGTGAAACTCGGCAGCGTGACGATCAACCAGAACTTCAAAGGCGTTTTGGTCGAGGTAAGTCCACCGACAAACCGAAACCGAAACCGAAACCGAAACCGAGACTCTCAGACGTTCCCTCCCAAAAGATGAGAGAAAAGACTAAAATGTAAAAATGGCGCGCCAAAACTCCACACGCAGGATGAAGCGAACTTTCCTCTCGTCTTTCCCTCCGGCAGAGAAAGAGTTTCGAGTAATTTTTCACAACAGACGGCGAACTTTTGCCCGGACAATCGGTTGAATGAATAATCGCGGCAGATGTCTGAGTCTCCCGGCTGATATTCGCGAAACTCGTTAGCAGGCTCACCGGCCGTCTATCGTTGCCGGGGGGCGATTCCGAAGGATTCGCGGCTGCTAATTAACTCGCGATTAAACTTGGAAACTGGCGGGCTAGGGCTGCGCTACTTCCGAAGCGCGGCTCGTATGCCGATCACGTGACGGTCGCGGAGCAATATCGATTGACAGCTCGGTCCACCGTGAGATTCAATACACGTGTGAGCTTCTCTTCTCTTCTCTCTCTCTCTGACGAATATCGCCGGCGGCGGCTTCCTTTCCAATTTCGATCCAACTTTTCGATTCGAACTTCAATTAAATCCCCCACCGGGCGTGAAAGCGCCGCGCTAGAAACGCCGGAAGAATTCGATTTGCGTTCGCGAAGGCTACCGCTGTAACGCGTCGCGTCGAGCGGCAACGTTGAAATATCGCGCGCAGTCGCTCGCGTAGACACCCTTTTCCGAATGTGCGTCTTGCGTCTTTTGAAATTTCATCGGAGCCGTTTCTGTTCGATGCGTTAAATGATCTCGATTTTTGTAACATGAACGTGTCGGTTCGTAGGAGCGACTCGTAGAGAATTGAATCGCCAAGAGTCGAGACGCGACGAGGATCGAACATTTATTAAACAACTGTGAGCTACGTTGGATTTCGATGAAAATTAAATTTCCGACTCGATTTATTTCCGAACGAACACGTTGTACCGCGCGAGAGAATTTCGCTCACATAACACGTACAACGCCACCGCAGACCATCGCGTCTCTGTGAAATTTTAGCTGCAGACGTGTGAAACAGATCGATACAGACCAAAAACATGCCGCGACGTTGTTAATTCTCTTTGCGAAGGAAGGAAAGATTTAGAAGGCATTTTCTTTAATTAAAGCCGATTTCGTTTTAACCCACGTTAAGATTCAACTGCCTCTCGCGATACTGCGAGAGAACGGTGTAACTTCCATTTTACAACTTGGACTAACGGCGATGGCGCCCTCGGACCGATCCAACAGCTATTCGTATCGGTAACAGCGCTGTTTGTATTCCACCGCGACATCGAATACGTTACGATAAACCCCCGGCACTCCCATTAATTTCGCTGGAGGAAATACTACGCCGTGGAACCCTACTAACTCGCTTCTTCGCCATCTTCCCCGTTTCTTCGATCGTTTCTTCGTTCGCTGCGACGGAAAGAAAAATCGCCGCGCGAGGTGCTTGTCCCTCGCGTAAAAAGATGATCCTCCTTTTTTTACATTTATAAATTTACAAGTCGTTTGCAGGAATTTTTTTTTTTTTTTTGAAGAAATTTACAAGCTATAGTAAAATAACACGTAATTTGTAATTCTTCGATATTTCCAAGCCCTGAATTCGTGACCGTTTCAAGAGGGATGGAAAGAGTCACGATCGAAAGTTGTACTGTCGATTACGATAGGACTCGTTGCCACTTTGGACACGATCTTGATCAGCGAGTGCGAAGAAAGGAGAAACAACTAGCGAAAAGAACGAGTCGCGATCGGTTTCTCTTAGAGATTCTGATAGACACGTTGTTTCAACTCGTTCAAGGCTGCTTGCTGTCCCGAATAACGTAATCGTATCCTAAGATTTTGTCACGACGAAAGACGCAATAGAATATTTCACTTTCTAACTCGAATCATTCGCAGTCAAATTAAATTAGCTTGATCTTGTTAATCATAACAACAAGACGCGAGGTGTTTATTATTCGGTCGGAGAATTACTTGTTAAACAAGTTCACGGAACGAGAAAAGCGTGTCGGTGGTTGACGCGTGCTGCAAACCAGCAGACGTTCCCTCGAGCGCTCGCTTTCAACCGGAGGAGATATCTTGTCGTCGGGACGAGGAACTTAATTCTCGTCCGAAGCTGTTATTCCTCGTTTCGACTTCTATTTGTACAAAAATTTTCTTCGTCCTTGTTACTTTGACCGAGATCATTTTTTGTAAAAGGAGAAATGAAATAATACATTCTTCTTTTATTTTATAATAACACACACCTTCCTTTTTTTCTTTTTATCACTGAAAGTGATTTTAGCAGGGATAACCCAGAAAATCGTGCAACGCTGATGCAACGAAAATTAGCGATTGGTTGATTTGGGTCACGTGATTCGTGAGGGTTGTCTGGTACTGAGCGATCGCGCCTGTAATTTGCTTTGTATCGATTTAAATGTTTGCATATCGATAAAATTTTATCACAAAAAAGTCGTCTTCATTCCCTAGTTTTCGGAACAGTTGCACTTCTGATTGCAAGATGTACTTTTCTGATTGGCAATAAATAGATGTTGAAGTAATTATTTTGCACCTTTCGCAGGTGGAGTACAGACCGTGTGTCGTTCCCGGAAGTGCATGGGAATTGATGCGCGAGTTCTTGCAGGGGTTCCTCGGATCTACCGTGTCCAATCAAGCGCCACAATATTTGCAGGTAATGTAATAAATAACACGCATTCCAGAAAAACAGATCGTCAGTATTTTCTAGTGGAAAAGGAAAAAATAAAAATCACTTATCATTTTTTACAGAACCGAATGAACGATATTTATCAACCGTTGGATACAATACAACAGTATCTGGAACACTTTGGTCAGTATAGGAAAGCCACTGGTGTAATTTAAAAAATTTTTTAATTTTATCGCCTTTTGCGTTGAAATGTCTTGAAACACCAATATCTCCTCGATAATTTCGACCATTACGCGTAAAGGTAATCTATTTCTGTAACAATAAACTCCTTTCAACAGACTATCTGTTATCTTTGCTCGTATGAAAGATCGTTCTCCCCCTAATATTGTGTCGTTAATGGAATTATTTTAATTCATTTTGTTGCATTTTTTTAACGAAATTCACGAATGATATGTGCAATAAGTGATCGATTAAATCAAGAATCATATTCAAAATTACATAAAATGAAGTTTCATCGTACATATTTCTAATTAATATTCACGAACAATCTCGATCGTAAATTTCGAAAGAGAGTGATTTGCTAGAAATTGAATATTGTTCGAGTGTGTGTTTCGATCTGTCGAATAGAATTACATTTTTATAGATATACATAGATCTGTACATTTTTATAGGTTAAATGGAGGATTGGAAGAAATCTAAGGGATCTAATTTCGAAGATCTAATTAAAAAAGTTTACGAATCAATTCTCGTAATTAGCTTTCGCCGCAAATGAAAATTTCTGATCGATTCGTGGACATTGAAACACCAGCGCTGCGGTGAAATGATAGAACTAAATTAATGATGTAATTTCAGGTGCGGAGATACTGCCATCTACTGGGTAGTATCACTTTTTTAAGTTTCAAACCGAAGAAAAAAATACATCGTTAATTTAGTTCCACCATTTCGCCGCTACGCGGCACCACTGTTTTAGATCAAATTTTCATTTAAAAAAAAAAAGTCTAATCAAGTGATTTAGTCCTGTCTTCAAAATTAGACACTCAGCTCCCTTCCTAAGTGTCTCGTTTGATTTTCAAAATATATACACGTAAAAAGATTTTTAAACTCTGTTCAATAGATTGAAACACTCACTGGAAGTCCCCACTTTAATAATCCTGAATTTGTTTCATTCAGATATTTATTTTTACATCATGCAGCAAGTGTAAAAGAAAAAATACTTTTCCTCTCGAAAATTGTAAAACATCAAACATTCAAACATCTCACTAAAGACAAGTTTTTCCATCACTGAACAATTTCTTTTCGTGATCAGATCAATCGTAATCTTGAAAACTGAAATCTTTTGTATATTTTATACGATTCCAAATGCTCGTATAAAAATTATATATTTGTAATATATGGATATAGAATATATAGTATCGTTGACAATGGTTCTGTCTTTAGTCATATAATGTTATAAAATAATTTAGGATTAAAAAAAAAACTAAATATTTGACATAGTCGATAAAATAGTAATTGGATTGGTAAACAGAATATCTACATTACCTACTTGTATCTTGACAGAATTACGTACGTGGATCGACTCATTTCTACAATTTTATTCACGTGCACCACTTTCCTTGTTTTCAGCCAAAATTAAAGAAAAAAAAAAGAAAAAAATAAAACTGTCCAAAATGATGGCAGTATTAATATCTCCATGGTAAATTACATCGTTAATTTAATTCCATTACTATACGATGCTAATGTTTCCATCTTCTTCAATTAACCAAATTTTCATTTGCCCAAAATACTAATTATGTATAAGGTTTAATTTGTCAATTTTTTTTATTCCATCTTTCAAATTAAAGTTTCAGCTTTCTTACAATGCTTCACTCGACCTACATGTATAAATACATGTATAAAAATTTACAAATTCTGTTCAGATATATCGAAACGCTCACTCAAATAATTTTAAGATAATAGTAGAAATCTATATTACAAAAGAAACAATGAATTACGAATAAAAATCACAAACTCTTCTAAATATTTTATTGATGAAAATTTTCAAACTAATAAATAAAAGCTAATAAATCTCACGTGTAAAATCACAATCGGTTTCAATTATATTATGACGTGCATGTATATTATTTGCGTCATATTTATGAATATTCATACGAAATGATACTTTGTTAATGTTGAAAGTTTTTATAAACGTTCTTTTCATAAAATCTTTTATATATATATATACACACACTCCATGATAAAAATAACATTAATTTTCTTTCTCAAATACTAACGTTAACATTATCTTTGAAACGTTTTTATCTAAATTATATTAATTGGCGTTATACACGTGCATAATCAATTTGAAAAAAAAAGGAATATTGATAAAAGTAATTTTTATCATTTAAATCAAATACATTGTTGGAAATATTTTTAATAAAAAATACACAAGTAGCTGTTCAACAACGATTGATTTTCATTTTCAACTTATGAAAATATGAATGAGAATCATTGGTCAGCAGAAAAAAATTGAACTTTGTACAATTACACGACATCAGCGCTACGTTACGCTGTTTTATCTGACCATTAGCATAGTAGTTTATAGTGTCGCGAGAGTAGTTGTAGTGAATTGGTTCTGTACGCAGTGAAGTCACAAAAATTCGATCAGTTAATAAAACTGTGCGTCGACAAAAATGGAGGTACATATTTATTTATCTAATGTATAATGTATATATATTAAAAGTAATAATCAAAAAAATACATAATTGAATGTACTTTTCTTATTTTTTTAGGTTCAAATACTGACCGCGAAATCATCAAAATTCATAGCAAATGTAACTGTAAGTAAATAAATAAATAAAAATAAAATAAATACATTTTTACAGGTCATTCACCGTTAACAGAAAATTCTTAAAATCTATGCTTTACCAATATAAAATTTATTCAGTACTTTTTGATAATAGTCTTTTACGCAATATACATAGATTTATAATGATATACACAAATTTAAATTTCTAATGAGAAATTCCTCTATGACGTATTTGACCTTATTTTCTTAGGTAGAACCTACTACAACTGTACGGCAAATTAAAGAAGAATTATTCAAATTAAAAAAAGCACCGCATATTCACAGGCAAAGTTTAAGATTAGATACCAAAGGAAAAGCTTTATCTGATTCAGATACCTTGAAAAATTTATCTATTTCTAATGGAGGAAAATTATATTTGAAAGATCTGGGACCACAAATTAGTTGGAAAGGTGTATTTTTAGTAGAATATGCCGGTCCATTATTTCTTTATTTATGGGTATATCAGCGTCCTTGGATATTTTATGGCGATACAAATGCATCCAAAATTGACAACGTAGTCCAGTGAGTTTATTTAACAAATTCTTAATATATTTACATAAATTATATAACAAAGAATTATATAATTAATATATAAATTTATAATTTTAAGAAAACTTGTGGAGCAAATTGCATACAATTTAAACCTTTAAAATTATTAATAGGTTTAAACTATATTTATTAGAAATTTTGACATGATATTTTACTTCTTTATATTTTCCTTAGAGATCATATGACATACTAATAAATAATTCATAAGTTATCACTGTCATTTTGAATTGCTAAAAATGAACTATAATGCTAATTAAATATTAATATAAAAAGAATAATTAAATAAAATTAAATATACATTAAATTCTTAATTCTTCTTTAATTTCAGTATGGCAGCTCTTTGTTGGACTATACACTATGCAAAAAGACTTCTAGAGACACTGTTTGTGCATCGATTCAGTCATGCAACTATGCCACTGCAGAATCTTTTTAAAAACTGCTCTTACTACTGGCTGTTTGCTATGTATGTAGCATATCATGTAAATCATCCTTTGTATACAGCTCCAAATCAATTGCAGTTCCTTAGTGGGCTAGTAACATTTGCACTTTGTGAATTGGGAAACTTAAGTATTCATATAGCTCTAAGAAATTTGAGGCCAGCAGGAAGTACAGTGAGAAAAATACCAATGCCCACTGGTAATCCTTTTACTGCATTGTTCAATTTTGTATCATGCCCAAATTATACTTATGAAATTGGCAGTTGGATTGGTTTCACTATCATGACTTCATGTTTCCCAGGTATAAATGTTTTTTTATTTTATCATATTACACGTAATGTTAATTATATATAATTATCATATATTTTCAGCTGCTCTCTTTACCTTTGCTGGTGCATATCAAATGACTCTATGGGCATTAGGAAAGCATAGAGCATACAAAAAAGAATTTTCTCAATTCCCAAAAAATAGAAAATCTATCATTCCATTTATTCTTTAAATAACATAATTCTAATTTAAGGTAGTTGTGTTGGTCATTATTATTCATAACATTGTTCCAATTTGTTTAAATAAATAATTTACAACAAAAAAAGATCGTACATAATTTACTGTTAAACGATTTTTACACAACCAATTAAAAAAGTTCCTACTTACGCGTGATAAGCATATCTAAAAAGTAATTTTAGTTTCTGGTTCTTCGCAAGGTAGTTTGCTTATCAATTTATACATATCATCTTTTAAAGCAATTATTATATTCTGACACTCTTGCATTTGAGACCTGTATTCAGTTCGCAATTGTTCATGCCCGTAACACACTTCTTCCATTTTCTTTCTTGCTTCTGATGGCTTTATATCTTTCGCCGCTAAACCTAACAAACTTTCCATATGCTGTATATGTTTTCTTGCGTCTTTCAATTCTTCTCTCAAAGCATTTAATTCTGTTATTAAAATAATATTTTCCTCTACTGTTTTATCTATATCTTTGCCGTTGCCTGCCTTATCCTGGAAAACTTGTCTTTTAAGAGAAGCTATCGTTCTTTCTAAATGATCTCTTTGTTTTATAAATTCGCATTGCGCGTCTAAATCCGCTTTACGGCTACGCAGAAATTCATCGCTTGAACTGTACTTGTGATATAATTTTGTCACAGCAGCTTTTAACGCCTGTGGTTCTTGCACAAGCCCCGAGGCATCAAGCAAATCTACTCGTATTCTTTTTAAGAGTTGTTGACATCTTTTATTCCGATGTATTTCATATTCAAGTTCACGTCTTACAGCTCTCAATTTTTCTCTCAATTCGTGTAACTGTAATTCTAAACTAATAGTAGTTTTATGCAAGTTTACAAGTTCTGTTTCCATATCTCGAATTTTCTCTTTCAGCTCTTTGATCTCTTGATCCCGCGGTTCTATTTGATTCTTCAACTCTGTAATCTTATAGTTCAAAACGAATTTAAATTTCTCCAGTTCCTGATTTGTACGCTTTAGTTCGTATATCTGACGTTCCCTATCTTGAATCGTAATATCTCTTTCATTTATTTCGCTTTTCAGATCTTCTTTATCTTTTTCTAATTCCTGAATAGTCTTTTGGAAATAACCGTATTCGCTTTGCACTCGTTGCAGCTGTCTTTTCAAATCTTCAACATCTTTCAAACTAGTCATATATCTGTTACGCAATGTTCCAGCTTCCCCTTTCAACCGTATATTTGCCTCCTTTTTTTTATGCAATAGTGTTTCATAATTTGTTTTTAATTCCAAAATCTCTTTATCAACATCATCTTCAACTTGCGTCATCATTTCTTCGTATACTCGTGCCTGCTGCGTCATTTCATCCTGATTTTCTTCTAATTGCAATTTTTTCTCATGAAGAAGTGCTTCGTATTTAGTGACTGCTTTCTGCAATTCCTCAATGCCGTGCTTCTCTACCTCTTCCAATCGTTTCTCATAATTCTGACGTACGTTATTCATTGTATTTTCAAGCGCTAGATACCTATCATATTCTACAATCAGTTTGGCATTATAATTCGTTTCCATTTGATTCATCGTCTCTTCGTGTTTCTCCTTCATTTTAAGTATTTCGACGTTTATTGTATTTAGCTCATTCTTATGGTCTTCCTGTAATCTACTTATCTTGTCTCTTAATTCTTCGATAGCTTCGAAATATCCTTGATGTATATCTCGTACTTTGTCATTATGTACCACTTCTATTTGACGAATTTTATACGCGTGTTCGGTCTCAAGTTCCCTCATTCTAACATTTAAATCAATTATTGTTTGTATTTTCTCTTGCAAGTCATCTTTATTAATTAGCACTTCATTTGTATATGTCAGTTCTTTCCCAATCTTTCCTTTTCCTTCGGGATATATTAATTTCCAAATACATAAACTACCATCCATTCCAGTAGATATCAAAAACTGTTCGTTATAAGAAAGGGCAATCTGCAAAGAATAAAGCTTAATTACTTTGTACTTTACTTCATACATTTATAGGTTCCTACCTTTGTAATATCAGCAGAATGAATATGAAAAGTTACATAGTGTATCGGTTCTTGAAATGGGCATTTTACTGATAAAATAATACCACCGGGGCAAACTAGAAATAAAGCTTGATCTTTTTTCCCTAGTACTATGGAATACATATTTGCATCAGGGAAACTATGTTGTCGCATCTAATATGAACAGTATATGAACAGATTATCTTCTGTTTCTGTTTATAAAGTTGTAGAAATTATATGTTATTACCGTATTGTCTTTTATCTCGTATATATTATTATCATCGGCAATGCAATAAGTAATCTGTTCATCGGCAGAAAGAGCAATATCATGTAAAACAATCCCTTTTAAAATTATCTCGGCAGAACGACGACCAGTAGTCATATCCCACTGATAGATTGTACCTTCTGCACCTAGTGTAAGTAGTTTTGTATCTGTTTGTGACCAAAGTAAAGTCTTCACTCTATTAGTATGCCCTTTTAAAATAAAATTGCTGGTAAAACCAATAGTGCAATAAATCTGTACAATATTTCCATTAACAGCGGCGAAAAAATGACCCCCGTGACTAAATTTCACGGTCTTACAACATCTTATAGAAAATTCCTCCATAGGTAATAAATCGTCTATTAGTATGCTCATGAAACGTAATTTATCGCTAAATCCAATCAAACAGAAAAGACCTGTAGGATGTAAAGCAATTCCACAAATATCTTCTGTATATTGTTTATGCAGAATTAGTCTTTCTGATTCAAAATCCCACAATCTTACACTATGGTCAAGTTCTCCACAAGTCATGAAAGTGGATTTCCAAGCACATACGGAGAGATCATTTATGGGTCCAAAATGCCATGCTTGACCCATAATTTTTAACTCTTGTGGTTCTGGATCTACATTTAAATCTGGTCCCCATAATTTCGCGTAAAACAATTGAGGCCAACCAGTTGTAATCAGCAAACGATCTGAGCTTAAATTGACATTCATGCTATTGACTTGATATAAATCTTCATTCTCTTGCTTTGATATTTGCGTTGGTATTATATAAATATTTCTTTTTGTATATTTATGCGGGCCTTCCTTCTCGAAAACTATAATTGTTCTTGAGCCAAATGCATATGCAAAACCTCTTTGAAACGCAATTAAACAACGAACATTATTTTCCCATGGAATGTCTTCTTTTGCATCCATAGTTGTAACAGAACTAGTAGCTTGTATAACATATTCTTCACGAATTTTCAGATTCATGAATACCGTGTCAGTCATTTTATAGATATTTTTTAAATCACCATTCTCTAAGTAAAGTATTTTACCATCTTTGGTCCCAAGCAATAATCTATCCGAATTTAACCAAGTCATAGAACATGTAAGAATATTGTCTGCTTTAGAAAATCCATACGGCCGCCATACAGTGTCAGAAAGAGTCAAAAATTTAAACGTGTATAGACCTCCAAGTGCAAGTACTCCTGCATCAGATGGATTACAAGCTAATACTTCTACAATAGCTGATGGATTCTGAGGAATGCCTACTTTTATACTGGACTCTACTTTTCCCTTTTCCCAATTGTAAAAAAGCATTGTTTGATCAGGCTCTCCTGTAACTGCTGCTAGATGCTTATTATCAAAAGTAAATTCTATACATGTAAATCTTGTTACATCAGGTGCATCGTACGGTATTCCAAGAAGTTTCCTTCTTTTCAGTGTATCAATATCATAAATAGATATAGTAGGTTTTTCTCCAATATCGCATATTGCAACATATTTTCTTTACAAGAAAACAAGAAAAAGATTAAAACAATAATGTTTGTAAACTTTATATTAGAGGATATAAATACTAACTACATGTGGAAGAACTTACTTGTTATGCGTAACTGAAATTATATTTATCTGTTGTTTCTCAGATAAACGTATGAACCTTTGTCGATATTGCGGCACATTATGAAGTGCTATTACATTTCCAACAGGGTACAGAATTTCTGAATCCGAAATGTAGTGAGCATTTGAGCTTATATCAGTTTTTAAACCATAAAATACCCTACTTTGCAAATGAACAACCATTCTAAGAATTCTTTTTTTTCTTTCACTTAAAAAATACAAAGATAACTTTCGAATTTTATTTATACACAAAATATACACGTCTACTTCTAAGAATCTGTATTTATATTTCCATAGCAACAAACATGATTAACATTCAAAAATTATTATTTACGATAGTAAGCAAAAAAATTTGCCGGCTCCAGTAATTATAAATAAAATTGTCAATAAAAAGTCGATCATACATTTATACATTCATATAAATATTATGGTTCATATTATACAACAAATTTTCTATTTGTATAATTTTATATTTGCTTAACATTCGTTCATAAATTTTCCGCCATGTAATGTGCGACTATGTTCAGATAGTAATTAGAAGAACGATCTGAACTTGTTGCAAAGTACACAAAAAAGTAACCTCAATGTGCTTCGTATAGAAATAATAGAAACAATAATTATTAACATTATAATAGTTTAAAATACTTTTGTTTTAAGTTGTTAATTATACATGAGTAACATGTGTATTTAAATAATTGTCTGTATCCTGCATAATACAGACAATGTTTTATTTGAAAATCTAACCTAAACCCAGAAATTGCCTTTTAATAATACATTTACAAATTGTTATTTAAATAAACAATGGCAGATCTAGATAATGAAAAAGATAGCGAATTTAAAACGAAATCTGTTGGTCGTTTGACAGCAGAATATTGTAAGATTTGTGGAAATTTATGTGATCCATATAATAAACCAGCATTATCTTGCAACGAATGTTCAAAAAAGATTCATGTAGAATGTTTGAAGCGAGGAACCGTTCCAGCATCATTTGTAGGAGATGTATTTTTTGATTTAGCTTGTTCCGATTGCAGTCCACTCGGTGAAGAAACAGTAGTACGCAATAGGATGCCGTGGCTGAATGTAATTGTATTAACATTGTATAATTTACGTGAAAAGTCAAGTGGTATCAGCAAAAGAGGATACTTCCATTGGAAATCTGACATTAGTACATTTGTTGACCGTAATTGGGATTGCTTATTCAAAAAGACAGTGTACGATATTGCATTAGAAAATCAATCAAAATTGATCATAAAATTTACATGTCATTATATTTTTCTTATTTTTTAGTAAAAGAAAGAAAAATTGGACTGGTACAATATCTGGAACTCTTTCTCATTACAGCGGAATTTTTTTTAAGTCAGGAACAGCAGAATTAGAAGAATCTGGATGGTGGAGGTTAATAAACAATGACCCACCTGAAATTCTTATTGCTAAAAGTAATCAACAATTCTTATGACTTTCATAAAATATAACTATAGTTATGATTTTTATATAATATAGTTACATTTCTTCATTATAGATGAAAAAATGATATTAGATCGTAGAAAAAAAGAAGCTGATCAAGTAAAAGCTAAAACATTAAATAAATTACATAGTCCAACTCTATCAGAATCAAGTATTTCAGTTGGAGAGAATAGTAGTTATGTACATGCATCAACAAAAAATCAAGATTGCTCTACATATTCACAAGCATATGTTCAACCTGATAAAACACTATTTGATCTTTTACTTGAGGAGAATGAATTAAACAGTATGTATCCGTAAAATAAAATATAAATAAAACATGTAATGAATATTTAAAATTATTATATATATTATTCAATTTTAGATATAGATATTGAAGATGATATAATGTCTACTGAACAAAATGACACACCATCATTGTCTGATTTAATAAGAGACTGTCAATATCAGACTAATAATTTCCATTTTTCACAATTACTGGATGATTTTACATCAGAATGGACCTCTACCACAACAGACGCTGTATCACAAAACCTTAATATCAAAACAGATCAGATGAAGGAAGTTGAAGAGGAAGAAGACCACAGTAATGACAGTCTAAATGAAGAAGAGAGCAACGACAGTCCAAGTTTTGTACAAGAACAACCACCTGTTTCTTTATTTAAGACCACACAACGACGTCCATGGCCCTGGCAACGAAATTATACTAATAGTATATATTTCTGTCATATAAGATATAATTCATATTTAAGATATAATTCATTTCTAAGAATTATTTTTTAATATTATTTTAGGGGAAAAGATTCCACGTATGACACTTCAGGAAGAAGCATATTTATTACAACAAGTTAATAAATCGACTCTGAACATTGCACCCCCGGAAATCAGACGATTTTACCGAAAGTTAGCTGTACGAAAATTGAAACGTGAATATGGTTTACCTACATTGGATATCGATAATTTTGGTTGTAAGACAAAAATACTTGACAAGCCTTTAAAAGACTCGGGCAGAGTTTTAGATCGATTTTTTGGCGATGATTTAAGTTTATTTGAACAAAGATTACAAGGATATAATGAACCCACATCTGTGCACAGTCCATATACCAATAGAATTTTAAAACCATTTATAAGAAGAGATACTTCGTGCTATCCTTTATGGTTGAAAGTAATGGACGAACTTCGTGCTAAAGTCAATAAATCTAATCCTAAATGGAAAGCACCACCACTGTCGCCGATTGATTATTCTTACGTGAGACCACAGCACATCCCTGCGATTAATAGTTTGTGTAGCCAATTTTTTTGGCCAGGCATTGATTGTAAGTAAATATAACAATTACGTAATAATTCAATGTAAAATAATCTGTAATAATTATTTTTAATTTTCTAAATATATAACTGAACATATATCTGTATTTGCGTTTTAAAGGAAAATTTCATTTTTTCTAGTGACAGAATGTTTGCAATATCCTGACTTTAGCTGTGTGGTTCTCTACAAAAAATTAGTCATAGGATTTGCAATTTTAGTTCCCGATGTTGGTTACAATGAAGCATACATATCTTTTTTTTTAACTCGCCCCGAGTGGCGTAGATCTGGTATAGGAACATTTATGCTTTATCATCTAATTCAAACGTGTATGGGCAAGGATGTTACATTACACGTTTCAGCCACTAATCCAGCGTTAATTTTGTATCAGAAATTCGGTTTCAAAGTCGAGGAATTTGTTCAAGATTTTTATGACAAATATATGCCACCGAATTCACGGGAATGTAGACATGCGCTGTTCTTACGACTGAGTAGATAAAGATATATTAAAATGATGCATTTATTACGTATGTACGAAATATATATACATAATGTTAATTAAGTCAATTTTTATTATTATATATAAAATACATATTTATTTGTTATGCGCGAAGAAATACTTTCGATTTTTATAGAATGCAATGTTAATAAATTTATCTAAAATATTATTAAACTTTTTAATATATACATGATATGTACATGATAATGCAATACGATTCTTATAGATCTGAAAAAAAAGTAAAATGCAATTTATACAAATGGCCATGATCTGTTAACGACAAAAAAAACAACCTTGATTATATTTGATTTCTTTCCTTGAAAAATAAATTTCAACTGAATGATTGTCATATCCTATATAATGGTGTTAGAATTTAACAGCTGACGAGTGCAATAAAATAGTTGTAGATATTTTATCAATCAGAAAAATTCATTTGCATAATATTTAAATGTCTTTATGAACATGGCATTATGTATATGTATGCATAAAATTCTTAATAGCGAATTGACCAGGTATCAATAGTACACTTGGCTAAGTTCAGATTGTAACGACAACAACAATTTCTGTTATTTATTTCCGTAGGGTAACATTAAATGAGCAAAATTCTCGTTATCTTGGAAAAAAATGTCAACTACTTTACGAATATTTACTAATAATATATTAATTTATTTATTATATTGTTTATTTACTGTAGCAACAATATTACATTTCATAAAGCCCGGGCACGATACTCGGTCACGTTTTCGATCTATAACGAGAAGTGGGGGTTACTGACGTCATAGAATAAGTGCTACGGAACTGCCGTCGACTCATTCTCGAAAGTTCCGGAAGCCACTAGAACGAAAGTTTGTATATATGGACCGCACAGCTTACGCGACACTTTAGTACGTGAAGAGAGGTGTTAAATGTTGTTTCAAGCAATCTGTCAGAAACAAATATTTCATCGATTTGCGTAACATTTTCGATAAATCACAAGTGAATTCAGTGCCAATCGGATTTTCTAATCCATCGAACGATAGCAAGAACAACAACGGTAAGTGTCGAATGGAAATTACGAACGCGAACGACGAATACTGCCGTAGGTAATCCTTGGATTCTGTCAGATGTTTGCTGAGGAAGGGAAAAAAAATGGGCGATTCCACGGTGGGGAAGATGTTCGAAAATATATTTTGTCGTGTAATTTCACGGTAGGCAATACGCTTTGATACGAAGATTAGGGCAGCCATCGCGTGGACACGGTTAGAATTTATTTTTACGCTGCTCGAAATTGTTGCACGTTTGTAGAAGCAGACACGTTCGTCGCTTGTACGCGCTCATCATTGCCAGAAATAGATATCGGTGAAACATGTATACGTGGGTGTGCGTTAGAGAGACATACTTTTGTCGAGAATATGCGAAAAAAAATGGCAGATCATTGGCACTATCGCATTTGATGTCTATGTGCCATTGTTCTGCTTGCAGTTGTTCTCCGATTGCGGGAGCAACGTAGCATGTTTTACTCTTTCGTGCTTTCAGGAACTTCATTCGATATCGAACGCGAACGTGATTTTCAAAATCACGTTCTCTGCGCTTTCAAATTTTGGGAAATTATGCAGCCTTCTCAGAATTGGTTTTCCTGACTGTAAAATCTATACGTCATATGATATTAGCATTCGCACCTCGAGGTTTGATTGCAAAAGATTTCGCTAGAAAATTCAAGATTCTTGTAGACACTTACTTCGTTACTCCGTTCGTCGATAACCTTTCGTAAAATAATATAAAACTGTGTAATTAAAAAATTAGGATGGGAATCGTTATATGTAACAAAAAAGAGTATTTTTTGTATCTTACTACTGTAATTTGTAAAAGATGAAAACAGCTCTTTGTTTTGCATGACGTCGAAGTCGTACTTGAAATATCAGAAAGAGTCGCACTTTTATGGTCACGTTGCGTTGACCATCATTTCCCAAATCGTTGATATAGAATATTACACAGATCCTCGAAAAACGAGTTTTGCAATGATGTAACATTTCGCTTGAACCGTGCATTGTTACGTGTGTAATTTTCGCACTGTGTGTAACAATGTAATTCGCGTAAAATTTAACATACAGTTCGATATAAAACAATTCAAATAGACCAAAGTAAATTTTTGCAATTTGGAAAAAAACCATAAAAAGGTATTGCCGAAATGTAATTTGATAACAAATAAAATAAATAAAAAACGAAAATAAATTGATTTTTTATTAACAAACAAATGTAATTTTCATTTCTACATAATGAGTAATATATCAATTTTCTTCTTACTTAAATTGTTACAGATCAGTAACCAATGGGGAAAGATTATTATAAAATATTAGGCATAAACAAAAGTGCCAGCGACGATGAGATCAAAAAAGCGTACAGAAAGTTAGCTTTAAAGTACCATCCTGATAAAAACAGGAGTGCTGGAGCAGAGGAGAAGTTCAAGGAAATAGCCGAAGCCTATGAGGTGCTTTCTGATGCTAAAAAGAGGGAGGTGTATGACACCTTCGGCGAGGAGGGACTAAAGGGAGGAGCTGGGTCAGCAGGAGGCGGTGGTGGTGGAACAACATATACTTTCCATGGAGATCCAAAAGCGACCTTTGCTCAATTCTTTGGTTCTGCTAGTCCTTTCCAAACTTCCTTCTTCGAGTTTGGAGGTCCTATAGGAAACCGATTATTTGCTTTCCACGATGATGACATGGACATAGATGATCCACTTGGGCTGGGAGTTGGACCACAGCGCCAAGGTGGCCAAGGTGGAGCTTTCAGATCACATTCTTTCAACTTTGTGGGATCTAACTCCGGCAGAGGAGGCAATAAGGATCGTGCTCAAGATCCTGCTATTGAACACGATCTCTACATCAGTTTAGAAGAAATTCTACGTGGTTGTGTAAAAAAAATGAAAATTTCCAAACGAGTTGTACAACCTGATGGCACTACTAAAAAGGAAGACAAAGTTCTTACAATTAATGTCAAGCCAGGATGGAAAGCTGGCACTAAGATCACCTTCCAAAAGGAAGGTGACCAAGGCCGTGGAAAAGTTCCAGCAGACATTGTTTTCATCATCAGAGACAAACCACATCCTCTCTTTAGAAGAGAGGGAAGTGATATAAGATATACATGCAAGTTAAGCTTAAAGCAAGCTTTATGCGGTACTGTCATTGAAGTTCCTACGCTTACTGGCGAAAAAATCAACTTAAATTTGACAAGAGAAATCGTGAAGCCCAATATGGTTAGGAGGATTCAGGGTCATGGCCTACCATTCCCAAAAGAGCCATCAAGAAAAGGTGATCTCTTGGTCTCGTTCGACATCAAATTTCCCGAAACATTATCGCAAAGTGCAAAGGACATACTGTACGATACTTTGCCTAATTGAATATGCAAAATTGAAAACAAAAAATGCATGGATAATTGTCATCACAACGACAGTCCTCTAATCGTCCCAATTGACGAGAGTAAACACTCGTGTACGTTCTAGTACATAAATGCGTGATTAGAGAGCTGTGAAAAAAATATTTGTTGAGGCAATGCAAATAATAATTTTATCTTCTAGCTAGGAAAATGTGATTTTTCCATTAGTCAAATGTAAAGAAAATCAGATTTCTGATTTGAGTTTAGACGAGTTTACGTTCGTTATAATTCGAAATGGTAAAACGAAAGATCATTGCTTTAATAGAAACAATGAAATGTACTTTTGGCTTTACATGCGGGAAGAATGATCCTAAAATACTGATTACTGATTGACTATGTTATGATTAAGTTATATGATTTAACAGTGTGAATCGGCCGTTTGTATGAATGTGACTTCCCTAATTTTGTTTATTCTGTACATTTGAAGTACGTACGTATTATGTAAAGAGTTAGGGCGAATGAGCATATGTTTGCTGCGTGGATGGATTTGTAAGTATTCTTTGACGTAGATGCGTGATGCGTGCCTGATTTGTATGAGTGATAAATCTGCAGAAATATGACAATTTGAGCTACCATCACTCTATTCAAATCGTAATATTTTATTTTTGTTGGTTTTTCATTATTTATACATTATAGTTTGACAATCTTTCATACACATAGAGGGTAAAAGAAATTAAATTCATGTATTGTCATACATCATCAAAGCACAAAAATTGTACTTTGCTCATTAATTTTCTTTGATTTTACGGTGATGGGTGGAAGATTTTGTCATATGAAAGCAAGATGTATGTATAAAGAAACTGTTTATAATATCGAGCTGATTGTTTTCTTATGTAATGCGTCTTCTTAATTTTAATGGTTGATTAATTATTTGTACGCTAAAATAATATCGATACAATTAAGTGACACAATTTTGTATTTTTATTCAGTCCTTTTGTCTCATGATCGCTCCTACGCTAGATATAACATCGGGACACTCTTAAAATAGACAGCGAAGTAGGTGACGTCATCGTCCTATCTCCCGAGATACTTTCACACACAACTGTATAGTGAAACAGTAGAATTTGTGTAAATACGCACATATATATATATATATATATATATATATATATATATACATGTATGAGGTTCATACCCTTCATTTTTCATACATGTATTTTTATATTTATACTTCGTACATGAAGTAAAGAAAACGTCATAAAGTGGACAATAACGAGAAGAAAAAACGCGAAAAAATTTTTAATATCAACAATCCCATTCAATTCTTTTATCTTAAAAAATAGTTAAATTTGATACTGTGTGCCTTATCAATCACATGTTGCAAATTCACACGACTTTGTAATTTATAATTCATCAAAATGAAATGAAAATATTGATATCAATAAAAAGATAATTACAAAATAAATAACAATTCAGAAGGAAAGTAACATCGTACTAGCAAAGTATTCGTCCAAAACTAACGAGAAAACTGTTCGCGTTACTCTCTCGGGGAGAGCTCACCCCGTTAGTTTCACCAACTCTACGTAATCTTTATCGATCCATTCGTCCTCGTCTGGCGGAAACCCAATACTGTACGACAGAGAGGTCAAAAGAGGCAATCCGTCGGAGCCCAAGCTCAAATACTTGATCGTTTGATCGTCAAGACGGAGCCCTCCGGCATGTGCGTTTTGAGGCCCAAATTCGAAGTCGTCTTTCTGCCGACGGTCGTTCGGCAATGTTTTCTCAAAACGAAAGCTCTCCGGCAGACAGTGATGCTGGCGACAAAAATAATTTTGTCCCTCCTCGACGTGACACCAGGTCCCATCTGGAAAGTATGGGTCAAGGCCAAGATCGTTTAATTCCACGCGCGGAGTGTAATAAGACGCTATGTCTTTTCTCCGACAGAATATAGCGCAGGCCATCCACGGCCTTTCGGGCTCGTGCGGCGCCTGCAGCCCGCCACCCTTCGCGTCCAATTCTGGCAATTTTTCGCTGAACTCTTCGCACCTCAGCGTCGCGAACTCGTTCGCGCCCTTACGTTTCCTCTTGCACAAGCTGTCATCCCTACAAAGGAGCACGTCGTAGTACGATCCCTGGCAACCGGTTTCTGTATTCTTCGGCGTTGGCCTGTCGCAGTATCGTTGTCTAGTTTGAGCGCCGGTTGATCTCAACAGGCATCCACTTTTACAGGGTCCTGTTTTCCACTCGCTCCACCCTCCCGGTTGAACGAAACCGGGATACATCTGCAGGGCGTTTCTGCATTCACCGCCGCGGCACTCTTTGCCAGCTGCGCAGTAAGTCCCATCCAAGGCAGGTCCAGCAAAGTAATACCCGCTTCTGTGCACGGTCTTGCACTGCAGAGACTCGCAGACTTTGTGATACGTGGCTACGGTGGCATCTTTGTCACGAAGGAATACTTCGCACTGCCTTTTCGCAGTCCATTCCCTGCCTGGCAAATTGAAGAACTTGGTATGATCCAGTCCGCTATTTGTAAACGAGGCTGGCCTGTCTTTGAGACAAGGCTTCGTATACGGGAGCTTTTGAGCCACGTTCCGACTACATTCCGACCAAATCGTCTCGCCATTGGTTCCTCTGCTGGGCGACATTATGTAGCCGTCCTTTGGACACGCGTTTCCAGTCGAGTCGTGATGCATGCCTAAACTTTTTAGGAAAGAGTCATTAATTTTTGTTACTCGAGCATTCCGTTCTCTCTCTCTCTCTCTCTCTCTCTCTTTCGTAGAGAGAGGGTGTCGTCCAACTCTCCTTCCATTAAGAATGAGATTTCCAAAACCAGAGGGAAAAAGTAGAATCTAGAAAATTAGTAAACTTACTTGTGACCAATTTCGTGCGCTGCTATGTACACGGACGTGAACCCTGCCGATGGGAAGGGTTTCCCAAATTGATCCGTCACGCCTAATTCGGCAATAACGCAAGAGTATTGGTCGATGCACAGTCCACCTACTACTGCCAGTCCCATGGTAGCACTATTTTTTCGCCCGTTCTCCGCAACGTAGAAATCCAAGCCAGAAACGTACAAGCCCATGTCCCAATGATTAGGATGAGACTCGTCCCCTGGATTATTCGTCACTGCGTAATTGCAAAAAGAGTCTAATAATTTCCCTCGTTCGCCGTTGTGATGCGGCAGATCGCGAGGCTGCCTCTGCATGATCTCCAGTCTAACCAGAGAAATGTCGATTGCAATTCCTAAACTTGGATGATGATAAATCGCCTGTACGCCGTTTACATAGGCTAATAACATGTCGAGGATTTTCTCGTCGAAGTTATCATCGAAAAAAGGAGAGAAGAGATTGTAGCCAGTCTCGTCGAAGAACAATGCCAATTTTAACGTCAAAGCATCGTTTGCGTTATCTTCGTTGATGTTCTCGAGTGGCTCTTCTCGCTCGTTACCGTCTGTTACGTAATTATGAAACTGAGCGTGATAATCCGCGTCGTCCTCGAAAACGCGAAAGGACGGTGGGCTCTTTTGACAACGTGAGGCTCTCCTAATATTTCTGAACGTCGTCGCACGTAATGATCATCGAAGAATGAGATCTCCTGGCTCTGAAGCGGCGTAATCTCTAACGTGATGTTCTTTAAGAAAACGAAGCCATGCTGCGATAAAAAAAAAAAAAGAACTTGTTTCACGAAATATCCTTCTTTCTAATGTTTCTCTGAATTTCGATACTGACCACTCCGCGTTCACCGCAGAGACTCACTGCCGCGGAACTAACATCATCTCGATGGAGGTAATGACACGAAACTGATTTACCAAACTCTGTTAATTCCTCCATACTATCTGCATCGCCGTGTTTCCAAGCTTTAAATCGAGGTGCCGTGATCTTATCATTTCTGTGTAATATTAGCTCAACAGACTGGTCGAAAGCTTTGAAAATTAGAGGAATCTGCAATTTATTCGATGAAGTAACCTTATGACGTTATATTTGTAGGAAGAAAGTAATTCAATACGTTTGTTGCTAATCGAATTTCCATTATTTACACTGTACTTCAATGGAATAATTTTATTAGAAAAAGCTACTTTCGAAATTTTTCCGATTCGTGTGTATAAAAATAAATATAATGCAATGAATAGCTACCTTCGCGTTATCTTCTGCATTCCATAATGGTAATAAAACAATTTCGATATCTTGCGTGTTTCGAGCGAACGCTAGTCGAAATAAAAATAGTAGAACAGTTTCTAATACGAAGGCCATGCTGCACGTTACAAATTTCAAGTTCAAGTACTCAGAAGAGCAACAAACTTGTTCTTATATATACGCGTACGGGGTTTGTGAAACCCGTATATCGTTTATCTTTTGCAAAAGCATAATATACTATAAGTGTATGCTGGCACCTGTATTGCAAATGTCATTGACGTTGAATTTCGTATGAATTATGTAAGAATAATGCAGGAGTTCCATGTTAATGTGTATCGAGATGCATAGGAAACGGAGTTCATAGGAAGTTGATAATTTACATGTATACATTATGCGATGGTACAGAATATACAATTTTTCGTTTGAATGAACGCGATGATAGCATTGTTAATGGAACGATTAAAAATTTAATAAATTAAGATAAAAATGTGGTATATTTCAATGCATTGGTTACTCGATGTACAAAACAGATACTGTATGAAATATAATCTGTTCAGGTAGAACTTTGTACTTTGTTGCATTATATCTACAGATACTGTTTACATCTGCTTCTCGGTTCTATAAAGTCATGTTACGATCATTTCTTGTTCATGTATTGTTCGCTCACGCAACAAATCAATGAATTATCCTAACAAACGTACTAGCGTGTTCTTTTGTTTACGGCAAAAGTATGTATTATTCCATAAATAACAATCAACATAATCAAGCAACATCGTAATAAATTTCTTTCCCTTGGATATACGCTTAAAAATATGTCTACCATGTCTATGTTGTTCTCTTTTCTTGTTACTTCAATAAAATGGTAACAATATAACATCGGTATTATTTTCATTGTATCATGGTTTGTAAAATTCGTTTTGTTATTCTTCTTCTTCTCCTTTATTTTTTTTTTTTTTTGTTTATTTTGTTTATTGAAGTATTAAATGGAAGGTAGAAATAAAAGAGAAAATATGCTTGTTACAAAAACCTTAGTATTAAAATATTTCAATAAAAACAATAAATAATAATCATGATCAATAATAAAATTAATTGAGAAGATCTTCGGCAGTGTATATATAACTTGCTAAACTTGGCAGGTGCCTACAATGTTATTTAATTATATCATATCAATAGATAAAATCGTTAAATAATTAGATAACTTATTACAATCAAGTGACGGTCAAGTCAATTTTTCCTAGCCCTCTCTTCTTCTTTTTTTCTTTTATATTTTATCGATGACAATCACCTCTTTCCCATGCCTTTTCTTTTTTTACAAATTTTCTCCGCTATATTTACGATACAATGACTAAAAAATTTTTCGTATAACATAGACGCACTGTTTAGAAAAGCGCGCCGTATTTTATTTACAAATTGAGAATCTCGTATAAGCCAGCGAGATTATTTTGAGTCTGATCAAACTCCGCTGGCGATAATTTCTTAATTCGAACTCTCTTGTAGAAGAGATCATTCTTTGGATTATTCTGCACAATCTTACAAATCAATGAGTAAATTTGTGCCAGAAAAAAAAGAAGACAGAAACAAAAAGAAAAAACAGAAAAATAAATTAGATTTAACTTCCGATAGTGAAATGACTATTCTTCGCTATCTGTTGTCATATTCATTTATGAGCAACAGTGAACACTTCGATAACTGTATCCTCCGGAAATAATTAGGGGACACAGAGCTGCGCATAAAATATGCAGCGAATATTTGCTACGAACACACGTAGGTTTTGGTAGCTTTTTTTCTTTCTGTTTTGCCGGCTAGTTTCATTAACTACAACGCCCATAATATATGGTACATGTTTTACACAGCACTTTCTTTTACCTTATTACATTTTATATGTAACAATCACGTACCATAATTATAGATGAGTTCATTTACAAATTGTTTAAGTTTTCCTCTTCTTTTTTTTTTCTTTCTTTTTTTTTAAAGGAATATAATCTCTATGGTATTAGCATATATTTTATGAAGGCAAACACATTCTCACCGTATGTTCATATATTAAATTCATAATGATTATCTTCTAAATTATTGTTTTCTTTGCGTCAAAAAATGTAGTAGCTAATAACATTAATTTTGAATGTTTGTCAGTGAGTAATGTATAACAACAGGGTTTTCGACATTCTGTCCACGTTTTAAAATACGCGTGTGTATAGCTAAATATTAAATAGATTTTAGAATCGAAATACAGTTTGAAAAAATTTCGCAGTATGTTTAGCCCCAGTAGTCAAGATTTTCATTAAATAAATGTATAAGCCCAAATTATATAAAAATAAACTATAGAGCCAAAAGAAATAATGAAATAAAAAGAGAAAAATTTTAAACCGTAAACGAGAACTATGATTTGTAGCTGAGTTGCATATTTCGAAATTTAAAATTATTTTGAACACCACACTGCGAAGAGCAGGAAAAGAAAGGAAAGATAATTCTACTGTGAAAAAAAATAACAAGTAGAACTCCATTTATTTGAATATAGGGAGGAATAAACAATTCATATAATTAGGATTCATATAATAAAAAGTTTACTGATTTTCCTCTACGATTTCATTCAAATAATGAATTCATGCTTGTATAAATAGAATCAATTGGCAGGAGTACAGTTATTTAGTGCTAACTAAAATTTCATTCCAACAAATGGAGTTCTATCGTGTGTGTAACCAAGAAAATATAGATTTGCGATCAACTTAATTCTGTGAACTTAACAAGAAAGAACCCATTAAGAAGCTTAATATACTCGCTTTTCAAGATACATATAAAAAGTTGATTAAAATTATTCGTCGTTCGAAGACCACTGTCCCGAGTGATTCCAATCCCAATCCTTGCCTTTGGGACGAAACTTACTGGTACTTCCAGAGTTGTTCCAATCTCTATGAAAAAACTTCTTTTTAAAATGATGCCGTTCCGGATCCGGTTGACGTTGATATTTTAGAGGCACCGAAGACGTGCTACTGCTACTACTGCTGTTACTGCTCGTACTACTACTATTGGAGGGATTCGGTGGACGAGGACTGGTCGGTGAAGGTGTACGTGGAGGTCCCAGTGCTTCGTCCGGCGATGGTATCACTGGTGGAGGTCCCGTTACCGTACTATCTGATCCTAAACCGCTATCAGGACTCGTGTTTACTCCCTCTGTAGATCTTCTTCGCTTGTCTAATTCTGTCGATGCGAACGCAACCAATCTATCAAATCCGGAACTGATGCGATCTTGCCAATCCGCTTCCCCGTCTGTAAAATAAATTCCACTTAGATACTGCATCGCTTATACGCTCTAAAACGATACAACGTATTTTCATAAAAATAAGCCTTCTCAATAATTATGCAATAAGATATATGTTTGTATACTTGCAATTGTTACTTTATTATTCTTTGTATATATATCAATATACATATATTTGCATATATATCAAATCATAATTAGTGTGCAACAAAATAGTCCTATTAGTAATGAAATATCTGTATTGTATTTGATCATAGTAAAGTTTATTTTAAAGATAGAGTATAAGAAGCTGTACATTTGAAATATAATTGAAAATATATACCCCCTCCCCGAATGCAACCGCGATCCCAGGGGGAAGTGCATCTATGAAGAAAAAAGAGGATTTAGGAGATTTTTAGTGGGTATGGTCTCACACCATGGCGAACCTCACATTGTCACGAATTAATGGGTATGCGTAACAGCATTTTCTCCCCTCACAAAAAAAAAAAAAGTAAAAGTAAATATTATGTCCATCAGGTAGTTAATAAATGTCATCTGTCTTTTTTTCTTTTTTAATCATACAAATCATACAAATAAATCATTTATTAAAAAGTAAAATATGTGTGATATTTACGTATCATGTACAGTACCTTGTAAAATCCACATCATCTTTTCTTGTACAATGCATAAAACTACTCAATGAAAAAAAATACTACATTAATCATATTTTATATATTATTCCAATCATGCAGAAAAGCATGCACCAAAATTATAAAACTAAAAACCCATCAACTAAAAATACATTATTTCTATACATATCTAACATGCTCCATTTATTCTTAAATTCCTTGTTATGCATAAGTAGGCTGTAATTTGTGAAAAATTTTTGAGTCTGGCTTATTTTCATGGAAAATGTATTATATTATACACATAATATATCTAGCATATATAATGTAAAAAATAAAAAAGCTAAGAATCTAAATCTGTATTTTATCGAATGGCTGTAATAATTGTAATAAAAAAAAAAAAAGGAATTTTGAACAACTCCTGTGGGATAACTCACCAGCAACCACGAACCAACCCACAGACAGCCGTACTTTTTGATTTCTCCCTCTGAATGTGTCTCAATCTCTAATAAAACAAGCTTCAAGGGTTGTGAGTGAGATTGAGTATGTGACAGACAGATCTAACCAACAAACAGCTACAGTGCATCTAACAAATACAGCAAACAACAACAAAAATAAATATAAATAAAGATCAAGTACCAGCTCCATAAGATAAGGTAAACCATAATCTTAAACCATTAGTGCATAAAAAAACTAATAAAAGATGCATAGCAGAAACTAATACAATAGTGTATTAAAAAAGATAAAGCAAAGTGTTTAGAGTATAAATTCTGTATAGTAAAGATATAAAAGAGTATTGATGAGCAGAGTAAATACACCTTGCGTGTAATAAAATTAAAATATTAATAGTAGAATGAAAAGTGAAATGTATTTGCCATTAATTTTAAGATCTTCTATTCTGTTGCTGGGTTGGTAATTTTTATTACTAAGTATGGTTGCATTATAAAGACTAACTTATTTTATTATATAAAAATAACAATATCAAAGAGTTTTTAATATTTGGTATATAGTTCAAAACTTTCAAAACTTTAAATGTGTTGATACTTTTTCTTACAGCCAGTGTGGAAAGCATATTTTAAAACTTGTATATATACATTCCGAAGCACTTCCTACTCTATTACTTTGATAAATGCATAATATAAAAAGTAAAATAAAAATATAAAACATTCTGCTCACCGTCATCGCCAATACCGTTTCGTTGCCTCTGCGTTGTCATTTGAGGTTCATCGACTAGTGGCGTAGACGTATTAGAATGCGGTTCCACAAGAGGACTCAAGGGCGCTCCGCTTGTGCTTACTGATGATACAACTGCTTCTGTTTTTACTGACATCGTAGGTTGTGATTGACAAATAGCTGTTACCATACCATTTGTTACTGCGCTGCCATTGTTGTTGCTATTGGTTGCATATCGAGGATACGGCTGAAATCTATTATGAAAGAAATACAGGTTCGATCACTTTTTCTAACGTGAAAAAAGAGAAAGAAAAATGTAAACGAAATTCCAATACCTTCTACTGGTAGTCAACATTGACTCGGCCTTTGTGTTGTGATTATTTAATATGCGAGCATGTAAAGATGCAGCTAATCCTTCTACTGGCAAAAGCTCGCCGTTTGATGCAGCCTGTGATGTATGCAATGACGATGGAGGATGGGCCTGTGTGAGTGACTGAGAAGGATTGTCAGAGAAATATGACTCATGATAAGGTTTGATGTCTGCACGGGGTAACTGAACTGGTGTATATCTAAATACGGAAAGACAGATTAATTGCAAAATGAAACTTCTGACATGTAAGAATACAATTACTATTAACATAATAATAATATAATACCTTTGTGGTTGTGTTACTGGAGTAAATAACACTGATGATCTTGAAGTTGTGGTAGGAGTACAAGTTGAAACTGCAGAAGAAGTTGGAGCGTAACTTGCTACGTGTGCTAAAGTTGATAAACCAGCATCACCCTCTACACTAGCTGGTCTACTAATCGGAGAATATACGGTTTCTGGCCTTATCATTGCACTCATATCAACAGCTGCATTTATTATAGATTGATTAGATATTTCCAGCGTTCTTTCTATTTCTCCACTGACCAAATCTCCAATTGTTCTAGTACCAAGTAGTCCATTTCCTCCCGTTGCAATACGATTGTCATGACTCGATTGCCTCGAGTCGATTATTGGCCTGTCAGATGGTGTTAAATGAGACGAAAGACGTTCTTGAGAAAGATGACGACGTAGCGCCAACTTCGCAGGTGAAACCTAGACAAAGTGATTTCAAATTACAAACGTTTATACACTAGATAAAATTATGAAATTACCTGTGTATAATCAGGAGTAGAAACATTTTGTGATAATGCAATACGTTTTCTATCTGGCTCAGTCTGATTTTGTAATTGCACCTGTAGTTGCATTTGTTGCTGTTTATTTCTATTTTGTTGATCTTCGTTTAAAACACTTGTAATAATACTCTTTAACCTATCTTCGAAATTTGCTACTCTTGGAGGTTCCTGAGTTCTATTTGTTGCTTCTTTATTATTTATCTGTGGTTGTGAGGATGAAATAGATGATGAAGTAGTAGAAAAACTGAGAGATGCTTGTGGCAGTCGGGTTCTAGAATTATTACTAGTACTACTATTTTGTCTGTTTAATATTCGGCCAGCTTCTATTTGCCTGCCGGTCTCCAAAATCTTTTGCGCTAATATTTCTGGATTATTCTCCTGTATTTTTCCGATATCAGGAACATCAGGCCATTCTTGCGACCTAGAACGTCCTTCTCTATTTTTCCGCGATGATCCGCTTTTTCCATTTTGCTGCTGATGATGATGTTGACTTTGCGAATGTTTAGAACCTAACACTTCTCTTTGCTGCTGAGCTATCGCAGCAACCTGTTTTTCATTGCTTGCTCTTTCCAATACATTTAGTTCATGTTCCAATTTGGATACCTATAAATTTATTAGAATTCATTTTATATATTTAAATATTTGTTTTATATCATACGTTACATTAAGAATAAATTACATTAATAAAAACTAGGGATGCGTTCGAAACTAATATTTAAATACTCGGAACTGAGATCCAAACTTTGTATTTCGAAACTCGAAACTATTGAAACTTGAAGCGTTGATTTTATTTCATAAGAGGAACTTCTTATTTTAAGAATTGGAATTTTACACTTTTATATGAATTTTTATTTTGTTTTTAAGTGAAACAAAATACAAACAAAAACATAACAATATACAAAAATATTTAATTCAAATTCTTGTTTAAGAACATTAATATCCGATCTTTTTCTGAACCTAATCTACTTTTTTTGTCGACTATATGTACTGAAATACCTCAGTATATAATGTTGGTGTAACACCGATGGTATAATAAGATTTTTTTTTTCTTATAATTTTTTTAGATTTGGATATTTTATATTATCATTTTCTAGAATTACGATCGCACATCTCTGCTCATATCCTTAAAAAATCACGTCCGCGAAAGATTTCGCACTGAACATTCAACATATACACATGAATCAAACATTCTTTATTCACGCTGCGAAGAATTCTTTATTCATTGATTTTATACCTTTTTTTATCTGAGTTTCGAGAGTTTCGAGGTTTCGATGTTTCAAGTAATCCATCCTAATAAAAACATTCTATTAACCTGACAATGTAATCGTTTACGTTGAGATAAAGTCGCAGAAATTTCTTTCAATATATAATCCTGAGTAAGTGGCTGTGGTGGATTTGATATTCCATTCGTATTTGCGAGATTACTATACTTCTCTTGTAATTCTTGATGTCTAAGAGCAGTTAATCTCGATTGTTCGCTCTCCATAGATGCAACCTGGGCCTGTAGCTTACTTGCTTTAGCTTGCAATTGTTTATGTCTAAGAACAATTTCCTTAGCTTTTGCAAGTAAATCTCCAGGCGATGTTGCATTTATACCTAACTCGGTCATTCTTGCTTTTAAAAGTGCTACGCTATCATCAATTAATACTTTTATTTGTTTCTCTAATTGTGCCGCTCTTGATTGTAATTTTGAATTTCTTTCTCTTTCTTTTGCAATATCTGTATTAACTAATATTCTGTATGAAGGTGTTCTCATCGATTCTAACATAAGCATGAATTGGTCCCTGCATACAAAAATATATTTGTATAAATAATTGTATATACAAACAGTATATGTACATCAAAAATAAACATACCTGTACAAGTCCAAAAGTATCTGTAATGCATATGGAGTTGCGGACGGAGCAGGTGGTATACTAAGTTCTTCATGCACAGAGGTGGAATGTGACTGTAATGAAAGTGATAATGAAGACAGTTGTTGATCCACACAACCAGGTGCGGGCGGTGGTTTCTTTCCCAAAGCTTGTGGAGATGTACTAAGCAATGTTTGACTATGCAGTAAGTCTAAGCCAGAAATATTAATTGTTTTCTTGGGCTTTGATTTCTTTACTCCTCTTCCTCTTTGTCTACCTCTAGCAGGAGGTCTAGTTATACCATTAGATTTCCTATTTAACTTTCTGCGGATCTTATTTGTTTGCCGGCGATTTTTAATATTACTTTCATCCGCATCTGAATCGCTATTTGTTCCTTGTTGCTCCGAATGATTCGGACTTTCTAGCTGTCTTGAAAGATCTCGTTTAGCTCTGTCACCTCTTTCTCCTCTATTTATAATCTTATTACTATTGCTGGCAGTGTTATTTATCACAGAATCAGAATTTTCATCGCCACCTTGTTTATTATTCTTTAAGCGATGGAAATAACGTTCTAACTTAGTACGATCAATTACATGTAGATAATAAGACACTGGTTTACCAGTCCACGAGACAGAACCTTTTAGTGGTGACATTTCCGACACATGCATTATTGTACCAATATCTGTAAATAAAAAAAAAAACATATTTATAAATTTATTCCATGAATGTCTTAATTTCTACAAAAATATAATATGTTACCACTGAGATTTCTATCTGTTATGCGAAAATTGAGAGGGCAAAATGACTTTGACGATACAATCCGAGCTCCATCTCGTAAGTCAGCAAATCGTTCTTTTAGTTGATGATCCACCGTTGGACCAAATGCAAAATTATTAACAAACACTATCGTAGCTCCGGTAATACTTTCACGATGTTCATCAGCTAAAAAATCGCCTTTTACCAAACGATATTCGCCGCATCTTTTTCCATACCAATTCAACCATTTACGAAAGTTTACTTCCATACTCTAATATTTGACAGAAATAAGAAACTTGTAGAAATAATAATTCGATATTAGTTCAGCAATACTATCTTAAAAATCTTAAAAAAAAAAAAAAATAACATACCTGTGCATATCTTGATGGTACATCAGCTCTTTCAACACCAATACAAATTTTGCATAATGTTGCTGCAGCCATTTGAAGAACCACTTGACCAACTCCAGATCCCAAGTCAACAAAAACATCATCTTCTGTTACATCAATCTGATCAATCATTTGACATACAAGTTCATAACTTGTTTCTCCATATACCTCTGGTGAAAACGGCTCATATTGATTTAATTTGTCTGGTTCCACTACTGCTTGATTATATGTTTGCTGGAGTATGTGTTTTAGTAAACCTCGGCTGGGTCGTTTATTCAATCTTTGAGATGGTAAGCTGGTACCTTTCTCCTGTGTAAAATTATGCTAAATTATTGTAAACAGATTAAGGATTTAAATATAATTAGTTATTTTACTCACCAGTTGCACTAAACTATCAATTGCTCTATTAAATTTGTCACACAAATTTTTCATACTTTCATAATCTCTTGTGTCATAGTCACATAAAATATTATTTTCTAATGGTAGTTTCAGATCTGGCAAATCTTCGCAAACCCATCTCATTGTTTCAACAACATCAAGTGCACCATCGTGACGATCCTATAATTAGTTAGTAAAATCCATTTCATTTAAACATGTAAATTTTTTTAAAGATTATATAAAATTATTTTTTTTTCTCCATTTTAAAATTATTTAGTATTTAGCTTAAAAATTATTTGATTGTCAATATTTTTTAATCAATGGTAAGACCTTAGGTATACCTTAAATATATTTTGCAAAACTCTGTACACTGTGAACAGAACATAAGTTACATTGTAATAAAGATTTATAGCCTGCCTTCCTATTTCTTGACATTTCTTGCAGCCATAAATCAGTATTCTCTGATTTATGGTTCCAATACAAAGGTATTTGAACAAATAGAAATATTTCTTAGTCACGATACACTAAAATTATAAAAGATATAAAATAAATAATAAACATAGATAGAAAGAACAATTATCAATAAACAGTTTATACAAAGTAAATTTACAGGACATCATTTTCAGATATACCGAAGGATACATTGTTTTTCCTCTATGTATACACAGGATATACAGCGATCAATTAAAGATCACGTATACAACAAACGAATTATTAATAATCATACGATACGGAGAATTAAGAGTATTTCCTGATTCTAGAACAAAATAAATGTGACAGCGTGACAAAATAACGGTGGCAGAGATTCGCGTCGTGCAAATACACGGTACGATCAGCTGTGAGAACGAGTGTTAAACGACAGATCACATAGCAGCATTCCACATATCTCGCACCAGTATTACGTATTTCCCAGAGAGACAGAATAATTTCAAGTGTACAGTTGACTGAATACTCACAGATCCGGATCCAGAAGTGAGGGGCCATTGATAGACGATCGGTTCTGCTCCGGCTGGCGAGTGCAGGCGCAGCTCCATTTTAGCAGGGCCGTCGTCCTCGTCCCCGTCGTCGTCGCCGTCCACTTCTTTAATAAGTCGTTTCTTTCGAAATCCCAGCTCAGGATCGTGTGACGTAACCACTTGGTTTAACCGTTCGGTGGAGGATCGTGATCGCTCGTCCTCCCCGCACTAGGACACTACCACTACGTAGACGACGCTCGTGGATCCCCCCGCTCCGCGGTTACTTCCCCGAACATGAAAAGACACGAAGGGCCACCTTCAGGGACCGTCAACCCACAGGAACAATCGTTAGCCTCGAGGGCAAGCATCCAGCATTCGACGCGACGATGGGGAGGGTGAATGGAACACGCCGAAACGGCCACCAAGGAACACAGAACACGAGGCGCACAACAGAAAAAACACTGTCAGACTATTGTGCTCAGCTCAAGAAACAGCGGTTTGGGGGGGGATGACGACATCAAAACATGGCGTCATGCCTCTTCCTTCTACCGTATCGTGCTCGTGCGGCAGCACATCCGGGTGTTCCGCGCCAACTTGCTCCACTGCGCATGCGTCTCGGTAACCGTTGAACTTTCGACCGCGGATACAACTTTCTTGTTGTGTTGTTATTATCCCACATTCCCTTCCAATGTCATTTCATGTATGTTTTACCTTTGCAACAGAATAAATACAATAAACATGAATTTCAACATGTTACTGACATCGATCGAACTATCAAAGAAAATTATATTGTACATTTTTTGCACAACATAATACAGTATGATACAACGACCGACGTATTTATGATTAGAAAAATTCTGTTTACCGAATGAAGTTTAAAATGTCAATGTAATGTATAATGTTTGTAAACTTTTGTTTCCTTTGTTTAGTATATATATAAGGTTGTTTCGTTTTATAAATAAAAGGTCTGTCTATGCATATGGTCATACATAGTGAAGAGCGACAAATATCGATATTTCTAGAAGCGCAATTACATTTACGGTATGGTATGACCTATTGGTAAAACATGGTATTTGTCACGTAGGCAATCTCGTACACAAGTACCAGCGCCTCTGTAGATAATGTACAGAACTTTAGTTTTGCTACTTAAGGTCATTGTATTATGTAATAAAATCAAAGCTGCGCAGGGCACAGGATGTTCATTTGACAAAATTGTGTAATATGATATCGAAATAAACATACCACGTATTTTATAAAATATCAATAAGAAAATAGTACTTAATGTTTCATATACCTGTGAAAATATTCGCCAATGTTTTGATACATCTTACGGGGTTCATGCGAACTAAAAGGAACGGTTACCACTGAATGACGTGTTGCATATATTTCTTGATAGTAAATTGTAAATATATTAAAACTAGGTTAATTAGGTAACACAATAAACGTGTAGCCATGACGGATGAACTGAAATTAGATCACCGTGCAAAAAAAAGGATCAAAGAGGTTAAGAGGAAAGCAAGACCAGGTAAACATATCATAACCTAATTTTATAACCTATACGTTGACGTGATATGGACGTAAATTACTTTTAACAAACAATTATTCTTCACGAATTATTTTATATTACTAGTATGACTAGAAGTAATTGAGTCACCGTTTGTCTTCTTGTGACGCTCGTCGTTATAAACAGAATTTGGATATGTGATACAAGACCGAACTATCTTTGCCGACCTTGGATGATGTAACTTCAAATTTACTGAAAGTATTACGATAACAATGTAATATAATGCACTTATTCATAAATAATTTACTGTTTCAATTATTGTATAAGCATTAAATATCTTTCATTACATAGTATCAGTAATACATACAAATACAATAAATCTTCATTGTTTACATAATATATTTTATTATTTTTATATTATTAAGACGTCCCATTGTTTTAAACATTGCTCTTGTTCTTTCCTTTACAATAATCAAATGTTTCTTCTAGAACTTGGTGATAAAGCTGCCTGGATCCAACATGGCTACAGTAAAAAGTTTGAATCATTTTGGAATTTTATGGATAATGTGGATCGTATTGACGAATCTAAGGTATCTACAGAGGAATTTATAGAAAAATATGAAAAACCTTACAAACCTGTGATAATACAAGGTGTTCAAAATGGTTGGAAAGCCCAGTATAAGTGGACTATAGAGGTACATGTTAAACACAACAAACAACAAAATATGATATTGATATTTATGGCTAATAATTTTTTACTAAACTACAGAGGTTAATAAAAAAATACAGAAATCAAAAGTTTAAATGTGGCGAAGACAATGAAGGATATAGTGTAAAAATGAAGATGAAATATTATGTACGCTATATGCTTAATAATGAAGATGATTCACCTTTGTACATCTTTGATAGTTCCTTTGGTGAACATCCTAGACGAAAAAAATTACTAGAAGATTATGTTATTCCTAAATATTTCCGTGATGACTTGTTTCAATATGCGGGAGAACATAGGAGACCACCATATCGTTGGTTCGTTATGGGACCTGCAAGGTCTGGTAAGTATGTTGATTATCTACATAAAATCAGATACAAAAATTATGGTAATGATGTTATATGTTTTTAAAAATATCTATATAAATAACTGCTTTATCTAAACAATTATTTTAGACTACATTATGAATAAGTAATGTGAATACAGGTACAGGCATACATATAGATCCATTAGGAACGAGTGCCTGGAATGCACTGATTTCCGGACATAAGCGATGGTGTTTATTTCCTACACATACACCGCGAGAACTTCTTAAAGTATCTGCAGCTGAAGGCGGTAAACAACGAGATGAAGCTATTACATGGTTTTCTGTTATTTATCCGCGTACAAAATTACCTACTTGGCCACAAGATTGTTTACCCATAGAGATTTTACAAAATCCTGGTGAAACTGTCTTTGTTCCTGGTGGTTGGTGGCATGTTGTTTTAAATCTTGATGAAACTATAGCAGTCACTCAAAATTTTTGTTCCCGTACGAATTTTCCCGTAGTGTGGCATAAAACAGTAAGAATTGCATATAAAAAAAAATAAATACATTTAATTTACATGTATAATTTTATATGTCTACCAATTTTTATTGTAGGTACGGGGAAGACCAAAATTATCACGTAAATGGTTAAAAGTGCTCAGGGATAAAGAATCAGAATTAGCAGCATTAGCTGAAACTATAGATGTAAAAGAAGATACAGGTATTGCCAGTGATTCTTCCAGTGGTTCTTCAAGTAGTTCTTCAAGTAGTAGTAGTAGTAGTCAATCAGAAGACAGTGCCGACGATAGCGGTCAAGAATCATTGACAACACATAAAAAGAAGAAGAGGTATATTTATTATTATTATTATATATTTATTATTATTTTATATATATTTTTTGAATTGAAAGAAATCCATGTTTAATGTTGTTGTTAATCTATTTATTTTTTTGTAATTATAATTAGACATAATACTGTTTTTAAATTTTTAGAAGAAAACTAAATAATAGCCAACTCTGACAATATCAAGCATATGGGACCTACAGAGACCTCAGACTGTACAGTATTAACCAACAATTATTGTTCATACTAAGAGTATATATTATAATTATTACCACCTTTATGTTCATAATAAAATAAATGCTAGATAATACCAAACTTGTTCTTATTAAGTAAATTTGTTTAAATTCTATACTTTATTCCCGATAATGCACTTAATTTTTGCTAAATCAATTTTTGTTTAATATTATGTCTGGACTTCATATTTCTATATACTATAGAAATGCTTTTTTGTTATTTAAAAATTACATTTATAAATTCTGTATTAAATGCTCATCATATTCATTAAGGCAGTATACGCGAAAGTTAAGTTATAAAATATTTAAAGTCAAACAATACATCCATGTATAATTTCAAACATAAAATATCGAAATTAGCAGGCAATAGTCAGGTGCATTATCATTACAAATCTTCACATTAATTGTCTATTATGTTATAAATTAATATAAACTAACAAATAAATAAAAAATAGTATAGTTACAAAATAAATACAAGATTTCCAATGAGTGCATGTATTAGCTTTTCAATGAGTTGCTTCTTTGGAAAGTTCTTGCATCTCTCTTATAGTAGCTCCACAGTCTCACCGTTCCGTCACTTCGTTGATATGGTGACCATGCAAAGCACCAAATTGGAGTGTAAACAACATAGAAGCAAAGTAATACAAAAAATTAAATTAAACTTTCATATTCGTTAACTTATACAAGTTAAAGATTATGACAGAAGTATTATTTTCTACTACAAGTTCATTCAATCAAACAAGTATTTTACATAGTATACATTCATGACTGCAACCACATTATTAGTGATAAATTTTTACTAAAAATTTGCACAAATACTTTCAAAAAGCAATACTTGATACACGCAACTTTGATAGAAACGATTATTGATCAGAAAAAGAAATATTAAACTTAAAAAAAAAATCATTAAATTATTTTATGTTCAATAACTAATCTAATGTGTGATGTCAATAAATAATTTTACAGAAATTTAAAGCGCATTTCCGATTTCCATTACATCCGAATAGTACATAATTACATATCAAAGCGTTTGAAGCAGGAAATTAAAGTTATTATTATTTTATGATTTATCTTTTCATTGTATTAAGTAATAATTTCGAAACCATTGTAAATGTTAGCAAATCAACTATTTGTTTTTATAAACAATTAAAAAGTCAGAACTTTATCCAATAAAGTTTATGACAAACATGTCCACATATTTTCATAAGACAGTAAGTGGACAAGCATGCGCATTACCACATCAACAAATTATAAATGCAAAAGAATATTATGCAGCAAAATAGAAAAATAAGTTAAAGAGAAACTGTGGAAATAGACATGGATAATGAGGAATCGGGAATACGCCACAGCTTCACCTCTCCAGAGCTGTAATCAACATTTGAGATGTTATTCCATCCAAGAAAGTTATGATATATACTGAACCCGAGCAGATATTAACTTAAAATAATTTATCTAATCAATTCTTTTTTTAATCAAAGTTTTTTTATTTTTACAATATTGCAGCTTATATTTCCAATATGCTTCGGGTCAGTTTAATATGAGTAATAATGCCAAGTATACTTACTTGCTTGCAGTAAAAACATGTTGCTGATTAGTCGTTACAGCATTGATAGCAGTACTGTGTGCTCGAACTTCTCCTATTGGAGTACATTCTGCTTGATCCTTTGGTACAGACCAGGCTTTTAACACACCTCCTCGGCATCCAGATATCATTATAGATCCATTATTAATCATACATAAACCCAAGATCCAATCTTTATGAGCATTATTCAATGATTGGACTAATTCCATTCTGCTCAAGTCCCATCGTTTAATGCACATATCCCTTGATCCTAAAAATTATAAATTTAAAAAATATTTTAAATGTATAAAAGATGATATTAAAGAAAACTAATTTTAAAAATACTTGCCAGAAAACAATGTTGACTCATAAGTTGTTAAACATTGAACACCGTCGTAATGTGGAGGTGCCAAACTAACCGATTGTCCGGATGCATTTGGTTCAACAAGAGATATCAGGTGATCTTTGCTACCTGTTATCACTCTACCATCATCTGCGACAGCCAAGCACATTACTGCTGCAGTATGTGGTGTACTTAATCTTCCAGTATGACTCAATTTACGGAGATCCCATATTCTGACTTTATCGCTAGATGCGGTATATAATTCTTGCTCGTCTATGCTGAGGACTAAATCATTGATAGTTGTTTCACCAACAGGAACTTGAAGTACTCTAGATGGAGTTGATAATGCAATTGGTCCACTTTGAGTTTGACCAGATGAAAATAAAGTTTTTACGCAATTATTTCCTGCCCGCAAGTCCCAGACTTTCACATATGCTGAAGAAACGCTAAATAATAAATTATACATTGGTGAATATTTTACTGCTACAACGTTATTCGGATGACCAGTTAATGTGAGATTTTCGATTCCTGTTCCTAAATCCCATATTTTCACAGTTCGATCTAAAAATATACATGATTAATATAAAGATTCATATAGATTCATACGCTGTTAAATGTTTGTTTTACATTTAATACCTTTTGAACCGCTGAAAAGCAAATCAGAAGTTGCGCATATCGTCAATACTGCTTTGCTATGACCTTCAGCAACGTGAGTGCATTGCAAAACTGCTCGTGGCTGTGTCTAAGAAAATATATATCATGTATAAATAATAGAACACTGCATTTGTACTATATTTACCTTGCCTTGATATTGAGAAATAATTCCTTTCATAGGTTGCGGATCTGTTGATGTTGGTTGTCTACTTGCTGTTAGCCTGGAGAAAACATTTTCTTCTCGACTGTTGAATCGTCGGTATGTAGTCGGAGATCCAGGAGGTGATGATACATCTGTATGTGCTACCTGTTCCCTAGTTGAGGGTTTGTTATGTTAGCGTGTTAGTTAGCCGGGTATCTTGTCAATTTTAATCCAGGATAAGCTATATTTTTTTTTAAGATAACATGAATCATGCAAGTGCACAATTACAAATTGATTTAATATAATTAATAAGAATGTGCTGAATTATAAATATATTAATCTGTATAACATTAAATATATTACAATCTAAGAAAATATTGCATATTAATATTTGAAAAATAAAAGATATAATGATTAATTTATGAGAGAATCATAACAAATAAACATCATGGTTTGTTATAAAGAATGTACAAAAATATAAATAAAATTTCTGTCAAGGGACTTTTTAAAAGTATTTTCATAGGAGAGTGTACCTTAAGTGTTTGTGCTTTTATTTATTAATCGACATGTATACAAAATAGCTGCTTACATATATACAAATTTGTAATTTTTTTGTGAAATAACGTGTTTTATACAAATAGAAATTTTTGCAGTATTTATACATATTTATATTAGAGAGAAATAAAAGTGTATATAAATATAATACATTAAATAGGTTGCTTTGTATTAAAACAAGCATTACAAGGTACCTGCAGTCAGAAAAATAAATAAAATATTATTACCAAATTTCCCGAAAACTAAACAATTTTCAAATGCATTTTGTGTGAGATATAAAGTTTTGTACAAATTGTATTTTCCTTCTTAATGTAACAATTTCTATATTAGTCAACTTATTTTTTAAATTATTAGTTTGAAATAAATTTTACTTGTATAAACAAAATATAGAAACAAACGAAATAATTATTTAATTAATTAATAAAGTTTCCTTAATACATATTTTCTTATATCTTAATGATACTGTCTTTGTATTACAATATTTATACCAAAAGAAATTGTATGACCGATTTATCTTTGTTGATTACTGTTCAAAACAAAATTAAAATTTCATGATAAAAATATCAATAAATGCACTTGTTGAGAATGATATAGATCTTTTTAAGAAAGGAATTCAACCAGTAGTGCATGAAATAAGGCGTCAAGACAAAGATATACAAAGAATATAAAAATTAAGACGTGCTGCAGGATTATCACTCACATGGAGCCTCCACCAGGATGAAGTGGTCGTCGCAACGGCCTTGGTGATGTACTATCACGTCGACTCAGAGTTGGAGAGCCACCAGTTATATTACCATGACTTCTAGTAAAGACCAATCCTCTTATAAAAGAAAAATTTCGATTTTACATTCCATATTATATGATTAATTATTATATAATTATACTTACTTTAAGCTACCAGGAGCACTAGGTACTCTTGTAAGTGGATGATTATGATTTTGACTTTGTTCCTCTGTCTTTAAATTATCTGGATTAGCTTGAACTCCATAAAGGAGTTCCTGGGGTTGTGTAGTCCTTCGTCTTACTTTATTGTTACGTTGCTTTTCCTCCCCGACAATAACTTGACTATAATTTTCACTAATATTTCAAATTAAATACATATGTTGCTCATAAATATTGCTAAAAAATATCAAAAAATAATATAAAACTTACTTATCTGGTGACGAACTCCTAGAACTGGGTGGACTATAATTCATTGTACTATGATGATTATTTGTAAGCGATAAAAGATCTCTATCTCGCAACACATGCTCCAATAACTGATGTTGTACATCACTTTCTTGTGCTACTTGATTTAATCTCGATTCCATATCGCGAACTTCAAGCTGTTTTTGAGCAGCCACGCAACTTTGCTCAACAGTAAAAGCTAACATTCTTTGTAACAAATATTGAGCTTCATCTACCGACTGAATCGTCGATATGAGGGCTTCAACACCAGGTTCACCTTCAGCTTCTCCATCTCCCATTTCCATCATATCACGTTGACATTCAGAGATACTATCCTGTAAAAAATAACTTAAAGAACAAAGTAATATTAACCTTATGAATATAAGAAAAGAAAGTTACCTGTAAATAGCTAATTTTACTTCTCACATTATCAATTTCTTCATCTATATCGGCCGTGTCGCCCCTCGAAGCTGCTATGGTATTTCTGTGTTTCTGAAGTTTTTCAAGTTCTCTACCTAGTTCTTCTCGTTCTTGAAGAAGTCTTTCCATTTCTCTCTCCGTTTCTGCCGCTGCTTGCTTGGCCAATGCTTGCTTAGCAATAGTTCTTTCAAATGTTTGCCATCTTTGTTTTAATGCTTTTGGATTAATTGGTTTAGGTGGTGCTCTACCCGCAGCTTTTTGACTTAGACCTCTGTCTCGTTTTCTTAATGCTGAAACTTCTTCTTGTTTGCGTCTAAGCACTACTTCTTTCATTCTCTTATCTGCCTCAAGCGTTCGAATCATATTTGCATTCTTTCTGCTTTCCTTACGCAATTGTGCTATTTCTCTATTACGCCTCAACTCATTTTCTTTGTGTCTCTGCGCTTCCTCGCGCATTTTATTCAGAAGTTTTACTTTTGCTCGCTTCATTTCTGCCAGTTCATTTCGTAGTCCTCTTAACCTACTTTCATTTTGAGACTGACTTTTAAGTAGCCTCGCATGTTCTTTCTTTGCAGATTGCAGAAGCCGCACTTCTTTTTGCATTGCAGAAAGTTTCTTTTCATATTCATCGCGTAATTTTTTTACTTTTTCTGTCGGTGGTGTTGGCTGCTGTTGTAATGATTGTAGTACCTTGTCTCTTTCTTCTTGAGTATCTCTGATTCGAGCTTGTAACTGAGCAAGTTTATCTTCATAATGTTGCTTCATAGTTTGTAAACGTCGTTGAGAAAGTTCAAGTTCTTGTATTAATCGTTGTTTTACATCAATGTCTGATGTTAAAGCTTCCAATTCACGACCCATAGCTGCCTCTTCTTCATCTTCTTCTGCAAAACATTTACGCATTTTCTTAAAATATCATAATAATATTAAAAATATAATAATAAAATTATAAAATACACACACACACACATATGTATATATATATGTATATACCTTTTCTATCAGAATCATCATCCGAATCGTCTTCGCTTACAGAATCCTGGCCTGCTTCTGCATCATCACCTTCTGTTTCATCTCCTGTTTTACCAGTAATGTTAGAAGTATGTCCATGTTGTTCCTTCAATACAGTCAATGTTTCAATTTCTTTTTGTAATTCTTTCTTAGCATCATTTAATACTGACGTAGAATCACTATGAAATATGTATCCAGAATCACCATAGGGATTAGCTGCATTAACCTGTGTAAATTAAAATACTATTAGGGAATCAGTTGTTATGCTGAGCAATAATATGTACATGCCATTATACCTGTATTTGTCGTTTTTTTAATTGTTGATACATAGCTTCTGCTTCTAAAAGGCGGGCTCTTAACTCTTCTATTTCTTGCAAGTATCCTTGTATTAAGCTAGTTACTTCTGGATTTTCATTAGTTGATGATATCCATTGACCAGCAGCTTTTTCTGCCTGCAAAAGGACATTTTTTGCTGTCAATGCTTCAACTGTTTCTGAGAGGGCTTTCACTCTGGTACGTAGGCTTTGCAATTCACTATTCAACATTTGATTTTCATGCCAAGCATCGTTTATACCATCTTCACCAACAACTCTTTTGCCTAAAAAGAAATAAATAATAAATAAATTTTACATGTAAAAATTTATATTATATATCTTATATTTTATACATTCACCTTGTCTATATTCCATTAATTCTAATTGAAGCTGCTGTATTTCTCTTCTAAGTGAAGCAATTGTTCTTGAACTCTTATCCTGATTAATTGTAACTTTGTTCTTTATATTTCTTGCTCTATTTGCATATTTCAAAGTACTTAAAGTTTCCATAAAATCCCTATCACTTGGTGACACACAGGCTATCATAACAGTTTGACTATTCCCTATGATTATTATGCATAAATATTTAAATCATTACATATTAATGGATTAATACAATAAAAATAAAATAAAATATAGTTTATGTGCATTCAATATTTTATTACCTCCTAGTGAATCTTGAAGCAACCTTGTTAGTTTTGAATCTCTGTATGGTACATGTAAAGCTCTTTTTGTTTTATCACCAAGTGCAGAAATTACATTACCTAGAGCCAACTATAATGTATAAAGTAATTAATGATATTGGTAATTATAATACTGTATAATTCTCTTAAAGAATTATCAGCACATTACCAATCCGCAATTTATAGAAATCCCCTCTTTTGCTCTATCTCCTGTAGCACCAGTTCTTTTCAGCCTTTCTGATCCAGCTAAGTCTACGAAATGAAATTTTGCAGTCAAAGTTTCGAATTCACTGGCAGGTTCAGAACCACTTGTATCAACATCAGCATCTGGATCTTCAACTTTTATGTATCTCTGCTGCTTTATGTACAAAGTAAATATTGCGTGTGATCTTGATGACTGAGTATTCATTTGGGTAGATCCGGTTGTACGTGACAATGCCCCTAATCTTAAATATTCTAATGCTTCCTCTGGACTAGTAACAATTCGTGGTTCTACTCCAGCTAAATGAATATTGCCCGAGGGATCCTCATGAATACGAGCACCACCTCTAGGACCACCAGGTCCTAGTAAATCTTTCAAATCCTCATTATACAATTCCAAAAATTGTGCTGTAATCTATTGTAACACATAAAAAAATTAATTTATATAGGAAAAATATTTCATTTTATGAGATATTAAATTTCACTTTCACTCTCATCGAAGTGAATATCGATTTAGAAACTGTACATAAAACTATTTCTTTGCCAACCTTAAATTCAGGAGGCATTTGTGTACGTTCTCTAGCATGCTGTTGTTTTTCAACAACACCATTGAATAAATGTCTGATAGCTCTTGGAATAATTCCAACCACAGTTTCATCTACTTCCACATCAAATCCAGTACCCATAGTATATGTTTTGCCAGAGCCAGTTTGGCCATATGCAAGAACAGTCGCATTATATCCATCTAATGCACCTTCTACCAAACGTGCAACACATGTTTCATAAATTGTGCTTTGTCCAATACCAGTATCAAATACGTAATCATATGTAAAGGCCTTGTCTGGTCCAAGAAAGACTTGGGGTTCTCCCGGAGGTACTTGAGTACAAATTCTACACATGTCAATTACTTCGCGTGCTACTTGAGGCCTTATTCTGCAATTAATAACAATAAATTATAAATTAGCAATATTCCTTAATAAAAAAAATATTTACAATTGTATTATGGATATAAAAAAGAAAAAGTACAAAAACATAATGTTTATTTTTTGTACATAAATTATTTTTATTTGTGTATAATTTACTAAGTCAAAGTTATATTTAAAATATAATTGACATCATTCATATATAATCTACTAAGTTAAAGTTACGTTTAAAATATAATTGACACGCGTCAGCTGTTATTCCAAAAATCCTGCGCGATGGATAGGAAGAAGTGTACATAATAAAATGCGTGAATATATAATTAGAAAAAAAAGAAAGAATGACTTCGAAACGTTCTAATAAGGAAGGCTAAATGGATAAAAGTAGGAATGATTAATAAAAACAGATGGAAGTTGAACGAAGGGGAGAAGTAAAATTCATTCATCAGAAATCGAGATGTACATTCATTATACAACCGGTAACGAAGCCTACGCATTCGATTCTTTAAAAGGAGATATTATGCGATTAAAACACGTAGTGCAGTACTGCGTAAAAAAACAATGCTGACATCATTTTAACTACGAGATAGTTTCGTCGGTAACAAGTAGATATGAAAATATTACTTTTACCTATTATAATAATATATTATATAATATATAAAAGTATATGGATAATAATATATAATAATAATAATAGATAATAATATATAATAATATTTTCATACGAAACGGGGGAAAAAATATTATTTTTTACGTATGTATGCGTTTTTTTCTTCTAATAGAGTATAGTTTCTTAAAGATTACCAAAGAGCTACGTGTATTCAGATATAACTGTCTATGTCGACAATTGATTTGTGTAACTGTTTTATTAAGAACATTCGGAGAAATCTACGACTACTTCGAAACGGTCTAGATAATGGAATTTTCTAAAATCATGAAAGTGTAACAAGAATCAACGTATCTCGCAATTTTAATTACCGTTAACGATAAAATTCTAATTGAAAGAAATAATCTATCTGCGTGATGGATAAATTACTTATCGAGGGGAAGAAACGTTATTTGCAATGACAGTAGACGTAAGTAGGCGTGAATGTATTAAAACGACAGCAGGCATAAAGAAGCGAAATTTTCAAATTTTAAATTCAAATAACACTTCCCGCGAATTTTAAAGTTATTAATTAACTAAATCGCGACAATGTCGTAAACTATCACAACGCGTATGTCTCCCCTTGTTAGCTTGCGTCAATGTAGACGCTGCATGATAGATCGGTCTCAAAAAAAAAAAACATTCCGATGAATTAGCCCGTTTTGATAGGAACTTTAACTTACCGTACGGCAACGCGTACACTCGTATCGTCGGACATCATCGATCCTTTAATATTGTGCGGCTCTGTAGGATGCGAAAGCAGAGAAAACAAAACTTTATCGGAGAAATTAACGTGAGATTAGGCCGAAACTATTAGGCGATATGGGGCTACGATTTTTCAATACGCAAATATACTGAATGCGCACGCGTTGCTAGATGCGGCGACCGTGGAAATTCCACATTTTTCGTTGTGGACGCGCGCACAAACGATCGTGTACTCCAATTAAACATTTCTCATAACTGAGAGGAAAAAATCTGTACACCAGTCGCGTCTGCCTGTGGACTATACGGATTTCGAACTGAAATCATACGTGACAGACATTTTTGATTCTTTACGACGTAACTCGCCGCGTGACGCCATCTCATTGGCAGTTGTGGAAACTATTGACAATCCTCTTGTCCCTCAAAGATTATCGACGGTTTTCTATTTTTGCGCTGCTGTCTCACAACTGCTGTGCTCGACTTGATGCAGAAAAAGTCAATAATAGAATCACAGACGAGGTATATAGGGATAGACCGCACATATAAATTTTTAAATTAGTAAAAAAAAATAAAAACAACGTTTATGGGAAAGATCCTTGACAACATAAAAATCAAATTAATCAATGCCAGTGTCTAACTAATTATTTATACTCTTATATTAATTAATTATAAGAATAACTAAGAGTAATTATATAATTGAATGTATAATGTGATAAAATAATTTGGTATTTAAAAAAGGAGAGAAATAATTAATATAGTTAATAAAGTAGTAATTAGACTAGATCGCTAAAGAAAGCATCTACATTATCTACCTGTTATTCAGTTGTAGCGATCGTTACCTCCGCAGAATTGAAATTCAGCGCCATTTACATTCTCTCAATCGTTCAACCGAAAGGTGCGTTTCTGATAAACCGACGCCAACTTTATTAAAACTCTAGAGATTAGAAAATTTATAAATTGTTATTTCATTTATTTGTTACTATGGAGATGTTTGATAAATGTATATAGTTGGCATCAAACAAATTATTCTTCATTCATCATTTCTTATTCGTTAGTAGTTAATACATATTAATTAATATATATGTTACATTAATATTTAATATAATTTATAAAAAGATAATACGGAGTTATTTATTTAAATTTGTAGTACGTTGATTGAACTAAATTATCATCATTGTAGTGATGGAACAAATTTTCATTTGCAAATAAAAGACTAATTAAAACAAAAAATTCGTAAACTTTTTTAATTGCGTTCTACAAATTTGACTCTCACTTTCTTCCTATATTCTATTTAACGTACGAAATGCATATATAAAAATTTGCAAATTTTATTTTATTAGATTGAAACACATGCTTAGGGAATTATATGATTTGTGAAGTAAAGGGAACGTTAAATATATATATATATTCTGTTTCTGACCTGTGAAATTATTCAAACTTCTATAAAATCCATATGTATATGAAATACCTTTTTTCTGCATTTACAATACAAATTTTCTATAATTATTTAAACGTTATTGAAATGTCACGCTAATCACGACACATGCATGAATGATAATATATTATTTGGTGATGTAATCATCAGGGTTAAATCGCAATTAGAATATCATATAACGTAATTTGGTTACATATATGCAAAATTAGAAGCATATGTTCCAATTGTATCATTACGATTTTATTTCAATGTTATTAAAAAAATTACTATTTTCTTTTTCAATAAAAAGATGGATACCAAGGGTACCAAATTGAATAGGTCGTTACTAACATACAATTATCGCGAAGAGAAGAGAAGAGATATATGTATGTGAAAAAGTTAGTAGAACTTTGTGGTGCTACTTCGTTGTTGGGTAATCAGCAATATTCTGCTGTCGTCCTTTTTTTAAATTAGGATTTTTCATATATTTTTTTCTTCGTTTAATCAACAATTGTAGTTTACTTTTTTTTTTAGCCGTGTATCAGCTTCGCTCAATTAACGTTTAATTAACGTAAACGATGGATCATCAGATATTTAAAATATACAATCAGGAAGACTTTAGCAGAATTACAAGAGGTATTAAAGTGGCACAATGCATGCAATCGCGATCGTCATCTGGTAATTATATTCGGAATATTCTTTTTCACTTAAACGTTAAATTAATCGGAATTACGTTTGTACATGAACGCTTATTATTAGAATTATTTATTTATATATTTGAGAACTGAAGATATTTATCAAATATTTTAACCATACTGTTGTTAAATTACGACATTGTCTGTTGTTTAATTACGAGTTAAATGATGTTTTAGAATTTATAAATCACAGAAATCACATGTTTTGAGGTTAGATTATCATAAATGATGATTGGTTGATAATATGATATATAAATATGAGCACTATTTTTATATTAGTTTCAGAAAGTGAGAGAATGCTAAGTCAGCTTGATGATTTAGTTGTATCTGATTCTTTAAGTTGTTCATTTTGCAACACTGTATTCGAAAATAAGACGCAGCAAAGACTTCACTATAAATTAGATTGGCATCGGTATAATTTAAAACAGCGTTTAAATGGATTGAAACCTATTAACGAAGATAAATTTAGTCTCTTAGCTGATGAAGGTATATTCAAGGAGTTACTACTGAATCTTTTTTGCACAATTCTGACATTTAATATGAAAAACATATTAAAACGTTAACACATTGTAGGCAATGTTTCAAGCTTATCTGGAAGTGATGTAGATTCTGAAAATGAAGATGAGACCTCAGAAGCAGGCAGTGGACAATGTGAAACTAAAACCTTGATTAAGAACAAGAAAATTGAAAAAAAAGGGAAAAATATAGAATCAGTTTCTGATAGTTCCGACACAGAATATTCTGATGATATCATCAAAGAGAAGAAAGTTGAGGCTTTACTGGTTACTGCTAGTCGTCATTCAAAAGTGTTTTTTGAAAATGACGATGGGAATATATTTAGTATATACAGGTGTTTACTTCACAATAAGAAGGTCTGTTTATTTATAATTCTCGAAGGATATGGTTTTATGATTTCTCTCTAAGTGTAGACATGCTTGTCTATTATTTTGTAATTTGATCTACTTTGTTAGAATCATTCGGCATGTCTATACTTGCCAGATCAGGAGAGATGCAATTACATTTTAGGATATTCCAGAGGTAGACAATGATATGATCGCTCAGGCATTGAACAGTGGAAGAGAAACAACATGGACTGTCATCATGATTGGAGGAGGACATTTTGCTGCAGCTGTGTTTCAAAGTATTTGTTTTAACGTGTAAATAGATATTTTGAGTGAAATTATACATACGTATTTTTTTTTTTTTATTTGTTTTAGATGGGGAACCTGTCGTGCACAAAACATTTCATTCTTATACCGTACGTGCAAAACAAGGTTTTGCTCAAAGTTCACGTACAGCAACTAATCATGCAAAGAGTGCTGGAGCTAGTTTGCGTCGTTATAACGAAGCATCTCTTCTTCAGGTATTTAGTTTATAAATTTAAATAGAAACTATTTTTATGACGTTCATTAATTATGTTTATTTTCAGCATGTGCAAGATATACTTGAATCATGGTCATCTTACATCAATAATTCCTCTTTAATTTTATATAGAGCGGTTGGTCCGTATAATCGTACTGTGTTATTTGGAGGAAAAAATCCACCTTTAGATAAGAATGATTTAAGATTAAGACCGCTACCTTTCCCTACTCGTAGAGCAACATTTAGCGAAGTTAAAAGAGTGTATGATGTTTTAAGTTCCATGGAAATTTATGGTGAGATTTTGATAATATTGTTTTAAATATTTAAGCGTATTAATTTTATATATTAATGATGTATGTTGTAGGTTCTGCATCTGATTTTACAGACTCTTTCCCTATTTCACCACGTCAACCTCTTAGGAAAAAAGTTTCAAAAGCTGATGGATCTGGCGAAATCTTAATTGAAAATATAGAATGTGATGCTACCAATAGCATGTGTAATTTACAAGATAGCGATAAGAATAAAATTTCTGTACAACCGTCTCCCGAAAGACAACATAAAAATTCTCGGTCCCACATAGATAGAGCAAAACCAAGAAAAAGTCCATGTCGTCCCTTACCCGGTAAATGAAAATATTTTGAATATAAAGTACAATTAAGTGTGAATCTTCATTTGATCTTGCGTTTCAGACATTGTTGCCAGGTTAGCACAATCATCTTCAGAATCAGAATTGGATAGTCAAATAAGCACTCCTAATATTCCAATGGATGTTTCATTAATCGAACAGGAATTAGAAATAGAATTTAATGAAAATTTACTCGCTTTTCAAGATACTGTGCCAAGATATATGAAGAATAAAAAAATTCGTCGTCAAAGAAAGAAGACTAAGAAAGATGGTGAATACTTGTATATATATGCATATTATGTAATTTTTAATAATTATTATATTTTGCTACATATACAAAAATATACTTTTCCAGAATGTGTACTAAACGAAACGTTAACCAATGCTAAAATTAAACTATGGTCTGCATGTAAATTAGGTGACGATGAATTATTGTCATCTGTTATTAATGATTTGTTGATTGAAATAAAAAAGAGTGTAGAATTAAATAAAATAGAAAATAAATTAGAAAATGAGGAAGACGTAACTGCAAGTTGTAATACAGTTATAAACAAAAATGATGTGACGAAGTTGGTAAATGATCCTAATGAAGATGGTAATACAATGTTACATGTAGCAGCGTTGGGTGGACATATAAAATTAGTATGGTACGTTAACATCAATGTAACTATTCTTTTATCTGACAAAATTTTTGTAAAATTTTTCGGTTTTAGGCAATTAATGGAAATTGGATCAGATCCTTGTAATAAAAATAAGAAGCTACAAACACCATACGCTGCGGCAAATAATAAGGAAACCAGGAATATTTTCAGAAGATTTATGGGTGCTAATCCTGACAAATTCAATTATAGCAAAGTATTTACTATTATAATTTTTCTATTTTTCGTTGACTAAAATAATATTACGTATATAATAATATATATCTATTATATATAAAGTCTCAAATACCTGGCCCGCTTACTGACGAAATAGAACAAGAAGAATTAGAAAAAAAGAAACAACAAAGAAAAGTGAAACGGGAAAAAGATAAAATAAAGAGAAAAGAATTTGAACTGAAAAAGCGAGAAGAAGATGCAAAACAAAGGTACCTAAATCTCAGCGACAGGGAAAAGGTACATACTTCTAAGAATAATTGCATTGCTATTTAATGTTAATAAATCCTAAACTCGTCCTAATAAATATTAATAAATTTGTAGAGAGCTTTGGCTGCAGAACAACGTATTCTAAAACAAGGCTGCATTATGATTTCACGATGTTTTCAATGTGGTGTAGATATGGCAGGTCAGGTTCCTTTTGAGTATAATTTCAATCGTTTCTGTTCTATGCCGTGTTTAAAGGAACATCGCCTTCGCAACAAAGTTGTGATCTGATGACATTTTATATTCAAAACTATAAATTGCTTATGTTTTCATGACGTAGTCTTAATTTTTCGTCACATGTAGATTATGATAATGTATTTCTCATGAAGCTAGATTTAAATGTATAATTTTTTCATGAATGAAGAGAGAATTTAATTATTAAAACCATTTTAGACATTCAAGATAATATAAATATGTAAATTTAAGATACTTTATGTTGCCTACAATACCTGTGATGCATATTTATTTGTGTCAATTGGATAAAAATTTTTTCCAAGTTTTGGGAAGAGACTATAAAATGTGACTTGATGTGTGTATGTGTGTATGTGTGTGTGTGTATATATACACACATATATATATACATATATATACACACGGGAATTTTTATAATACACACATTTTGGCAGAAATATGCTGAAGTATTTCAAAATTTCTTTCATTCATTTTTTTTTTCTTTTTTTGAAAATATTAACTTTATGAAAGATAAGGCTGCACCCATATTTGTTACAAATTAAATACATTTTATATACTTTTCACTTTGGTGGTTACATCTTTAGTATAACATCTTTAATCATAATGTTAAATGACATACATAAAGAACTAACACTTTTATGTTCACGATAAACAATAACTAAATTTCACACTCATGACCGCAATATTACATTCACGCCGAGTTTACGATATTATAACATTACATCGATTACGTTTTACTGTTATAATATCATAACATTGTAATACATATCAATATATATGTAACGTTCATGCGAAAAACGAGCCTTTTGTATTAGTTTTATAAGGCTTAAATTTCGTTAACAGGAATTTGAGACGGCATTCACACGTGAATCTCATTGATGACTAGTATAGAAAAAAAAAAAAAAATATATAAATTTTCCAACACCCATACTCGTAAAATCATGGGAATTTAATGTCGGTGGTATATTGACGAGAAAATGTACATTTCGTACGGTTTATGGTATTTGAGGTGTTAATAGTAGCTAGAACATGTTTTCATTGACCTTTCACTCACAGCAGTAAGCGTTACAAACGTTTTATATTTCAAACACGAATTATGAATAACAATAAAAATAAAATAGAGACTGATGTCTGGAATTTCTCTAAAGTTTGCTGACTATACATTTTGCGATAAGCACAACTGAATACAATTCGAGTATTTACAAATTATCTTAATTCCATTCGGATAAAAACAACGCTCTTTGGTTCGAATGAAAATAATACATTGAGACAAAAAATATCATCGTTATAAATATAAATTTTTTTCTTTCTTCTGGTTAATGGTTAGTTCATGGTGTACATGAAAAAATACTAGACATCGTACATGTCAGTTTTCGTTATTTCGTTCTCAAGGTGTGCTTTAGGCTAATCAAACTGTCACCTGTTGCAAATGGTCTTCGATTGGTAAACAGTGGAAAATATTAATTTTCATAGAATTCGTAGCGTTTGAATGGTTTAAGTACAGAATATGAATTTATTTTTCAATCTCTCAAATTTATAAATCCAGTTGGACAAATTTTTGTTCTTGCATTATTTGATCGTTATCGTTAATGTCGTTAGCTCAATTTAAATGGACGTGGAGTCGTCGGAATCCGTATCGTCGCATTCATCGTCATACAGTCCGTGATTGTTCTCGTGGATCCAGTTGTCCTCTATCTTCACCTCGTACCTATTCTCTTGAGTTTTATTCGAGGATACGATTCTCACGTACGTGTTTTTCATGTTCTTCAACTCGGACTGTATGCCGGTGTTCCTTAGCATCGGACTCCTTTCACCGCTGCTCACCGACTTCGAACGAACTTTGTCTGTAATTTTCTCGCCTTCCACCGATTCCAAAGAGCTTTTCCTCCGACTGTTTCTCCTGTTAGATTTCTCTTTGTTGCTCGTCGTCTTCCTTCCTACTTTCGGGCTTTCGCTCTCCAAATACTTTCGAATCCACTTCGGGGTCTCGCTCGAGTACGACGATTTCTTCACGTTCTTCGGATTGGCCGTTATCATTGGCACGTCGGTTTCGATCACCGTGGTGATCACCTGTTCGTTTTCATCGAAATTACTCTCTAAATATTTCTTCTTTGGTATCGCGGACATGCTTATCTTTCCAAGTATCGAGGAAGCGTCGTCCGTTTCGTACGTGTACGAGTAATGTTTCTGAATGTGCTTGGGTTCGTCGTCAATGTCGGCGAGTGTCTCCGAATTCGACATCTCGTTCTTTCGATTCTCGTCTTTCTCGTCCTTCCAAAATCTTTCCAGAGCCTCCTCGAACAAATGCTTCGGCGACTTTCTGCCAAAGTCGAGGGGTTTGATCGGGGAGATTATGCTCTGTCTCAGATTGCCCGTAATGCTGTGTCTTTGCCTCGCTGGTGGATCAAGCAATCGACGAAGACTCGAATTTCTTATCTCGGGCACCGACATTCTTTCCCTGGTAGGAATCGGCGAGACCGATCTATGAAGCTTGTTTGCTCTAAGCGTTGTCCTTTGACTCTTCTGTTGCGTGATGGCCGACGGTGCCGAACTGATCGCTGTCGCTATTTTGTTCAATTCGGTCGACAGCAATTGTCTTTCGTTCGGTGGTAGAATTGGAGTTGTACTTGCCACGAGTACACTTCCAAGGCCTTCTCTGGTGGGACTCTTAAGTCTACCGGCAGGAATCGTTGTTTGCTCCTCGATCTTCGGCTGTTGGTGTTCACTGATGGGTGAACTGGCTATCGGCAATAGTCTGGACCGAGTGACATCCTGGTTACGCGTCAGTTGACTGTCCAAACTGAATCGTTGCTTCGGCGTGCCAGCTATCAGCTTAAGATCGTTCTGCGTCTCCAGTTCCGGTATTGAGAATCTATCCCGATTGAACTTGGTCACAGCGGACTCTTTGAAATTTCTGTACTTAGCGCCAATGTCCAGCTGCGACAGACGATCCCTCTGGCTGGCGTGTATGGCAGGAGAGAATCTCTTGTGCTTCACGGGTGGCGGGGAGGGAGAATGGAAAACCATCGTGGGCAAATTAAGATCTTTTCCCGTGCTTAGGCAAGGTTGGGATAATCTCTGTTGGCCACGACCAGGATGGTAATCACCGATAACTAAAGTGGATTGGGAGAGTCGATCCCGCTTCGCCGATACGTCCTGGCGCATGGCGAATCTTGTTACGTCCGGCTGTGACAATCTCGAGGTACCTTGATCCATCGTTAAACTTCCTCTCGAGCTACCACCGCCGAAACCTTGCACGCTTCGCGCTGACAACCTCTCCTCCTCGTTGATGCTGTTGTCCCCAGAAGCCGCTCTGAGACTAGTGTAAGACAGTCTGGAGTTACGATTCATTCCGACGAAGTTGATACCGCTGAAGCTCGAGTTCAACGTAGGCTGGGACATTCTTATACGCCGGTCTCCGGATCTTTTATCGTGAGATATCAAGAGTGTGGGTAGATTCGGCTGGGAGTAACGACTTCGTTGACTCGCGGGGGAGTAACTCGGCGGACAAGGTGTCGTTGATTGAGTCCCCTCGTACGTCCCCGCTGAGTCCTGCGACTCGATGCTCGACTGCGACTGAGGTGGTGGCCTCACGGGTGTAATGTGAAGATTCGGGTGGGATAGTCGATTCTTACGACCTTGAGTGGGTTTCTTCAAGTGATCGATGAGGTTGGGTTGCGAAAGACGGATGTAAGGAGTAGGTGGTCGGTTCAGGTACCAGAGGTCCCGTCGGGAATACGGCTCGCATCAAAGGGTACCTTCCTCCCGTAAACGGCGTATGAAAACTGGTCGCACATCCTCGAAGAACGATGGCAGATCTAATTCCGCTGCGCGTGCGATTCCACCGTCTTTGCATTCCAGCCAGTAGGTGTCCATTAGTCCCTTTCCCTGTGAAAATTAATCTCATTCGTACGCACGCAATTTACGTCTTTCGATTTACAGCAATTTTACCTTGACATCCACCAAGCCACGATGCACGATTTTGAAACCTCCCACAGCGTCCAGAGCCTTCTTCATTTCTAGGCTAATGTGTATTCGCAGAGCTTTGCGTGAAATAAATTACAATTGAAATTAAGACGTGACGAAAAATATGTATTTAAACGTGAAACAAAAACACCGGATACCTTCACCGGTTGATTCCATACGACTGGCTGTATTCACAGTGTCCCCAAAGAGACAATAACGAGGCATTTTGCTCCCCACGATTCCAGCGACTACCGGTCCCGTGTGGGCACCGCTTCGAATTTGAAGACGTTCACCGGGTCGTTTCGGCACTTGGAACACCGACGAGGCTGCAAGGAGATCGAGGGCCATTGTCGCTATTTCAGACACGTGTTTGTCTCCTTTAAAGAAATAGATGAATTCCAATAAGTGAAACGAAGATAAGAAAGACGAACGCTTAATGAAAGATTTTATTTTACCGTTTCGAACGGGCAGGCCAGAGGCAACCATGTACGAATCGCCAATGGTTTCGACTTTGTACACGTCGTAACATTCAATACGCGCGTCGAACAACTTGTAGATGGAATTTAAAAAGGTGACAACCTTCGAAAAAGAGGTAATACTCAAAAAATTGTATATAAATTGCGAGTAACTTTCTAGAAAAGAATTTTACTTCTAACGGAGTGTTCTCTGCGGCGATTTCTGTAAATCCAACGATGTCGCTGAAGTACACGGTCACTGCTTCGTAATATTCTGCTGGAACCTGCGAGACAAAGAGGACGAAGCTTGTAGATCAACAACGTGTTTTTGAAAACATTTTTTTCAAACAGGCAATTGTCAATTACTTGTTGTGTTTGCTTCAGTTGTTGAGCAACGCTGGGCGGCAACATTTGAAAGAGCAACGTGTCGCTCTTCCCTTTCTCCTGCTTCAGTTCCCGTGCCTTTTGCGCCAAATTGGCCGCGTACATCTAAAATTTCCCGACGAAAGATCTATTTAGCTTACGCACTGCTGGGAAAACGGTAATTGAACTTGAACACGGAAACTTGTTTTTAATCACCAATTCGTAGAATCGTTAGCGGCGCGATGGGATTAAGGAAAAAAATGAGATGGAGCAGTGATGAAAGTCATAGGTAGAAGTAATTTCATTATCTGTCGCCGCGCACAGTAGCGAGGTAAAGGTATTATATGTTCTGAGGTAATGAAATTCGATCGGAAGCAATGGAAGTGCACATGCCCAATCGAAATTGTCGATGCCGCGGCCAATAAAATACGTTCTTTCTTGCTTAAAAGACTGAGCAGTTCTCAAACGTTAGATCCGCCAGACGAACAAATTGAATTTTAAATCTAATTACGTCGCAATTATGAGAAGGAACAATCACTTACTTGTATCGTCGCAACCGCATTACGTACTAATATTATAATGATAGGGGAAACGACCAACACCAGCACCACTATAGCTATCCCAGCAACTTCTTTGTTACTCGCGTCTTGCAAAGTTGAATTTACATAATCCCTGTTTGTAACACAACTTGTCATGTGAGATGATTGTATTACGCTTTCGCGGCATAATTAATTCGGCCGAATGAATATATTCACCTAATCATGTGACGTAATTCTCGTTGAAGTTTACGCAGCTCGTCCACGTAAGTTGCCATTGAATCGAAATAAGCGATAGCATCCTCTACGTTTGGTTCCCTCTTCTTGTTCTGGAGGATTTCATCTCGTCTGTAACGCACGTTTCCCAAACAAACCTATCTCCCTTGTTTCATGCATTTTACACGCCGATGCTCCAACTTTTCATCTCACTCATTCTATGTACGTAAGTTTACGCTTAGATTTCGAAAGTCTCTTTTTTTTTTAGCTGTTTAAAAAGTCTTTTCTTTTTTTTTTTTGTTTCTTTTAAATGATTTTCTTAATGTGATCGTTGCGTACCTAGATTTAATTCTTCCATATTCTGGCATGGTGCGGGTGAGCTCTGTGTAAAAATTTTTGAGAGAAGGCACGTATGTGAGAGATCCATTAAGAAGGTCACGTCCAAGAGCTTCGTGGCGAACATAGCTGACGTAATTATCCCCCAGAAGGATCCCGCGACCGAAGTAATTGATTCCGTACACGGAAGCAATGCCCAAGCTCTCGATGCTCCTCAGTAAATTTTTAAATGCTATCAGATACCTGAAACGACGAGTTACACTTTCATTCGCGCGAATTTAAACAGCTTTTCACTGTCAGTTTCTCACTTCTTGAGGAAAAGAGAAAAAAAAGACTTTGCTGTTACTCACAAACGTTGGAGGAGCTTTGTAACTCTTTATCTTACTTTTACAAAATTTCTCTCTCTCAAACTGAAAAAATTACTCGAACGAATTCCAAAATTATCCAAACTCTACAAAGTTCTTCCCCTAAACGAATGTTTTTCCAGCGAGAAAGAAATTCTCCCTTTACCTCCAAACTCCGCTATTATCCGTCTCTTTGATCTGATTAGTCAGATGGTCCAGCATCGCCGCGTTCACGCTTGTGTACCAGGCCATCACCTCGGTAATGCTGCTCTCTTCCGAACTTATCTTCTGCCTGGGAAACGAACAAACTTTGTACTTAGACACCGGTTAACTTCCGTTATTCGCAGGTCAGAAATTGAACGACGATGACGCTTTCTTACACGCGCTTTAAGAGCGAAACTTCGCTAAAGCTAAAGAGGGATTGTATCGATTTTCCCGAATTTGTTCGTTGCCGTGACTATTCCTCCCCCCCTCTAGAATTTCCTGTTTTCTTTCTCGATTCGTTATTCATTCATACAACAGAAGGAAACAGAGATTCTTATTAAAGAGAGCTACGCGACGGAGGTCGAGATTGAATCGAGTCGATAGATAGGTATGTAGCGTGTCGTGTCGAGTTGTACATCGTTGTACATTGTACTCGTGGTAGTTATCAAGATAGTCAGAGAACATGATAGTCATAGAACGTTAAAGAGAAAGCAGAGGAGGGGTGGAAAGAGGGAGGGGCGGGCAGAGGGGTCTAAAAATATTGTCTACTGCTCCAAATGGGCGGTCACGCGCTCATGTGTGACAACCTCATCCATTGCTCATAAAGGTAGTTCGACAGAGAAGGCCGAGGAGCGACGGAGGAAAAATGACGTACGATTTCTTTGAGAGAATTTATTACAGCTCCGTACGTAATGTGTTATTCTCATTTATTGACATTTTCTTTTTTTTTTTTTTTTGATGAGACGCGAATTCAAACCTTGAACCTTAAATATCGTTACTCTCTGGTTACTCACGGAGTGAGTTTAATGTAAATCGAACGATCCTCGCTGCTTTCACTTTCTAGATTTTCAACAAATAATACAAATAGATACGTTCTCCTTCATCTTGGACAAATTTTGTATGTAATTGCTGCACAAATGCGATGTACGAAAGAAATGTTATTAAAGCGTTAATTGGCTGAAACGGGACCAGCTATGGCGATAGAACGTTGAAAATAATCACCTAAACAGCTACTCTAATTAATCCTGTCGGCAGAACAACTCGACCGATCGATCCGGCCGGCCGAAAATTAATAGAGCATCGGGAATCGAACGGCGTTATCCCGTCTTCGAGGAAATCGAGTTGACACCGATCCTTTTCCTTCCCCGTCATCTTTGTGTCAGCCACGTAATACCATCGCGTGGCGAAAGAAGAGGATTGTTAGCGGCTTGTTACCGGTGCTCCCGCTGACAGAAATGCGTTCTATTATCTGACATATGTTCGTATAATAGCCAACGCGAAAACCGCAAACTCTCCGGGTCGATCAATGGAGAATTTCCTGTACAAGAATGCTATAGAACCCAATAGCTTCGAAATGCGGGAAGAAGTCGAAATTCTCCGATTAATCGGAGGGTGTATTTTGCCCTTTTTCTTTTTCTTTTAGAAATAATATTCGGAAAGAATTTTCGAGAGAAATTGCTCGCAGATCGAAACGATCGCGAGAGATTGCTCGCGCTTTTCGCGCAACAAACTTTGAAAATGGGTATTAGATACGAACGATGTGCGTCTGCGATCCACGTGGATGGGAAATTTCCGCTACATTAACGCGTCATCCTACATAATTTATACGAGAAACGTAGCGCCCTTAATTGGTATCGTTTGCCGAGTAAGATTACCAAAGTGTCATTACGGACGTTCTAAATATCTAGTCCTTTCCTCAATCTTTTATTAATCGATATTTCCGTAAGACGAATATATACATATATATATAATATTTACGCAACATGTTTTTCTGTAACAAATCAATTTCGGCAAGCACGGATTGCAATTATTTATACCGATACTTGGATTCTTGGCCTTTATCGATTTATTGGACACGTGTACCTAGTAACGGAGGAGTCTCTCTCGTCGTTTTCGATTCGACAGAACGAAGAGCCTTCACCTTCCGCAAATATTTCTGTACTACTATATACGTTAATATCATAATCTTTTGTACATGTCACTGGCATACACCTTTATGTCTATCTCGGTGTAAGCTTTAACGCAGATTCGTTGACACTCGATGAGAACGAAGAAAACGAAAGTTCGTGAAAGCCCGTTTGCGTTTGTTTCGTCGAGATGTAACCACGGTTCGTCTCGGACTCGGTCTTGGAAAAACCGGATCCTGGCTACGTATTTTTATAATCGATCGATATGCCAAGACAAATACGACACGACGGTGCTATTATAAAAGCACACACCATTCCACCATACCGCATCGCACAGTATCTCCGTATTGCCGCGCCTTTTGGCCCTCCCTTTTTAATCAGACGACACTCACTATTGTACCACTATTGCACACACGTGTGCTGGAACACGTTTTTCGACACTCTAATTCCTCATGCCGCGACACGAGCGAGACGAATACGATTGTTCCATGTGCCAGCGTTAATTGTTATCTTATCAACGAAAATGAAAATTTTCATTCAATTTCCACGAGTTCTGCAAAATCGCGAGGGCTCGCGAAAGGAAGGCCCTTGTGTTTTATCGAGCAGCGAGAAAAGACACGCGAAAGTGGAGAATCGTATCCACTTCTCCGGGGCTGAATGGAAATTCAACAAGTGTCGGGAACGAAGGCCCCGGAGGGAACAGAGGATTCCATCGTAACTTTCCACGCAGTCGTTGCAGACGTTATAACTCCTCCTGCAAAGGCTCGACGTTAGTATTAACCTACAAACGCACCTTGGCCGATGCATTCTTCATGCTTTGTAATTTGCACATCGGCTTTAAAACTGTTTCCCCTTCGATTAATCGCCAACGATCGAATCGGGCCTTCCGCTTTAAATTTTTCCAGGGGCGTAATTTTAGCCAGCCGGTTGCCGAAAGAGGCGTCGAAGCCAAGGATGGGGAAAATCGCACGCGTTGCCGTTCGATCGGTTACGTCAAGAAAGTTATGGTAATTCAGGTAAAAAGCCGTTCGGGCAGACGAGGGGATCCTCTGACGTCATTAGCGTGCTAACGTGGATTCTGTCTGGAGCGAAGAAGGGGGAGAGGGGGGGGGGCAGAGTGGGTTTGCCGATCGATCTGTGTTACCTGAAATCCTCGAGCCGTGCTTGGAAGGCCTCTTTGCTGACCACGTCATAGGTTTGCGTTTTGCTCTCGTCCGTCGGTACCGAGACCAGGGGCCACGTAGTCATGTTGTGAAGAGCCTGATCGGTTATGACGAACCTCTGCGTCAAGTTTGACCTTGAACAGACGAGCAAGAGACGCACCGCGTATTAAAAACTCGTCGCGTCGATAACAAACTCGCTGGCGGAGAGGTTTTGAGCCTGTCTGTGGTTTGTTTATCGCGTTGCGGAGAAAGAAGACGTTCCGAAGAAAGATTCCGAGAATTGTCTCTTTACCAGGGAAATTTTCGTTAGCTTTTTACAGAGTTTTCCCTCCACCCCCCTAGGTTCTATCCGGAGGAACCGAAGCGGAAGGGTCAAGTCAATATGTCACGTTTCACCGATCATGCGACTCTAATCGCTATCTCGAACCTTGAATTTACCAAGTGCCCGAATAACTCCCCGTGATTCGAAAGCGAATTAAGATCTATAGAAAATCGTCCGGGATCGTTATAATCGTTACAAATCGTCCGGCGTAAATTTCTATTTCGATCTACATTTAGGTCGAACCGAGGCTGTTCTCACATTCCGGTTCTTGTCTCGAAGCAAAGTGAGAAAAGCGCGCTAGCGGTGCCTTGATTAGACCCGTTGCCCATTTGTTTTCATTGGCCTGGTACGTTAAAGGGTTCCCTTTCTTTGGAAGAATTGGCTTTGGCCGCCAAGTCACGTATACCGGAAAGATCAAGTGATCTTCGAGGTGAAACGATTTTACTGTATCGCGTACGAAGCTATCCGAACGCGTTCGCCTTGTACGCACGGATACTTTTTATTTAATTTGCAGATGAACGGTTTGAGGAAAAAGCTAACAACGTGCTGCGTGATAATACCTCAGGGTATTGCCGTTGGTGTAAATAAAGAACGCAACCTCGGATCTTTCGAGCTGCATCCGCGTGACGACCTTCCCCAAGTCTGTGGCGATTGTTACCTGTAAGAAGTTTAGGACCGTAATCAATCACAGTGCGAGGCAAAGAAAGAATGAAAAAAGAAAAAATTAATAGTAAAAGAGTCGACACGTAGCAACGTTAACGTCGATCAAACATCGTTTCGAAAATTATTCCATCGGTCGTTGGACCGGATTAGGATAACGCATGAAGATCGAACCGCTTTGTCGGGTTCGTGAAACTTTCGAAAGGAGATGAAACTAAATATAAGGATAGGACAAAGTGGACAGAATAGAGTAGGCGAATACTTCCTAGATACACATTGTGTGGTCACTCGAACTCCTAAGTACCTAAATGGCCTTCCATCATACTTGCATCGCCTCTACGTTTACAGTATTATACGTACGAGTATTTCAACAATTATAGATCCGGTCATCGTGATAAAGCGTCGCGAAAAGCGATGGTGAAATGTCGCCTTCCTTGTGCACTTTACTCAGGGAAAACGACGATCATCGAAACGAACGGACGTTGAAATTTCAGGATTAATACAATGTAATGGATAGTCGATAAACATCTGGAAAAAAATTAATTTAATCTTCGTCTTTGATCATTTTCGTTTTTTCGTAGCGTCTGACGATTATTATCAACGACGGTGTGGAGTGTTGACACGTTCGAGCGTCGAGGATAGGAAACATCGAGCGAAACGTCAGATTTGCACACTCTATTCGTTGTACCAAGATTGCAACTGTGTTGACTCGATGTGATGACGATGAATCAAAACTTGTAAAATAATTGTTCAAAAACAAAAATTCCAGCAAAAAATACTTCCTCTCTCTCTCTCAAAAAGTTGGAAAAACATTGAAACGACTTTTCTACAAAAAAAAAAAGAAAAATTTAATACGCCGGAGGAATGGACGTAATCATTCCGTTGGTGGTATCGCGAACAATTTAATTTTGATCAAGAGGAGAAGGCGATGCCTTTAAAAAATAAATTAAGTTCGTTCTCTTCGGTTTTCCTATAGATTTTAATTATGGAGGGCGTGGCAGAGCAGCGACGCGAACGGGTATAAAACTCTCGACACGCTTAGCAGGACGATGGCAAACACAGAACGATGAAGATGAGGACGAGGACGAGCGAGGAGGAGAACGCGCGTCCATTCTTTTCCGTCTTTCCTTGCGCTATGCCACCAGTGCTCGTCAAACAAAGTAACTCGAGAGCGAACGGTACACTCGAAGCTACAACCCCCCTCCCCGTTTCGATGAATTTCGATCAGATCTAGCACTCTTCCTTCGCCTCCTCGTCAACTCTTCCAACACTGTTCCACAATAATAACCACCCACGAACCGAGCGAGACCACTTCATTCTAGTATGGAAATTTTTTCGACTACGGCTAAGGATGGAATTGACACGTCGCGTCCAACTGACGTGCCTAGATCCTGTGAAAAAGTACTTCGTATCAAATACGTAGCACGTAGAGTTTCACAGTATGTACTTCCTTTGATCATTCTTGATCGTTTATGCCAGATCGACTCTTCGACTGGGCAAGGAATGAAAAGAGAGAGAAGTCGATAAAGGGGAAGGAAGAATTTCGTTTAACGCGATCTTTTCGGACGATCTGTCTGCGTGTTTGTACTTTCCTCGTTGGGACGAATTAAAAGAATCGAGAAGTCGAAAACATGTTGTTGCACTCCTCCTTCCTTGTTAACTGGAATTCCATCTATTTTCGTGGATCGATCGCTCACTGGTGGCAATACAATTCTCTATGAGGAACCATTGTGAAGAGCTCGACGCACCATGAAACAATGTGCCTATGTGCTTTTGTTGATGACCAATATATTGTGTTGTTATTGAGAATCGGTTATTGCTATGTGGTTATTTATATATATATATTATTTATATATATATATATATATATATATATATTACAATTCTTGATAAAATACGCAATGATCGATAAATCGACATTAACGACACCGTAAGTTGCGCAAAAAGAATCTTATCTTTCGCTGTGAAGAACAACAACGTCAACCGTGTCATCAAGGAATTTCGCGTATTTTAATTCCCCCTGAGAAGACGGTCGTGCCTCTGAATATGTTTTCTCATCGAACAGTTTTCCTCTCGGTCCTATATCGAGGGGAAAAAGCAAAAGTTTCGGCGCGCAATATTCGTTACTATGCATCGTTTTAATTTATCGACGACGCGACGTGCCGAATCGAAAAAAACGTCAATTTTAAACACGGATTTATTGGAAACTCGAGCATCGACCACAAGCACCGATGATCAGTCGTGTGCAAGCTTGCGCACGATGTTGAAACAAGTATCAACATTGGAAAAAAAAAAGAAAAATAAAAGGAACAGAATTGACGGTCAGTATCGTTGAAATTTAGCTTGCTCGGCATTAAGGGAAACGACTTGTGTATTAAAGAAGGCACTGAACCGGAAAATGAAGAATCGAGGTCAACCGTAAAAGGGTTTAATACCAATTGGATAATCGTCGTTTGTAACAACGAGACTTTTCTCCTTTAAAAGGCTGCGACGTTATGAATGAACTGAGATAAAAACGATAAAAATTCCCTAAATTTTCTAAATAAGAGCTCGTTTCTCGTGAACAAACGCAGAAAATCTCACGATCAACAATATTTTCAACCTTTTTCTCTTTCGTCGACCGTGTTCGATTTTCGATAAATAGCAAGTTGAGAATCATCCTTGGTCGTACTTCACGATCCATTTTCGAGGAATTACTCGACTCGATAAAGCGATTAAAAATCATTAGAAATCAATGGACAAAGGGTTTGCAAACCGATACGTTATCATGATCTATACCCTCACGGTGGAACAATCGAAGAAATGGAGGAAGAATGCATTGGCTACGATTGAAGGAATGAGAACGTAGATATGGTACATATTTGCTCACACTCCTTTGCTACTGTCAGATAACAAAGGTTCATCGATCGATTATTACCGCTGAGTTATGCGTATTCCGATCAAAAAAAAAAAAAAAAATAGAAATTAAAAAACGCTATTATCCGAGTTTTCGTTCAAGATGATTTAAAGCGAATCGAAAACAAAGGCGCGAGTAAAATATTTGGATTTCGAGAAAAAACGCCCAATCCCTTGATTACCTGCGTTTCAATATCAGAGACCTCCTGCCGATAGATCAGGATGTCATGAAGCGTGTTAGCTGTCTGGACGATCAATGCTAGAATCGGTATGAATGGTAGCACCAGCATTTGTAGCAGTTGAATTCGTCGTCCACGGCGATGTGCCGGGTCCGTAGCACGTGCCCAGCAGGACTTCTTTCGGTTCGTCTTCGTCGCCGAGACATCGTCCGACGAGAGACTCCTCGTCGAGCTTACTTCCGCCACGCACGAGCCATTACGCGGTGACATGCTGAAATAATTTCCACCGTTTCCTTTTCAATTTCTCAGCCGAAAGCGAGCCATTACACTTTGAACGCGTTGTCACGCAACAACAACAACAACAACAACAACAACAACAACACACACGAACTGTTACAGACGTCAGAATGAGTTGATTATAATCGTTAATAAAAAAAAAAAAAGAAAAAAACTTCGCAATGCATTTCAATCAACGATTGTGGAAAGGGGAAAACGAATCAAAATTTCGTTCTCGAGGAGCATCGGTGGTGGTTAATTGCAGATGGGGGGCATGCATACGAGGAGGCATTGTGGAACGTGTTCGACGGCCGTTCAAGCGAGCGTGCGTGCACGCGCTACAAGCGGGGCAAATATTGTAATTAAACTATGCGAGCTATTTTACACTTAACTATATTAAAAGGAGACTATTTACGCTCAACTGCACGGCACACAAGAGTCATTCTTTGACAAATTGAAAGTTAGACATACATTTAACCTGTGAGAGTAGATTACGGGTAGTTCTACGGGAGTTCGTGCGCGTGCAACTGTTACGGGCGGCTCTTACGCTCGAATTACGAGGCCACGAATTTAATAGCCAAGCAAAATGTCATTCCAGCCCGTGTCATGTTCTTTTGATCAACGATTGATCACGATGCACGATACCACTGACGCCACCAGTTTCCTTTGTTTCCTCTCTATTCACCAGCGGAATTAAATAATCGAGGGAACAAGCGACGAACGAAGGCGAGGCCTTCGTGAAGAAGAAAGGACAGCCATTGAACTTTTCACTGGCAGGTTGTTACGTATCGATGTTTCATCCTACAGGAAATTCCATTGATTTTGTCTTTTTCAATTACGAGCAAAAAGATACGCGTCGTGTTTTTTTTTTTTTTTTTTTGATATAGGACGATTGATCGTGACACACGATACTGACACCGTCAGTTTCCTTTCTTTCCTTTCCATTCGCTAGCGAAATTAAATAATCGAGGAAACGAGCAAGGTCTTCCTCGTGAGGAAGGAAAGGGAAGCCTTTGACATCGAGCCTTTGCACGAGCAACTCGTTTGATACACGTGTTTTTCCTCAACGCGTCGTGAAAGAAAATCAAATACAGTCTAAGGAGAGGATCGAACGAGCGACAGCCAACGTTGGTTTGAATAGTAGGCTGATTGTCACAAGTATACATTCAAGACACAAATTAGTAAGCCTGTTCTCCCCCCCCCCTTTTGATTCCCAGCGAAATGCTTGCAATCGCGACGATCTGTTTTTATTTCACTCGCCTGGGAAACGACAGTTAGCAAACAGTGGCGAACGATACGTTCGGTGAATAAAAATACCGAAGTTTCGCTTTCTTCAGTTCGTCTTTTGAATTCGAATTAATTCGTACAATCGGCAAACGTTGTTGTTGGAAGTTCAATTACGTATATCGAAGAACGCGCAATAGAGCAGCAACAGGAGAGGGACATTGCTTACAGCTGGCTTCCGTAAACCGCAATCGAGCGAAATGATGATCGCTGACGTGCATTGCCTGTTGTTCTCTGAATACGAGGTAATAATCTCGCAGCAGCGGAGCAAGACCAAGTTTAAGACCATTCTCTTTCTCTAAACTTCGCGCACAATGAAGCTAACCGCCGTGAAATCAAATCTTTAAACCCGGCAGCCTGCCATAGTGCTGTTGTTACACTGTCGCCGGTTCCTCTAACTTCCGAAAACAACAACGGAGGATGATTTGGGTCAAACGGACCGTGAGAAAGTTGCCTATTGTGGAAAACACGTGCCGATGATTTTTATCTGAAATGCATTCCAACAAACAGGTGCGCATAAACTAATTCGAATTAACACGAGAAGGTACTCGTGCGATCTGTCAACGCAGAACAGCTACGAGCCTGTAGGGACTCGAAGAAAATTAAATTCACTTGTAAATGGAAAACAGAAAATTCGACGCGAGGAATAGATATTGTACCTCGGAGAAGAAGATGCGTTTGTACGTTTAACAGAAGAAAACGATCGTCCAAAACGTGAGAAGAGCAATGCTGCTGGGAAGCAATTTGGTCAACTGCTCTCGGTCGGAGATTGCTTCTACCGTAAATTTTTTCGCACAGTGAGCTACCCGTTCGAAAGCTTCTGATACGTCAAATTGGGCTGAAAATTCCAAAGACTTGCGCCGCGCCGAGAGCACGCAAGAGTCGAAGTGAAGAAAACTCGATCCGAGTACATGAATTATCCGACACAACGGTGTCCGATCGATGTCCTCGTCGGAGGAAGAAAACTGAAAGAATAAAAGGGAACGCGTAACAAAGAAAATTCATAGATTGTAGACACACGTTGTAGACACACGTGTGTAGACGAGGCTTTTCCCTTCCCCTTCCAACCCCTCGGTTGTTGTTGTCGCTCGGACGATCGGAATAACGCCGTTGTCTGTCGAGAGAGCAAGTTGCAATTAATGAACCGCAGGAAGGTACGGTGCAAGCCTGTCCCATACTTGTCGCAGAAGGCAACCCGCCATTAGATTATGCACCGCCACTGTAGTGGTTTATTGCCATGTTACTACACACGACGCAAAGGGAATCCACGTCGAGCCACGAGGAACACGTCACGGCATCTGCCCGAAACCGCACCTTCGTAATTGCGTACGTCGTATTACGGATTTCTCGCTACGAGCGAGAAATCTCGCGAAGCGATTCACGTCCCACCGGAAACTTCAAAGCTGTATGAATGAAATAGATCCGAATGGATCCGCGATTTTGATGGAATTTGTTGAGCGAAAGATAAAAAAAAAGAAGGAGCCAGAACGAGTATACAATTTGAAACGAGGATTTGCGAGATTTTAGAGGATTCTGTAAAAAAGTAGAATTATCATCGAAGGAAGATCTTGTAGTTACAAAGCCACGACAATCAGTTACTCTCCCAAGGGTTTTCACGTACTGATTTAAGGAGGTCTATCGCAAAGCCGCATAATCACCACGAAACCACAAACCTATCAACAAAGAAGGTGGAAGAGTACGGATTCTTTCATCTTTCAAAAGAAGTTTAAAGAGTAAATGAATGCACTGAGCTGGGCGTTGCTTTATTTCCTCGAGGAGAAGATGTCCGGAGCTAGCAGAGAACCGTAAAGAAGAGTAAATTAACAAGAAAATACATTTGTTTGAAACAAAACAAAACAAAGAAGAGTAGAAAAAGATACGGCGACACGCGTAGAAGCGAAACGACGAAGATTTAAGAAGATTAAAGAAGCAAACAGTTCGGATGAAAGGGACGAGACGTGTTTTTAAACGAGGAAATATCTGCTTATTCCCTCTGTATAAGCTTGGCAATTGTTGAAAAGTCACGAATCGAACGACGACCCCTGAAACCATGATCAAAAGCACGAAGCAGGAGGCATCGGCATGGCAGTGATTTCTGTAAAGCTAGAGGAGGTGAAAGCACGACAGCGGAAGATATCCACGGATGCATCGATGCAGCCGAAGTATCGTGTAGCTACTCGATCGCATGCAAACCGATATACTCACTCGTTTTGTATGGTGAGCATGACTGCAGGGGCCACGGTGTCCACCCTCACCTCGCGCGATCTCTCGCGATTCGATGGATCCGACTTCGGGCCTGAATGACTTAGGTACAACCAGGCGTATTATCTCATAGAGGAGGCTGCTCTCTCTGTCCATTCAGTCTCGATATAAAGGTATATACGCGGGGGAAGGGGCTACTATCAAACCATCTCAATGGCAACGACTACAAATAATCTACGAGCTGCAATCTTACGTACATACGTTCCGCTGTCTTGCGAGCACGGCTAAACGCGCCGTCTTTTTCATTTCGGGCTCGCAGGTTTCACTTTCGCCGTTATCGATTCGCAGTACGATCGATCGATCGTCTTCATTACGCATTCCTACGGAATCCCGTACCATTAATGGAAAAAAAATTGCCGTTATCCTCTCTTCTTCTTTGTCTTCCTCTTCTTTCTCTTTTCTTTTTTTAATAAAGAAAATTCTGATACTAGGGGAAAGTATCGATAAAGTATAGATTCGCGGGGGAAATAAAAATATACGTCAAATAATTTTTCGCCTGCGATTGTGTGTTTTACGTTGATATAATCGATCTAAGCTTGATTCTGCTTTCGAAAGAAATTCGAAATCGTGAACCTGAAATATCACTCGTCAACCGAAATGGTTGGCAAATTTGTTTCTTAAATTTTAGAATGAGAAATAATCACCGCTCTTTGTGGTTTCACTTGTAGTAAATGAAAGAGCGAAAGTGACAGAATAAATCATCGAACTGTCTAGATAAATAATGTTACAAAAATGCTCTAATCGAAATTTCGCAAGATCCGAGAACTTCAGAAAGGACAAATACAATAGGGAAAAAAATATTTCACAAACATTAATGGAAGAATAGTTTGATCCACAGCATGCAAAATTCTAGAATTTAGCTGGGATGTTACAACATTTAGGTTAATTGCATGCTATAGAGATCAAGAGAAAGGGAAATATGGACAGACTGATCGGTTACATTAACACACACACACACAAAAAAAAAAAAAAAAAAAAAAAGAAGAAAGAAAGAATGCATGCGAGAAAATATTAAATGGCCGTTTAATTTCGAAAAAATCGCATGCCAGTTCCAATTCGTGAATAGATTCGTGGCAAAGAAACAAGAGTGTCCATCAGTATACGAGCAACCACGAACAACCGGTGTACGTCAATAGAGAAAATTGCTCTTACGCGTGTTTAAACGAGGACCACGAGAGACACGTGGTTGAAGTCACGAGGACGTTCCTCTCTCGTGTTTAAAACTCTCCTCGTCTCTTTCGATCTTTCTTTTGGTTTTCGCTTCCTTTTCCCGCTCAATGATACTGTGCCCCTTGTCACGCGGTTACACCAATACGTACGTACTTAACGATTCTTTCTCTCCTTTGATTTCAATCGGTAATTCTCAAAACTATTTCTATTAATTTTCTAATCTGTTTCTAGCATCCAATAATACGTAAGGATCCTTTGTTCGAAACGGTTGAATTCTCTCTTTTTCTCTCTCTCTTCTTCTCGATCGTACTTTTTATTTCGATAGTAATCCAAGAATTTTCAATAAAAAATATTCTCTACGCTCTTTTTTTTTCTTCTTGCGCTGGTTTCTAAATATTTTGCGATTACGCGGTGAAAATTTTCTTTTTTTAATTGAGGGAAATTAATAAAAACGGTGAGAGAAGTGTCCGACGTGATTCGAGGTCGGAGAGACAATGAAGAAACCGAAAGAACAAACAGATGTTTCCGCATGGAATGCGCGACCGCATACTGACGATACGATCCAGGAACGTTGGCTGATACGCGATAGACTCCTTCGACGTCCAATGCGCATCCCCGACAACCCTACCGAACACTGACGTACACATTTCAACCCTCTTTTCCGACTTTCATATCGGATCACTTCAATATCATGCTGAAACACGCTCAATTATCAATTATCCTACAAAATTCTGTCGCTAAAATGAAATTGAAAACGAAAAATATAATGATCTCTCTTTTCAAACTTTGAATTCCACTGTTGTACATTGTTAAAAATTTGTTATTAAAAATTTATGTTGCACGTAAACACTGTGCGTGGAAAAATTTTTAAATGCTTTTTTAAATACATTCTTCTATCTATATCCAAAATGCATGAATTGCAAGACTGACTTGAAATATAATGTTATCGAGCAATTATCGATGCGAAAGTTCTTCGGAAATGTCAATGTGATTTGATGAATTTATTATTTTGATTTCGTTGTTTGACACGTGTGGATATCTTGTTGCTCTAATAAAACTGCATCGTGTTGCCATCTCTGAAGGAAACTATAAGTAATTTCTAACACGATAGTTTTTAACGTGAATTATCTTATCGGTTTCGCATTTGACCATTTGACATTTTTTCCTTCTTAAGTGCATTATCTTGCTCGCATAATATGAAACTATATATTTAATAAAAAACTATATAAAACTTCCTTTAAGTTTATTATTTTCGATGCAATCTAATTATAAAATTGTCCAAAAAATTTGAAAAATATTCCATACATCCATTTTTTTGTTTTTTTGTTTTTGTTTCGCTTCTATCAATCTGTAACACATATTTATATGTGATGATACTATTTATTTTAAATTATTTGACTTATTAGTATCTTTTAATTTTATAGAAATTTAAAAAATTAACATTTTGACTTCTCAATGATAATGCAAAATTGATCTTTCGTCAGTATCTTAATTTCAACACCTTATACACAGTGAAATATATTGAATTATAAACAGTTCTACATATCTGTATAAAAGAGAGATTACGTAATAAAAATTATTAAATTGCAGATATACAGCGTTGTAACTGATTTGTTACGCTCTTACAAAATAAAAAGTCATAAAAACATGTGATTAGATTAGTTTCCTCTGGTGAGATAGATTCAAGTACTTGTTACTCCTTTTACTTGCGTTCTTTAACAAATTGTATATACGGTTCTTATTTAAAGGTAATTTGAATCATATTTACATTTGTATTTAAATTATTATACATCTACATTAATATTTTAAAAACAAATTTTTAGACAATATATTGATCATGACAACTTTGAATCCTAATGAACTTACCATAGTAAAAAGAGAGCTACATGTTCCTTCTCTTGATGAAATAAAAGATGGTAATTTTCAATATAATCTCTGTTTATAAAAAAATTTTAATGACGTAATATAAACATATAGTTTAATAAACATATTTTTTAATAGTCTTGAAAGAAGGATTGGTTAAAAATTTCGCGAATGTTGAAGTAGAAATTGTTGATTGCCCAGATTTAACCCAAGAACCTTTCACACTTGCTGCATCAGGTAAATAATGTTCTAAATGGTAAATATCTTTTATACTACTTTAAATTAATGTATAAAATTTAATATTTAGGTTTAGGTGGCAATTCAACATTGCTGGAAATTGGTGGTCCATCATTTCTTCTTCCTACTGTGCAAAAAGATAAATTATATGACATCCAACAACTTCTGAATCACTTACAACACAAGAAAGATTCTTTTGTTATTGGAGCAGGAGCTGGCCCATGGCCATATCTAAATTCCAATTGTGAGGTATAATAAGTTAAATTTTTAGTTATAAATCTACATATTTGGTTTAATTATTTACTAGATATGTAAAACTTTCTTCTAGCTTATAATGAACTTGATTGTTTCATCATCCAATGTACAAAATGGAACTCGTATTTCATCTGTCAATACAACAAATGGGAACTGTGTGCTTCAAACATTACCTGACAATGAAACAAGACTTGCTTTATTAGCTAATTTATTTGTTACTGAAGGAAAACCAGGAAAAGTTTTAAAAGTGCATGCTAAAACACGTACTGGAAATAATGATTTTATTGCATCTATGCAAAAAGCAATTGCTCAACATTATCCAAATAATCTTGTTGGTAAGAATTATTGTGACTAATAAATATATTTTATAGTTCAATATCTGTATTAAATTTTTACAATTATAGGATTAGGAGGAACATTTTTAATGAAAAATGGAAAAATTAAACAACACGTTATGGCTGATTTCTCAAAAACTCCATTAAATACTGAAACACAACTTAATAACTGGTTGCACTTTTATAATATGTCAACACCTTTAATAGCTGTTGGTACATTCGTCAGTTCTGAAAGTGTAAGCAAAATCATATAAAATTGGATAAACTATCTAAGCTGCATTTTAATGTTGGCAATAAATGATTTGAAACTTTTTTAAAATCTATTACATGTAGTATTGTTTTATATTATTCTGCATGTGTACTGTAATTTTAGGATTTAGATCTTCGTGTTCAGCACTTCCACAGCTTTTCCCATCATGGAGAGGGTGGTCATTATCATATTGATACAACACCAGAAACTATAGAATATCTGGGTTATTTCAACTTAGGTACTACACTTTATCGTGTAGATAAACCATTAACTGGTCTTCAGTTTGGAAAGGATTAATTTTCATTACATAATTATATATGCATTTTATCCAAATAAAAGTAATGCATGAATGTTTATAATATTATATTAAACATGTAAATATATATTTGAAAGAAAAAATATATTTTTCAAGCTATTTTACTGATATAATAAAAATTGCTATTAAAGTAAAATTAAAATGTATGAATATATCTACAAACTACATAAATGTCATAACACACACAATTCATTTAACAAAAAATCTAAATTCCGGTTATTCATATTAAGTTACATAATTATGAATAGATATACTTGTTCCAGATATGTTAATGAATACATTAATTTTGAAAATATACATAGAATGGATCATATCAGTTTTGAATGTCAACAAACTGCATCTTGTTAACATTTTTCTACTGTTTTATATTCAGATGACTCTCAATCCGATCGTTACATTTTCCAAATCTTCCTACCGTATTAATCCGTAATAAACTGTTTGACGTGCAAAGCTGTATGTTAATTTTATCAGACAGCAGATGTATTAATGGTAAACGGTAGTGTACCGCAAATGTTTCGTTCAGTATAATCGTATCGTAACTGTAAAGTAGCTGAACGATGAAATTCAGCATTGAATCTACTACTTCTTATAATAGTATCCATCCAGCATATCATTATACTGAACAATTTGCCAATAATGCTGAAACATATCAAGAGGGTACCAAATGGTATGGAGTGTTTCTGGCATTTTTATCAGGTACATTTTTTACAATTAGTTCTGCATTAGTTAAAGCAGTAGAAAACGTACATCCTATGGTATTACTGGCTATCAGATCTGTTCTACAAATGTTAGTTATGGCTGCTGTAGCATTTAAAGTTTCTAAAAATGTTTTTGGACCCAAAGGACAAAGAATGCTTTTACATTTACAAGTATGTCAATTATAAAATTAATAATAATTATATTCTATTTACTAATAAGTAAAAAGAATCTAATACAGTATTTCATCTTTTCTTAGGGAATAGTAGGTGGTGCAACTCTATCATTATTATATTATAGTTTTCGAAAATTACCTATAGGAGATGCTACAACAATCATATTTAGTTCTCCAGTGATTGTTATTGCATTATCTTTCATTCTGTTGAAAGAACCTTGTGGAATATTACGTGTAATAGTCATGTGTGCACTCTTTGCAGGTGTCGTTTTTGTATCTAAACCACCATTTCTATTTCAGGTAAAAAAATTCTTTATACAATTTTTTATAAATGAACAATTTGACATAAAACATTTGTTTTTCTAGATGCACAAAACTGAACCATACAATGTGATGGGATATGTATGCGCTATCTTGGCAACCCTTTTTACAGCTCTCAACATAGTTATTATGAGAAAGTGTTCAGAAATCCATTATTCAACAATAATCTTCAACCTATCTTGGTATTCACTTGTTACAGCAATATTTTTCTTCTTCCTTGTATCAGATAATCACGAACAAAAATCAAAATTGCCACATGATTGGATTACCTGGAGTAAAATATTGTTAGTAGCACTAACTGGATTATCGGGTCAAATTTTGGTAACTAATGCATTAAAGATAGAAGGTGCTGGAAAAGTATCTGTAACTAGATCTTTAGATATTATTTTGGCTTATATTGTACAAATATATTTTTTTGGAGATCATCCTACATCAACCAGTATCATTGGAGCACTTCTAATCATAGTTTCTGTTATATGTATGGGATTTGAGAAAGAAATTTATAATATTTGTGATTTTATTCCCTAATTAAAGATACAGTACCTTAAATTATTTACTTGCTCTTAGCATAAACATAGATAATATTATACATATTTTTATGAATGGTGAAAACATTATTATTATACTACCATGTATTTAGCTTATTGAGTTTCATAATATAAAGTTTTAAGATTTTATACAATATAATGTTGAATTATATATAACTACTACTCATTTACATAATTTTTGTAGTCGCACAAATTTTTATTTGAAATAAAAACGAAAGTATCAAGTATTTAAGAATGTAATTTAACAAACTGACTTTTTCGAATCTACGTTTCGTAACTCGTTTTTTCCAAACTTTGTCATTAGATAGATATGACATAATTTTTAAAGTATACAAATGAATATATATTTACAATTGTACACATTATTATCATATGTACGTCGAATTATCCGTAACTTTGTGCGGACATAATTAACTGTATCTTGTTGGTTTATTAAAAAAAAAAAAAATATATATATATATATATCTACGATTAACAACACCATTTCCAAGATAATAGTATGTACACTTTCATTCTTTAGCTATTTTATCCCTGATAGATACAAACAATTCTATCAAGAAAATGCTAATTTAGAGCTTATAAATTTATACATATTTTTGGAGCTTACATTATAACTAAAATAATACATATAAGAATTCTTTAAAACTTTATCATGCAACATAGTATTATATGCTATACTAATTATTTTAGATCAATTATCGTTAGAAAGAAGCCACGGATACTTACATGCAATCAATGTAGTTGAAAAAATCAAAAAAATTATATACCCCTCCTTGTCTGTACCTCTTTTACACATTTTGTCATGAAATTTCATCCAATTCGAACATTTTTGCAATTATTGCCACCTGCACTAGCTGCTCTATGCGTTAACTACATAAATTTTGGAATTTATGTTATACTTAATAATATAATAAATGGGAATGTAATTGTGTGTAATATTAGAATAAAAATTATTTATACATATCAACTTTTGTCTGAGTTCTTTGATGTTTCGTATGTAAATGTATATTTATATATTTCTTATCCAAAAATTGTAACTTTACATTGGTCACATATAAATTTTTCTGTTCTTAAATGACATAATTTTGAGACTATGTGAGGTCTAGTTTGTATGTCATCAATTTAAATAAATTTAAGCCAGTTTTAAATGTTTCTTTAGTGTTATGACAGTAGCATAATTACATATATCACTAGAATAATCACTATTCCAGTACATACACAAGATGCGAAATATGATGCTGTCCTATGAATGTAATTATTAACGCATTCTCTATTACTTAAATATAATTTTATTGATGCTTTTTCCCAAATAAAATTATCAATATCTTTTGGTTTATTTGTTGAAATAAATTTTTTCTAATATCTTTTCTAATAATTTTGTTTATACTGGATGTCACCTAAGACTAGAAGCTGAAATATTTTCGATACGATTAATTATATCAAAAAATATTTTTGATAAAAGTTGAGCAAATAAATTCGACTTTAAACACGTATTATATTGAAATATTTTAATTAAAATATTTTCTGAACTAATGATTTTTCAGTATAAATGGTTTAATATTTCTTTTTATAGAAAATGACTAGCTGAATCAATTAGTGTATTACAAAATATATAATTTCATTTAGAAAAACAAACTTAATTTTCAAGTACCTCCTATGCATCCACACTAAAAACTTATAATTATATCAACATAAAAATCTCTCCCGAAATCATTAAAACTTTTGTCTAAAATATTTTTTGATATAATTAATTGTTTTCATAATATTTCAACTTCTAGTACTACGTAGCTCATCCAATATATAAAAATATATAAAAACAAATGAATAATGGGCATTGTGCATCATTTCTAGAGACATAGATAAGAGTATTAAATAATATATATATATACATATATATGTATATACACATTATTTTGCAAAATGTTACAAATGGTATTAGAATTTTTATTATATTTTTCATTATATTCAAAATATCTCTTAGTTATAAAAATATAACACACACAGTTTTTGATTGATTGCCTTGTATAATGCCATTGAAATACAACTAATTTAACTTTGGAATACATACATACATACATACATACATACATACATACATACATACATACATACATACATAATACATACATACATACATACATACATACATACATACATACATACATACATACATACATACATACATACATACATACATACATACATACATACATACATACATACATACATACATACATACATACATACATACATACATACATACATACATACATACATACATACATACATACATACATACATACATACATACATACATACATACATACATACATACATACATCATACATATATATATACATATGTATATATATACATCATTTATATATACATATATCACCTCAAAGCTAAGAATGACAGTACAAAAGTATTGCAATATTTTGCAATAAAACGTGTTATTTTATATAACAAAAAATATGTAAATCATGAAATATATGTGATTCCTTTATCTCAGTCTTATCAAAGTCGAAATATTTCGTAAGGAATCGGATTTATCAAAAAAAAATTTTTATAAATGTTATTTAGTATAAAAGAATTTTTTACTAAAGAATATCTGTAAAAACTTTTTTTAGATAGGTCCAATCCCTTACGAGATATTTTGACTCTACAAGATGAAAAGGAAATACCTTGTATATTTTAAATAATTTTTAAAACTAATAATATTCAATTATATGGCCCTGCAAATTTTAAGCAATTTGAAATATTAATTATTTGCTTTTTATTATCATTTAACATAGTATTGAATATTAATAAGTAAAATGCAAAACAATCCGCAATGTAATAAAAAACTTGAATATTTTTTAACATATTTGAACATCAATGTTTCACATAAAACGATTTCGGATATAATTTAATATAATTTTTAGAGATGAAATATGTTGACAAAAGATAACTAAAAATTAATTCAATAAATGAAATTGTTGATTATTTAAAAAGAAAACTTTAGTATTTGTGTTTAATTATTTATTTTTATGAAACAAAGATGCAATATTGTAAAAGCTACTTGTCAATATATCTAAAATATTCATACGAAAGTATATACAATACTATTTCCAATACTTAAATTAATATTTTTGTAATATTAAACTTTTGTAAGCCTATAGTTTTATATTAACCAAAACAAAATATAATTCTACTTCTTTTTTCTATATATTATCTGATATAATGTTAGAATAGCACCCATCGATTATAAATGATATACAATTGATGGGTATGTGAAATCTATGAAATCTATATTTTTAACATATAACATAAATAAATAAATAAGATAGTAGATCTATAAAAAAAACTTTGACTTTCCTTTAAAGTTTGATTGTGCATAATTTACCAGCGCTTAAATTAAAATAATTTCAAAACTTATAACATAAAAATTTTAATGTTCCTTTTTCATAAAATTCTACACGTTTCATACAATCATATGTAATGCCAAATATAATAAAATGGTTTTCTAATTTTATGAAAACTATTCGGATATGTTAATATAAACAAAGTATATCATAATAATAAGCATAAATATAATTTTATTATGAATACTATTAACAGTAACAATGCATTCGTGTTCCTTGTGTCATAAAATGTTCCAAAATACAAAAATTAATTTATACAAATATGGTTTTATGCAGCCTGTGCAAAATATGTGTATTATTACAATATTACAATTACTTGATTTAAGACAAATTTATAAGTTTAATTTTTTTTTTTTAAGTGTGAATTAAATAGTTAATATCTAATTTTCCAATTATGCTATGTCGACTTCTAAGTATTACTGTGAGTAAAAAATTTATGAAAAACAATCTGGAGGAGATGGTAATATTGCATACAAATTGTTCATCATAATACTTCAATGCATTAGCTGTCATGTACCTAATTACTTAGGAACTAAAAGCAAAAATACAAAGTAGATTTAATTTATACGAATTTTTATTATAAAACGAGTAATATCATAAAACATACTCGCATTAATATTTAGAATACTTTAATATTTTATGTACACAACGTGCCATTATTTCATTTTTTTAAATTTCTTTATAAAATTGTGGATGGTAAAAGAATTATCTAAGAGTTAAATCTTTTGATCAAGATAACTTGTTTCACAAATTGTAAACATATAAAATATTTGTAACATTACTCATTGTATCATGATTCAATATGAATTTTGAGCCAAATAGTTTTTTTTTTAAAGAGAAACACGAATAGTATAAAAAAGATGTAATGATAATGTTAATCGAAAACGAGTATGTTCGAAAATTCTTATATATTATAGAATGACGTAATAAACTAAAGACAGCATCAACTTTTAAAATATTTAACACAAAAATCTAGTACACTTCATAGAGCAACAAGTAGAGGACATTTTGGCATACTAACATAACGCCAATTCAAATAAACAAATTAACTTTCATTGACTGACTTAAAATATTGCTTAAATAAACAAATATTTTTAAAATATAACAAATTTGCATACCTTTTTTAATTTCATTGAACAAATTAAATCAAATGTGTATTGGAACATGGACCAACAATTCTGCTCGGCTGGAAAATACTGCAGAACACATTTCGCATGTATATTCCACAGCATCCGGTATAATAGTTTCTGGAATATCATCCACAGGTGCTATAACGCTATGAACAGCCAGCATTCGTTGAGGTGTCGATTCAACTTTTACACTAAGTTTTACATTTCCAGTTCCGACGTTTTCAGTATTATTGACTTCACCTACATCAGGAAGTATATTTTCTTCTTCGGTTGTAACACTTGCTTCAAATGCAACTTCCAAATTACTTCCATCCACTGAGTGATCCATTAATCTTTCCGAATCCATATTTTCTGTATTGTTATTGTTTTGTATTTGCTCGTGGTCAATATCTATTGGTTCTTGCTTAATTCCATCTTTCTGTTTTTTAATTTTTCTCAAGACACCTGATTTTTTTCTAGGTGCTGATTCCATCTTTTCATTATTAATAGTAAGAATATTACCATTATTATTTTTGTGATTATTATTTGATGTTTTTTGCATATTAGGTTCTATTTTTATGTTGGTTAATGGTGATTGATGGTGTATCGGTGCTGGAGATAATAAAGATTCTTCCTTTGGTTTTGGGAATGTCGCAGGCGTTGGTTGAAGTTTCCCTTCAATGTGATAACTAACATTTTTTGTTCTTGGTCTGTTTCTTTCTCCACCCGGAAAAATTCCTAGCTTATGTTCTTGTGGCATCATTTTAGGAGTCCTTGTTACCATTGTTTTAGTTTTCTGTCCCTTTTTAACTCCATCACTACCAATTTCTACAGGCACTCTTGTTTTTTGGGTGTGAATCATTTTTGGTCTACCAGGTTGACATGAAGCTTCAGCCTCACCTTTTTTTTCTTCTTTCCTAAGCTTTTTCTTAGAAAGCTTCGATTTTCCTGGATTTAATTTTGAGTTACTGACGATAGAATTTATATTTTGTAATGAGTTTTCAAAACTTTTCAAAACATTCTGATAACCTTCTTCAACATTTGATCGATGTTGTTTATTTTTTCTTCCAAGTTTTCTTTTTGTATTATCATCTGAATCAGAACCTCCTTCCGTCATATCATACTGCTCAGTCATACGAAGCATTGTATTGGTTTCATGGGTTTTCAGTTTACGTCTTCTCTTATATTTACGTGGTCCAGTTTGTGGTTGACGTCTTAATGCAGTATTATCATCACAATGTTGCACAATATGAGCAACTATTTCTTCCGATGTTGCATATGCATCACCACACACTTTACATAAGTATGGTGTAATACTACCTACACATTTTGGATCAGGGCCTGAATGATGAGCACGAACATGTTCTCTAAGAACAACCTACAATAATGAAAAAAAAAGTAAGCAAAAATATATTCGAGTGAAACAGTAAAATATACTTTAATTAAAATGCCTTACTCTTTGATTAAATGCACGTGGGCAAATCGCGCATCCATATGGCTTTTCTCCTGTATGGATACGTTCGTGTTTTCTTAAAGTACCACCATCAGCAAATGCTTTCCAACAAAATCTACAACCATATGGTCTTTCTCCAGTGTGAATACGAATATGAATTTGTTGAGAACTACGGCTGCCGAATGTTTTCCCACATTCTCGACACGGGAAAGAACGACCGCCTAGATCTTTATTATGTGAATGTCGATGGCTAACAAGAGCTCTACCATCAGGAAATTCTTCGCCGCATTCATCACAAGCTACCATCTTATTACGATGTGATACCATATGTCTGATATAAAATTCCGCCATTAAGTAAAAGATTAAATTTACAAAGATACAAAAAATAATTATGAATACCTTCGTAATCTAGCTTTGCTGTGAAAACGTTTGCCACATTTTGTACATCCAAAAGTTTTGTCAACATTATGAACCCACGAATGCTTTAATAAACTGCGTTTATCTTTACAGGTTTTTCCACAAAGGGTACATGTGTTTGGTGGAGCATCTTCAGCATGATTTTGTCGAACATGTTCAGCAACTTCTGCATCATCACGACATCTTTCTCCACATAATAAACATCGACGACTGGGTGATCTAGATGATAGATTAAACAGATTTTCTTTCTAGCAATATTTATTTAAATTTATATTTATCTAAATATAAATTTTCAAAGATATTGTCATAGAAATATAATTTTAATTTAAAAAGATCTTAAATAAATAGTACCTAGCATGAAGTTCAGCATGTGCTAATAATGCTAAAGCTTCTTCGAACCATTCACCACAAACATTACAAACGTGATGTTGACTTGGGCCTTCTACCATATCAGCTTCTTGCTTGACATGAATCCTAATGCAATCAACATAAAAATTAATATCACATTGTTATTAATTTTCCTGCAAATTGACAGAGTATTTGAACAAAATGTAATTTTAATTATATAAATGTAATTTTAATATATTAAATGTAATTTTCATTATATATAATCTTAATAAATAAATTTTATTTGTCACCATAAAATTATCTTACTTTTGATGACGTTTAAGTAAATCCAAACGATGGAATGGGACACCACAAGTATTACAATAAAATTCTCCAAATCTTTCATCTCCTGTATATGTGGCATCATTATCATAGTCTTCTGTATCAGATTGTACCGTGCCACCGTGTTTAATACGAATATGTTCTCTTAAACTGTTAACATCCCAAAACATATCACCACATGATGTACATTCAAATGGACTGTCACCACCATGTACACGTGCATGAGATGCAAGTGCTTTTTCCCTTGCAAAACCAACACCACAATACTGACACACATATGGTTTTGTTGGATCAGTTATAGGCCATCGTGGTGCTTGGGGATCAGTTGATACAGGTGACATTTGTTCAGTCCATCTTGAGCTCGAAGCATAGTTACCACTGCGCGCAGAATTTCTACTAGTCATTTCTTCCAAAAGACGCATATCTTCGTCAACATAATCATAAGATTTATTGACGTACTTGCCCATTTCCATTTTATTATCCTCCATGCGTTTTGAAATTGAATTATTTTTACGTTTTCTTGGTATACTTGATTGTACCTTTTTGCGCCTGCCTTTAGTAGATTCTTCTTCCTCTGGTGCCAATGAATCATCATCATTTAAATCATCTTCTAAACCATCCCTTGGTGGTGCATAAGCATGAATCTTTAAATGATTCATTAAATCACATTTTCTTGCATAACGTGCTCCACATAAATTACAACCATGAGGTCGATCTGTTTGATGTGTCACCATATGATTCATTAAATTTGCTTTTTTTCTGAACCTTCTGCTACAGAAATCACATGGATAAGGTCTGCTATTTGTATATGAATCTTGATCAATTGGTAATGGTATTTCCATATCATCATATTCCAGTAAATTTTCGTGAGATACTTTTGTTTCTGATATTTCAACTCTTCAAAATATAAATTATATATTAATCAATATATTAATGAATTATTTAATTTACTAAATTTAACTTAAAGAAACATTCTATATAAACTTACCCATCTTCTGGACCAGATCTATCCCAATTATCTGCAATTACTTCTTCTGTAACCTGTATGTTTAAATAGTCATGACCTTGATCTTGTGGAACTATGTAAATAGATTCCATATCGTTGGACTGTGGTACCATTAGTATTTCTGATTCTGTCGTAGGAGTAACATTCGGAACTGATTCTACTGTTTCCTCTATTGCAACTTCTTCGCAAGCTCCTATCACTTCTTCTTCTGCTCCAACAAGCTGTGCCTCTAAACCACATATTACCTCTTCGTGAATAACATTGCCCACCTCCTCCACCCATTGTAGCGTTAAATCTCCAGCAACATCCATTTTGTTATAATGTAAATTTATTTAATCACTGAAATCACTAAAATATAAGAATTATTTTTAATTTTAAAATTGTTATAATAATCATTTTATTTTTGTTTATTTTGCTACTTTGAGGTTGTCATTTATATAATATCTATATGCCACATACCATTACACTGAAATAATAAATGAAGTATATGTCTGCTATAGATACATAATACATATAAACACATAAACATCAAAAATATATGAAGTTAAATATTAATATTCAATCATGTTTTTAAAGTTAAATTTAAAGAGATATAATTTTGACCCCAAGAATGATATTTTCTTCTGAATTAATAATTATTTATTCAATTTTCAAATAAAAATAACACATTGTAAATTAATAGTAAACTCCCTTTATATAAAGTCTTTAGTCTATAATAATTGTATAGTAAAAAAAAATAATTATTTTCATTTAATAAATGCAAATCCTTAACAGAAGATTCATCTTCGTAAATTTCTTACTGTGAACAAATTTAATAAAATATAATATTAGTAACATAAGCTATAATATTGAAAAGAATTGTATGTGATACTAAATGGGAAGTAACGCGTAACAGACATTTGAAATTATCTGTCAATTACGATTCTGAAATTTTTTCAGAGCGTTTCCTCTAAACTTATTAAACAACGAATATTTAAAATGTTGACATCTAAGGTTATATTATATAGGTTATGACTTTAGAGGTTATAAGAAACATTTCGAAATAGAAAATTGTTTTACACGGACGAATCAATTGAAATAAGTGCCAAATAGATCGGTAATGAAAAACAATGGGTGGCCGATCGGGTAACAGTATTTTACATATGATCAAAGCAGTAGCCATAGCCTCTCTTTATTCCGAGCCTCCTTCCATCCAATTACACATTACGAACTACGTTAAAGTTGTACTTCTTCCTGCATGCGTAGAAATTTTCTATCTCACTTCAATGTTGATAGAAATAGACGTGATCACAATAATTTACTTACTGTTAAATATCCTCTACACAGCTATTAACCTAACCAAAAATACTTTATCGAGATTGAGAACAGCGTCAACCTTCGGTTGTTTTCAATTTGGAGGGGATACGTTTAGAAATAAATTTAACAAAATGGCCGACAGATGTGACTTTGGGGAATAGCCAACTATAGATGAGAAATCTGCGCAAAATCTTTCACATTTTGTATAGTAGATGTCTGTGACAGACAATTGATCATGCAATGCATATTAAATATATAAATATCAACAAAAATTATCGTTATTCAGTATTTAACTTATGTTTCTAACATAAGCATTTACAATCACAAAGTAAACGAGCGATATATAAAATATCAGTTCACAAGTTTTCATTGGTATATGCTATGATTGCGCAATGTAAATGCACCATTCTACATAACTGAAACATGATTTGATTCGTTTACGAATCTATTTATTGTTGTGTTTTATGATTATAATCCGTTAAATTACAAGAAATTTGAATCTGCGTTTATGTATATTAATTTTGCAATTTTATTTACGTTTATAGTTCGAGTCGTTTGATTACTATTGTACATTATTTGAAATAATAATAAGCAAATTAAACGAAAGGCAACTTGTAATGAATTACAATGTAAAAAATATAGAGATTTTAGAAACGTTATTATTCAATTAAAAATGTTTGTCAAATCCAATTCAACAGTGAGTGTAAATTAAATTTTTAAATATACAAATTCTGTAAATGTTACATATAACCATATATTTTCTTTTAGGGTAAATTCAAAGATAAACGGTTGCAGTTAACAAGGATGACAGAATGCTCAACTTGTCCAAAATTATTATCAAACAGTACGTCTGAAAAAGGTAATAATTCGTTAATATAATTTTATATAAATTAAATAATAATATTAATTAAATTTTTATTTCGTAGATTATAAAAGACCTCAACCAATTAAAATTGCTCAGTTGCTTAAACAATCTGAAAGTATAAAAAAAATTCCACAAGACAGTGGTACATATCTATTTTTTGTTCTTAATTTTTTTTATATGTGTTCTTAATTTTTTTTATATAAGTGTTATATATTCATAAAGATGAATACATTTCAGTACGTAAAAGGGCACAACCTGAAAGACTGGGTGCACTTTCAAATAAAAAGAATATAAAATTAAATGATGAACAAAGTGGTTAGTATATATTAATATCTTTACTTAAATGTTCAAATAACATATCATTTTATTTTTATTAGGTACTGAAATGATACCTTCTAACAGGTGTGCACGTAGATTTCTTAATTTTAGTAAAATTTCTACTAAAATTACAAAAAACGAAGATGAAAATGAAAATCAATCAAATAAATTTGACCAGATTCATGATGAGGTTTTTAAACCAAATAAGAAAAGAAGTTTATTAATACCACCGAACACTATAAGAGAAAGACACTTACAAGAGTGTAGTCAGAAAAATATCAGACAATTAATGATAGGTATGACATTAAAAAAAGTGGATGAAATAAATGTTGATTCTAAGGACGAAAATAAAATCACAGGCGAATCCTTAAATGTTAATATTAATTCTGCAGTATCAATTGAGAGTAAGCAAAAATGTAATGATCAGAAAATTGTTTCATCTTCTGATCATTTGAAATCAAAGTTTATTGGCCATCCTGCACATTTTGAAACATCACACGTAATACCAAAAATTTCAAGTTTTTCTATGTGTAAATCTCCTCAACAGATAAATAATGAGGATCAGGTATTTATAGAAAATAATTCAATATGTGAGAAGTTTACACTGGACCAGAATATTTTGAAATCAAAAGAAACAGACGATTGTGTTCAAAATTTATGTAATAACTTACAGAATACAGTGTTAGTAACTTCTGAAAATATGGAACATAAATCACATGAAATGATTGATATAAGTAAAGATGAAATTATTCGTTTCGAACGCGATTTAAAAGATTTATTAACAGAAACAGAAGGAAATGTAATTAAAATAAGATCAATGTTAACACATATTGTAGGATTATTTGATAAAGAAATTACTTCCAATATTCAATTAAGGAAAGGAAATAATACTATGGTAGACAAAGAAGTGCAAGTAGAAATTTGTTGTAAATCAGCACAATATTCAGAAAAAAAAGTGCCACAAATTATAGTAACTGATAATGTTGACAATAAAGAAAATGATGGAGTTCAGAGTATGAAAAAAGTGTCTGATAATACAGCAGATGAAAGTTTCCTAGAATTAGAAAATCAACTTAACATTACACATGCAAAACCTATGCAAAATGACTCCCAGCTAAAAACTCCTAAAATCAACAAAAAAGGAAAACAAAAACGACCACTTAGGGAATACATGGCTTTAAAATCAAATATGAATTTTTTAGAAACTCCAGATGGTAAAAAGTTCAGATCTCTATACCAGATAGATGATGTGGACAAATCTGTCCTTAATGTATCATATATATCAAATAAATTGCTCACAGATCTTCAAAAGTTGTACTCTGAATCACCAGATTCTTGATCATGAGTTTGTTTTTATAATTATATTGAATTAAAATTAATTGTATTCTGATATGTTATTTGTAATACAATTATTATCTATTAGTGTGTGAAAGTTTTATATTTGTATATGTGTGTAGTAATATAACAATGTAATGTTGACGTTTTAAATTTTAAATGTAAGATAAATATACCTATTTTTAATAAATAAAATCTCATGTATTTATTAAAATACTAATTTTACTACTAAAAGAATTCAAATTTAGATTCAAGTCCATAATTTTAAAACAATAATTATATAAAATAATATTCTTTTTTATAATATTAAAAATTTTTACAATAAATATTTTGTAAAAAGTATACTTAATATAACATGGAATTGGAATAGGTTAGGATGAAGTAATGTAAGCAAAAGTGTATCGTATGATTGCGTATCTTTTAGGATGTTCGATCAATGGTGCAACTATCTCAAGCTCGCTTGGGACGATTTCTGTCACAGTAAAATCATTAAATATATAATGACATCCAAATTAGGAATTCTTATTTCTACATTGGTTTTTGACATTATTATTTTTAAAAGAACCTGTGCATTATGTTGCGCCTTTTAAATTTCTCGTAACAAGTCTGATTACCGTACTTTAAAGAGTTAAACGTAATGAGAATGGCTCGGCCGAAGCATAGAGTTAACACGGATATATGTGCTGACTGTGGAGTACTCGGTAAATGCATTTTTTTATTTTGATAATTTAGTTAACATAAAGTTTTTATTAAATTTACTTTCTTACTACTGTCGTATAATCACATGTTAATAAAAACTTGTTTCTATACTGGTTAAGATTGATTAAAAGTATTTACATTTTTTATATACTTTTTTACGTGTATATATTATGTAAGATAATTAATTTGTGTATAAGAAAATGATATTCTATTCATAATTTTCGTATAGTTAATGAATTTTATAATTGACACTATATAAATTTTAAAAAAAAATTATTGTATTTGGTATTTTAGTTGTTATTTTTTTATATTTATTACAATTTGGTACATTAATTTATCATCAATAATATGTATTTTATTGTAAAAATGACATGGGAATAAATTGTAAAACTGCTTTCAGAACCAGGATGGGCTTCATTGAATAGAGCAATTTTATTATGTGATGATTGTTGTGGTATACATCGTAGCCTTGGTCGTCATATATCTCAAATAAAATCACTTCACAAGAGCACTTGGCATACAAATCTCCTTAATGTTAGTAAAAACAAATACAAATATGTACAGCTTATAAAACGTCTGAAATATCTATAATGTAAAAAATAATTAACTTATAGATGGTGTATACATTAAGTGATAATGGAGCAAACAGTATTTGGGAACATTCCCTTTTAGATCCTAGTAATTCAAAAATTAGTAGAAGGAAGCCTCAAGCTAAGGATCCTTTACAGTAACTATCACCAATAGTATAAATTAACCTTTAAAGAAACATGAGACATGAATTTTATTAATTATTTTTATAGTCCAATAAAAGCTGATTTTATCAAAGCAAAACATCAACATTTGACGTTCATATTACGTCCAAGTAAAGAAGAATGTTGCAACGAGGAGGAGTTAAGTAAACAATTACATAGTAGTGTTCGTACAAGTAATTTAGAAACTTCTTTAAGATTACTTGCACAAGGTGCTAATCCAAATTATTTTTACAAGGTAGTTTCAAACAGATTATTATTATACATATATTATATTATTATAATAGAAACATATTATACAATATTTGATTTCACAGGAAAAAGGTACAACACCTTTACATGTTGCTGCTAGAGCAGGTCAAGCTCTGCAAGTGGAGCTTTTAATAGCTAATGGTGGTAATCCTAGCATAATTGATTCAAATGGGCAGACACCTGCTGAAATTGCCAAGTAGCAATACCAATTTTATATTGTATATGGAGAAATATTATGCATATATAATAATTACATTTTTTGTGTTTAGGATGGCAGGACATATAGACTTATCAGATCGCATAATAGAATGCCTGTATGAATTAACAGATAGACTAACATCTTTTATATATTCACGTAAACCAAACCATAGATTGGATGAACATATAATTATTCCTGAATGCACATTACAGAATGATCTGTGTTTTGAAGGAAGGAATAAGTTACAAATGGTAAATTTAAACTTTATTAGAATATGAACTATATTGTATAAACTTCTTTTTTTTTAGTTATCAAATCATTTACTAGAAGAATTGGCAATGGATGTTTATGATGAAGTAGATCGTCGAGAAAATGAAGAAAGTAAGAATATGATTGCATTGTATAAATAGTCATATTAAAAAATGAATAGACTAGCATCTGAAAGCAATTCTACATCATTCGTAATTGATAAATTTAATATGTAGCTTTATAGTAATACATGAATATCTGTCCATATATACGTTGAATAATTGTTTTTATTGAAATTAAGATAATGTATATGTAACATAAAACAAAAATATTACATTAATCCATACTTTTTTATATATTGTGCTATTAATATGCATGCTTTTTTTTTTATTGCATCATTTTAAAGGAGAGGTGAGTTAAATTAAAAATTTTTTCAATAATACCTTATAATTTTAAGTTGTGATATGTTAATTTTATATGCATGATTTGAATAATAAAATAATTTTTATAAACAAATTGTATTCTAATATTGCTAATTAATGGTATTAATTAATTTTTATTTTACGTTTCTTAAATAGTTTGGTTTACAACTGCATCTTTACCAGAAAAATGTACAGTGCCTTTTCTACCGGTCAATCCACAACTATCGTCAACAAGAAATCAAGGCAGACAAAAATTAGCAAGATTTACACCAAAGGAGTTTGCTACGCTTATTGTAGATGTTCTTATCGAGGCTCGTAGAAGACATATGCTTGCAAATAATGCACCATTGCAAGGTTTGTACAAAAATGTATAAATTGATTTCTTTTAATTTATCTGTTATATTAATAAGTATGGTATTTCTAGATCCAGCTGTTTCTATACTTCGTAAAGAGCAACACGGAAAATATGGATCACAAATGTCTGATGATGAACCATTATATGATAGTGTTGCTTCTGATGATGATTACGCATTGACATCATCTGACAATCCAGTGCCTGAATACTCTACACAATTTAAAATAGATAACGAGGTACATATTAAATTATTTTAATGTAAAATTAAAAGAATTTTCATAAATATAGAAATTTTGGCATAAGATATAAAAAAGATGGACGATAAATTATTTGTCAAAAATAGATAAAATTATATGGTAACGTATTAAAGGTACCAGCTCTAGTAACGAAAAGAAGAATAAGGAATCGGCTAAGTACATGGCTCTTCTGTAGACAGTGCTATTAGGCAAGTGCATAGGTCTGTTAGTGCATGTACAGCCTTTGCCAGAGAGTGCTTGTTGCACCTTTCATAATACATAGTTCACTAAAATTTATAACATGGATATATTGATTATGTGTTTTGTTCTGTAACAATCATTATATAATGTAATTTCTAAAAAAAAGTATCCTTCAGTTTTCTCATTATATAAAAGTGAAATTTTATTGTGTATGTTAAAATACTATTACAGGAAGCTTTTGCACCATTAGCCAAGGGACTTCCATCTTTCGTAGAAGTTTTGAAAAAACAATTAACTCTCTCAGAATCTACTGTCAAAGATCTCCGAGAACAGATTCGTACTTTACAGAGTACTGTAGAACAGTTAACACGGGAGAATAATGAACTAAAACAAATGATTCATGTAAGACAAATATTTAGTATCTTTATAATATATTCTGAATTAAAATCTAATGTACAAAAAATAGGTGAAGGGATCTACTGATGGAGTTATTAATGGTCACGTTAGTGGAGAACAAGAACCAGAACTAGAACCAGTGCATGATATAAAAATATCTCTTAATAGAAGCAACCAGCGACCTGCGTCTATGTATGAAACACGAGAAGGTTTACGAAAACCAAATTCATGGTCGACATCTATTTGTCAGGTATTAATTTTCATAGCAAATACTTTGATTTATGTTTATCAATTTTATTGCATAAGATTTGATTCATACAGTCAAAACGAGATTCAGAGACAATGTCTCGCAATAACACTCAAAGTTTATGGGAATGCGGTGCTCCCAATCTTCCGCCGAGTGAGGAAGTTACACGAAGAACTGAACAAGTTACAAGAAGAATTCAAGAACTATGGATGGCCATGCAAGATCCAAAACAACGAGAAGCTTTTGTACCTTGTGCAGAAAGAATTCGTGTTGCCGTTGCTGAACTCACAGCTATATTTCCTCAAGTAGGACGTGCGTTTTTCTTTTAAACGTAAATATAAATTTTTATATTAAACACATTTAAATTATGTTGTAGAATCCTATTGAGGAAAACATCAGATCTGCTCTGCGACAATTAAATGGTAATACAGGTAGACTTCAAGCAGAATGTTCTGGTCTTCAGAGATGTACTAGTGATATAGAACATATGGACAGATGCCTTCAACAAGTACGTTCATGTGCTTACGACATTGCCAAAGCAACAAAGCTTCTTGTTACTCAATTTCAGACGTAACAGATCAAAGGCAAAGTATTACAATTTAAATAATTTTTCTATATTTAATGTATATAAATTGTACATATGCTTAATATCGTAATACTCAAAATCATCACAAATTTATATATTTAATAAGTATTCGTTTTATATTACATAACAATAATTTGTTGTCTAATATTCTTATTTTTATTATAATGTAAATAATGAGTAAATTTCAACGCATGAATATTCTTATAGTTTGTTAAAACGTATAAAACATGACATGTTTCAAGATTCAATATAATATTGCCGTAATTTTTAATACATCATAAAGACTGAACAGCCACGAACCAATGAATTTTATTAATATGCAATTTAAGTTTCTATACTTGGTTTTATAAATGTATTTTCTGCTCATATAAGCTGGTATATAAGAATAATAACAAAATTTGTTGCATTTATATGATTAAAAAAGTATTAAGTGTGATATAAAAAAATTTAAATTCTTACGACGTTTAAATGACAAAATTTATTTTGCCGTATAAATAATTACTATTATTATAAATAATGATAATAATCTACCACGACTTAGAAATTAATTAATAAAAGTATAATTTTTATTAACATATTATATAACAATGTATTATAAATAACTTATTTTGTATATCCAAATTATATTTTATTATATGTATAAAAAAGCCAGCTTATATTAAAGCATTACAAATAAGTGAGAATTTCATCGCCAGTAAAAAGAATGTTTCTTTTTATTATTAGTATTAATAATATGGTCGTATATAAAGTGAAAGTTTATAGTTTATATGATAATGAGTAAAAATTGATGATGCATTAATTTTATTTGAGATATTTCCATCAGGAATTGCTCTTACTGTAATATTAGGAATATATGTTTAATGGTTAAATAAAATTTAAATATGTTATTGTTGATACAGACTACATTGATATATTTACTGGCAAATATAATTATCAAAATGAAATCGTCTTTAAATACTTTTATCTATCCAAAAACTAATATTTTTTACTTGTATTAAAGTTAATATCTGCTGTGTAATGATAGTTTAAAATGCATGAAATATTATTTCTTATAATATTTTATATTAATTTGACGACAAAATATTCATTTGATGTGATTTGAACAATTTTATTTTTAATGTTTTAAATATATCAACGCTTATTCACGAAAATGGTTGTGCTTTATTTGCGATTGTACAATATATTATAATTTACATAAATGACAATATGCTTTTTCTTTTCAATTTTTTATATCTTTTCTTATATTTTAATTCAATAAAAAATGGCTTGAATAACTATTACTTTTTAATATGTGTATTTTTCATGGAAATAATTATAAAATATAAATTTTTAACTATCACAGTTTTTAATGATATTAAATTTTAAACAATAAAAATTATATTTGGTCAATTATCGTATTGTAGGGGATAAGTAAGATAAATTATCGTATTAAGGAAAAAGTAGAAATTTGGTGAAAATCGACCTTAAGGAAGTAATTGTCTAGTGAATTTTGTAGGCCAATGATTCACAAGCGTTTTCGCGCTACCTGTTATGAATTCTTCGACGGATGATACAAAAACACGTGTTCTTTACACTTTAGCTGACAAAGTTTTAGATAGTTCATGTGAATTTAAGAAAGTTCCGGTGGGTAGTTAAAGGAAAGTGAACGGACGTGAAGGGAGGATAGTTTTAAGTAAGTTAATCGGTAAAATAGGAAAGTTTATGTGGATGATTGAAGGGAAAGTAGTGAAGCAGGAGAGCGGCCATTTTATGTTAGTATGACGTAGAGGCTGGGTGTAGCTTCGCGTTGAACCGTCCGTGTTCTTCAGAAAAGGCGAGAAAATCTGAATTCTGATGCTGGGGTCGAGGTAAATGCTCGTACCACGCACTGAACGTGTGAATTGTAAATTAAGTCGAAGGAAAGTAAGGAAATTAGTTAAATAAGGCAGAACTGGGGTTTTGAAAGAACGAGCATGAGCGAAGAAAGCAATCCGCGAACGCTCTATGTGGGAAATCTAGACTCTTCGGTGTCGGAGGAACTATTGTGCGCACTTTTCTCACAAATAGGTGCAGTTAAAGGATGCAAAATTATACGAGAACCAGGGAACGATCCATATGCGTTCGTCGAATTTACAAATCATCAATGCGCGGCTACAGCGCTAGCCGCCATGAACAAGCGATCCTTCCTGAATAAGGAAATGAAGGTTAACTGGGCAACGAGCCCTGGAAATCAGCCGAAGTTGGATACGAGTAATCATCATCACATATTTGTCGGCGACCTGTCGCCAGAAATTGAAACACAAACTTTAAAAGAAGCGTTTGCGCCTTTCGGCGAAATTAGCAATTGTAGAATTGTACGCGATCCACAAACCATGAAAAGTAAAGGATATGCTTTTGTATCATTTGTGAAAAAGTCTGAAGCCGAGGCAGCGATAGCAGCTATGAATGGTCAGTGGCTTGGATCCAGAAGCATCAGGACAAATTGGTCAACTAGGAAACCACCGCCACCAAGATCTGAAAGGCCACGGCATTCAAATAACAGTAAACCTAACTATGAAGAGGTACGTTTTGAAATTTCAATGAATGATGCCTAACGAATTCATTGTTCCTGTGTTTAATTAAATCAACCAATGGTGTTTTATTTCTTAATTCGTGTATATTATTGTTAATAGGTATATAACCAAAGTAGTCCAACTAATTGCACAGTGTACTGTGGAGGATTTACAAATGGAATTACGGATGACCTCATAACCAAAACATTTTCTCCCTTTGGTACCATACAAGATATAAGAGTATTTAAGGATAAAGGATACGCTTTCATAAAATTTACTACTAAAGAAGCTGCAACACATGCCATAGAATCCACACATAATACAGAAATTAATGGTAGCATTGTTAAATGTTTTTGGGGAAAGGAAAATGGTGATCCCAACAGCGTGGGTCCAAATGCGAATCACCAAGCTCAACAGGTTATTATGATGCATATATTTTTTATTCTGAATATAGATATATTTTCTGCCTTTAACGTATTAAAAAAGTAATAAATGTAAAGATAAATATTGTCTCTTTTGTTTATTAGGTTACAGCTGGAGCTGGACAATATGCATATGGATACGGCCAACAAATGAGTTATTGGTATCCGCAAGGATATCCACAAATGCAAGGCCAGTTTTTACAGCCTGCTCAGTACTATGGTCAATATTATGGACAACAGGCTCAATATATGAATAGCATGCGAATGCCAGCTCCTGGTGCAGGTACATGGCAACCTGCACAAGCGACCGCCGCCCCACCGACCGCAACTGCACCATTGCCACCAGGTCAGCAACCTGCAATGGTAACATATACTATGCCACAATACCCCACTCAATGAAATTGATCATTGATCAACATCAACTAATTGTTACATATGGTACATTTGCCCCTGGGGTGTTTGCAAATCTGTTCTGTCATATACCTATTCGAACAAGTTCATTGATATTTCGACTGCAACATGTACAAATTTTCCAGTTTTGCTTCAATTGAAGTACTATACGTGGTAAAAAGGAGCTCTTAAATTTAATTATAATATCGACTGATGTTTAATTAATATTTCAAAAGACTTACCATAAAAAAATTGAAATGTTATATATATGAAGATATATATATATACTTTCACACGTTTACATTTTTCTTATACGTTTCTCTTGCCAAACGATAGAAATGTATACTATTGTAATAAATGGAAGTTCATTGGAAAAAGAAAATATATCATAGCAGTCAATCCATCAGTGTAATATAACAATCTTTTCAAAATTGTTTGTATTTTATGGTGTTGAATAAGGTATATTTCTGAACTTGAAATTGCAGCCCCTTGATGAGCCCTGCATTCGTTGTGCTGCGTAAGGTGTACGTATGTATGCGAACATTGCGTTGTTATATTTTTAATATTTTTGCCACATTTACCAATCTTTAGTTTATTTCAAATCATTAATGAACAGAGATAAATGTTCATTTATGGTAAACACAAAGTACGACATTGAACATAGTATAAGATAGGAAGTATAGGTAGACACGGCGCCTGTGATGTAGCTAGATTTGGATGCATGCTTTGACGTATGCAGGGCCCTATTAAAATAAAATATGCGATAAACGAGTTATAAACTTTCCTCGTTTTGTGATATTTATCGTCGGTGGTAAATGTACAAAAAAACAGTCTTATAAACAATTTTAAGAAAATATTTCTGGAAGTGTCAAAAATTAAATATTTTATGCCGAATTTGACTTAATTGAATACACTTTATTATACTGCTTAGTGACTCCTCTCCATTTGTACAAAAGAAATAGTGAATCTTGGTGTAATTATTAAAATGTAATTTAAGTATAATACTAATGATAATGATAAACACTTCCACTAAGAGTTGGAGTCACTACTATTTTGCCTTCATTAATTTATATATCAATAGTTAAAATTATGTTCCTTTGAACATGTTGTAAAATATTCAGTTTTCTCTTAAAATAATCAGTATATCAATTGACAATCACATTTGATATTATCTGATATTTTGATGTTATTGTAATTATCGTGTGGCACGATGCCTTCGTGTCTTCCAATTATTATACAAGTGAAAATTATTGTATATCTTCGATTTTCAATATAATTAATTCTATATATATATATTTTTTTTTTTAATTTATCACTTTCATCTTTCAAAATTGATTTTTCAGAATTCACTAATTTCACTAAGTTAATATATTAACAGTAAAACAAATTAGAGCGAGGAGTTAGAGTAAAACTTGTCGATACTTCGCTTCACCACCGACGATAAAAAGCCATAAATCTTTGAAAACCAATTTGTATAAAGTCAGTACTGAATGTAATAACAGGAGAAACATAATGTCAAATATAGCAATGATTAATTGACTGCGATAAGTGATATCGAACTATGAGAAGCCAAGAAAACAAACTTGTCTATGGATTAATAATAATCACTGAATGGATGGAAGACATTAAAAAAATGTTATATGAAAAGTAATTTAGGTACAGCAGGGTGCGAGACCCTCGAAAATGCTTAGGATAATGTTATCTTATAATAAAAACAAATTGTCCTTTAAATGAAAAAAGGAATAAATATTTAAAATACACAATATTTTGTATTATTTCATAGCCCACGTTATTATAAAATATAAAGTTATGAAATAATATCAAAAGTAATTTTTTAAATTTATAAGAAACGTAGTACCTTCGTTTATAACTGGTTAAATGTAAAAATAATATAATAAGTTTTTTAAGTACATACAAGGTAATTTTATTTTACAGCCGACTTTTACAATAATCGTTTACGTTATCCGAACAATTTTTTTGCAATCTCGTCAAGCACTTAAAATACTTGATATTTCAAAGTTTATGTAGAAAATATAATTCTGACTGATTTTTTCACACAATAAAATTTAACGTTAAGTACAATGTTTGCGATTTATTGAAGGAAGTAACTTAATTTCTGTATAAAAAGAGCATCAACATGTTCAATTTAACACGGAAAACATTACGCTAGTTATACTATTATTATTACATAAAACCAAATTTCGCGAATATTATAGTAGTGTCAAGTTAGAATATTTTAGAACTATAATCAAAAATGATAATTCAGCAGAATTGTGAATAATTTAATTCATTTTCACGTGAAAATTGCGAGCATTCCTTTTTTTAAATGAAATGCGCTAGAGTAATTTGTACTGTACACTTTATTACACACAATACATGCGTTCCTTGATCTCGATCACACAGCGGCAAAATACTAAGTAGGATATTTTTGTACAACAAGTGACACTATACTATTCAGTTACATTCAAAAATTACTATTTAATTGCATGATGTCACTGAGTATCAACGTTAATTAAATATGTATTTGTTAATTGTTTCATCAAGCGAAGAATGCTACGATATAATATATTAAAAGGAGGAGTTGCTCAACGAAAATTTTAGTTTGCAATCTACAATTATAATATCTGTCACCTTGTTCGACATACTTTTTTACGTAATTTATAATATTGTTGAAAAATATAGATTTGGCATTTAATCAAAAATGAAAAATGAAAAAAAAAAATCTATGAAGAACACATCATTCACGAAATAAAAATAAGTTTTACAATTTTCATGTTACGTTTTATCAAATCAATTATTACTTATTTTGCTAATAATTATTATTTTTTTAGTAAAATTGCACATTAACGCATATTAAAAGAGGATATGAATTAAATTTAAATTTAAAATTTTACGCTGTTATCAAAATAGTTTCCGTAACATCGAAAAATGGGGGGTTGGAATTTACAATTAGGAAAACTTACATAATTCGTGCAACCGTTACGCAATTCACATTTTAATCCACATTTGATTATTTTTACGTAGCAATAATTAATATTAGCATTATTATTTTGCTTATATTCTTAAGAAATTTCCTATTACAAGATTTTATAAAAGTAGCAAAATAACTTAATCAAGGCTGAGCGTGTTTTTAACATGGAAGGCCAGGGTTGTAAATAGAGATATACCCATATTGATAACAGTCTGTTGTGCAAGATGATCGATAAAATTCGGGCAAAAATATTTTACTTATGCTTACCATAAATTATTTAATGAAAAAAAAAGAAAAAAAAAAGAAATACTTTACATATGGCCAAAACTTTAAAATACAGTTCATACTAGACTGCCGCAACATAAACAGCTTTAACATTAACTTAACATTTAGTCCATAATTTTTTCAAACAAAATTAATCACATATCGCATTCTGTAATACATATACTAAACTTAATACATTTATATACTAATACAAAGCTGAGATTGAACTTTGGCATTATTTATGTTGTCAGTTATGTTCGCATGTTCAATAGAAAGAACTTTGCGTAAGTGTAAATTTATACTTTTTACAGCTACTACCACCTTTCTATGAGTGCATCGGTCATAACTAATATTAAAAGTTCTAACAAATGAAACGAACAATCATTTTTTCATTACATGACAAAAATAAAATAAAAATTTTAACCCTTACGTTAAATATGCTACGCATGGATTATACTATACTATAAGTCAGTATTAACTACTAATTATACAAGAGAAGCTTCAAACTCGTTGCATTATCATTGGAAAAAATTGTAACGAATTACTACATGAAGAAATAATCATTCCACGCTTCTCTTATGAAGAAATATACATTGAGCAAAATTAAGAATTATTATTAATTAATAACTTCAAATTGAAACAGTAATGAATTAATGTTGAAGCTTAATATTACAGTTTTGCAAAATGTGATTTTAAATCAGTGATTATATTGTACAAGCACAATCACTTTTTATTTGAGCATTTGAAGCAGTAGATGAATATCAAAAACTTTTATATATGCAACTTCCTCTTGTAGCATACTTTTATTATAACATTAACTTTTTACTGATATTCACTTACAAATAATAAATATTTTTAATTTTTCAAGTTCAAATATATAATTCCAGTTCGTTGTCTCATAGAAATATCATCAAATCAGGAATTGATATATAATTTGACAAGCATGATACGTCCTATTCAGAAATCTTATATAACTTTATTTTAACAATCAATTTCTATTCAAACGAATATTTGAAATGTTACCAAACACAACAAGAATAATATTTGCGATACTTCCCCCGAATATGTTATATAGTGTGCAATTTGTCATTTTTACAAAATTCACATGCCTACAACAATTCTATTTGCATACTTCACTTTTAGCACATGCTTGTACAAGACCAAGATATTCATTTATTTTTTAGCTTATTCGACATCTGTGTATACCCAATTACAGTAATTTTATTATCTGACTGGACGTGAGTTGTTTCATATGCAAATATAGTTTTCCTATTAATATCATTCAAATCAATTGTGCTTGAATAGTAATTAAATATTTACATTATAAAATGCATATTGTTAGAATTATATCCTTCTTTATATTGTTAAAATAATTTATACTAAACTCATTAATCCATAACAAGAAAATGAATAATTAATTATAATTTAATAAAATTAAAGTTCATGGTTTGCTTAAATGTAAAATAAAAAAGTTACAAAAATCTATATAGATCATATAACTACAAACATGGAATTCTAATATCAACATGTTTAGAGTGAAACTTAAATCTATGATACCTGATTACTGGATGGAGTATAGAATGTATCTATATATGTAGTATAAAGCTATTAATATTACAGTGTTGCTGCTGTAATATGATTTAAAAAACAGTACTTAGCAAGAGTGCTTTTTGCATCATAAATTTCTTTTTATAGATGTCATTTATAAATTAGCTTAGAAAATGTAAAAGCTGCTATATTTACATTCTGTAATAATTAATATCGCAGAAAATCGCTTTTATTGTATTTTCCGTCATTAAGATTTTTTTCTTGTTTTTTTTTGGAATGTGTCGATATTTTAGTGTAACTTTTGTAGCCTTGTACATCAAAGAATCATAGACTTACGTCACCATATTCGAAGCTCCACTTTTCATAAGCTGCCAAACTTGCAGGTGACACTGATCTACGAATTCTTTTAAGCGAATCACGAAAATCTTGCATTGTAATATTGCGAACGGAATTAAGATCCAATTCCTTTACTTGATCTGGATTAAGTTCTGTATAATATCAATATATCTTTTTTTTACAAATATTACAATATTTTTTTAAAAATAAGTAATAATGATTAATTTATTTATTAGACTGCTGGTCAAAATCTTATGTATCCATTCAGTCCATTTTTTAAATAAGGACACAACGGAAAGTGTGATAGAAAATTTAAAATTTTGTCTTACCTCTAATGGGACCAAGTGCTGCATCTTTTGCTAAACCTGTTAAATCACTTCCAGAATAGCCTTCAGTTAAAATTGCCATTTCATTTAGCTCTTCCGGTGTTAAAGGGTCATTATGTTTAGCTAAAAGTCGTTTTAGTAACAAAATCCTTGTTCGCAAATCTGGTAATGTAACATATACTCGTTTTGTGAATCTCCGTAATGCAGCTTCATCTAATTCCTGAGGTCTATTTGTGGCAGCCATAACCAACACTCTTTCTTCTGGATTAGATGGCAAACCATCAAATTCGACCAAAAATTCTGTCTTTAATCGCCTAAGTAATAATTGCTAATTAGACAAATATTAATTATTTTACATAATCAAAGTTCAAATAAATCTACCGTGAAGCTTCATGTTCATTATCTCTACGTTCGCTTAACAGTGAATCCACTTCGTCAACAAAGATCACAGATGGCTGTAATTCTCGTGCTATAGCAAAAAGAGCTCGTACTAATTTTTCTCCTTCTCCAACATATTTCGATGTAAGACTAGCAGCAGATATCGAAAAAAATGTAGCATTGCATTGAGTAGCTACAGCACGTGCAAGTAATGTTTTTCCATTTCCTGGTGGACCAAATAATAATAATCCTCTCGCTGGCGTTCGCAAGCCAGTAAATAATTCTGGCCTTAATGAAGGTAAGATGACTATTTCTTGTAATGCTTGCTTTGCAGTCTGTTTTATAAAAAAAATACAAAATTATAAGTTTATATACATTCCTTCTTATTTAGCAATATATATGACAATAGCTACAGACTTCTTGACCAGCAATGTCTTCCCAATGTACTGCTGTTCCTCCTTCCAAAATTTCATCTAAAATTACTTGTGCAAGTTTTGGATCTACCCCTTTTAAAATAGGTACTTTTCTTGTAGGTGTTCCTCTATTACTATTTGATGTAGTAGGAGTTCCTGGTCTTCTAATAGGTGAACCATTTCCAGGTACTGATAATTGTCTTTTTACAGAAGGTGGTGTAGATGATGGTTTAATAGGTGTAACTCTATGACAAGACTGTATTGGCGTTGAACGCCCCATGCTGCGTGGTAATGTTTGACTTTTGCTTATAGCTGTGCCCACTCTTTTCCCAGGAACAGATAATTTTCTTCCAGATGCTACAAAAGCATAAAACAAGACTCAAACAATACATACAGAAAAATAAAACTATTAATATTTTTGAATCTTTGTCAACTCTAATATATAGAACTATTGGAAAAAATAAAATACAAGACAAACTTTTTGCAATAAAAGAAGTAACTGTTAATATAATTTCAATTAATATGAAAAGAATGAAATATATTCATCAAAATAGTATGCATGTGATATAATTAAGATATGCTTGTAATATATATGTAATATATGATTAAAATATTAAGATACATACATTACATTGTTAGTGTTTTATATATATAGTTTTTAACATTTTATTGTTAAAAATATAGTACATATAATAATGATTTAATGATATTTAAATACTGATTATGAGGTAACAAAATAAATACGAAAATATTTTTCCAGAATACAAATGTAATAAATATTTTATAAACTATTTAATATATCTTTTTAAAAGAAACTTTCAATGTTTATACAAAGCATACATTCATGCACATAAACTAATTTTTCTTCGTAATTCATTATTTTATATATATGTACATATGCACACAGTATAATATATGTATATATATGTAATTTTTTATACATACTTACGTATGAATAATTCTACATTTTTTAATTACTTCTTAAAATAATTATTGCATCACTAATTATAGCAAAACTACATTGATACTAAAAAATAATATAATAACATGCTTGCATTTACTATTCGTTGCATTACATTAAAAACTAATAATAAATGTATGTGTTAATAATGAAATAGAAACAATAGTTTTAGAAAAGCAATTAACAAAGTTACATTCTGCATTGAAAGCGCAAAACTTCAGACAAACAGTACCTTCAGAATGGGCAGAATAGTTTTTTGGTGAACGTGGCCTTAACTTGGGAATTTGGGTACATGTATTCTGCCCTATGTTCACTGTTTGTGTACTGTTTGTGTTTTTAATATGATTTGTGTTTAAAGAAGATCGAGTTGTTTGTAATGTGTGTATATTGCGTCGGACCCTCAGATTCTTTTCTGGATGTTCGTTGTCCATTTTATTTCCAGGAGCACGATATTCATTGCAGATATCCAGGTTTTTCAGCTCACACACACTCACTACAAAAAGGAAAAACATTCTCTGCCATGCTGCAGTAGGCTAAATAGCTAAGTACAGTTTGAACTCAGAAATTTTGTCAACTTTTGTCCAAATTGTAAATTAGGGCTTAGATATAACTAGGATTTTGATTTGAAATAAATGCTCAGATGGTTGTTTGAAATGCTACTAATTTGTACAAAATTTGCGTCGCTTATGAAAAAGAATATTGTGCCAAAAATGAAACCATTGAAAAAAGGGATAACGCGCGCATGCATACACGCACGAATACATTCACGCATATATACTTTCACCCATGGATACACACACACGCGTGAACAATATAGAACAATTAACACATGAACATGCTAAATACATAAATTGTGTTACTCTTAAGCTGTACCGTAGCTTTATATAAGAATAATTTATAATTACAAAAAAAGTTTATACATAAGTGATTTTGTGGTACGGTTTTGTTACTGTGACTGGGACAGCTTAAGAAATGTGCCATCTATTTAAAATATTTGTTTACAAACCAAGAAAATCAAGTCTATCCTTCGCCATTGCCAAATTAGTGCGCATTTTATCATGAAGTCTTTGTGCATGTTCCCAAACTTCCCCTCGGCCACCATTGCATTCTATAGCTATTCCTTTCTCCAGTTCTCCAATTCCCTTCTTATAAAGTTCAATTGCCATTTCTTTTTGACCTGAAAATTAGTATTGGAAATGAAATATTTCCAAGACAAACTGTATCATGTAAGAAACAGTATAAACATAACTAGAAATACCTTCATTATCCTCATCAATCTTAAGTGCTTTACTAATGAATTCAAAAGCTCTACGGTGATGATGTTTCTGTTTTGCAAGTAACGGATCTCCAGGGCCAGGGCCGATTGCCCTTCTAGGTACTTGCGACATTCCCTCGTTTTCAGTTTGTCCAGTATTGTTTAAATTGTTGTTTAAATTTTCGTTAGACTTTTGGCCAACTACAATCTCCAGCTGGCAGGTTTGCTTACAAGCTTGTCTTCGTTGAATCAGCTGAGATGTAGATGTATATAAGTACTTAAATACCACAAACAACTGATAAAGAAGTGTCCTCAGAACATTGAACAGCAATATCAGAGGAAAAGAAACAATATAGAGATTACGTTTGTGCACTGACGGCTGAGGGGTATCGAGAAAGCGATGATTATGATGGTAATGATTATGATGATGATTATTGCAGTTGATGGTAGTTGTTGTTTTATCGCTGTTTTCATTCTTTGTCACGCATAGCTTTTTCGGCGACTTGGTGCCGTACTTTCGTATTGGACGCCCGCCATCACTGTAAGACATTTCCTATCGCAAATTTTTGAATTCGTATAGTACAAAGTACGCACTTATCGCCAAGTACAAGCCGAGCTAAACATTCTGACATTCCCAGTATCGCACAGATATCGAAAGTGAGAAGTGATTTTCAATTTGTTTTAGATTATCTTTTTTACAAAGCATTTCGGAAGCTCGACAAGCCTAAAATCTTTCTGGAAACAATTGCCTGGTTCGAAGCGGTAGCTGTTTTCACTGAAGCGCAAGATGAAAGAAAAGAACAACAAGGCTCAGAATTTCGAGACGTTTGAAATTGACAAATTATGAACGGAACAGAATGACTCGTGGTATTCTTCAGCATCGCTCGTTCCGATTCACATTTAACTTGGAACATCGACGTATAACATGGATTTACAAACATCAACAAACGTTGTTTTACAAAATCGTGTATACAAAAATATATACATAGAGAAACTTATATTACGTGCACCTTAGTATTTACTTTGTTTAGTATATGTTCGACGCAAGATAGATTTACTTTACGCACCTGCGCTCTTTTTCATATTCTTTTGCACATGCGTATATTTGGATATCCTTAATATCCTGCTCGTAAAATTCCAAATTCTGTATACATTTTATATTTTTTGTTTACTTCGTTATTTTATTTTCGAAAGATTAAGATTTGTCAAACGAATAAACACTAGATTCTTTTCGATTCTGTATCGTACGTGTTGGGAATTTTAAAGCTCTCTTACCATTTTAATGCTCTGACGTTAAAGTAAAATAAGATTACAGTGTTAATATGTATTAATTTTTAAATCAAAATACAAATATCGTATAATATGATCGCCTAAATCTTATCACTAAGTTACTTTTTTTAGAGATCCATTTTAAACAGGTTCCTATCGAACCTTTCCTTGAAAAGGAAAATTTACTCATTTTAAAAAATCTTCTTTTTCTGTATAATGATAGATCTATTCTATCCTTGGTTAACGGTTTACATATGTTTATATATATATATATATATATATTTTGTATTTCCCGGTATAATTTATTATTGATTGACGATAAGGTAATTTGTCAGTTTATCGGCTGTGTCACACGGTAGTTCATATGCTTCTTACAGAGGGTCTCTCTTGGTATTCTGCCGCCATTTTCTTCATCAGTTCTGCGTTTTACATTCCAGAGATTGTATCGAGGCAAGATGTCGTCCGCAAGTGGTGATGAAAGTGAGATATCTTTAAACGAACCCGGTAAGATGATATTTTTGAAAGAAACCGTGTCCAACATGGTACAATATCGATATTTATCTATATTTACATACAATTAGATAAAACGAAACAAAAATATTAATACACCCGGCAGCTGAGCAAAGACCTGCGAACCGCCATTAAACGAATGGCGTCTCGTACACGCATCTAACGTAAATATTTCATTCAAATTTTGCATTTTTTTTTTTGTATTTTCATTCCTTCCAGTGCGACGCACAAGATCTAGCCGTACACGTAAGACTACCATAGTAGCTAAAAAATCTCCTGTAAAAAAACTTCTAGCAAGGGCAACACGATCCCCGAAAAAAGTGCAAGAAATCGAAGAGGTCGAGGTGCGTAAATTCCACAATACTATAGATAGTTCTCGCAATCGTCAGTGTGCGTAATCGGCGTTTTGTTCAATAGATGTAACTGTTGTTATAATTTTTCAGGAGGAGGAGCCCGTATTGCAAGAAGAGGTTGTAATGGAAAGCATTCCAGAAAATGGAGTGCAAAGATTTGGTGACATTATTATCGAACAGCATAGCGAGGACGATGCTCCTATGTTACATTTGGAATTGGAAGATTCTGATGATACCACTATTCATGAAATCAACATGAATCAGAGTGTACAAATTGGAGTTCAAGAGACTGTACCTGATTTGGAAACGTCCACATCTCAAATTGTAAATGATGATATACGATACTTCGCCACTTTTAAGCTTAATACGTTGCTTCTTCGAAAGATTACGTTGTGAGATTATATTATGTATTTCAGGATCATTCGAATACGGTATCGGATTGTATGATCATAGAAGAAAGTAGTATGGATAAAGTTGATATGTTAAACGAACGTGAGCAAATGGATATGGAAGGGCAGGATATTAGTAATGATGAAACGAACCAACGTGTATTGATAGATTTCCAAGAAGTTATGAATGACGATGGAGAAACAATAACACAAGTAACAGAAATCTTAGAAACAGAGGAAATTGAATCTGAAACTGTTATAAATGAAGGTACTGGAATTGAAGTTATGGAAGTAGATTGTCAACAAGAAACATCAGAAATCATAGAAAATATTACAGAAAAAATTGTGCCTGACTATGATATGACAGGAATGACGGAAATGACAGAAACAACAGAGGGTGACATGGAATTACCTGAGAATGCTATTAAAAAGACAGAACCTGATACAGAGGCTGTGTCTGAAGACGAACTGCCTACTGAGGCTACAGCAAAGGTATTTTGTTATCAAAATAGTGAAAAATAAACTTATGTTTTTTGTGCACTATATCTATACGTTTATATGTATGCGGTTTATAATGTATTATTATAAATATGTAGGAACCTGAAACAGAAGCAGTATCTGATGAAGAATTGCCAGCAGCAGCTCCCGCAGATTTAGGAGAAACTGAATCAGTTTCTGAAGATGAGTTACCACTAGATAGTGAAAAGAAAAAGAAAAGTGGAACGAAGGTAATGAGTAAAATCCTGGAAAAGAAGAACAAAACTGAAGGAACAAGTAAGTGTAAAGAAGAAAACGTTATTTAATAACGTTTAATTTAATAACGTTAACATTAAATCTTTACTTTGACAGATAAATGTAAGTTTATTTTTACAGATAAGCGTAAGTTGAATGCAGAAGGAGAGTATGATCCTAGTTCACCAACATCTGAAAACAATGACGAAACGCCGGCAAAAAAGGTTGCACTTTCAACGGAAGTAGATCCAGGGGACAGTAAGCAGGAAACTAAACCAGCATCGCCAAAGAAAAAAACATTACCAGAATTGGAGAAATATTGGAAAGCCGTTAACGAAGATCCATCGGATTTCACAGGATGGACATATCTTCTCCAATACGTCGATCAAGAAGTAAGCAAAGAATATTCTAAAAATTGATTACTGAATATACATATTTGTTTCTCGCGTAGAATGATGCTGAGGCTGCACGTGAAGCTTATACGAAATTTTTGGAGCGTTATCCATATTGCTATGGTTACTGGAGAAAATTTGCAGATTACGAGAAGAAGAAGGGGAACCCCGAAAATGTCCAAAGGGTGAGTCAACTCGTTTACCATATTTATTAGGTCTACTTCTCATTATGATATCATTTAATTAACGCAATCTAATGAAAATAGCTCGAGTTAGGAAGACGCGTGGGCAGTGTGCACGCACGTAAATATGGTTTTCCCTTCCAACAGCCTAGCACGTCTTGCGGCACCTATACGACTCTCTCCGTTTACCAAATAGCTAGTTACTTAATTATTCTGCGATATCTACAATATTATTGCGTATATTAATGTTTTACTTATACCGTTATATCAATATTCTACGTATGATACGTAAGTTAAGCGAAGGCTAGTTGTTTCAATTTGCGATATTACCGTGCAAGAAATTGTGTGTAATATTTACTGTAAGCATTTGTACACATAGCTTACTACAGAAAGTATTGTAACTTAAGCATAAGATGCGGTACCTTACTTAATGTAAGTAAGATTGGGTTGGGTGTTAAATCAAAGTCAGAAACAAAGACTTAGGACGTGAACATGCCAGAGAGGGAGCAAGAAAAAGTGGCGGAAGACACAGAGGCACCCAGATTGGAACACTCCTTGACTTTAAGGTGAATGCACAATGCTCTGCAATCTCTGTGTTAATTAAACTTCTTTATTTACAGTATGCGTATGATATGTGAGTATACGTTGCTAAAAACCGTAATGCTTATCGAAAGCTAAAAAAAAAAAAAAAAAACAAAAAGAAATAGGTATAAGTCTACCCACCACCAGCCCAATCATTTATAAATCGTTCTAAATGTGATTGCAAACCATTACTACAGGTATTCGATCAAGGTCTGAAAGCTATTTCACTCAGTGTCGATCTTTGGCTTCATTACATCAACCACTGCAAAACCGTCTATGAAAAAGATGAAGAGAAACTTCGAGAACAATACGAAAGAGCTATCCAGGCATGTGGTCTTGAATTCAGGTACGAATTTTCTTCAATTTCATGTGCATACATCTGGAATTGTACTCAGATATTTACAATATTCTTTTTATTAAGATCTGATCGCCTTTGGGAGAGCTATATAAAATGGGAACTGGAAGGAAAACGTCTAAGCAGAGTAACAGCATTATATGATCGTCTGTTATGTACTCCAACACTTGGTTATATTTCTCATTTTGATGCATTTCAAGAGTTCGTTTCTTCAAATTTACCCAATCGTATTTTAAATGTTGACGATTTTCTTGCATTGCGTGCTGAAGTCAAAGCACTTTTGAAGTCGGATGACAATACTTCTACTTCAGCAGCTGATGATGCACCGCCTGGCGAAGAACCACCACCACACGAACTTCCACCAACTGACGAAGAGACCCGTGCTATTAGAGAAAAAATTATTAGTAGTAGACGTAAAATGCATAAAGCTAATATTAATGCTGTTGCGGCAAGATGGTCATATGAGGAAGGTGTAAGTATTTGTATTATATTCAATATAATATATGTTATATATTCAATGTCGTATTTATTAATATTAGATCTTTATTTATAGATTAAGAGGCCATATTTTCATGTGAAGCCTCTAGAACGATGTCAGTTAAAAAATTGGAAGGAGTATCTAGATTTTGAAATTGAACAAAAAGATCAGAATCGGATAATAATCTTATTTGAAAGATGTTTAATAGCATGTGCTTTATATGATGAATTCTGGATGAGAGTAAGTTTCATTTATTCTTTTTTTCTGCTTGAAAATTACTCTCTGCATTAAATTCTTTAAATATTTTTACATTTCTTTGCAGTTCGTTCGTTATCTGGAATCCTTAAAAGGTGATAATGTGGAAAAAATTAGAGATGTGTATACTAGAGCTTGTATGGTACATCACCCGAAGAAACCAAATTTGCATCTGCAGTGGGCAACATTTGAAGAGGGTCAGGGCAATTTTGAGAAGGCAGCAAATATATTGGAAAATATTGATAATGTAATACCGAATATGTTACAAGTGGCATATCGAAGAATAAATTTGGAACGTAGAAGAGGAGATTTAGATAAAGCTTGTACATTGTATGAAAATTATATTAGCAATAGTAAAAATAGAACTATCGCAAATAATATTGTAGTAAAATATGCACGATTTTTATGTAAAGTAAAAAACGATGTGGATAAAGCAATCAAAGTATTATTGAAGGTGAATTTTATACATGTTTTTTTTTATGATGTCTACATTTTATACATTGTGTAAATTATATATTTTTAGGCAACAGAAAAAGATAAAGATAATCCAAGGCTTTATTTACAACTGATTGATCTAGGAATGCAAAGAACACCTGTTGATACTCAAGAAATTGTCGGATATATGGATATGTTTATAGAACGAGAACATGCTGATCTTGAACAAAGAGTACTTTTTGCCCAACGTAAAGTAGAATTTCTTGAAGATTTTAGTCCGGATATTCGACAAGTATTAAAAGCGCATGAACAATTCCAAAAGTGTATCAAACAAGCAAAAGAACGGAAAAAGACAAAAAGCGACGATACTAAAACGTAAGTATTATTTTTATAAAAGTGTGTTTAACGTGTAGATAAAATGTATTCAACAAACTTCAATTTTATATTCTACAGAGATACTTCTCCTCCAAAGAAAGTTAAAACTGGAGATCAGTCTAATGTACCACCTCCGCCTTCTGTAAGTTCACAGTCATCGTATCAGTACAGTAGCGGACCAAGTGGACCTTATCAGTCACAGCAACAATTTCAAAGTGGTCAATATGGTGGTCAAGGTGGATATCAACAGGGTTATCAACAGTATCCACCTCCTTCCGATCCCAATTATGCTAATTATCAAAATTGGCAATATGGACAAGGAGGACCACAAGCATACGGACCATATAATCAATGGGGATCTTATAATTACTACTAGAAAATAATACAGAATTTGTCTTGTATCGGCTTTCATTGCGTTGTTGTATCTACTGTACATTTTATAATCTTCATTTTTTCATCTAAGGATGAAAAACAAAAAAGGAAAAGAAAATTTTTTCAAGTTCTAATGACACATCAGTAACCTGACACGAATAATAATAATAATATAATAATAATAATATAATAATAATAATAATAATAATAATAATAATAATAATAATAATAATAATAATAGTAACGATAATAAATCTCTTACTGATGCTTTTTTCAACAGTTCTTTGCATAAAAAATTTGCTCTTAATATATTTTAAATAATATTACAGAAAATTGTACTACAAAATTTCCGACTGATGTTGAATGTATTATTACAAACGTAATATCGTACAGCTAGTTGATAAATATTGCCATACAATACGAACACAAGTTCATTATGTGAAATATTTCCCACTACTACACATTTTGCATTGAATTTGTATAATGTAATATTATGTGTTTAATTTTATTCCGTGACGTTGTATTATTTCTTCAACAGGAAAGTAGCAGTTCATAAACGTTACCTACTATTTGTAAGAAGTATTTCTTTCGCGTACTTAGTTTATAATATTAGATTTTTTGCTGATGTGCGTTGAACGTATCGTTTAAGGAAAATTAGGATATATATGTAAATGGAAAAATAGATATTTGAATATCCTAGAGAAGCGTATTATGAGATATTCACGGAATAAACATTGTTAACATTTGTCAGTACATTTTTGATAAACAATGAATCAAAGAACAACTACATTTCTATGACATATTCAGTTGTAGGAATTCTAGGTATTACATTTTTATGTTACAGATGCACATTATTTTATATGTTGTAATTTCGCATTTGTAACTAGAATCCGAATTTTGTCGTAAATCAGCATAAAACTCACATACATTAAAGACATTTTTTCTGTATGTGAAATTTTATAATTTACAATAAATGAAATTGAAAAAGTATATAAATTTTTTTGATAAAAACAATGTATTGCTTGCACTAATTTAGAATTTCAAAAAAATATATTCACAACTGTCAAAATAAGAGACATAGAAATTTTAATTACATTTTGAATTGATGTTTCAATTTATTCGCTATTAAATTAATGTCTTTAAATATTATGTTTAATAAATTTTCGATATTCGAAAGTTGCTATTATTAAGATTGCTTATGCAAATTATTAAATTATAAGGAGATGTCAGATATTAAGAAAGAAATATAAATATTTGTAAAAACATGCTTTTTATTATGAAAACGTTATTACGATACTAAACAATTATAATTATGGAAACTTTATATCTTTGGAGTATTTATTATGAGTTTGCAATTTTAATCATGTCTAATGTTGTTTAATCATTGGAACGTATTACATTAAACTTTAAGATACAAGCGGTTAATATTCGTACTGCATTAGTAAAAAAAAATATAATTTTATTCTGGAGAAGTTAGATATTATTATTAAAGGCATTAGTTTCTTAGATATATTTGTCATGCAACTATAGCACTTGAAGCCATTGTGTTAACTCCACAGGTACCATCTCCTCTATAGACTCTGTAATAACCATGCTCGCCCCATTGTGGACCCCAACTATTCTTTATTATCCAATATGGTAATTCTTTATGAAACAAAGGATATTCTGAAAAAATGATTTTACGTAAAAATAATGTGTGTAAAAATTAATATATTTAAAAAGTATATAAAAATTTTACGTACTGCTAACGCCGTATCCCACAATTAAAACTCCGTGATCTAAGTTTTTAGGATTGCATAAGAAATTAAATGGGTGTGAAACTCCTCCAATATAAAATTGCATGGCATTGGCATTAATGCCAATAGAAATTGGACCATTTTTGATTAGCCATTGTGCCATTTTTTTTTCATCTGATGTAATATTTACAGCACTGACAATTTGTACCTTAGCCTTATCCACACGGAAGTGACATTTTTCATTTCTAGCATCATAAGGATAATCGGCCTCTAATTCGAGCCCTCCTAATCTTTCTATGGATTTATAAGCATTTTCCATATATCCTCCATTGCATCCTTCATCTAAAGTATCACAATCTACTAATTCTTGTTCGGATAAAGATAATAATTTATTATGTTTAATTGCATATTGTCCTTCCACATTTCCAGTTACGGAAAATGCCCAGCATGATCCACACTGGCCTTGATCTTTTACAGGTGTAACTACACCGTTATCGCGCCAATCGAAATTGGATGGTAAGGAAACATCTGGTATCTCAGTTTCACGGAGAGGTATTTCATTTTCATGTTTCAGTTCCGTACGAAGACCTAGATGACGAGCTTTAAATTCTTTAGGTGTGAGGTCTGAGAACATTGTAATGCCATACACAGCTGTTCCTTGTTCAAACGTTTGTAAGTCATTAATAATTTTTAAGTTTTGTTTAAATATTTTAAAACGATCTCGTTTCTCATCAGCTGAATCATATGTTTTTTCAAATTTCTTAATAAAAACTTCAAATAATGCCTCGTCTTTTATTTCGTCTGCTAATTTTAACATTTTTTGATTGTATTGACTGCCTCGTAAAGATCGTTTTTGACGATTGTTTGAATCACAGTTGATAGTAATTTGTGGGGATCCTTTATCTAACCATGGCTGAGACCATATCCTGAACAAACATTCTTTAATTTCAGTTCCTTCTTTCAGTTGACAATCATTTTTCGTGCCTTTTGGACAATTGCTTGTACCTAATTTAACTTTTATTTTATATAACATTCCAGACACTACTTGTTGCGAGGCATCAACAATTTCTACTATTATAGGCTCATTTGGACCTTCAGAATTTTCTGAAAATTTGCTGAGACCTTTATTTGCAAACTCTTTTATTGTGGGATCATTGACATTTATGTTACTAGGTGCACCTATAAGACTTCGTCTTTTGTTCCTAAACAAATATGGTTTATTATTTGCAGAATCTACCTTCTTTGGATAAATGATTTCTTCTCTGACTTCTTCTCTGTTTATTTCTGGAATCAATTGAGTTTGGGTTGTAGGTAAATCAAAATTTTTCAGAAATTCATCAAATTCTTTTACTTTATCTTCAAATCCTTGAGGTTTAACATCATCATTACTTCTGTTTATGGAAATTTTTAGAATAGGGTGTTCTGTCACTTCTGATTGCTCTGATTCTTCTAATTTTTTCGTTGTGGAATAAGTGTAATTATTAAGAATATCTTTCAAATTTTCTAGAGCTTCCAATTTTTCATCATTTGTTTTTTCTTTGTTCGATACTGATGTTACAAGTGATTCGCTATTTAATGTTGAATAAGAGCTAATACTCTCCTTAATTTCTCTATTAACATCCATAGTGCAATTATTCTTTACTATTTTACGGCTAGATTGCTGCCAAGGTTGCTCTTCAAATGTTACCGAACATACCTTGACAGGAAGATTTGGTTGTACAGAACATTCTGACTGTTCTATTGCATTTTTCAAGCAGTCAGATTCTCCTATATATAATAAAATTTGATATTGTATAATATTAGATGAAGGTGGAACAGCACGCGTTACTTTGATAATATCAATTACTTTGTGTTTGAAATCATTCTGTATCAATTCGTCCATTGATTTCGCTATTTGCTCTCCAAAAACAATGAATCCAGGCAAATTTGGATTCAACTCATATGGACATCCTGGACAATAATTAGGATTAGAAGCTCTCATAGCTATGAACGGTCTTTCACTATGATCTCCATCCTTTTGAATTTCATGATCTAACTCAACACTTTGATTATTGATAATTTGTCTATCTATATTTTCAATAATGTGATCTTGATCTTGAGCATTTTCTTGTACTTGCAGTGGGTCATCTTGTACAGATTGAGGATACAAATACATGCATTGTATGGATTCTTTTAAAACGTTTATATCTCCCAATTCGTGTTGTTTCACTTCCACGGTACATGCTTCTCGAGGACAAGGTTCTAATGCTTCCTTGCAAGTAGGAGTTAAATCAAACGTGAGTCTATATATCACATATGGAGATTCTTCCTAAAAGTTGAGAAATGAAACAATATTTTTAAACCAAATTAATGTAAACGTGTAATTCTTAAATTTTCATCATTACTGATAATCAAAATTTCATGTTTAGAAAGTTGATAGGAAACATACCAATTTTTGCGCGCTAATCAGGTTACCGCCCTTATATGTATGATGCGTCGGAGAATCCTGATTCAAAGAATTCAAGGCACTTTGAATTAAAGCCTCCGGGACATTTTGTACTGGTTTTTTCACAAGACCAGAAGATACAAGAGCCGAATTAAAGAGAAATAAAAATAAAATGCGCGTTACACACAGCAGAAAGCCTGCCATCTTACTGCATATATTGCACAATGTTGACCTCCAACTGACGCAGTTGACACTTTAGTCGAGATTTTATATTCCTTTGTATTGTTGAATCAGGAATGATAATCGGTTTATAAAGCTTTTGTCTGATTTTAATGTACTTTTCGCGCGAAGGTTTGTGCAATCTAAACAAAAATAACAGGTTTCAACAATTACGATAATTAACGCGACTTACCAATATAAATAGAAATGACAGAATAAAAAAGACTGGTAATCATTTACGCTTAAAAAAAAACATATATTTCTCTGTTCGACTGTGAACTTATTACGTTTTTCGAATCATTTTTATTGTAATAAAGATAAGATAAATCCTACAATTTAATATGCAACTGATTTTCTATTAATTCTTGTGACAACATTATGATGTAATATTAACAATAATTTCGTGCGATCAAAATGCCCAAAAATATTTATTTCATATAAAAATTTTATTATCTCGTATTTTTAATTGATTTTCTCCAGAATTTATATAAATATTTCAATATATATACGTACAAGCTCATAAATTTCATTTACTACATCAAAATTTTACTTCACGACATTCAATGCAAGATAAATATCATGGTGCATTGAAAATATATTACAATGTCAATGTAAAAAAAATGATAAGATTAATATCTTTGGTTGTTACGTTTATTATATAAACGTTATTTTTTCGCTATTTAATTCAATGTTTTCTTACGTTCAAATAAAAATTATGTGACACACGATTTATCGCGACCACAAGATTTTAATTTAGACAGACATTAGATGAAACATTTTAGAAATGCTTTTGTTAATTTTAATAACGATATAAGAGTATGTATTTGATAAATTTTTCGTTATTTGAAAATTGGTCGTATATTTCTACGTTCAAATTTTCGCGCCATTTTTAAAACTCATGTTAACCATTTTCAAGTTCCGGTTGTCAAAAAAGCAGCAGCTGTTTCCCTGTATCGATGTGGTCACCAGTGATTGCTGCAGTGTTCTTGAAAAGATAGAACTTAACCAAATTACGCGATAGTTTGCTCGTAGTGTATGACAAGTCATTGATTATCGCAGGTAAGCGAATACATTATTTACTTTAACTTACTTTAAACGACAGTTATATATGTAGGTGGAAACTAACAAAATATACATTGCAGTGAAGTTGTATCGATTTTCTACTTTACTCTATCGTTTAACTTACGTTAGAGTACGCAATTTACTATTAGCTTTACCGAGCTTGAAACTTTACGATGAATTTTGATTTGTTTTTTTTTTTAAAGACTTTCTTCTTTTTGCGTGCTTGATGTCCTACTTTGCAGTCTAGTGTATCTAGTCATACACATATGCGTTCAGTGGTAGTTAACATTTAGGGTTAGACCACTTTATTTCTCTCAATTATTTATTCACTCATTTTTCAATTTTTTTTTTATTGTACTGAGTGAAACGGCAAAATGAGATATAATTATATGTATATAACTAAATGTCTTTCAAGTGCATGTTTTTTTTTTCTTTTAAAGAATTTATAATATAATCTTTATAATTTAATCTTTTTAATTCAAGATATCAATTAATCTTCGATGTTAATAGATAATTTTAACGATAAATTTTGACAAATTTCTTTTTGGTATAAAATTACTAGAAAACTTATTTAAATATTTTGAGTTCGGTTTTATTAAAAAAAAAAAAGAAAATTGCGCTTTATTGTAAATAAAATTTTCTTAATATTATTGCGATATTATATGTATTTGAAACTCGGCATAATGAATCAGTGATTCTCAAACTGTACGAATGCTGTGTTTATATTGCAAAAATCACGTGATCGATGTTGGGTAACATTAACCAAGATGTATAATTAGTTGTCAGAAGAATTGAATAATGTATTATGCAAAATTTATATTAGGAAAAGATATTATATTTTAACGTGATACATATTCCCGCGCCTAGGGTTTGCAGCTTTGTAATCCAGTTTTCTTATTGGTGCTATTCTTTGTCGACGACATTTTACCCCCACCACGAAGCAAGCGCTGTTCTGAAACTGCGACTGCTCGTTGCTCAGTAGCTGATTGCGAGTACTAATCTTCCAGTCGGAGAGAACGTAGCTCGTGAAATTTTGCTTACGACCCTGCTGGTTTTTTTTACACTTTTGTCGAAAAAAGTGTTGGTGATCATTCTGAAATTTTTTTTTTATCCCCGAGCATTCTTCTTCGGGCAAATCGACTGTAGAGTTCACTACCGGCGGGAACACCCATCGAAGACAACTTTATTGACAAGTTACGGTTAGTAATAATAGTTAAACCGGCGATATTTTTTTCTTCTTTGTATCGTTACATCGACACTGATAGAACTTAGAACATTCGTACTATAATAATTGTCGTCTTGCATCTTTTTCACAAACGTGTATCATTCAGGTGATACTCAAACTCCTAGAAATTTTCGTAGCAACACAAGAACTCGTAGTCATCATTGGAAACGATGACTTTAAATCATTTGTATTTATCGCATGGATGACAGTATTTTGAATGATTTTGAGTTTCTTGTAAGAACAAAATGAGACGTCAGATACGCGTTATTAAATGTTCACTTACTATTAGAAGCAATTTTGATAATTCTGTTAATTCAGTTCTATATATAAAATAAAAAGTGTCTGATACTTGAATCGTACGTTGCAGATGATCTCAAACGCTCTTGTTGGCTTTAACGTTTCGAGGAATGCGTCTGACGATATAAAAACAGGCTTCGTTCGAGGAAAAGCTTGACATTCGTTTCATTGTAACATAATTTCTACATTTGTTTGGATGGCAGATAACGTCGCGTTAACGCACTACGGTTTCGAACAGGCTATTTTATTTATTGATTTCTTAATGTCATACGTATGGCGCGGTCTACTTAATGCGTGAAACTTTGTAAATATATATTTTTTTCTTCGTCGTTCAATTCAACCATGGAAATTGAAATTCACGGAGAAACGACGAGCATTTCTGTGCTAGCGGGCACCTCTGACACTTTTTCTGCCGGCGTTAACAGCTGAGCGTCATTGATGAAAAACACCCGAGTGTGTGTGTATATGATAAGAGGGCGCTGGCGCGCGCTCGCACACAGGCATACGTCAGCGTGTGTGTGCAGGAAGGACGAGAGAGCATGTATGACGTCAGAATATTTGTATTTTATTCTTGTTCTTCTCGACTTAAGGCAGACTGCGTAATTGAAATGATGCATGCTTTATAATAAGAATAAAGGTATCGTCACCCTTGCTGCCTATCGCGATCACCACCTCTATTTAGAGTCTCTCTTGATTTCCGATTAAAATTTCAGAACGTCAAACGTCCCCGTATATGTTCGATTTTGCACGAAATTCGAGGAAGGGAAAAGTTGAAGCCACCCATGCAAGTAACTCGAACTTTAACATTACAATGACTCGAGTAGAAGTATCGAACGAGGGTATTTTGTATATCTATGCAAAAATTCAAATTTCGCAGTTAATTCATCCATTGTCTTCTCACGAGTTTCTCTTCAAAGCATCAGTTTTCGTTAAATCTCGACTATCTATGATTTTCGTTGGACCTCGAGTCACTCTAAATCGGAAGACACTCACGCAATTTGTACGATGTGTATATATCTGTAGATTGAAGTACCGCGTCACGACATGGCCGCATTATCATCTTGCCGGCATCCGCTACGTTGCGCCGTACAATCGTACCCTGCAAACCGCATCTGTACCTATTTACCATTTTTTCACGCGATCGCGAGATCTCATTGTGCGAATTTTCCGCTAAAAGCACGAAAGTCACCTCCTTCGCACGTCCTGGGGGTGGGGGGGGGGATCGAAGATTACGACATCAGTTGCAACGAATCGCAACCACGAGGCATTGTTTTCGCCGTTGCCTCGAGATTTTCCGTCACAGTTTTCAACTCGATCATTTTAAACGATTTAAAGTTGTTTTTCGTTGTTTTCGTTGTGTCGGTAAAAATAAGTCGAGCATTGTTCGAGTTGGTGTACATCTCGTACTTGAAACATCAATCAGTTTCGTTTTCGTATTCGCGTCATGCATGAAAGAATCTGTTTCAAAACAGGATGTTCAAGGATGTCGTCGTTGGTATTGGCACGAGAGAGAGAGCACGTAGCTCGTCGGGACATTTCCTCGGAGGTCGGTATTGATTTTTAAACGCGATTTCCTCCCAATGCTCTTCATTTTCGCTTTATCGGACGCCAATATCTGTTTGTTTGCGATTTGAGAGGGTATACAAGCGGGGGCGTCCTCCAGGTCTGACTGGTCGCCCGTGATCTTGGCGAGGTGCATCCGTGACCAGGGAGAAGCGACGCGCTACCTTTCGCCCTGGAAACGAGCCAACTTCGTCTCGAGGGCAAGGACAGCTTCAGTCAATTGATCACGCCATAATTTCTCCTCGTGGTACGGAAATCCATCGACCACCGGTAGCTTCTGTGTACTTTTGTCACGCGGCTTATTACGCGCGTGAATTAATTTCCTCTCTCCCCCGCCCCTCTCCCCTGGAGGTTACACAGAAGATGTCTTTTCACATTTTCTTCTCTCTCCCTCTCATTTGCAATTAAATTTACAAGTGCCAATTACGAAGCTCTCGCGTCATCATTAACAAGCTGCACCGCGCGCTTTGAACTCTGCCTTTTCCTCTGAATAGGAATCTCCTGAATGGAGATTCGGTTCGAAATAGCATAAATCGGAGAACGATTTATTTTCGAACAACGCCTTTTAGCATCAATTGTTCGAGTACTTTCAGAAACCCGATATTCTAATTGCAACGCTCGTCTCGTCGAGATGGGAAGAAAATTCATCAAAGAAAAGTAAACGAAAAGGTTATCGACGTATTACGTAAATGCTTCGACGAAAATTTGTCCATTGGCCGTTATATTTACGATCTTCTCTCTTGGGAGACTGTACGAAACAGCGTACGACTTATTTATTGAAGCTTAACAAAGCGTGGATGCATCGGTGAACAAGCTTTCGATGTTCCTCCGGAGCAATCTACATACGACGCATATATCGTAGATCCCAGCTGATCGGTTCTCGTGGTGCTGCTGCTGCTGCTGCTGCTGCTTTGGATTGAAGAAGTGGTGGGTGGTCGGTGCAGGTCGCTACATACGTAGTAGGTAGGTGTGCGCGGAGGAGAGCTCGCTGAAGGGGTTGGCTGCGGGAGAGGGAGGGTTGGAGAAGCAGGAAGCACACGGAGCACGGACGAGGAGAAGGCGCGGTCGTGTGCGTCTGCGCGCGATTCGGTCGGTGGGTCGGTTGGTCGGTCGGTCGGTCGGTCGTCGGTGGTATTGATTTTCATAGGAGCACCGGCACACACGTAATTCCACCACGTAAACGCGTATACATGCATCCACGACGACTGGCTGGCTGGCTGCTTTTGCCAAATATCTGCGTAAAATTTCGCAATCGCAGATCCTCCGCACTCTAAATCGACTCATTCTGGTGTTACGCCTCCAAGGAGAAAGAATCGCATATCCTCCGCTGGTCTTCTTCTCCTTCTTCTTCTTCTTCTTGCTCGTTCTATCGTATCGGTCTGACATATCGAACTGACTGAGTTCTCCACCAGAGCGTTTTTCGAAAGTACGTCGTACGTGACTCTCTCGTTTATTCTGTTCTTTCCTGCCGCCCTCCTTGAAAACGTTTTACCCGTACGTACATACGTATCTGCTGGGTATTTGTGTTTCTCGGTCCAGCACGTACGCGTCACGTGAACCTAAAAGCAATTGTTAATCGCCCCTGTAGAAATTCAGTTTAATCCCCGTTATTGACATTCCGCAGTCGCCTGGATTTCATTCAGTCAGTAGGTGACTCGGCCACATTCCCCGTGCGATCGAACTACGAATTGGGGGAACTGGGTTTTGACAATCGGTCGTTTAACCTCTCTGTTTATCCCTTAACGTTGCAGAATCTCGTTCGAGCCTCTTCAAACAGGAAGCTGCGCGGGCTGCACAGGAAGCGAAGAGGAAACGCGATCGTAGAAGAAAGCTAATCGCCAGGCACCCGACAAGATGCCTGCACCGACATCAGCACCGGGCACGGTGGAGGGACCACCTCGCACCGAATTGCAGGAATTACAGTTGAAGGCAGATCAAACTACAGATGAGGTACGTGCGTCTACTTGATATATTTTTCCAAAACGTTAATTTTTTTTTTTTTTTTATTTATTCATTTACTAGAAAGTCCATATACATACATTGACTATATTATATTGCCTCGAATATTTATTAATTCGTTGATTTGTTGACTCATGTTGGAACTAATTTCTGTAACTTTTTACGTTTTGTAATTTTTTTTTTTTTTTTTATTGATTCATTTCCTAGGAAGTCCATCGTTACCTCGAATATTTATTAATTCGTTATTTAATTTGTTTGCTCGTGGAACTAATTTCTGTAATTTTGTTACGTTTTGTAATTCGTGCATGGATGTTACAACGCGTTGCTTAACCCACGTGACTCGTCTTGTTTCAGTCCCTGGAAAGTACGAGGCGTATGCTGGCACTATGCGAGGAGGTGAGTTCGTCTCATCCTTACGAAACTATTCTCTTCTATTTACGCATTAACCTTCATCCTCGATCATCCTCGGTACTAATCCTCGATCCTCGTTACTTATAGCGATTTACTCCCGGAGTTTTCACTCCCAGATTGTTTCTATTGTCATAGAGTTATGGAGGTCTAATTTGTCGCTGGTAAGAATCGTTGCGCGTTGTGTCGCGGCAAAGATGATGGGCGATCGATCACGATCAATCCAGTCCGGGTAAACTTGACGGTGTGCAGTTGAAGGGACAAATTCAGAAAGGAATAATAGAAAAAAAATGAAAAAAAAAGAAAAAAAAGAAACGAAAAACGCGCTGGAGAGATGTGGGCAAAATACTATTTCGGCTAGAGTCCGAACGAAAACTCTGAGATTATACGTGTGTATACAAGAGTGTATGCGTAAAGTGACGTTTCGTGAAAATTACAGAACGTAGCAGAGATCTCTCGGTGTATACGGTGAAAATGGGTAAATTCTACGCAGCGTTCAAAGAATCTTGAAATAGTATTTTCGACCCAGCTCTGGCGCCAAAGCGGCATTCCTCTATCAATTTTTCGACGGTAATGCAGTCGGTGGAATTAAATGTCAGCCATGTCCGGGATGTTGTGGCTTTGTTAACGTGGATTTTTTTCGCGACGAAAGTATAAAGAGACATTTTCCTCTTAAAAAAAAAAAAAAAAAAAAAAAGTTATCGCACGGGTGCAAGCAAGCAATTTACATCTGTCCGTGCCCAATTTTTTTGGGATCGTCGCGAATGTACTCGGAAGAATTGTAAGACGACGCATCGACGCGGTCCGAGACGACGGTAATCCGCAGCACGAACGCACGCGACGAGACGGGTGTCGCGTCACTGCCGAAGATTCGCTCACGTGTTAACCTTGATTTCAAGCGTTTCATTGCGCGCGAAAATACTTCGTCAACGTTTAAACGTTGTTCAAACCAAAGAGAGAGAGTCACCAGCGAAAAGATGATCGATCTTGTTGCGCTGATAAAAATCCATCGAAGCTAAAAAGACGAGACATTCGCGTGCATTCGTGCGCGAATTTCTTTTTCCGTGTATTCTGTCTACGTTCTTTAGCTCCGCATTTTTTCTTCCCATGCATAATTATTCGTTGTCTATGCTCGTATCTTGGATATATATCTACTCTCGAATATATGTATGTACGTCTCTATATAAGTGTGTGCGGAAACTATTACTGTGTACATCCGATGCCTTCATTCTTTTCCTGTTTAACCTATTACTTATTGTCGAAGGAGCGAACGTAATCGACGCTTAATATAACCCGGACGTCAGTCCATTCTTTGTTCGGCGTGACCATCTTTTTTTTTTTTCTATTTAAAGAAATACCTTTTTCTCGAAATACAGCCTGCGTATATATATCTTTTCGAATCGTACGTAATTGTAAAAGTATTCTCTTTTAATCCGCTGAGCTGGAACGTTAAACTCCCCTAGAACGTAAAATTCAATTGTAATAAAGAGACGACGATGCGACGGGTGTAAAAGGTTGTTGCGTCGCTCCATTCCAGTTTCTTTTGCTACTTATCTGTGGCTGCACTAATTAGCACGTGTCGCATTTCGAGCACTGGAGACGTCAACAACTATTTAGTGTACGTACATACTTCAACACGCGGGATGCCATTGAAAAAAAAGAGCTATCCGTACCTATATATATTTATATACAAAAAAATATATATATATGAAGTTGCTGTCAATGTCAGTCAAAGTCGTTCGAGATTCGGGCTTCGAGCTCTCGAGAGGCTTCGAATGTACGAACCTGGACGGCGGGGGCAGTTGCCGCATATTTTTTTTGCTATAAACGCAAAAATTAGGACGAACGGAGAAAAGTTAAACGAAAAAAAAAAAAAGACGAAAGAAAAAAAAAAATACCTCTTAATGTTACTACCAGTGGTGGAGGATATCTTTTTTCAGCAACTGGTGAATTCCAGCGCACGCACTGGGTCTTTTTGGAATGGACACAAAGAGGAAAACAGAGAACGCTCTGTGAGAGCGAAACGAAATTTAGAAGAAACGAAGGAACATCGATGATTGCGCGTGGTATCGTTTTAACAATTTCTGTCGTGTCGTGTACATCACGTATTACACGCAAAAGATTGCCTTTCGTACATACGTTGCGTAGAACGTTTCCGAGATGATTACGGTCGTTAGCGATTAAGACAGAGGGTAATGTAGGGCTTTTCTGCGTGTCTCCCACTCTCTTTCTTCTCTTTTTCTATTCTTCCCAGAACTCCTCTTCCCCTGCCACCTCTCCCCCTTTCTTTTTTCTTTCTACTTTCTTTCGAATTCTTCTCGATCTCTCGACCATTCTCGACGAGAGGACGAAAGAATTTTCTTCGCATCGAGACTTTTAGCCGTATCACTCGTTGAAACGGTCGAGAAGAATGCGTTCGTTTAACGTTCGAAACACGAAGATATCGGAAGAATATAACGATCCTCTTGTATGTACGTGCACAATCCCCTTTCAGTTGCTTCCGCCTCCCTTTTCCTCCTTTCTGTTTCTCTTTGCCTCTCTGTTTCCATGCAACCCGCGTGCAAAAACCGTGCAACCGTTTTTTCTTCCCCTGCCCCTATTGCGAATATCACATTCGAGAGAACATCGATTCGACGATCGTCAATGCTCGAGGCGTTCTTTCACATCATTTCTGCTACGAACGAGCAAACTTCCGAGTTGTTTAACTTTAAAAAATTTTTATCGGAAGAACCTTTGGGAAGAATTCAATTCAAGCCGTACCTGGTTATCTGTCCGTTAAAAGGAAAAAAAACACAAGAATCGATCGTGGAATCGAGAACAGAAGGGCTCGCCCCTCGACTGGAGCGTGAAAGAGCCTCTAGGGGAAAAAACGCCATGATTTTCTCCTCCCTTCATAGTTTGTCAAGCGATTGTCTGTTAGAAACTGGCCGAGACAGGTAAACGACAGTAAAACAATAGCTCTGATCTCGACGAAAGAAGGAAGGATCGTTCTCTCGATTTTCTCTTTTTTTTTCTTTTTTTTTTTTCTCTCTGTCTTATGCGAGTCGAGAAACGAGCGCGCATAAACCTACCGGCAACCTGTGTAATCGCTGCTACCAACGTAATCCGTGTTTGCTGGCTGAACCGGGCATTTATCGATATTGTCCGTGTTGCTGGCTGTGTATGTATGTGTATTCTCACGTGTGCGGTGTGTGGCCACGTGCGTGCTCGCTTGCTTAAAATTCGACAGAAACTACAACACTCGCTTGCTCGATCGCCCGCCTGCCTGCCCGTCGCGATACAAAATTTACACCGGAGACGAGTCAGCATTTCTTGCGAGACGCGCCATTACGCCGATGACGTACTGTTAATATTGATCGTTCCATCAATGTTGGATCGATTTCAACGAAAGCAAATTAACTCGACCGACTACTTCTTCTCCCCCTTCTCGTCGCCGGTGTATCTTTTGTATTCTGGGAGAAATTCTCGCTGCCTTACTCGCTCGCAGAGTTTCCGAAGCAAAGTTTAATCGGGGACACGCGATCGGTAGCATCGATCGCGTGCACAAAGGTTGTCACGACGGAGTGACTCGTTGGAAATTGCCACTCACAGGTGAAAGAAAAATATCGATTTCGGACGAGATTTTTCGCAAAATTGGCGAACGTCTTCGCGAACTTTGCCGCGTGTCTTTGCCTTGGCTGTCTGGCTGCCTGTGTGTGTTTGTGCCTGTCCTCCGCAACAACACTCTTCATTTTCTCTCTATCTATCTCTCTCTCGACTATCGATGCATCGTGCTGTCACTTTTCTGGCTCTCGATATCATTCTATCGATACTTCGTCGATCTCTCTCTCTCTCTCTCTCTCTCTCTCAATCACATTTACTCACTTGCGCACAATCACATTCTACTCACCACTCACAGAAACACAGCTCGCATGCGAGGGATTCGCAGGCGAACAGACAGACAACTCGTCGACGATCGATAGCGCGTGGAAGCTGCTTTGCTGTTTGCTCAATGTTATCAGATTCGCCGCGCGAATCTCCTCCCATGCCATACCCTTGTTCTCCTTTCTTTCGTTCTTTCGTTTGATTTGCTTTCAGCCGCGGACTCGTCGCGAACTCTATCGTTCTTGTCTTGTCTGCCGTTCGTTTCGTTCGTGCCATTCATGTCACCGTGTACCACCAACCACCACCACCACCACCACCACCACCACCACCACCACCACCACCACCACCACCACCACCACCACCACCACCACCACCACCACCACCACCACCACCACCACCACCACCACCACCACCACCACCACCATCACCACCATCACCACCATCACCATCACCATCACCACCATCACCACCATCACCACCACCACCACCACCACCACCACCACCACCACCACCACCACCACCACCACTACGACACCACCACCACCACTACCACCGCCGCATCCATTATACGACCGATCAAATTCCTCCACTTAACTCTTTCTTTATATGCACCTGATGTTCGATCAAGAGAGTATTTACCCGAGAAAGAACAAAAGAAAAAAAAAAGCGTAACGATGCGACGGTGAATAATACTCACAGTGGAATATGAATAAATTGAATATCCGGTAAATACTCGAAAAGGAAAAAAAAAAAAAAAGAAGAAGAATCAAAACTTGGAAATTCAAACGGCTCGCTCTATCTCGTTTTGATTTCCTTTCTCTTTTTTCTGAAACTTTTTCATGCACATTTCCTACGTGGATGAATGCGCACGCTTTCTCTTTTCAAGCTGAACGAGGAAAGGAGCAAAGAACTTCTTTTGTTTCCGTTTTCGTGACCGACTATAAATAAAGAAAGAAAGAAAAAAAAAAAGGTTCGAAAGGAAAAAGCTCAAGCCCTTAATTAGTTCCGCGGGCTACGCGTCAAGCATTAATGGATGATAATTTTATAGCACGAGTTTCTCTTGCAGTCTCTCGGGTCTGACACATTTTTTTCCTCTCTTTTTTTTTGGTTTTCGTTCCTTTCGAAAGAGTCTGGTCTCTTCTACGTGATTCGTTTGAATCAGAGCTCGTTTGGCTGAAACGAGAGACCACGAAAGGACGAATATGTGCGTTTGGGATTATGTTAGATCTACCGAGCTCTCTGGCCGTTAAAGTCCCGTTTCGAATTGCAAGGGAAAAAAAGATAAGCGCCGTTTGCTGAAAGAAAAGGGAAAAAAGGAAAAAAAGAAAGACGACTACGTTTCCTCCCTCGTTGGGTTTACCCCAGTTGAAAAGCTCGGCTCCTTTTCTTTGCTCTCTCTCTCTCTCTCTCTCTCTCTTCTCTCTCATTTGGTCATTCACCGCTCTCTTCATGCTCTCCTTTCCATTCCTCTCTTTCTCTCTCTTTCTCTCTCTCTCTCTCTCTCTGTGTGCGTGTGTTCTACTTTGTATTTATTTAAGTATCTTTCGTCCCGTTTGAGTCCCGAGATCTCTCTCATGTTGATACGAGAGGATTCCTCGATTCCAAGGGAATCGACAAATTTCATGTCTCTCTCCAGTCTCTTCGTTTGCCTTTGAAAAAATAATCGACGTCCCTCGCGACTCAAAGCGTGACCGAGATCTTTCGTTTTTTCGTATTGCGCATTTTCGATTTACTTTGTCTTTCCACAAAAAAAAAAAAAAAGAAAAGAAATACTATATATTGTGTATCGTTCTCTCTCTGTATTTTGCGGTACTTTCTTTACATACACTATATGTATATATTTTTTTTTCATTGGTGAATATTCAAACTCCTAGAGACTCTTGGAGTACTATCTTCTCTATTTCTCTCTTTTTTTTCTCTTTTTTTCTATCTGTCTGTCTATCTCTCTCTCTTCTCTCTTTCTCTTTCTCTCTCTCTCTTTCTTTTTCTCTTTCTCGAGCTCTCTTCTCCGCGAGGAGATTCTCTCTTCTTCCTCCCGTTCGATGAACGGAGGAAGAACGGAGGAACGACCGGCGACCGGGAAGAGAACGAGAGATTTCCTCCTTAAAAATGAAAAAAAAAAGAGCGGTTCTTTTAACTCGTCACGCGCTACTGAAAACAGAACAAAATGAGTATTATACGTACGCAAAGACATTTAAAAAAAAAAAAAACGAAAGTAACGATAATATAACAATACAGAGAAAAGAATCAAAATCAGTGCGAGCCTTCACGAGCTTGTGTAAACTCGATACCTCGATTAGCCAGAAGGAAGACCTGACAAATAATAATAACAATAAAAGCAATATAAAGTAAATATAAATAAACCTACAACAACGGCGACGACAGTTACAGAGCAACAGGAACAACAACAACTACAACAACAACAACATCGTCATGATCGATAACAACATCAAGAACAACAACAGCAACAACAAGCGACAAGCCTAATCTAGAGATCGAGAAATATATATATATACTATATAACTCGTTCGAGCCGACAAACGATAAAATAGCAATACCGATAACGTGTCTCTCTAACTAATGTCAATTCGTAAACGTTGTACGTGTCCATCTGTCTGCCCACCTGTCTATGCATTATATATATATAATTGCATTCACTTATGTCGTGAGCGCGTTAAAGGTTTTAACAAATCCACAGATACTAAAAAAGGCGTCGGATTTAGATCCATCCAAAACAAAACTGATAAACATTAAAAAAAGAAAACGAACGAACGAGAAACTATTAAAACAAATAATAATCGACATTTCTGTCGTTTTCGTTGATGTCGCGAATACTTAGCCCGAATACTAACCCGGTCATAGTAATATATCCAGCACCGTTTTGTCAAAAGATATATATATATACCTTAACATGCTTTGCCCACTTCTCTCCATCGACTTCCGTTTACACCCTCCGTTTTTCTACCTACCGTAATACTATATACTACTACTAATATACTACTAATATTACTATACTATATACTTTACTAAAAAAAAAAAAAAAAAGAAAAGAAAAAAAACAACTCTCTAACACTGGTGGTGGTTGTCTGTGTTGTGCTGCCTCTGTCTGTCGTAGAGCAAGGAGGCTGGCATCCGTACTCTGGTCGCACTCGATGACCAGGGAGGTGAGTGAATCGCTTTTTAGCCATATAAGTAAAACAACAAGAAGGAACCCCGGCTTTTTCTCACAGATTACATACATAATTGAACTGTGTCTCGTGCCACACCCTCAGCACAAAATGGAACTTTCCTCTTTCCTTGTTCTTCCCCTCTCCTTGTTCCTCGATCTCCGTTTCTTGTGGCGAAAATATCTTTCTCTCTCTCTCTCTCTCTCTCTTTTTTCTCTCTCTCTCACTGCTCGCACGGAAGATCACGGGGGGAATACAGAATATCGCGCGTTGACCCTTTTGTGCGTTTGACACGTTTCACCTAATTTGCTGCTCCGTTATCCGATCGGTCGCGTCTCTTATCTACACTTCTTCCCTCCCCCCTCCCCCTTTTTTCTTTTCTCTATTTCATTTCCCCCCTTTTATCGTCCAACGTGTTCGACAACTCCGCTTTCCCCCGACACAACTCTTTCCGCAACTCTCCGTACTCTGAAAATCGATAGACACTTCGCCACCGGTCGCTTATCTCGAGAACACTCTCGCGACCTCCTGACCTTTTTTTCCGCAGAGAGAGATTCGTTCTACACGTCTCTACGCGTCTCCGTTTTTTTTCTTTCTTTTTATTTTCATCCTCCCCCGACTTTCGAGGGAGGGGGAGGGGTTATTTATTTCTTGATTTTGCGTCCCTCGTTCGCCGATCGATACGCATCGAAGGGATATATGTATATCCTCGTTAACCCAGGCACGAACGACACCGCTGGTTTTAAAGCGTCACGAGTTGTGTGTACGTGTCGCCACAGGCCTCGTCGGCTAGTCACGGCCGAAGAGAGACCGAAAGCAAATTAACCAAGCCATCGATCCACCTGCTCGCGATACACACACCGTCCATCTTTCCTTTTCAGTTTTTTGCCCTTTCTATTTTTCAACCGCTCTGTTTATTCGTTACACACGGGTCGTAGGAAGCCATTCTTTTAATAGAGGCGATTCTGTGTACCATGAAGCGCGAAGAAACACCCTCGATCGTGTTTTCGATCGATCGTGCCTCCGCCTCGCACGCTTCCACCCTGTGTATGTACGTCAAGCCAGATATATATACGTACACATCTCCGTCGGGGGTTTGTCTTTTGAGATTCGTTCGCGAGTTGACCCTGTTCTTGGCTAATCGACTCGACACCAAAGTTTTCCGCATTCGACGCAGCAGACGTTCTCTTTCTTTCTTTTTTTTTTTTTTTTTTCTTTTGTTTCTCTTTCTCTCTCCACCTATTACTACGTCGTGTATATATTTTATATATATATATATACATATATATTTTATATATATATATATACATATATATTTTATATATATATATATACATACACGTATGTATACACTATAAAAAAAACGCCATAAAAAAAAACTTTTAAAATTATACACGCAACTCCCTGCTTCGGTGAAGTTTTTTCCGTAACGGAGAAAGTAGCGGTAGATTTGCTTTTTTAATTCGGGCTAGAACATATATATATATATATATATATATATGTATATTTGTAGCAGAAGTATCGAACGATAATTTCGCGGTTGACGATGAAAAGCGACAGCCAACTACCACTGTACAGTCGTACTATACAAAATACTATTACTACTATTACTACTACTTGATACTATTACTATATATATGTATATTACTACCGTTACTATATGACTACTAGTATCACACCACCAACACTAGTAATACGAACATGTTGACTTTTCTTTACAACTGCTCTCGAGTGCAAAAGTATTGGGAAACACAATTGTTATTAGCGTGTATATTTTTTTTTTTTTTTAAAGAGATTACATGCTCGGAAATAACGTGCATTCGATCGATTTCCCTGCACTTTTGCACAGACAACTGGAAAACCGACACTGCCCACTGATTACAATTATACTTACTAATGCGACAATGACACTTGACTTGTTCACTAACACGTTCAATTGCTGGTGCTGCTATTGCTGCTGCTGCTGTCAGTAACACAGAATATTCGATATCCGAGAACGTTGTTTATCGAATCGAAAGTCTGTACAGAGCATCATGCGCGGGATCAAGTTTGACTCGTTTATATATAACGACCTGTTTTGTTTCTTCGTCCCCCTTTGTGTGTCTACGACTTTTTCACCTTCGACTTTGCCCTTCTTCTCGGACTCTGTACTTACTTTTTTCAACAACCCTTTCTTCGCGCTTCTTTTACTCCGTTTGTCTCTCTCTCTCTCTCTCTCTCTCTCTCTCTCTCTCTCTCTCTCTCTCCACTTTCTCTATATTTCTCCCTATTTCTTGACAGTCTTTTCTCTCTGTCTCTTTCTTTCTATACACACAGCAGTAAAGTACTTGAAGCGTAGACGTGTATCTCGTGTGTACATGTATGTATCTCAATTAGACGCATACGTATGTATATTCTCTCCTTCTCTTTCTTTCTCTCTCTTTTTTTACTTCTCACAGATACACACATTCTTTTCGGATTGTGTATATATATCTTTTTCTTTTTTACTTCGTAGCCAAACACGAAGCTTCTAGCTGTGTCGCTTTGTCAGTCAACGTGTAATACGTACATATTGTTTATATATATATATATCTGTCCGTATATATATATGCGAATATACGTATCGAATCTATATAGATAGCATTGTACACATATATCACGTATGTGTATGTATATAAACCTATGTACCTCATTTTTCTTTAGTGTACAAAACCCTATAAAACAAGTACTTGATGAAACTCATAAACGTGTTTAGCGGTAGATGTTTGTCTCCCTTTCTCTCTCTATCAATCTATCTATCTATCTGTCTATCTATCTATTTATTTCCCCCCAATCTTTCTATCTTTATCTCTATTTCTATCGTTTTTCTCTCTCTTATCCGAATTTTTGTTTTCCTTCATCTTTCTCTCTTTTTCTCTCTCGTTTTCTGTATATATATATGTATGTACAGAAAACGAGTGTATATACATATGTATGTACATATACATATATACTCGACACGTACACATGTTCGTATGTATGTACATATATGTATACACATCACGTGTATTCTGACTCTGTCCTTTTCTTTTTTTTTCTCACTCTTGAACCTTTCTTCTGCATCAAACGTACTTTTTGTCGACCGTCGTCTTACCAAGTAGGTGTTAATACTGCCCTCCGCTTTTTATCTGCGAGTTTACCGATGCCGTCGTGTACATATTACTACTACTACTACTACTACTATTACTATTACTATTATTATTATTATTATTATTATCATCATCACCATCGTCGTCATCATCATTGTATCACCATTATTATTATTATTATTATTATTATTATTATTATTATTATTATTATTATTATTATTATTGTTGTTGTTGTTGTTATTATTATTGTTATTATTATTACAATTATTATTACTTTGTTATTATTATTATTATATATCGTGCATATAATACTGTAGCGACTGTGCGATTTATAGTCATCGATTCAAGCCGGAAGAAAGTAGCGCGCGATTCTTTGGTGATGCTTTTCCGAGACAGAGAAGCAACGACGAAGGGACAAAAAAGAAAAAAGAAAAAGAAAGAAAAGCTGTCGACGAGACTGTCTCTCGTTGCAATGTGTTGCAATAGTGTTTCCTCTCAGTCCGGTAATTTGCACTGCAATACGTGTAGATTCTCTTACACGTACGTATGTATGTATAGGTCTCTCCGCTACGTTCTCATCTTCGAAGCTGCCGAAATACGAGTAATAATGTTGCGAATTACCTTTTACCATCACAATTATAGTTCCAAGTGTATAGCAAATGCGATGCGCATGGTGCAAGCAGACGTGCTGTGTAATGTCACGTCGACGTCGCCGTGCGGAGGTTCATGTAAACCGTTTATTCCAGCACTAGCGTAATTCGCTCCCCACTTGTTTCGCTCTAACTAGCTACGATCTCATCACGTCGTCATTTCGCCATGTCGTTCTTTCATTCGCGCCGTCATCAGTCCCTTTATCGTTTTCGTCGTTATCATTGTATCGTCATACGTTATGTTTCCGACTCACCATCACGCTCAAGGTATCCGTCCATGAGGAATTGCGTACAATTTCTAAAGCCGACGACATATCTCTCTCGCACGATATATCGTTCCCCACGGACGTACATCTTGAGCGGGGGAAACCTTTTTCTTTCTGTAGATAAATATGACAATTTTTATTTTTATTACAACCTGGCACGTTTTGTCACACGACTCGCGCGAACGAACGCGGGAGAGGAACGAACCTCGATCGAGACGCAGCTTCGAGTTGAGATCATCATCGAAGAATAAAAAAATGGAGAACGAACGTGCGATCCACGCATGTGGCAGGACGTGCCCGCGGTTTGCTTGTTTGTCTCTGACTTAATTTCGCAGTTGTTCACGCGCATCACTGAACGATCTTTCATTTCCGTTAACGTGTGGGCCCTTCGACCCTGTCGTAGAGCGAGGAGGTCGCAGCGAACACTCTGACGATGTTAGACCATCAAGGCGGTAAGCAGTTCCCTCAGCAATAAAACAAACAACAGAAAAAAGAGAGTTTTCTTGTCGAAAAATGAGAATATTGAAAACAAAAAAAAAAAAAGAAAAGAAAGGCGAGAGCAAAGTGAAACGAAGAAACGAAAGGAAATAACGAAATGTGGAAAGAAGCAAAAAAAAAAAAAAAAAAAAGAAATCACAAAGTACGAACGAACAAAGTTTTTTTTTTTTTTCTTCTTAGTTCACTAGATTTTGAGGAAAAAATGGTTGGAGAACTCTTTTATTTTTTTTTTTTTTTTTTAATATTTTTGTTTGCTTTAAAGAGAGGACAGGATATTTTTATCGTATACACTTCTTCTTCTTATCAAGGGTTGACGGGATTCGAACGTCGAAGTAGGATACACTTTGACACGTATCGTCCGATGGTATTTGTTCTTTCATGCTAAAAGATACGCGATTTGTGTAAATTCGTCGATTGATTTTAATTTCCCTGGGAGAAACGTCGCGCGTGTTCTTTAACAGCGAGACAGCACTCGTTGATCTTCGAGCAAGATATGCAATCGAATCGTTGAACCGCGCGACCCCGACATTTTGACGTACGAGAAAAGAAGGGAAATCGCGGCGAAAGAGAAGTAGTTTTTTTTTCTTTTTTTTTTTTTTTCAAGTCGTCCGGCAGTATCGACAGACTGAATGCTACGTGTTACGACTGTGCAAGCGTATTTCCGCCTGTCCGTTCGGGAGCTGAGAACGCGCTCAATTTTTATTCTCTGTGGTTCTGATCTCTTTTTCTGTCCTTTAGCTAAAACAACTTTCTAATTCTGCATCTTACAGCGCCACGGTGCTCTGAGAGTGCCAACACTGGAAACGAAGCGTGTCTTTTCTTCCTTTAATCTGCTTCTACGCCTTTGTCTGCTCCTATTTAACATTCGACTTCTCGCATCATCGCCACCGCGCCACTCTCGCCCTTAATTCGATTCGGTTCATCGATTAAATCCATTTTGTTCCCCTTCATTCTCTCCCCCCCTCCCCCCGGTCCTGCCGTCCCCCCACTGCAACTCTATCTATCGTAGACTCGATTATCCAGCTCCTCGACGAGACTTTCAGCTACCCCCTCCCACCCCCGTAATAAGAGAATTGTACAAAAGAGCGTGTTAACCCTGCGTTTCGCCGCTAGTCAACGCTAATTGAAATAATTCTTTTTCTCAACTGTGGCTAATTTGTTTTTGCTCTTGGAAATTTCACAGATCGACGTGCGAATTTAACGAACATTTCCCCCTAAAAAAAAAAAAAAAGTCCAATCTAGAGATTCTTCGATCCTCCGGGGAAAGCCGAGTTGGATTTACCAACCGCTCGATCGAGTTTAACAAACCCATCGTCGTTTAAAAATCGTCGTCCCCTTTCGTTCTTCGCTTCGTCGATCGAATGGAATCGAATCGATGAACAATTCGTTTCGTTGTCTCGTGACATTTCTGCGAGAATTGCTCAGTTCGCGTACCCGTCGGTCGTCTCGCTCGATTGCACGAAGCAAAAGAGCGACCAGCGGAGGACGATGTCTGTTCCGCGCGTAGACGCTCGACTGGCTTCTCTCCTCTCGTCTGTCCGCGAGGTTCTTTCTTACCTTTGTCTCGCAGTTGGTAAATCCAACTTCGCATCGACTTCTATTCGCCGTCACGCATAAGAGAATCCCAAGTCCTCCAGCAGCCTGACCCGCAATAGAATTAATAATCAGGATAAAACGTCGTCGTACGCGCCCTCTCGCTCCTCCGACGTGTCATCGAGACGAGAAAGTGTCATGGTGCTATCCACGATGAATCCGACTTGCTCGGCCCTGAGCAAACGGGACGTCCGATAAACAGTAAGAGCGAGAACTGAGAAATGAAAAAGAAAGGAACCGGAAAGAGAAGAGAAAAGAATGCACGAAACGAGTGACACAGATTGTGATTGTCAATGATGTCACTAGCTGAACATAGAGAGACGGAGCATAGAGCTTTAGTAATTAGTAGTTCGAATCAACCTGTTAACCTCTCTAGGCAAAGAGGGTTGTTACGTGGAGACAGGGCGGTCCGGATTCCTCGTTGGTTAGCGTCCCAGAGAGAGTAAAGAAGTTTGAGTTGGCAACTCGCCCCGTCTCTGTCCGGCCCGTGGTTCAATCTCGCGGGACGGGAGACACGGCTAGAGAGAAAATGTTCTCGTGGAGCGAAGCGAGGGAGCGTTCCGACGGTGCTTCCTGTACCTCACGTTTAACACGTCGCTGATTGGTCGGTTGCCTGTTTAGAGCCACGAGGTCGGGATGAAAACCCTCGTAATGCTGGACGAGCAAGGCGGTAAGCCATTTCAATCTAGACATACAAACATTAAACTTACGTAAAACGTCTCTTACAAGAAAAAAAAAAGTATGAAAAAAAAATAATATATATATTTGTCTGGTCCCGACTGACACAAATGCAAACGATCGACGACCAAATATTCTATATTCTGTATTCTATTATATGTTCTCCATACGTTCTTCACCCGTCGATGTATATAATATTTATATATGGTATATACATAAATATGCATATATAGTTTTTATATATATATATATATTTGTATATATAGTTCTCATATATAGACATTATATAAATATGCATATACGACACTAATTATACGTGTAATAATCGTCCAGACACTATGCAACCCCTGTACGTCTAAATTAACTTTCGATCGAACGGCTGATACTAAACCAAAAATGCACCAAACGACAACAGATTCGTTCTCTCGACATCTCTTCACATTCCCCTCAACGTTCAGATCGTTTACGTTCGAACAATCATCGATTACTTCTCCTCCCCTTGTTCTTGCGTTTCTGCTCTCTCCAATTGTACTGCATCTTACTTGACACCTTGGATCTCCCTCCAGTTGCATTCTCGACTCTCTCCTCCTCGAACTTCCTTCGCTCTCTTGATTTTCTCAATCATCGCTCTCTGCTCTCTTCCACCGCCTTATCCTATATATATATATATATATCTTTCTCTTATTTCTCTGCCTTTCTATATCTTTCTCTCTATCTCTCTCTATCTCTCTGTTTCTCGTTTATATTCTCTCTTTCTCTCTGCGTCCTATCGGTTCTCTCCGCCTGCTTCCTCCTATTCTTAACTTCGCTTCCTTCCGTGAACGTAATCTCACGAAGGCGAACGAACAAAAACAGAGAAATACAGAAAAACAAAACAAGTAGACGAACAAAAAAAAAAAAAAAAAAAAAAAAAAACAAGAGAAATAGAAAGACATGTCAAAAAAAAAAAAAGAAAAGAAAAGAAAAGAAAAAGAATACGCGCTCCACGTTTTTAAACGCATCCCTCCGGTACTTCCGGCACGGTGTAAGTCAAAACCTACTTGCAATTCTACTATTGTAATTACTTTTGTTGACCGGCACATTTGCATCAGCGCGTTATACTCTACGTACGAAATATATTTGGTTCAATTCGTACCCAGTACCCTTAGACCGTACACCCCAGTACATACAGAATTACTCACCCGATCTTAGGATCTTTTAGGTTTACCCTTAGTAGGGAGACTCTTTGCTTAGCTGTTGCACTTTCGTTGCACTCGTTTTTTTTCTTTTCCGAGGATCCTTCGTCGAGAGAGAAGATCCTTCGTTTGTTATTTTTTTCTTTTTTCTTTTTTTTTTTTTTTTTTTTTTTTTTGTCAAATAGCTCTATCGGTATCCATTGTTGCAAATATTTTTTCTCTTTTTTTTCTTAATGTCTATCGGTAAATTTCTTTTGATACTTTGAGTACTTCCAACTCTTTCTCTGGAATTTTGTATCGCGAGTAACCACAAGTGGATCTCTCGACGAAGCCTCGTAGATTATTACAATACCACCGATCGTCATTTAAAATCGAGGAACAGAGTTTTGTATTTGTACTTTCTAGTTGTTGTGCTTTGTAAATCGATCTTCGACTTTCTCGATACGAGATCGATGAGAAAGATCGAAAGTGCTCTCTATTCTTCGATATAACTTACAACTTAGAAAATGACGATTCACTTGAATTTTTGAGAAAGCATTCAACCCTCGAAAGAGAATGAGACAGCGTCTGTATCTATCCCTCATTTCCTTGGTTTTCTTTTCTCGAGCGTCCGATTTTTAGCAAGTTCCTGTTACGTACAAGCAAAGACGTAGAGGTGCAACGAGCAACAAGATTTTCTTTATTTCCGCGTCGGCTGTCCGTTCTCTTTCGAGACGTTACGTTCGAACACGCAGCGGGGATGGTGTTAATAATGTTTTCCCGTACGATGAAACAGAGCAACTGGACAGAATCGAGGAGGGTATGGACCAAATCAACGCCGACATGCGCGAGGCCGAGAAAAATCTCACTGGAATGGAAAAGTGCTGCGGTCTCTGCGTTCTTCCATGCAACAAGTAGGGCTGTCCCGAATCGCTTTACCTTTTTTCTTCTTCTCACCCCTTTCAAATCGAACCTATTTTTTACAGCGCACTCTGTACCGAGTAATTCTAACCGCTTCGCTTCGACATTTGTCTCGTTAAAAAAAAAAAAAAAAAAACAAAAAAAGAAGAAAGCTAAAGATGAAATTCTTTTTGACTCCTTGCAAATCTTGACAAAAAAAAAGAGCATTTTTCTCTGTTCGATGTGTCTTGTCTCTCTGAATCGTGAACGCGCGAACGATACCGACTTGCTGACTTTCCTCCTGACGGACTTGTTGATTTTCCTCTATAGAGGCGCCAGCTTCAAGGAAGACGAGGGCACGTGGAAGGGGAACGATGACGGTAAGGTTGTCAACAACCAGCCCCAGCGGGTGATGGACGATCGCAACGGGCTCGGCCCTCAAGGTGGCTACATCGCCAAGATCACGAACGACGCTCGTGAAACGGAGATGGAGGAGAACATGGGCCAGGTGAACACGATGATCGGCAATCTGAGAAACATGGCGATCGATATGGGCAGCGAGCTGGAGAATCAGAATCGGCAAATCGACAGGATCAATCGCAAGGTGAGGTGGAACGACTCGCGTGCCGACGAGTTCAAAGACTCGTGTTCAGAGATGTCACGAACGAACCGCGGACCTTCAGACATTCCTCTCCGATCTCTGCCCGACGTTTCACGTAGGAATTCTCAACCTGCGATCACGTGCAATCCTCTCGCGTGTCGATTAACCCTTTCGCTACGGCACGTAGCATACGATAGAAATTTAATCGCAGCCTACACCGACTGTGAGAACGACGAAATTTTTCGTCTACGTGTTCGCATTTCTCAGAAAGTATACTGCTCACAAAAATTGGGGGATATTTCAAAATGAGTATGAAGCGATAAAGAAGAAAAGCATCTGATATTTTTTCTTTTTTTTTTTTTGTTAAACAAGAACGTCAGAAAATATCACGTCGTTTGCTTTTCCGATGTTCTTGTCAAATGCTTCGTATTCGTTTTGAAATATTCTCCAATTTTTTGTGAACAGTGTACATTGAAACGATCAAAGCATTGAATTGCACCAGATTACCAATCGATATTGTTTGTTTATTCGTATTTTTTATTGAATCGCTAGCGCACGTATTACAGATTCAACAGTAACTTTAAGCTTTGTTTCGCAATATATCTATTAAAGTGTGGTACAATTCGAAGCATGGGTCAGTACATAGAATCTTGAATTGGAATTCACTCGCGTTTAATCCAAGTGAGGTTTGTCGTAATTAACAGATGACCTTTTAGTTTGATTCGAGCAACGCCTCGAAGTGAGCGTCTATAGAGCATCCCGAAAGCAAAATTTACCTCGAAAGTGCCTTCAGTAGCCAAAGGGTTAACGATCAGGGCAATCGATCGATACGGCATTGCAAGGAGGAACGTCTGAAGTAGCCGAGCACGAGTTGTCGATTGAAACGACGACTCGGAGAAACGCGTAAATTGATTAGCTCCGCTATATTTTTTTCTTTCCACGGAGCATGCGTGGATTGTTTTATCTCATGATGCACGCGCTCAGAGCGATGCACAACACGTTTGTTGTCGCTTTCGCTTTCTTACATGCCCTCCGATATCTACATACCTAACCGTGTCCATGTCTCCCCTCGTTCCTCTGGCGCGGTCCCAAAAGTCGTCGGTTCGACGTTTCACGTTTCCCCTTTGGCAAATTCCGTCGCGTCCTACGTGTACGTGGCCTTCTCTCTGACTGAAATCAAATTACTATTGGATATTGGAACGAAAAAAAAAAAAAAAGAAAAGAAAACTGGCGCACGGATTATGGTGAAAAAGATAACGCGAAAGAAGCTGGAAACTTCGTGTTGTTTTGCAATCATAAATGGCGGGAAGATTCTACCAAATCGCGGTTACAAAAAAAAAAAAAAAAAAAAACAGTTCGCGGTCTGAATTACAAGACTGATTGCAAGATTGTCCGCCGACGATGGGCAACGTGTCGTACCTAGTATAATATAAATATACGTTCCACTTGATAGCATTGTTGTTTCCTTCCCTCTCTTCGTACGTACATGTACCTTTCACCACCGAGAAAATGGTTCCTCAACTTGAAAGACTATTCTAATTGTACGTCGGGATTGTCTCTCCTTTCAGGAGAACGCATTTGATAGAACGTTCTCTCCACTTTTATATATACTTATATGTATATATATATATACACACACACACACATATATATATATATATATATATACACATTATTTTTGTATTAGCACGGAAATTCTATTCACGGGAGACGAAACGATCGTTGCTGGCGGAGGGGGGGAGCGTTGCACCGTGTGAGAACCGATCGTGGAACACGCGGTGCAGCGCGTGGTTGTTGTCGAGTGTACAGATGGTAAAAACGATCGTTTCGTTCTCACGTTGGCATGCGTACGCACGTGCACCGCACGACTAGCCGTCCCTTTAATTAACCCCTTCTCGTCATCGCACCACCGAACGTCATTTCCTCTTTTCTGCCACCCTCACGGGCTGTCTTCTGTGTTCGGCCATACTGCAATCACGAGAAAATCCAGGAAATAAAAAAAAAAAAAAAAAGAAGAAGAGAAAAGAATGAAAAAAGATTGATTAACGAAAAAAAAAAAAAAAAAACAGACGATAACAAAAATCGAAAAAAAAAAAAAAAAAAAAAACAGATGGAAAACTGTATTGCACCTAATTATATTAGCTATCGGCCGATCCCGGCCGTGTCTCACGCTTTGTTGGCCCATTTTTTCTGTCTTTATCTATTTTCGTCTTTTCTTTCTCTGTTTCTTCTCTTGCCTTACGTTTTCAATTGAAAAAAGATTCTCTTGTTTTTTTGTGCCACCTGTGACCAAATCCAAACTGTGATAATCCGCAGGGCGAGTCAAACGAAACGAGGATAGCCGTGGCGAATCAGCGTGCGCACGCTCTACTCAAGTAAAATGCGTCTCTCTGCCCACGTACCCGTCTCCTCCGAGCCCCAAATAGTCAAACAAAAAAAAAAAAAAAAAAAGAAAAAGAATATATATATATACATACGTATATATATATATATTTATATATATTTATATATATCTATATATATATATATGTACATGTATATCAGCTCCAAAATATTGTACGCTCACACGCCCACGACCCCTTCTTCTGCCTTCTCGTCGTCGGTCGGACACCGCCAATCCGTCAACCCAACTCGTTGTCTCCAACTCGATCCACCTGTTTGTGCTACAACGAAAATCATCGAGCCTTCCGGTGTTACATCGATTTGTATATTTACGTGTATTACCTTTATATCTCGCGTACTTAGTGCAATCTCCCATTACACACACGTGTCGTCGTTTAGTTTCTAAATACCCGCGTTATCTTTTTTGCCTCGTGTCTAGTTGGTTCTCCTTTTTTTTCTTTTTTTACGCTAGTAAAATCACAGATGTAATTACATATACAGATTATTATTCTTATTATTATACAGTTATTATTATCGTACGTACACGTACGTACATCTGTGCACCACACCATTTGAAATCTTACTTGTCGAGTGAAACCCCGCGGGATCGTCGCCCACGCTCGTCGTTGTCGCTGTCACGCTCCAAACTCTCGACTTCCGGTTTTCTTTCTTATCCGTTTCTTTGACGTTTCCTTCCACTCGAGTCTCGCAGTTTCGCGTGTTTGATCGCGCTGTGCCGATTCCGCCAATCGGGGACGGAGTTCAAGTCGGGCGAACGCAGCAACGCAGAAACTCGAAGTCGAGCTCGAGCTCGAGCGAGTAGCACGAGTCAACGACTACGAGGGCGATGAACGAGCGAGAGAGTACAAAGAGCGCTGACGTAATCAAAGTTGAAAGAAAAAGAGGAAACAAAACGGGGTCGACAATAACAATGATGTCGATACACGCTTTGAGTTTTTTGGTTTTACGATCTTTCGTTTGTTTGTTTTTTTGGCACGCAGGGCGAATCGAACGAGACGAGGATAAAGGTGGCCAACGAGCGAGCCCATCAGCTACTCAAGTAAGGCCACTCTCGACCACCTGCACCCCGTCGTCGGCCACCAACAGCACCAAATACTACCATCACCACTGTCACAACCACTACCACAATTACACTACTGTTAACAACAATAACAATGACAACAATTACAACAACAACAACAACAACAACAGCAACAACAACAGTACACAGCGTCCACAACAAAGAAACAGAAAAAAGATTATCAGCTACAGACACACACAACCGGTTGTTACTCTCAGTTAATCGCGCTGATCATGTATTTCCAATTTATTTATTACTATTTACTTGTATATGTTACATACCTCGAAGTCATCGCGAAACCTTCAATCGAGACGAGTTGACAAAATAGGCGATCGAAGTAACGAATGACAACTTCTTACAGATACGTTCTCCATTTGTTTTTCCGTCCTTACGTTGAAATCGTTCTACGTTCTTCGTTCTGTTCAACCGGTCTTTTGTTTGGTTAGAGAATATCTGTAAATAGTAATCGCGTACGTTGCACAGAGCACGTACGGCCAGGAGAGGAGTCATTCTCATCGGCTTTCGTCGCACTTTTGAACTCGCGATTAGGCGATTCACCGTTGTTCGTTGTTCGCCTTCGAAAGAGCTACTCGCGTACTGAGAAATAAATTGTAACCATTCTACTTCAATGTACTGCGTTTACTTGTTCCAACCGTAACCGTTCGAGCAACACACGCTCAAGATTTCTTCGACCGTTCTATTTATTTTCTTACGAATTTTGGTTGTTTTCTTCCCACCCTTTGCTTCGTTTTTACGTTCAACTACCATCGAGTGATCTTTTCAACGAATCTGCTCGGGCGTACCTGTACGAACATCATCTTTAACCCTTAAGAGGGCAAATTTTCATCTTTAAATCTAGAAATACTTAGGCGGAAATTAGAAGAGAGAAAGAGAGAGAGAAAGGGAGGGAGAGAGAGAGAGAGAAAAGTTAGTTTATTTACGAATAATATTTACACGTAACGAAGATGTCGACGCAACGTCGCCAAGTCAATTCAGTGATCCGGTAGAGTTTTTTAAAAGACGAACGAGAAACGTTCACGAGAAAAAAAAAAAAAAAAAAAAAAAAAGAGAGAACACGTGAAAAAAGGAGAGAAAGTAGAAGAAAGAGAGAGCAAGCAAAAAGATTTTTTCGTCTTAATTGCACGTTTATCCAAGTTCTTCCTCTCGTGATATAGCGTTTACACTTTTAACGATTTATCTAAACAGTTTCTAAAGTAAGAAAAAGAGCATTAACGGAAAAAAAAAGAAATATATCTAGACATCCTGTAGCTGAAAGAAAGAAAAAAAAGAAAAGGACGAATTGCGTCAAGTATCGTGCACCTGTTTAAGGGTTAAAGATTACCCGCCGTTAACGAAAACAAAAGCATATTACACGGGAGTGTTGACAACGTCAGTTGGACGGGAGCGCACACACGCTGTAATTCTCTGCATCGTTACACACGCAAATCCAAACGACTCTGTATTACATACACGCATACATACATACATACACACACACACACACATACATACACACACACATACATACATACATACATACATACATACATATATATATATATGTACAAACATACACGCATATATATATATATATATATATATATATATATATATACACATATTGACGAGCCATACATCTGTTGAGAAGCGTACAGCGAAAAATTAGAGATATACCCATATACACACGGAACAAATACAGAACAGAAAGAGAAAGGGAAGAGTAGCGTAGATCACGCAGCGTGTGGGAGTGCACATGTGAACGATACGTACGCACAGCGAGTTGTCCCCCCGCCCCCTCTTTTAGGTAAAATACGTAACATGTAACAATTTGTTATCACGATTAGCGTTACGACCAAAATATCCGTGTACAGTAGATCGATACATACGTTAGTTAGACGAGCAGAGATGCGTGCGTGCGTGCGTGCGTGTGTGTGTGTGTGTGCGTTTGTCTCAGAGCACACGCGCGTGTCGCGCGCGGCAATTCCAAGCAGCTCTAGTAGGTCGTAGCGGGCGTGCTAGCCTCGAGATATTGTATCCGTACGTGCGAGATTTACCTTACGCTCGAAGAACGCGAACGTCTATATCGGATGGATCGAGGGAAATTATATCGCCCCCCCCCCCCTTCCCCTCATGCCGAATAAGCGGCAAGTAAGCATTAGGTTTCTCTCGAAAAGCGATCGAGTTATTCGCTTGCTATTTTTTCCTTTCCTTTTTTCTCCCGACACGTACCCATTGCGCTCTACGTCGAACATCGTGCTACGTTTGCATTCAACGAAATTGAATCTCGCTTCCCGTGAGAGCTCGAGAAAAAACCGGAAAGGGATCACGACAGACGGGGGACGAGGCAAAGAAAAGCGGAGGAGGAGCGAGTTTAGCGCGGCAGCAGCGAGTCGAGGTCTACGAAGAGGAGCAGAGAGCGTAGCGCCTCCTGTACATAGGGGAGAGGCAGGAGAAAAGAAAGAGGACGGAGATGGAGAGGCGGAGACAAAAATGGTGGCGGAAGAAGAATTTGATGATCCGAGCAACGAAGACGACGGTCGTCGAGGAAAGAATCTAGAAGAGAGGGGAAAGGAATAGAGGATGGAAAGAAAGGAAGAGGGTATTAAATGTGTAGATAGAATTTTGTTCGTCGTTTTATCTGTCGACTCACCATAGAGCGTAGATCGATTCCGTTTCTTGCGGTCCCGCGCACGCTCAACGCGCTGGGGGTTTATCACTGTAAGGTTTAACTCCAAACGAAAGAAGCCACGAATGCGACAAGGAAGGTGCAGATACGAAGAAACACGACAAAAGAATTTAAAAGAAAAAAAAAAAAAAACAAAGATTGTACATTATTGTATTTACACGAAGCGAAGTACCTCTACTTTGTACTATACGAGCGAAAGAACGAATGAACGAGTCTAGCCCATTATTGTACTTACCACGTCGTGTCGCCACGGCGCCGAGGGATTCCTTCCCAGTTCTCCCCAGTTCTTCTGTTTCGTGGCCTGCGAGTATATCCGCATCCGACACTTACTACTTCTTGTTCTTAATGTCTTCATCTTCTAGCGAACGCGCGATCGCCGTTCGAATCCGATTTTTTTCTCTTTCCTTTGCTAAGAACTGCAATTTGCAAAAATAAAAATACGCGTAGACGTAGCTTAATTGATTACGCTGTACGCGATAATTTGTAACTTTAATTAATTAAAAGTAGAGATAAATAACCACGACGGTGGTTACCGCGGATTAGTATGACCCAAACGTACCGCAGACGAAGGGACGTTTCTCGAAGCAGCTGTCAGCCTTAACAGTATTCAGCGTCTTTACACTTACCTCTTTAACTTTAAGAGAAAACGCATAGAGACAGAGAGCAGAAACGCTGTCAGCGCTGACATGATCCTCCCCCAATTCAAAGTAGCATCAAAATTAGTCTGTAGAAAAGCGAAAACGAGCGAGAGAGAGCGAGAGAATGAAAGAGAATGAACAAACGAGGAGCACGAACAGATTTTTTTATGTAGACCACATCCGGAGAAAGAAAAAAAAAAAAGAAATACGTATGTTATATACCGTACTTAGCATATCGTCGATAAGCATGAGATGATTTCGATACACGTACTACTTAACTATATATATATATATATATATATATATACATATATGTATGTATGTATGTATGTATGTATGTATGTATGTATGTATATATATATGTAAACTTTATTCTGAATTATAGAATTAATTACACACACACACACACGTGTATATATATATATATATATATATCATATATATACATATGTGTATGTATATCGATACTGTATAAATATTACAAATGGTACCAACTCTCGAATCGCGCGCTGTGTTAAGAATCGAGAAAAGAAATATATTACGCGTAGCTCCTTTCGATTTCGCTTGTTCGTTTGCTTTTTTTCATTAACGTGAATACGAATGAAGTTGCGAGAGAAATAGCGAGTGGTCGATAGCTTGCAAAGCTCCTTGGACGTTTCGCCGGACGAACGTGCAGAGAGGAATGAAAGTGGGACTGAGAGGGGAAGTTTGGTGGTGAACGCAGGAATAGAGAAAATGGATGAATGAGAGGGAGAGAGAGAGAGAGAAATGTGGAGCAAATGATAGATGACAATGATGATTATGATTGTTACTCGAGATCGTTAGGCCTATCGTAATTATTTACTTTGACGCGGAGAAGAAATATACAAACGATTATAAAACATAAGTATAAATATATATAAAGATTATATATATATATATACATACATATATATATATATATATATATATATATATATATATATATATATGATACAAACATATACATGCATATATTTACGGAACGAGCGCGGTGAGATACCCCTTCTTATGTAGATCTTTAAAAAAGAAAAAAAAAGGGAGGAGGAAGAGAAAAAGAGAATGTGAGAGAGAGAGAGAGAGAGTCGGATGCAAGAAGAGACTACTTTATTTGCGAGCGGATAATGTTGTTATATTGTCATAAATATTATATACATATATACATATATATATATATATATATATATATATATTATACAATACGGAATCGAGCAATATTGTATTGTTACTTCGTCGTTAACATTTATCACCGCCTACCTATTTTACAAAGTAATCCCTCGTATCTGAAAACGAGTAACTCATATCGAACCTATATGTTATTATAGGTCTATGTGGTACGCGTACTTTTAAATAAACCTATTCACAGAATTGTATAGAAACACGCAGATTTAAGTAGATATTCGCGTAGATAGGTCGAAAATAGACGAAGTAGCATACGGGAAGTGGGAGATCACGGTTTACGGCGTGAATGAGAGACCGAGTGAACGAGAAGAAATTACCATAGGCCGAATAATTGAACGGCAGTTTTTGAATGAGGAGTATTGCTACTAAAATTGCGAGAACAGCGATCGTAGGGGAACTCGAAAGAAAGAGGAAAAAGGAGAATAAAAAGAAAAAAGGGGAGAGGCGAGAACTCGCGAGAGATCGCCCGCGACCGCGATACGAAAAGAAGAAAATTTGCGGTTGTTAGTGCCATATGTTGTTCCATTTGATTGGTGTGCATCTCCACGTGTGGAAGATGGTTGCGCGCGAGTCTCCCTCGAGTAATCTCTTTTAAAAGTAAAAAAAAGGTCTTCGTTTCGAGATTCGACGAATCGAGACTTGCTTGCCCCCTGAACGGTATATTAAATGTTATTGCGGTATGGCGCGGTATACTGCAAAAAGAGACGAGAGGTGACGAGAACTGCGTGCGAGAACCGACGTCTAACGTTTGCAATAACGAGTGTGCGATCGCGATTATTAACACAAAATTGGGACCACCGTGCAAAACAGTGCAAGGTGCCGAGACGAAAGCGACAACGGCGCGGCGGGTTTCGGAGCTCGACGTCTCGTCCCTCGTTCTTTTCTTTGTTCCGTTCGACGAGGACGAACGCTCGCAACCTTCCCGCTGATCGCCGGGCCGCTTTCCTATTCTTCGAGAAGCGAGGAAACAAAAAAAACTGAGACGAGAAATCGCGAATGTTCAGTAGAGTAAATCACGCGAAGCCTGACGTGAAAAAGTTAGAACAAACGAACAAAAAAAAAAAAAAAAAAAAGAAAATATAAGAAAAAGAAAAGAACAAAAAAAGAGAAACAAAGCCACTAAGATGGTGTGCGCGCGCGAGAGAGAGAGAGAGAGGGGAAGTACGCAAACATTGTAAAGTTATTTGGTAAACAGACACAAATTGATGAAAAATCAGCTTTTCTCTTTTTAGTACCGATGTATTGTCGCTAGATGTATTACAGAGACGTAAGAAGTATTCTTCGGCAGTACTATTATAACAAATGCCTGTGTATTTTACTTCTCGGCAAATAAACATCAAGTATTGTACTTGTGGCTGCTGTTTCTTCATCTTCGATGACCGCTGTATCAGGTACATCATCTTCTGTCCTCTATTCTGTTTCACTTATATCTACATATTTTTTTTCCTCTTTTTTTACATCCAATTCTCGCTTCCGAATTCACGATCACGTTGTTGGTTACTACCAAGAAACATCATTTTAGAGAGAGAAAGAGAGAGAGTGTCGTCATCCACGTTGGACGGATTTAGAAACGGGAGCAGATCGATTCCAAGGCACGTAATCTCCTCTTAGAAACTCCCTGTGCCGCGAGAACGTGGCGCGAGCTTTTCTCCGAGCCGAGCTAGAGAACGTTCGAGCATCGTTACAAGCCTCGTCGAGGGATTCCCGTGAAGAGCCTGGGCTTTGCACGACAGGACGATTGCAGATGCTGCATTGTCGTTGTTCTCGCGGCAACACCTTTGTTCCGCAAATTCTCGCTGAATTTCTGCTCCGTGCTTTGACTGGATTTGGATTTGGTGGACTGAATGGCGGTGGCGGAGGCGGAGGCGGAGGAGGTGGAAGAAAAGACGGAATCGAAGGAACATGCCGTTGCATTGTATGCGTTTGAAGAACCGATCGCTTGTGGAGTTCAAAATTGGCCAGCAAACGATAAGAAGGAGGAACGTTGTTGCATTTTATCCTAGCTAGAACGTTGCTTCGTCCGACGTCCAATTTCTTCTGGCTCCCAGCGTTGTAAACTCTTGCCGATTCCTTCCGAGCTCGAACGGCCTCTCTTCTGGCCAGAGTGTGCTGAAGAGTACCACGAAATCTGTCGTAAACGTCAGTCGAACTCAACCTCGCGCGAATAAATCTCGGATCGCCGCTCGAAATATCCGCCCCTCCGCTCTCTCGGTGCTGCGTACTTTTGTCGCAACGTTCCCGAATTTCGCCAAACTTTTCCAACACCTTCGCACGCCTGCCAGAGTTCTGGCTTGTAATTACGCTCTCGCTCAGCGGCTGACTAAATTTCGTCCTCGTTCCGGAGGATTTCGAAGGGACGATCTCGGGGAGAAGTTCTTCGTTTTCTAGGGTTAGCAGAAACGGAGGAGGCGGCGGTGGTAAATTTACCGAGGAGCCATTCGACAACAACGAGAAGACTGACGATCGATCTTTCTTCAAAATCGACTCAGACCTCGTTGCGTATTCTGAAAGAAGCCTCGCTTTTTCTTCCGGCTTTGCCCCCTCGTCGATCTCTTCCGATCGACGCGCGTTTCGCTGTTTTTTGCCTCGAGAGTTGCCGGAGAGGAAACTAGGCCTAACGACAGGTAGGCTCTTCGACTTAACCGAGGAGATTCTCGAGCGAAACTTCGTTAAAACTTTCGCGTTGTTCTTCCTGTTTTTACAACGTTGCGAGCTTCTTTCCTCCTCCTCCTCCTCCTTGTCGTCGTCCGAACTTTTCGAGAGTACGGACGGAAAGCTCAATCTCGATCGTTTTCGCCGCGGACGCACTCGCTCGCTTCGTCCCTCGTTCCCGGGGAGATCTTCCGGCTTGAAGAATATCCAGACGTGGTAGCGTGTCTTTTGAGGGCCTATGTACAGCTCGTTGCTGTGAGCAGTTTGCAGTAGTCGAGACATGTACGACAAAACCACCTGAAAGCGAAAAACAAAGTATAGATTTTAATTTATTTTTAATTATCGAGCTTTGTTCATTTTCCTCTTCTGCGGGATACTTCACGTGCTTTCAAATAAATTAAAGACCCGTAAAAAATAATTAATAAAAAAATATATTTATTTAATCTCTTGCGCTGGAATGACGTTGGAATGCCACGCACGTCGAAAATTCTTTGTCCCAAATTGCAACATTTTCTCAATTTTAAGTATATACTTAAACGTAACTCAGGTAAAACAAATGACAAGTTTATTACTTCTTAATAATTTCTATCCAGTGATATCGTACCGATCAGTTCAAAAGAAAAAGAAAGCGACGAATTGTTGCATACGGTTCGGTCACTCGTTATGGTCCGCAAACGAGTTTGCCAGCGCAAGGGGTTGACTTAACAACAACGACAAACATGGGAAATTTAACGGCACGCTGATTTCGAGAATCAACTGTTCTAAACTTTCAAGGTCCTGCTTTAAACTTTTGTCACAAAACTTTAGCCCTCTTACACGCACCTGATACACGGATAAAAGAGCAAGATATCCTGCCAAGAACGTCCGAATGACTTCACCCTTATTTATGATCTTTGATCTGCAACCGTCGGTGGTGATGGTCAGATGCTTAGGATTGTACTCGTACGCACTGGGGCTGAGAATATTGTGATGAACGCAAGGTTTCACAATGCCATTGGAACAACAGGAGAAAGGTACGTCGACGGTCGTGGCAGTTTCTTCTTCTCGTTCCTCCGATATTGATCTTTGAAGGGGCGAGATATTCAGTCAGTCAAGATGAATGATCAAAAAAATATCCAACAGTGAACAATGTCTAACATGGTTTCGGAAAGGAAATTTGTCTTCCTTCGGAGAACAATTGTGACAAATCTGGGGGGTAACCTTGACGTATTTGAGGAAAAGCTTTCTAAAGAGGAATTTATAAATCTTTGAATCATTTGATGAATACAAAAATGGACAAAGTTCTTTGCAGGTCTCACTGCAATTACCATTTCAACATCAGAAAGACTACAACTAAAATTTTATTTCCTTTATTTCCTATGTTATTTCATGGTCCCAGAAATCTCCTCAGGCTTTCACATTTATTACCTCAGCCTATTCTTTTTTTTAATTCAACAATAACAACAATAATAATAATGAATGGCAATTGGTTCGATTATACCCACTGCCCTTCCAGTCGGGGACCGTTTTCCACATCCTCCGGTTCCTCCTCCATCGACATTTTCAACCAGGGAACTCGAGCCCAATCTTCGTAGCCGCCATCCCCGCAACACTCGAGCTCACTTTGAAGAGCGTCCACCCTCGCCTTCACGGCCACGTCGGCTCCATACTTTTCGATAGCCTCTATCAAGCCATCGCGGCTTTTCTGCTGAAATCCGCTCAACAGGACCAAATAGGTGGCATTTAGAATAGCTACCAAGAATCCTGACAGCAGACAGGCAACCACGTGGAAGAACAAGAGTCGATTCACATCGTGTGGGTCCACCGTTGCGGTGTCGTCCGCCCTCTGTTGATCCTCCAAATCCGTCCTGGCCGGCTCGAGTTTCAAGCAAAGCCAACACTTGACGCCGAGAATGTAAGCAGGGGAACAGCAAACGCCGGCCGAGACGATGATCGCGGTCCACACGTGGCCGTCACCTGCTCGTCGTGATCTGCTTGTTAACCCACACACACACACATATTCGAAAAAAAAGCGGATTCCAAAGAATTTGTCGTACGAGAAATGGGAGGATCTTTGCGTAGCATATAATACCCTGTATACATCACGAAAATTATGAAAATTTGGAGCGAGGACCTAAAGTCACAGGAGACTCAATAAGTAACTCCTTGAAACGTAATGCAATTTAATTTTCGTTCTGTAATAATACCGCGTCTGCGTTCTAAATGCAATCTAACAATCGCGAGTGTCGCGTAACTCGTTTCCTATTACGTAAATTTCTCTATGCTCTTTATCAACAACCTAGCCTAGATAAATGAGATTCTACAAATCATTTGTGACGATCGATTCGACAGATAAAGCTTTTTGATTAAGCTGAAAAAAAAGAAAAACGTTAAACACGGTACAGAGAAAAACTCTCGGGAAGATATTTCTCGGGATTGAAGAACGTAAGGGATCAAAAGATTTAAAGATTAGTTGCCTTCACGGACGACCCTTGTCCCATCTTGATGTTAGACGATTTTCATGCTAACCTGGAGTGATGAGATTCAGGTAATCGCCGAAGCTTCTTTCGAATCGCACGGCCCAGACAATGGCCAGAACGAGGGCCAGAAGTCCGGCCAGATTCATGGAAGAAACAGTAAGGTAAAGTGCTTTCACAGAGGGCCAGTTGTAAACGGCATTCACCAAGCCCATGTATCGCTTTATAATGATATCGTACCTGTCATTCTAAACAGGTTGGATAGCTCTTGTAACTACTAACTCCTCCGATTGATCACGATGCGAAATTTGCTTTACTTTCGACCTAATATAAAAGCGTGAAGTATCGCGCGATAACTCCTTCCGGCGCTATCTTTGCGCTGTATTGGTTTGACGACAACTTGTTAATAATTTCAGAAAATTATTCGCTGAAAGAATCGAAATATGTTCACCTCTTTTCAACGAGAAATTAATAAAGTTAAAGAAATGATTTTATAAGGCATTGAGAGCAAACACAGCCCAAGCTGTAGTAATAATCATACAAAAGCGAAGACAGTGATGAATGGTACTTGGTTTGTTTTCACTCTCAACGCCCAAAGTGCTATAAAAATAAGCAATGTGAAGTATTAGAAAGACTATTTATTTATTCACTTGTAACCCTTTCTCGTGATCTATACCAACACTGTAATATAGAGACAGGATTAATAGTAATAACTATGAACGTTACGATAATAAAAATACAGAGGCGATAGTAGTAAAGTAATAAAATTATACATTATTACAGTGGTAGGTGAATTATATAAGTAAAAATATATATATATATATATCTATGTGTATATACTAAGTTAGAATTTATAGTGTTTCTTACAATACGTGCATAGAATAATAATATGCAGTAATATGGTAATAACAACTGATACTTGGATTGGCCTCGTTAAAAACTATAAAAAACAGTAACAACGACAACGAGGATCGCGAGACCACCGCCTATTGCTATCGGCTGCAATATAGAAACACGAATGCCACACAGGCCTTTGTCAATCCTTTTTTTATTCTTTCATCGCTTATCTTCTCTCTTTCTCAATCAATAACATTCTCCACTGTCAAATTCATCAACAATCTAAATCAGTGTATAACGAAAATCGTAGACAAATATACATATATATTTGTATATATATATATATATTTAAAATTATTAAACAGAGAGAATTATGCTCCATTGTACAGTCAAATCGAATCCCGGTCTACACAACTACAGTTGTGTCGTTTCCTCGCTCTCCTCTATGCTACGGACTTAACGACTAAAACAACCCCCTACAAAATGCATTGGCACTTTTCGCGTGAGAAAACCCGCGATGGTTCCATGCGGCGCACGTTGCACGTAGCACAATTACCAATGAAAAAATATCGATTTGGACAATACGCGCGATCGAATGGTACAGGATCAACACGCTACTGTGAATCGTCTTCGACTTTGGCATTTCGTTGCCTCAGTTCATCCAAATATCTATCATCATCATCTTCTTTCCCCAAGTAATTCGACTCGTTCGAATCGGCCTGTCCCTCGGATCGAACGCGATACCCGCGCCTAAACGAGATTCCGGTCGAGCAAAGTTCCGAAGAGATCCGGTTCCACTTGAAGCAATCCACTGGCCGACATACTCGGATCGTAATCGAAACTGTCGAACGGCACCAGCAGCGAGGACGGCGGCGACACGATCGATCCCCCGTTGGAGAACGCGCCGGGCAGTTGTTGTTTCTTCGAGACGGGGCTCAGCTGCGAGTCGAAGGAGACGCTGGACCCTCTGGAATCCGGACACTGAGGCACCATTTGGTGATTCTCCAGGTTCACCGACAGCGGGGACATCAGGCTCTTCAGGTACATCGACGGCACGTTCCTCGTGTCCATCAGGTTCTCCTGAATAATCATACGAATTGTTATTATCATTCCTCGCGCATCTCAAGCTACGTGATTATCCAAATGTCGCGTGACTCTTTTGTCGATATTTTAATCAACCCTCGACGAGGGTAATGCAGCGAGGGCAATGTATTACGTAAATGGATAGGACGAGGTCAGTATACTAGTCGGACGTATATGCAATCGCATGATTTGTGTTACATCATGGTTTATGGAGACCGGTAGTAGCTTTCACACAGGAAATAATTCAGTTTATTCTACTTTGTTTTTAACGAGTTTCTCTGAAATTCTTCGAAGCGTGAGCGTTAAAAGATTAAGTTGCAGATTTTTGTACGTTTTGCGCGACGAATAGAGGTTTGCACGGAGACTCGCAACAAAACATAAAGGCAAAATGTGAATCGACGCGAGTTTCTCACTCCGTCCTATCGATTTGTATACTTTATCTTCATTTATTTATATTTATGCTTGTATTTATTCTTTCTTCGAGTTGTGCTTGAGAAACCTCAGCCCTCCAAGAGCATATTTTTACAATCTGCTGCGTTTCGTATGAGAAAGACCAGGAAATCAGGAAAACACTTCCAACTACGAAAGCTAAATTCTGCACTTGTTATCGCGTTTGTTTATACGATCAGTCGAAGATTTAAAAATCCATACGGATTTGTCAATGATCCAAACTAATTAACTAATTTCTAATTAACTGGCGTTATTGTAACAAAAGTTAACAAACAAGCATTGATAAAAACATCGACAAATGAAATTACAAATACAAATGCGAAAATCGAAACTAGAGTTTTCTTTTTCGTTATCGTTTATTTATTTTAAAAAAAATTCAACGCTCAATGTAATTATATTTTGTCACGTACGTCGAAGGGTATTCGTTGTTTCTAATTACAGGAAGCTATCGACGCGGTTATCTTTAAAGATAATCCCATTACTAGAGATTAACAGACAATAGACGTAGTTAAACACAAAACAAATAAAGAAAGAAAGAAAGAAAAAAAAGAGTTAATGATCGGCGATATATATCGATAACGATCGATCACTTGTTTCTCGACAAGTTGTTCGACAGCGAAAGCAAGCTGTTCCTTGAAACGTTGCTTGTTCATACTCCACGCGTGAACGTGACGTATAATAACGGTTTGGCTACTGGACGGAAGGCGACTGGAGCGGAAGGATGAGAAAGGAGGAAACGAAACGCAGCAGTTCAGATGATTCGATGTTCAATGTTCAATGTATTTGGACAATCTTCAATCAACAATTTCATATACTTTGAAATTAGAATACATAACGTGACGTTGAACAGCGGCACGGTTAAACGAACTACGACCGAGCGAAGTTACATCTCTCGTCTCGCCTAACAAGTCGCCCCGTGTTATCGGGGGAGACGCTCGGATGGATGCTCTGTGTCTGAATATTTTGTACTTTTGGCACCTCTGAGTACCCTTCTCTTTGTCTTTTTCGCTTAGGATCCCTCGTTCGCTCGATCTTCCTCTCATTCTCTCTCTCTCTCTCACTCTCACTCTCTCTCGACGAATAGTAATCCTCCTAATCTTTCTAGAAAACTCAAGAACTGCCAATAAAACTCTTTTATCGTTTTAGCCTCGAGAAACATCGGAAACATTCCTTCTCTCTCGCTCTCTCGCTCTCCCTTTCCGACTGTCGCAAAACATTGTCGAGAATTTAAAAAAAAAAAAAAAAAAAAAAAAAAAGAAAGAAAAAAGTAATGAAAAGAATCGAACAACGACCAAACTGTGCGTGTAGAAAGTGTTCGTGAGATCGGTGGACGGTCGACTCATCGCTACACGTTGTTCGTGTCCTCGTTGACGTTCGTGTACTCGAGCTACACGGCGGCAACACAGCCGAGACGCTGAGAACGCGGTTCGCGATCTACGAAAGACCCAACCAAAGTTCCAGGTAGAAGACGTTATTGCATAATTCGGATCGCGAGTACGAATAAATTCGTCCGGCTCACGTGCTCGCTATGCTCTTGGGGGGCTTTGGCTTCGCGAAGCAAACGTATCCCGCACTCACGTCGCAGCCGGACACCAGGAGATTCATTAGCACGCTGTTGCACGCCGGGTTCCGCTGAGAGATCTGGCTGATCCCGTCGCCGTTCTCCACGACGTTTCGACGACACCTTCCTTCGCTCGTCTCGCACTTTCGCCCACCGCCGTCGTTGATACCACCGCCACCGCTGTCCCCTTCGCCATCCTCCACGTCCAGATCCGCTTCTACTCGATCAACGACGCTCTGCCTGCCGTTTGTCGCGCCATCGAACGACTCGTTCGTGAAATTACTTCGCAGCACGTTCTGATGCGACACCAGGCGACGCAACAGCTGACTGCTGCCGAGGTTCGACGACTTTCTCGAGGATGGCTGCTGCTTAACTAGTAGATGATCCTCCAGGCTGAGATGACAGCTACGTTTCGTGGATTCGTCGCACTTGATGCGCTTATTGTCGTTCCCTGTGTCTATCGAGGCAGTGTGAATGCGCTTCGTTGGTCTGTCCACTCTGGAGGACCAATGGCAGTTATCTAGATTCATATCTGAGACAGGACAATGACAAATCAATCTCTCGAGGCTTAAGCGAGGCTTTCCGGATAGAAGAGACTTATTTTCTCGCTACTGGCGGATACCAGCCAAGAGAGAAAACACTTACTTTTTCTAGGGATTTGACCGAGAACTTGAACCGGGTTCACCAAACCCCCGCCGTGGTCGTTGTATTTTCTGGAGACTTGGTCCGTTTTCAGTAACTGTGCTAAACTAGAATCCGTCGTTCGTTGCTCCTTCTCCGTCAACAACCTACGGGAAAAAACAGTATACGAATATACGCGAGTTCTCAAAGTTTCAAGGTCCTCGATCTCGCCAATTATAACTTTCCGTCGTTTCGTACCATTTCGGACTTTTGTGATCCGTCGTCTGTGGCGGGCTCCACATGACCATGTCGTTGCTGATGAGCAAATCCAGGGCTTCGTCTTGATCCGACATTGGAATATAAGGCGCCCTCAACTCCAACTCGTCGTCGGCTATGCTGTCGTTCAGACCCAACATCAACATCTCATCCTCCGACAAACCGTCCGCGCCGCTGCCGCCTGTCGGGCTGCCCAACGAGTCTATGCTTCGTTCCGGGCTCTGAAATATCAATTTCTGAAAATCTTTAAAAGTCAATCGGCACGCGAACTGCCGACTTTTTTTTCCTCTCACGACGAAATGAGAGATGTACGAATATTTAGAATTGTTTGGGAATATTCCATATAACGAGTATCGACTCACTTG